>CM052702.1:59255322-59330631 GCA_028551405.1 Uromys caudimaculatus | reverse complement strand
ACCCTCCCCCTGGTCGTCCTCTAGTTCAGACCACTAACCAAAGAATACACATCTATTGACCCATGATTTGAACTACATATGAGGCAGAAGAATCACCTCGATGGCCACCAGGGAGAAAGGAGAGGACTTTGGGCCTGAGGGTGCTAGGGGCACCAGTAAAAGGGAATGTCAAGGTGGGAATATGGGAATGGGTGGGCAGTTAGGTGGGAGGAGGAATTCCCTCACAGAGGCGGGGAGGGGGAGGGGACACGGGGTTTCTAAAGAAAAGGGGAATCATCGGAAATGTAAATAAAATATCAAAAAAAAAAAAAAAAAAAAAAAAAGAAAATCCAACAGATCTGAAAAAGGACATATGTTCCTCCTGTTGATGGTAAGGACACTTAGCCCCTAGAGAAACACTAGCTGTGTTTAGTGAAGCCAAGAGAAGTCAGCTTGACTTTCTGAGAGTGCTGATGATCTAAACAAGTCTTAAGAAATAAATTCTGAAAATGAATACTGAAAAAAAAAATAAATAAAATCACTCTAATGTAAAAAGAACTTGCAAACAAAAAGAATCACACAGCTGGATTACCATAGCCACTCAGGCAAGCACTTGTTGGAACCCAATACATCTCAATGAAGCACTTCTACACACACACACACAGACACACACACACACACACACACAGACACACATTTGTTTACGCACATACATGCACACATTATTGCTTAGTTTATTTTGTTTTTAATTAGTATGATGACTATTTTTGGTGTCAACTTGAATACACCTGGAATGAACTGAAAACCAAGCAGCTGGGTACACCATGAGGGATTTTTCTTTCTTGTTTTTTTTTTGTTTTGTTTTGTTTTGTTTTTCTTTTTTGAGACAGGGTTTCTCTGTGTAGCCCTGGCTGTCCTGGAACTCACTCTGTAGACCAGGCTGGCCTCGAACTCAGAAATCCGCCTGCCTCTGCCTCCCAAGTGCTGGGATTAAAGGCATGCACCACCACTGCTCGGCTGGATTTTCCTTAATTAGATCATTTGAAGTGGAAAGACTCATCTTTAATCTGGGCCTCGCCTCCTGCTGGAAGCCTATCTAATATAAAGACAAGGAAGAAGGGATCTTTTGCTCTTTGTCTGCCTGCTCTTACTGACTAGCAAGCCCATTCCTTCACTGGCATTAGAGCCTACTTCTGAGGGATTCAGCCCTCACGGACACAATGACTACTGGATTCTTGGACTTTCTGTTGTCTGTTGGTAGGCAGCCATTTTTTGACTAGCTGGATCACAGTCCTCTAATAAATCTAATAAATCCCCTTCATATATATATATATATATATATATATATATATATTACAGTTAGTATACGCAACTCCATTCCACCATTTTTATTCTGAGTGCTCCTCCTCCTCCTCTACTCTGGCTGCCCATCCCCCACACTCTTTGCACCCCTCCCCCACTCTTTCATGTTACATGCATTCATTACCCCCTTCTCTACCCTAATGCCCCCTTTTTACTTTTATAACCCATACCAGCACTCATGCTTCAGCTATAAAAATTTAAAATGTAGAGTCCTTGTATGAGGGAACGTGCAATATTTATTGTCCTAAACCTGGACTAACTCAATATAATAATTTCCAGATCCATCCATTTTCTTACAATTTCATTTTTCTTTCTGGCTCAATAAAATTTCCTTGTGTACACGTACCACATTTCATTATCCACCCTTCTGTTGATGAACACACGCTTCATAATACACTGTATGTAATAAATCCAATTTTAGCTATCAATTTAAAAACAAATAAATTTGAAAAAAATTAGAAGAGTATATTAAAAGAATAACGAACTAGTAAAATGTCAGAAAGAAAAGGCACCAGGAGAGTGGGCAAAATGTCAGGTATTAGAAGGACGAAGTCCAGGGTGACTATTCAGCTCAAGAGCAGAGAAGAGGCTGGAGCCACAAAAGGGTTTCTTGTTCCGAGATGGAGGCGGGGTATTCCCAGGGCAGCAAATTCTCAGAACAGGTAGTCTCTGGTTCACATGGAAGGTCTGGGCTTGCAAACTCTCCTGCCAGGCCTCTTGGCGTTCGTCTGGTAGATTTTCCCGTGGGCAGATCTCTGGAAATTTGCTGAAATGGATTTGGCGCCTGTGTCTGAAGGGATGAAGACCCCACGAAAGCGCTGTTAAGATTTGAATGGGGCCTGGAAGGGAGGGGCTCCTTTAAAAAAAAAAAAAATTAAGCTTCTTGGGTATTTAACACTGAGTTATTCCTTTGATTTAATAAAAGGAGTTTGAACTTTTACTAAGCGATTTCATGCAGGAGGGGTCTAGTGAGATGGTGCCCTGAGTATGGTCCGGCTACACCCCAGGATCCAGCTGCGCCAGAGCTTTGCAATCTTGCCTTGCTAGGAATGCTTTCTTCTCAGACAGCTCGAATTTATCTTCTAAATGAGCTTAATTACTAAACTCCGAAGGGTGCTGACCATCAGGGGTTCTGTCCCTTGGTGTAGGTAAATGATCTCTCTCCAGCATTGTAAACCAGTTTGGATCTGGGTGGGGCCTGGAGCGAGGGGACTTTTAAAAATTCCGAGAGGTCTAAAGTGTGGCTGTGTCCATCTCCATGTGTGAACCGACTCCATCTTCTTTAACTTCTGGCCCATCGTGTCTTCCCAGAACACAGCGCGGAATTTATCGCTTTCAGGGAAGGGAAGCCTCCACATCTTCGTGTTGTGTTTTCCTTGTTAGCTCTCCCTGCTGCTAAGTCAGAGCGTCTCCTCATCAGTGTTCCGAGGCGTCTGTGGAATGTGCTGGTAGGAGTGCAGCTGTTATTTCTTCAACTCGGAACAGGTTTGCTTCCCTGAAGGATTAATCGGGAGGCAAACTATTTGCAGTTGCCTCTGACACGGATAGCTCTTTAACCCCTGAGAAAGAAAGCACCCTGAGTTTCTCATCCTTTCCCATTTGTAAGTTCTTGGCTCAGTTTCCTCCCATCTCGGTTTTTAGGGAAATTTATAGAGAGACAGAGAGAGAGAGAGAGAGAGGGAGGGAGGGAGAGAAAGGGAGAGATACAGAGAGGGACAGAGAGAGAGACACACAACACACACACAGATAAAAGGAAACATACTGCACCAGGAGAAGAGTACTTGATTGAAAGACGTAATGAACAAGGTTGCTTTTCGGATGATTAGGTGAGGTGAAGAAGCAGGGACGTGGGCAGCAATGTCCTTAAAGATCCAGGCTGAGAACTTTTATCTAGTCAGAAACAAACCCAGAATGGCCTCGAAACAACTGTGTACATTGCAGGTTGGTGAGTTAAGTTATGCCAGGGATCCTGGGTGGGTGGAGAGATTACAAGTGGCTGCTGGAAAAGTCAGAGCACCTTGATGGGAAATGACTTCTTAGCTTAGTAAAACTACTATTGGAGTGTACAGATTTCTAATGTAATACACACAACAGAGGGGAAGGAATGGCTCCGTGTGGTTTTATAGTTAGGTCAGGGAGCTGTGGGGAGAGGGGGGAAAGGCAGAGAACATAAAAGGAACGGAGAGAACATTTGAGTTTCTAGATGGTCAAAAACCAAGAGATGTCAAAGAGAAAGCTGCTCACAGGAAAAGACAGATGGATGGACTGAAGGCTTAGAAAAGCCCCTGGCATATAGCAGGTGACTGCGAAGCAGTTACTAAATGAAAGGCAGGAAAAACATACAGGAGGGAAGATAAAGGAAAGGAGACAGATATCTGTGTGTACAGATGATTAAAGCAAGAAAAACATGGCGTCAACCAAGGTTTGTAGAAATATCTAGGCACAGCCAGGCATGGGACACACATCTGCAGTCCCGGTGCTTATGAGGCCAAGGCAAAAGTGTGATTTCAAGGACAACATACGGTACACAGTGAAATGTAATATAAAAACAAACCACGATAAAACAATATGACATCTAACCACCCATGCATCTGCCACCAAACCAAACCAAACCAAGTACAAGGGCTGGGTAGGTAGCTAAATTGTAGATTGCTTGCCTAGCGTGTGAAAGATCCAGGTCCTGGGTTTGATCCCCCGAATTATATATGTGCCTCTGTGTGTGTGTGTGTGTGTGTGTGTGTGTGTGTGTGTGTGTGTGTGCCTCTGTGCGTGTGTCTGTGTGCCTCTGTGTGTGTGAGAGTGTGTGTGTGTGTATGTGTGTCTTTGTGCCTCTGTGTGTGTGTCTGTGTGTGTGTCTGTGTGCCTCTGTGTGTGTGTCTGTGTGCCTCTGTGTGTGTGTCTGTGTGCCTCTGTGTGTGTGTGTGAGTGTGTGTGTCTGTGTGTGTGTCTGTGTGCCTCTGTGTGTGTGTCTGTGTGTGTGTCTGTGTGCCTTTGTGTGTGTGTGTGTCTGTGTGTCTCTGTGTGTGTGTCTGTGTGCCTCTGTGTGTGTGTGAGTGTGTGTGTGTCTGTGTGTGTGTGTCTGTGTGCCTCTGTGTGTGTGTGTCTGTGTGTGTGTCTGTGTGCCTCTGTGTGTGTCTGTGTGCCTCTGTGTATGTGTGAGTGTGTGTGTGTCTGAGTGTGTGTGTGTGTGTCTGTGTGTTTCTGTTTCATTACATAGGGAAAGAAGGGATTGGGAGTCAGGAAGGCTTATAATAGAAGACTGTTGCTGAGGTTTTAGGGCAAAGAATTCTTTGCCCCGTGGCTTAGACCCTTAGGGTAAGTGATGTGGCCCAGGGAAGTCACTTTAACCTTCTTGTCTTTAATAATGTTTTTGAGGTGGTATTACAGAAACGTTAAGATCTGAAGGGATTGTTAGGTGGTACTTAAGACCTTTACTATATGGGTCTATTTAATGGGTCTGTTTGGAGCATTGTTTTCTCTTTTTTCTTTATTAAGAGAAGGGATAGTGCTGGGGTCAGTTGTAGACTCACTCATAGACTCTACCAACTGAGCTAAATACCCCAGCCTTGAAACTTTTCATAATAAATAAATAAATAAATAAATAAAAAAAAAATCTTAGGAAAAACAACAAAATGGTTAGTGACTGAGATTGGGCCCAGCCAGGTCTTTTTGCCCCATATGGTCACTGGGGCTAAAGCTGTCAAGACACTGCAGCAGACTGGTTTTGGAGGTCACTCCTAGGCAGACTGCACACTGCTCAGAAGGATAGCCAGCCATGGTGGAATTACAGATGCGGCAAGGAGCTAATTAATCTGATTAATATTTGGGGAATGCTCACAGAAGCACTGAAAAATCAAAGGCAGTTTGTTCCTTACAGAGTTGGGGATTTGAAAGATGCAATGGAGAGGCCTCAAGAGAGAGGGGCACAGAAGAAATGGGAAACAGCCTGGCTGAGGAGGAGGGGGCGGCAGGAGGCGGGGCTGGGGGCTTTGGCTTGCAGGGTTCAGTGGTGAAAGAGGCGGTGGCGTGGACAGAAGTCCAGATCGAGGGTGTGTCGAGGGGGAGCAGCTGATCGGGTTGACATGTCCCACCCCAGCACTCCTCTTCCCGGAATGCTGCCTTGTTGACCTCTGGACAGTTCTTTTTCCTCCCAGGTGCTGAGCCCAGTTGCTTAGGGAAGCGTCTGCGGGGTGGGTCACAGAGTCCAGAGGAAGGTCCAAGGAGGGACCTAGAGAGAGCCATCTCTACAAAGTGCACGTGTTTTTCTTGGCATCTGGCAGGTGCACTGGTTGAAATGTAAGCAAAGACCCAGGCAAGACAAGTGGCTGCTTCCCGTAATGGTTTCCACCACCCACAGCGCCCTCCCTTGAGCCAGGCATTCCTTCCCATGTTTCTCTCTGATGGACATTCTACCTCAGAGCTTCCTAGATGAGTAGCATTCCAAAGGAAGAAGTGCAAGATGCATCTTAAACTGCTTTTTTTTTTTATTCCAAAGTTTACTTAATGAAAGAACAATTTATGTTATTATCAGTGCCTGCTATTTAACACTAATTTTAGACCTTAAAAGTGCCCAACTCAGGCTTTGGAGATGGCCCAGTGGGCCAAAGCACTTTGGTGTAATCATGAGGACCTAACTTTGACTGCTTAGCACCCACATTATAAAGCCTAAGATTACATATGCGTGTCTGTGCCTGTGATATCAACACTGGGCAGTGAAGACAGATAGATCTCAGGAGCTTACTGGCCAGTCAGTCCAGGTTTAGGGTTGGTGAAAGACTTTGGTTTGAATGAGATGTCTTCCATAGTCTCTGGCATTGCTGGAGGAAGTGTGCCACTGAGGCAGGTTTTGAGAGCTCAAGGTCTGCTCTATTTTCTGTTTGTGACTGGAGATATGAGCTCCTAGCTGTTCCAGTTGCCATATGTGCTTGCTCCAAGCCTCCTCGTGGTTATGCTGAAGACTCTCACCCTCTGGAGCTGTATGCCCCAAATAAACTCTTCTACAAGTTGTCTTCGTCATGATGTTTTCATCGCAGCAATAGAGGAGTAACTAAGACACTTATTAACTTGAAATATTACAATGGAGTAGTCACTAAGTAGTATTAAATTGGAAACCAAAGACCACCTGTTTCTCTTTCTTTGTGCCCACTCCTTGGAGCATTCTGAACTTCTCATGTTATATTTTTTTTTGCATCTAGGTTGTTAACAGTATTGCTGTCTTAAAATCAACTCTTTCCTAAGCTTTTGTATTTGTGTGCAAAGGAATGGGGCGGGGAGGCAGCTAAAGAGAGTAAGAGATAGTGGAGAACACCACGTGTGACCCCAGCACCAGACAGGGAGGGGACATTTTGAATTCATAATTATGCTCATGTGAAATAGTGAGGTCCCGTGGAAGAGAACCAGCTGAACTTTGTCATACCGTGAATTACCCCAAGCACAGCGGAGACACTCCCTTTCCTCTTCCCTGTAACTTCCCTCCTGTACGGTGTGATCCTCGTTGGCTCTACACATGTTATAGGGGGGGAAATGGTGCTCAGTTGTCCTCTGCTGCAGCTGCTCCTTAGAGTAACCCGGGACACTCTGAACACGCATGCTCAGGCCACCATACATCAAACCAATTAAATCAGAGCCTCTGGAGGTGGCACCTGGGCTGCAGGGCATCTTAAAGGTCCCCGGGCGATTGCAAAGTACAGTCAAGAGTTTGGGAGCCGTCAATCAGCACAAGGGCTCCACACATCATGAGGGCTTGGGTCCAGGTTGGGTAGATGTCAGAATCTTGTTTTAATTTTTCTACGGCCTTTCCAAGTATTTAAAATTTGCTTTAAAACAAACAGAAAATAAAATAATATGTTGACATTTGGCGTCATGGTAGAAAACTTGCGTAAGAAGAGCAATAATGAGATTCACAAGAGCCGCACAGACTTCATTGTCTTGTGTGTACCTTCAGGGCTAAACCCCGTTTGAGAACTGTATAGCTCTACCTCGTGACAAGCTAGTTTTTCTTCCTTTTGCTGCTTTTCAAATCATAAATGGGTGCTTACTTTTACTTTACAAGGGTCTGCATAGTAAAGACAGTCATGCTTTTGCCCTTTGTCCATGTAGTGAAGTTTAGCTTTTGAGACAGGGTTTTAGGTATCCCAGACTGACCTTGAACTCACTACCTACTAAGGAGAACCTTAAATTCCTGATCCTTCTGTTTCCACCTACCGAATGCTGGGGTTAGAGGTTTGTGCCTATAAACATTTTCTAACACCTGCAAAATATTTTAAAAAGTTATAAAAAGGAGCAAAATAAGTACTTTTAAGGCCAATCTTAAAAACCAAAATACCTCATTAAAAATCTCACCGATTGTCAACCTTGCTTTGATCCCAGCACCCAGAAGATTGAAGGAAGAGGATGGGGTCCAAGGTCCTCAGCTACATATCAAGTCTGAGAAGACCTTAGGCTACGTGAGACCTTGTCCGAGAAAAAAAAAAAGGTTTCCCCACTAGCTAGGTCCATGCCTATACTTCTGGCACTCAAAAGGCTGAGACAGGGGGATTGCTGTGAGTCTGAAGCCAGCTTGGGCTACATAGTGAATTCAAGGGTAGCCTGAGCTAGAGAGTGTAAGATCTTGCCACACACGTACGCACACACACACACACACACACACACACACACACACATATACAGCAAGGTTAGACAGCAAAAAAATGAGGAGTGTCCTAGTTGTCTGGCCTCAGTAGCAAGCTACTTCCAAACTCAGTGGCTTAGAACAATAAACCTGGTTGTTGTTTACTCAGTAAGGAAGCAGCAGGAGCTTGACAGGTTGGCATGCTCTAGCTCACAACTGGGCTGGAGTTACTCGGGACCTAGCTGCCCTCAGCTGGGGTTGGAAGATTCCAGATAGCTTTTCTTGCATACTCTCCATCTCTGCCAGAAGAGGGATGGTTTAGGGTCTGCTGACAATTTTCTCCTTTTCTGTGGTTTCTTACCAGTCAGTGGGCCTCAAGAACAGGAGAACAGATACCTCATGCCTTTTAATATTGAGGTTCCTGGTCCCTCATCATAACATCCTATTGGCCAAGGCAAGTCACAAACCCAGTTCGCTCTCAGTCTTAGAGAAAACACTCTTTGCCTCTTGTTTGCTTCTGTGTTTTCAGGGTGGGAGGAGTGTCTGGAGGCCTCTTAGAAAACCTTACTACTGTAATCGCAAAGACGTGTGGGTGCCATAGTCTATTGGCAGGAAGCTGGTTTTGCGTGGTTGAACTGCTTTTTTTAAACAGTTATTCTTTGAATACCTACTAGACATCTCTGGGCATAAGTGTCACCGAGACTGCCAACATAAACAGATCATCTAAACAAGGAATTCGGGTATAAAATGAAAAATAAATGAAATTCTATTAATGTCCACAGCAGCTTGCATCAAGTAGATACAGAGGGAATCCACACACTGTCTGAACTGAAGGCATGTGTACAGGCTGTCTTTTGCTATGTTCTGTTGGTTTCTTGAAGCTGAACCGCTCAAATGTAGACTCCAGACAGGCAGTTTCTGTTTCTTAGTTCATTGCTCTTGCACAGGCTAGTTGAAAATGACCAACCAACTGCTACGTATATTTTATCTTTAACAGATGTGCTGCAAACCTCTTAGCTTTAGCATTTAGTGTGCAATGCATTTAAAAAATAAGCAAGTCCAAGAAGGTAGGTGCGTGGCCAGGTGCAGTGAGCAACCATCATGGCAGTTGTCTGTCTGGGGAACTGTGAACATGAGATATGCAGATTGAATGTGGCTGATACAGAGCCCTGGGCACCTTTCTTCTTATTCACTCTCCTCTTTGTGACAACTGACTTGTGGCTGAAGAGAAGCAACTCTTGGGGTTTCTCATTTCTCAAGATGTATCGATGTTCCTAAAGTTTTCTGTTCACCAGGCTCGTCTTTCACGCAAAGCTAAGACCTATCTGTGAGGCCTCTCATTACATGGGTCCTCTTCTGAAACTTTGAGTTCCCAGAGGGCTATTGCTACTGAATCCCAGACATCTTTCTTTTTACTCTTCCTTCCAACAAATACTCATCCATTCACTTAGCAAATAAATGTTTATTTTTTTTTAATGTTTTTTGGTTGCTAAGGTAAATATTACATGCCAGCCACTCTTCTATGGATTAGGATACATTGATGAAGATGATAACTAAAATCTGGCCCGGGGAGATAGTTCAATGGATCAAGCATTTGCCCCTCAAGTGCGAGGACCCAAGTTCAGATCTTAAAATCGCTGTGGAGCTAGTGTGAAGCTGGCATGATAGTGTGTGTCTGTAAGCACTGTGCTCCTGTGGCAAGATGGCCACAGAGACTAGAGAACCCCAGATACCCACAGAAAGGTGGAGAGTGAGGACTGACCTGAAGTTCTCTTTGATCTCTACAGATGTGCTCTGGTAGGTGTGCACCCACTTAGCACACATGCACTCTTGCACATTCCAGATCCCTAAGATTTAAGAAAAAAAAAACAAACCAAACCCCACCTTATTCAAACTCTATTAGGGGCTACATTGTAGCAGGGTAGAACATTAAAAAAAAAAAAAAACAAAACTTCGATAAATAAAAAAGTGTATATAGCATGTTAAAGGTGATAAATACCACAAAAAAAAAAAAAAAAAAAAAAAAAACCCCAAAGGAAGATGCTAAAAAAAAAAATAGTTACCAAATAATACAACAAACTAATTGATATTTACCATTCTGCCCCATTTTCTTTTGCATTCTGGTTCTCTCTGTGTGCTGTATACAAGTATGTTTTGCATATTTCTTCATCTGCAGAAGAGCAAGCTACAGCTGTTAGGCTTGCTCATCACTAATTCTACCTGGTTTTTAAGAGTATGGACATTCTTCCCCAGAATTATCAAAACCAAGAAACTGAGATTGACTCTATATTATTGCTTACTACACAGTCAATGCTCACATTACAAAAACATGTTTGAATGGTGTCTCAGGTCATCGTTTCTACCCACCCAGGTTTGAGTCTCCTTTAAGCTGGAACAATTTCTCATTTTGTCTGCCAGGTCTGGTATAGTCTTGAAAGGGACCATGTGATACAGTTCCTGCCCCTAGAGCAGAGTCAGCAGGACATGGGCCTCCTTGAGTGCTGATGACTGATGTAGGTGTAAAGCTTGTTTGCATAATAATATACATATTTTACTTCATGTTTCTCTTTCAGGGAATGTTCTCCCTGCGAAGGTTAATAACTCCATGTTTTCCAGAAACAGCACAATTCCAGGAAGCAAGAATGTGTCTGGTGGTCCTCAGCAATATGGGGATGCTGTGACCTTCAGGGCTGCCCTTAAGGCTGTGGGAAAGACCTCTGAAAACATGAGTTCAACAGAAGTTCAGAGATACATAAATGCTGTTCTTTACAGTATTTCTCAACTATGCAAAATATAAGGATGCAGTATGAATTGTATGAGGGACTTCCAAGGCCTGAAAGAACAGAGGCAGCTCCACTAATGAGTCAGTTTAGTCAGAAAGATATTAAGGAAGGAGACATGGTATTATACTTAAAGCTAACTTTCTCACATTAAATAGCCTCTATGTCTAGACTTTGCAATCACAAGCACTATGCCCTGCAAACCATGTAGAGCTTGCTATGCTAAAAAAAATGTACTTGCTGTCTGGTTCATTTGCCTTGAATGTGCTCTGTATCTCAGTTTCTATTCCTAAGAGTCAAGGGGCTAAGGTCATAAAGTGCTGATTCATGAAATGATCAAAAGGGAACCTGGGGTAAATGATTAAGCAGTTATGCAGTTTTCTAAGGAAGTAGCTTATGCAATTGTAAATAAAAGACTAGGCTTTAGTCTTCAAGAGAGAGCTATCTCCAGCAGATCACAGAGCTGCCAGCTGTGTCCATCACTGACTGTAAGTCATTCTTTCTTGCCGCTTCCATTCACCCCTTCCTCAGGACCCTCTCTCGGGCTGAGGCTGGACCTTCCATTTGTCCCTGTGTTTTTTACTTTTACACTTCCTCTCTTTCTGGCCCCTGGCTCATTGTGTGTGTGTGTGTTTGTGCGTTTGTGAGTCATGTGTGCGTGTGTGTGTGTGTGTGTGTGTGTGTGTGTGTGTAGGAGGGTAGACTAGAGGTTGGCATTGGGTATCTTCCTCAGTCATTCTCCAACTCAATTTTTTTTTGAGACACGGTCTCTCACTTAATCTGGAGCTCATGTGTTTTGTTAGACTTACTAGTGTGCGAGTCCCAAGGATCTAACCCCCTCCTCCTTGCCAGTACTGGGAGTATAGGCTCCTACTCCTATGCCTGGCTTTTTCCATGGGTATAGGAGATTGAAGCCACGTTGTCATGGACAGGAAGCACTTTATCAGCTCAGCTATCCCCCAACTGTGACTCTGACCTTTTGAAGGAAGGTAGTTAATTTTTAGAATGTCCTCACTTTAGATCCGTGCTGTTTCTTAAGAAACCATGTTTACTGCCGGGCGGTGGTGGCGCACGCCTTTAATCCTAGCACTTGGGAGGCAGAGGCAGGTGGATTTCTGAGTTCGAGGCCAGCCTGGTCTACAGAGTGAGTTCCAGGACAGCCAGAGCTACACAGAGAAACCCTGTCTCCAAAAACCAAAAAAAAAAAAAAAAAAAAAAAAAAAAAAAAAAAAAAAAAAAAAAAAAAAAAAAAAAAAAGAAACCATGTTTATTTGTAATAGATAGAATTTGAGAATAATTTAGTCAGACATTCTTGGGGTTTAGCCAAATTCATTTAGATATGCCTATACTATGTGATCTTATGCAAATATCAAAATGATAGTATAGGGGCTTTCAGAGGAGGCCAGTTTGATTTCTAGCCTCATGTCAGATGGTTCACACATACCTACTTCTGGCCTCTGAGGGCACTTGTACTTAAGGACCTAAAGAGTTGCCCCAAAAGACAATATACAAAGCACTTTTTTTAGTGATGGAGCTTTTAAGTAAACAGTTCTAGCAAGATTTGCATATTAGATAGCAGTAGTTATCTGGGGAGGTCATTGTTGTCTCTGGATGATATCTAGAGAGTTTTCTCTCTCAAATTAATTATCAATTATGCTTTTCTAGAATGAAGATTGTCAGTGACATTTTACAAAGAAATTCTTTCTGCAGCCCCACTATGAGCTTGCATCAGTGCGCACTGTTGTTTTATTTCCACGTGCCCTTAATATGAAGATTCGTCTCTCAGGCTCCATGGCCAGGGGTGGCTGGGTAATCCACTACTGACCTTTTTAAAGTTTATTTTTGTAAGTAGCTGGGGTTATACACTGATTGTACTCTAGTTGAAAGAATATGTTAGTCAAAGGCATGGCCTACTCCTTCTGGTGTCAAGATATATCATGGCTGATATTTTGTATAGTTCATTTTTATTACTTCATCTTATTTTCTTCCAACCTTAGTTTATCTCTCTTTTTGTTAGTTTCTCCTGCAATCCACCTTTATCTGATTACTCAAAAGAAATTTTTCAGTGGGTCATGGTGGTGGTACCTGTCACCCAACTGCTCCAGGTGCTGAGGCAGGAGGCTCACACTAGGCTACATAGTGGGCCCTGCCTCTAAAGAGAAAATAAAAGAAACAAAAAGCCAAACAAACAGTAATGAGCACAGCAATAACAGTAACAAAGAGAGCCCCCTTTCCTCTCTATGAGCATCTCATTTTGAAATAGTTCTGTGAATAAAGTATGATTTAAAATTTGAACAACTTGAGGCTGAAGAGCTGACTCAGTTGCCCTTCCAGAGGACTGGTGTTCGTTCTCAGCACTTGGTGCTTCATAAACTGCCCGTGACTCCAGCTCTCAGGGAAATCAGATGCCCTCTATGGCCTCTGCTGATACCTGCACACATGTACATATACTCACACAGACAGACATGCAGGCAGGCAGACAGACAGATAGACAGACATATATACACACGCAAAACAAAATGGAGCAACTTGTTAAGTGACAAATTAGGATAAAATTATGTAATTCAGGAAAAGCCAAGCTAACGTTTTGAGTGTTTGCCTCGTGTCAGGCCCTAAGTTATGGAAGTTACGGGCATTTTTCTCATAAATCGCCAGAGCTAGCCTGGAGCTGGGCTATAGTTTCTGTGCTTTCAGATAAGGAAGGCCACCCATGGCTTTCATTCCCATTCCATTTCTTCCCTTTAGTACACAGTCAGTTCTTTCTTAACTTTGAAAGGGAGTGCAAACTTTCCTTTATTCTTGAGAAATTCTAATCTTCCATACCCTAGGAGTAGAGACAAGAAAAATCTCTTAGTGAAGTGCAGTGACCCCCAGAGGGTTCTGCAGTCCCAGGGTTTATGAGAGGAAATTGCATAACTCACCGCTGGGCTGGAAAGACACTGAAGTCCACGACTGGACTACAGAGCAGACGGGACAACCAGGGCTCACATAGACAGTAGCTGTGATGGATGGGCTGGCTGGAGAGTCCTTGGCTAAGGCAGAGGGAATGATGGAGCTGTCCAGGCATTTGGCAGAGGCAGGAATATCTGAGACAAGATACAATGGAAAGAGGCAGAAAGACTCCAGCAATTTGCCTTGGAAGGCCAGAGAGCACAGTTGTCCATCTATGCTGGTCTGCCATATGGTCCTGTCTCAGAGTAGTGGTCTATAATACCACATCGTTCTCCATGCTTTCTCTGTGAGTAGTAAAGAAGCAAGGCATAACGGTTGCTCCCAGGGTGGAGTTTGGAGGCTAATTTGCTCCTTTTAAAATTCATTTTATTGGGGGCAGGTTCTTGCTATATACTCTGTACTGGTCTCAAACTGTAGATCCTCCTGCCTCAGCTTCCTAAGTGCTGAGATCATAGACACGTACCATCACACCTGGCTTACCAGCTTGGTCTTGTAGGACCTCTGTACAAAGATTCATCCTTTTAGTTACTTTCTTTCACTGCTGTGGCAAAATACCAGACAGAAATGAGTTAAGAGGCAAAAGGTTTAATAAGCTCGTAGTTTCTAAGACTCCAGTCTGTTAATGGCAGGAGAAGCTTGGTAGTGGACTAGGCTCTGTACATGGCTATGAGGTATAAGGTGGCTGCTTGTCCACATAGTAGCAGGCAGGCCTGTCTGACCCAGAGGCTTACCTGAGTGTCATACTTTCACAGACCAAGCCCTACCTCCTGATGGCACCATAGCCCGCAAAGCAGTGCCATTGGTATGAGGAGAGATATTCAAAATACAGGTGCATGGGAGGCATTTAGATTCAAACTATACCACTCATCATGCTATATGACAGTCACCGGGAAAACGTTTAAAGTGGCATTGCAAAAGAAGCCATTGCAAGCCCATAAGATCCAGAATCAGGGTCAGTAAGTTACTTTAATACATGGAACGTGAGCTAAACATCTTTTTACAAAAACGACAGCTTAAACTATGTCCTCAAGCAATCTAAACAATGTGGAATCACTGAAAACCACTCTGTGAAGCAATGCATTGTGAACATTTACCCTTAAAGACCAAAGGTGCTAAATACAAAATTCTCAAAGCCCTTAGCCCATCTTTCTTTGTGTGTTCATCTGTCTTTTGAGACAAGGTCCCATGCAACTCAAACTTCACCTTGAACTCCCTGGGTAGCTGAAGAGAAACTTAACCCCTGGACCTTCTTTCTGCCTTCATCTCCCAAGCACTGGGACTGTAGGCGTGAGCCACTGTGCTGGCTCAAAGCCTTTCTTAGTCTTTATTTTTTCTTACAAATTTAATACGGAAGACGGAAATACATAGTGAAGAAGGCAATCAAGCTTATTTGTTAAAAACATAGGAAGTCTGGAGCTGTTTAATACTCACTGCCTTTTGGTTTCTTAGGTCACTGGTGTCTGTCCTAATCCTAGGACAGAACAACGGCTCCCAAGAAGTGAGTCGGAGCCTTTACAGGGTGGGCACTTGGGAGGCAGAAGCAGGTTGATCTCTATAAGTTGGAGGCCATCCTGGTCTATATGGAGAGTTTCAGGCCAGCCAGAGCTACTCAGTATGACCCTGTCTCAAAACAAAACAGAGAGAAAAGGAAAAATGAAAAACAAACAAACAAACATGAAAAAGGATTCTTACACATGTGTTTAAGGATTATGGGATGGAAGATAATCCAGGTGGGCTCAAATGCCTTCACAAATGCCCTTGTAAGAGAGACAGAGGGTCATTACACAGACATGCAGCTGGAAGAGGAGGCCAAGTGTCCACAGGGGCTGTCCTGTTGGGCTAGGAAATGAAGAGCAGGAGCCATGATCTATTTCTAATCACTTAAATAAATTCCTATGTCTAGATTTTATTCGGCAGGTGGAAAATTCAGTAGCTTGTGTCAGCTCTGTGCCAGAGCACACAGGTCTAAGGTGGCTTAAACTGTGCTCATTGGCAGTAGGTATCAGTTGTTTTCTGATTATCAGCCTCCCCTGACCTCTGACCCCTGACCCCTGACCCCGACCCCTGACCAAAGGTCTACTGCTTCACTGCTGTGCTGGTAACTGTTTCTTGATGCTGCTTCTGGGTTCCACCTCCATGAGAGCTCAAAGTAGACATCTTCAAGGCTTTTTAATCCTTCAGTTTAATCCGGGAGTACGTCATTCTGCTATGAGATGGAGCCAGCCTGGGGGAGCCCCCCCTTCTTCTTGCTATTTCCAGTCATGTAATTTATGTCTCACTCTTCGGAGCTCCCTCTAATTGTTTGACATTTGGAACACAAAGCCAGGGTGAATCACAAACTGTTTATCCTTTCTGTTACTGTTAGCTTCATAAAATTTGGGGTGACCAACTCTCCAGGAATTATTATAGACGAGCATCAGGGCTCCCAAACCATACGCAAGTGTTTAGAGTGGAAATTCCAGTGTTCAGAGTAGGTACATCCTGTGCAGCGGCCCCCTTAAGGAATTCCGTATTTATGTCTTAGAACATGTGTAGATGTGTTCAGTTGTACTTACAGTTATGATGACTGAAAGCAGCCTCAACCTCCTGGGTAGATCCTTCTGGATCTGTTAGGTATGTTTAACTGCTATGGAGAAATATCTCCTAGACATGGGAGTCCTTACGTGGCTTATGTGTTAGATGGCTTCATGGAAAATATATTAATTTTGTTAGATACTATGGTTTGCTGGAGATGATGCTTACTATCAGAAGGTGTGTGAATGGTCTAGTGATGTCATGTTGTAAAGTCTGCGACTCTTACAGAGGTTAACAGGGATACCTATTGTATATATGCAAGTTGTGTGGCTGTGTTCTGAGTGTGCTTGTATTGTATAGTGTGTAGGCTATGTTTGTATATGACATGGATTATATATCAAATAGAATAAGGCTGTGTACATGCATGCATTGTATAGTACATGAAGTATGTGTGTGAGTGTGTGTGTGTGTGTGTGTGTGTGTTACATTCCAACCTTGTTCCCTGTTTGCAAATTATACTTTAACACACAGATCAGGTCTCTAGTGAGGCAGGAGGAAGAAGAACATATTCATAATCCCATGATCACTTGTTAAGTTTAAGTGAGAGTTATGGATAGTCACTGTGGTACTGTTTCAGTCTCTCTTTACATTCAGAACATTACAAAATAAAATGAACTTGGAAAAGGGCAGCTTGGGAGTTCACTGCCCTGGGCCACTAGAATTCTTAATGTCATCTACTGGCTCTGTGTCATTGGGCAAATTGTCGAACCCATCAACATCTGACCTTCTGCAAAATGATGATAATAAGAAAAGTGTTATGGAAATGTATTGTGTTCTTGTTAGGTAAAGTGAGAAAGTACAAGGAAAACACTCGCTGTGGGTTAGGAAATGCTCACTATCCATCAGATAAGCCTTTGCATTGTTGTGGCCGTGTTCCCAGGACCTTTCTGGGTCACAAGATTTTAGGACATGATCAAGACTGCTCAGGGGCCATTCAGCTCTGAAACAGAGAAGAATTTTCGGTTTAGGGCGATGGGAGTATTTTTTGAAAGCCTTCTTTGTGGAAAGGTGGGGTAACTATTCTTCAACTTTACTTGAAATTGTAGCATCTGTGACACTCGCAGCTGTGACACTCTCACAGGACTTCCAGATCTATAGAAATACAGCAGCATGTGGGGAAGAAAAACGTTACTGATGCAAGCCAAAAGTCCTTCTCTGGTAACTCTAGGTCATAAGGAACCAGTGATGTAGATTCTATGTCCCTTAAGACTGTTGGAAAACAAATGTGTCATTTGAGAGTTTGGTGTGCATAGTGAGTGAGGGGGGAGATGTGTTCTCACCTTGGCATAAGCTACCTGGTCTGCGTAGTTATTCTGTAAAGTGAGGCAGACTCATGCTTTATTTACTTGCTCCAACATCCATTTGATGGGAGAGCGCACACTGAGCACCTGCCACATAAGACACCTCTGTGTGTTGCTTTCTAAGATGCTTTGCTTCTGCTTCTAGGTGTTTCTTCCTTAGCCCACATACTCAGTGCCTAGGGAGAAATGAAACTACAATTTATTTCCATCTTTCAGATGTTCTGGAAGCCTTTTTGAAGGCTGGCCTGATCTGGTGAGCAGGTTCCCAGAGCCCAGCAGCAGTGCAACAGAATTAAATTCTCCCATTGTCAGGAGAACTTAACTTTCCCTTGAAGTGTGGGTGATGGGTACACTGCTTTGGAGTTTATTCACACAGAAAGCAAGTCTTACTTTGTGTTTTTCATGTATCAGCATTTGTGACTTACACACACACACACACACACACACACACACACACACACACACACAAGCTCCCACATGCTTGTGCACACACCGTGGTACTTTTAGCCACCAGGTTGTGCATTTATCTATTGTTCTTGCTTTCAAATCATGTTGATAACCTAGAGGACCCCAGGATGTTCAGATGGCATCTGATATCTGTTTGTTTGTCTATGTCTTTTTTCTTGAGAGAGAATGTCATATGTATCCCTAACTGGCCTGGAACTTGCTGTATAGACCAGGTTGGCTTCTCTGGGTGTTCAATATTATCTTGTACAAAGCTCACACCTCTGTCTATAATGAGGTTGAACACTGGGGAAAGAAGGAGGGAGCATGTCTGGAGTTGATGACAACATCCAGATCCTGGAAAATCCTAAAGAATATTCCAGAGCTCTATATGGCAAGAAGGGAAGCAACTGCAGCCTTGTATCTGAAAGAGGAAAATGACTAGAAATAAAATGTTCATTTTGGTGCACATTTGCCTCAATCAACGTGAGAAGTACAGGTAGGAGAGAAGAGAGACATTGGAGGAGGCACTTCAGTTACCTCAGAGAAGGGGGATGGGGAAGTGGTTGTGTATGCTTTCTATAAAAAAATGGGGGGGAAGGGAAGAAGGGAGGGAGGGAGGAAGAGAGAGTGCGAGAGAAGAGAAGAGAGAGAGTGTGTATGTGTGAGAAAGAGTGTGAGAGAATTTCTCCTTAAATCAAGAATTCAAAACAATTATTTTCAAAGATTTAAAAACTCGTTCAGATACTGTTTTTCTCATCAGAGAAGATGAGTAGATTACCGAGACCCACACTATTTGCTCGGATGCCATGTCCCCAGAAGTTGACGGTATCCCATGTATTCACTGGGAACGACTTCTGCATCAAGGCCTCTCTCCCTTGGCTCGACTTGCAGGATCAGCAGCCTGTGCTGGGGATTTTTCTTAAAGTGCTCCCATCTCAGCCTTTGCTGTACATTCCCTTGTGTGGAGCCAGGCCTGGGAGAGGACTGGGGCTGTCTAGCAAAATTTCTCTCAGCGTTGTGCTGGCTCCACACTGAGGAAGCATCAGCCATGTTTTTCTCAATCTGGCGCCACTGCGCTTTGAATCCATGAACATTCTTCTCCTGCTGTAGACAGTTGCTCTTCTGGTTGTTAATGTTGGTGCTGGCTTCACGGTGTTCCTCATGTTCGTCAGTATGGTCTTCGTTTACAGCATAGGTTACTGTGGGTGCAGCGAAGCTAACGATGGTCTTGGAGGAATAGAAATGTCTAGTCCTGTGTCTGATTGAAAACCTTTCCTCAGCAGAGTTTTCTTGCACAACTGCTTACCCTTTCACTTCATCCTCAGAATGGGTTGACTAGAGGTCCTTCTACTCTTGTTTTCTTTCATTCCTTTCTTTCTTTCCCTCCTAAAGACACATTTGTAACTCAGGCTATTCTATAACTCGCTGCAGTCCTCCTGCCTCAGCCTCTCCTGTGCTGGGATTACAGGTATGAGGGACCATAGAGAGCTCAGGCTCCCCCCAAACCCCATGTAGTTTATCTATCTGTGCACATGAAGACCACAAGAGGACATCAGGTGCCCTGGGCTGCCACACTCTCTCTCGTTCCTTTGGGCAGGGGTTTCTCACTGAATCTGGAGTTAGGTAGATGGATAGCAAGCTCCAGGATCCCGCTGCCCTGCAGTGCTGGAGTTACATGGCCATGTGCAACTTTTGTATAGATACGTGTGTGTGTGTGTGTGTGTGTGTGTGTGTGTTAAACACAGGCCTGTGCAAAAAGCACTAACCTGCTAACCCATCTCCTTACCTCTCCCCCCCCTTAAAGCCTTTCAGAATTCAAAGGGCTTAAGTAATAAATGCCTGTCTAAAGGAACATTTTAAATGCAAGCCAAAGGCTAAACCGCTAAGATTAAAATAATACAGAACTTCAAAACTAATCATCAGAGTTTTCAACACTTAATACTTTCCATATATTATAAAGTTAGTTGTCCACTCAGCATCCCGGATAAATACTGTAGTATTTATTATAAATGAATTATAACCTGTAGATTTACGAATTCAATGTTTATTCTTTACTCTTGTCCCGAAGCAGCTCATGGCCGGTCACAGACCTCTCATTCATTTTGAAATAGTCTGTAAGGAAGGAAGGGAAGATTTCTATCTCCAGACAATGGGCAGCCAGTGCCTTCCAGACGGACACACAGGGCCTGTTGTACATACATTTTCCAGGCCAGCTCTGCCTACCTCCAAGTCTCTGTTCTTTCTCTATGTCACATGGCCTCAGTGTTTGCCAGAGAGCCCTGACCTAGTAATAGGGATGAAGTCTCTTCTACAGTTTGTGACAAGAGTAGACGGTGATAATTGCATTTGACTGGAAACACTTTTGGGTGAAAACATTTCTGTGAAACTGTTTTTATCTAAATTATCAAATGTGATTTAATGTTCATAAAACCTCAAGACTTAGGGAAATTCCCAGATAGCTTCTATAGCTGTGTGGAACAATTTCCTTTTGTCCAAATTCTCTCAAGACTGTGAAAGGCTCAGATTAGTTCTCTAGGCATCCTCTCTCTCTCTCTCTCTCTCTCTCTCTCTCTCTCTCTCTCTCTCCTCTCTCTCTCTCTCTCTGTGTATATATATTCATAAATAATCACACATATGCACACACACACACACATACACACACATACACACACACACACACACACACACACACATACACACACACACACACGAGAAGAGTAACTTCTCTGTTACAAGTATTCAATCTGGCATGCCCAAACAACAAATTTGACCTGAAGATTGATAAAAGTATTATAACTCTCCATGTAAATTGTTCAAGAAGTCAATGTGCTAAATTCATGTATCACCAGAGTACACATAAAAGATGGGGCTACATATGCCGCTTCAGTCTTATCTTCTTTGTCGTTAAATAGCAGTGTAAGAGCATTGAAATACTTGTCCCACCATTCTCCCAGCAAGCACTTAGTGAATGCTCAAGTTCTAGGTCTGTGCTGCAGGCTACAGTTTTACCCTTGTCTGTCTAAATGCATTTCATTGCACAGATATTAAATAGTGCATTCTCTTCACCAAAACCCAGAATGTTACACATTGAAGAGAAGTCTCCTTCGAGTGCTTTGACTGTTCTTATCCTCCTCAGCACCTACAAAATATAACGATGATTTCAACTTTATAGTAACTTTCCGGATGCCCTTTTCTACATAGAAAGGATAATAAAAGCAATGTAGAAAACAGAACACCACTCTACATGTTCTAGACATAAGATTTACTATAGCTATCTGAGATGTACACATCTAGTAAACCATATGAAAAACTGAGGGCAATAAGGGCAAATGGCAGATGGACCTCTAAATGGGTTTATCAGTTAGCATATGTAGTTGTATGCAGTCAAGATGGATCCTGACTGGTTGAAGCAGACTTTACTAAAATAGCTTGGAATGTTGAGGTTCTGGGAGGTTCTTCTGGGCGTCGCTCTTGAGCCAGGGACTGTGCAAACTAACCTATGCAGGTCTGGGAAGCCATCCATATCAAAGCAACAGTCTGTCTCCCTGCCTCTGACATGTTCCTGGCTAATGCCAGCATGTGACCATGTGCAACCTGGACCTCTGTTACATTGTGGGGAGCCCACTGGACTCACGATGCCTTTGGCCATGCGAAGCCAGCAAGATCACCTCTCACTATTTCTGAGTCACCTATTCTGCCTTCCTGCTCTCCTCATCAGAGAATGGAAACATGGCACAGAGAAGTCTGTTTTGAGTTTTGAGTCATAGTAACAACAGGGGCTGAGGGGAAAGTTCTGGAACTTTCAGCGTACTATGTAATTTGTATTTCTTGAGTAGCTTACAGTCATCATTGACTGCATCAAGTAATTAGTGGACACGTGTGCGCCGTCATTTAACGGACTCTCTAATCTTTGCTTCCCGAGTCCAACACTCACTCTTTCTCTCTTCCTTCCTTCCTTCCTTCCTTCCTTCCTTCCTTCCTTCCTTCCTTCCTTCTTCCCTTCCTTCCTTCCTTCCTTTCTTGTAAGCATACATGTGTTGCAACCTACTTTTAATAAGGGCTCAACCTCTTCTCTAGCCCACTACCCACCAGAGGTAGTGGAAGGGAAATGTTATTAGGATGTGGGGAAGTGGACCTGGTAGCAAGAGTTCTTTGGGGGTGAGCTTGATCTTCTTTCTCAGTAGTTCAGTCCCATAGCAAACACCAAATGAATAAATAAATAAATTAATGGAAACAAAAAAAAAAAGAATCTCTGGTGGCCCAAATAAGAACCTTGGCACATTGTGGAAATTGGTAATTGCTGGAGAGAAACTCATGATGTAATGTTGACCAAAAGATGATAATGCAAAGCTATCCCTGTGTGTGGCACTATGCTTAACAGCAGTGACTGGAGGTGCCGCCATTGGAATTAAGAACGGTTCTTGTCACTACAGGAGATTATAAAACAAGAATGATTGTCCTTATTTATATTTTGTAGTGCATAGGAAACTGTATCATATTTTGCATGAAAAATATAAACATTGCAAAATGAAAGTGAGGGTGTGATCTCTCCTTTGCTTTAAGGAGTAGCATCCAGAAAGTTCTGGAATGGCTCCAGCAACTGTTTAGTAGAGGAGTGTTGATAACAAATCTCTCTTCCTTTCCTCATTTATACATGGAAATAAACTCTGAGAGACATATACTCCTGGTTTCTACATAGAGCAACCACAATCAAGGTGTTCCTTGGAGAACCCAAGAAAATCTGGGGGCTTATGAATCCCTGGGATCAATGACTAGATCTCTGTTCAGCTGATATTCCCTTTGTATACCCCAAACATAGATTATATCGTCTAATCTAGACAGAAAACAGTCCTTGTGCATGGCAGGGTTGCATTAATATTAATAGTTCTGACTAACTTGACCCAACAGTGTATTCCCATGACATTTCCTGTCTCATCTAAGACAGCCAGAGTAATGTGGGAAGAACATGAGTTTCCAAGTCAGATTTACCTGGTCTGTCTGTATCTTTAATCCCCTACTTGATGTGGTCTGTGTGTCTGGATAATATGTTTTACTCCTCTACCTCTATCATTGTTTCCTTAAATAATCACAGTTTTTCATTGGTTATTGGAAATACTTAAGAAGTCTTTTCTCCCTGTGATGCCTGGTTTCTAAAACATCCTTTGATTGACAGGCAGATGGGTGGCTCTAGTGTCTGGGAGTACAAAGATTGACAGGTGTGTTGGTTTTCAGTGAACTCTGAACGCAGGGCCGTACTCATCCAGAGGGAATCAGTCTTACTTCCCAGAGCCAGGTGGAGAATGGGAACCAGCAGGCTGAGCAATCCATTGCTGCTTTTGTTTTGGTTTCTCCAGCATGGTGCTGTCATCCTAAGGGTGTGGCCTTGATGTGCCATGAGTATCTGTCCACTGTTTAGGTAATACTCTTGGTGGTTTGGATCCCTGTCAGTGCTGTGGGCCTGGCTGAAGTTCTTCAGGACAGGTAGTGATACCCCAGGATGGCTTCCTGTCTCTACATTTCCTATCAAATATGGTTGCTCATGAGGTTGTGATACCTACTGAAGACAAAGGGTCTTCTGTCCCATTCTCTTGAGTTATTCTTTTGTATGATTCTTATCTTTTTCTCCTGCTTTCTCTTGCTCAGTGGTATCCTGACTTTGTGCCCTAGCCCTGGATTTTCAGGAACAGAGGCTACATACTCTGTCCTTCCTATTAGGAAACCTTTCTCTAAGTGGAAAGGGACCAGGGGAACTGGCTTGATGGTTTTGCGTGGCTCAGAGGCACATGACTTCTCACAGAACACAGTTCAGTTCCTAGGGGGCTCTCTACGCTTCCTCTAAAGCTGAGACATCTTCATAATGAAGACAAGGAAACGCAAAACCATGCAAATAAAATCCCTCTGCCTCATTAGTCTCTGCCATCGGAGCTGCAGTATTGTGTATTCTACAACAAAGATGAAAGCGAGTGCATTAATTTATGTCCCAGTATGAAGAATATAGAAATAAGCAACCAACCCAACCAATCAAGAAAAAAATGACAAAACAACAACAGCAACAACAACAACAACAACAACAACAACACACACACACAGACACACACACACAGACACACACACACAGACACACACACACATACACACACAGACACACACACACAGACACACACACAGACACATACACACACACACACACACACACAGACACAGACACATACACACAGACACACACACAGACACACAGACACACACACAGACACACAGACACACACACACACACACACACACACACACACACACACACACACACACACAGGCACCCACGCACACAAACACACTTCAACCCCAAACACCCAAAATCAAAAACCAGACCTTTCCCAGTTAAGTTACAAAGTTTCATTTATCAACTCTTTCAATTTCTAGGAAGTTAAAGACTGAAAACATTACAGAATCCAAACCAGAAAAGCAAACCTGAGCTTTGGAGTTGATGCTTTTCCCATCAGTAGGTTTTAAAGTGCAGCCTTCCTTTAGTTTGTGAGCAGGAGACTGAGCAGACCACATGCCTCCTGCAGACTCAGAGGGGGGTTGAAAGGTCTGGGGTAAGGAAGCAGGAGGGGGAATAATGAGGGGGCTTTCCTTGGTCTGCATTAAATCCAAGCATGCTAAATTCATGAGAGAGAGAAAAAAACCCTGCTTGAAGTCTTTGTTTCAGTCTTTGAATATATACATACATTTCTCCCTTCTTTCCATCTGGATTTTGTTAAAAAGAGAAAAAAAAAAAAAAAAAAAAAACCAACCCTCAGGTCAAGCCAGCTTGAAGAGTGGAGCTACTTCTCCAGGATGACATCATGTCTCCGCTGTTTTTCTTTGTAAAGCTGAGTTTCAGATGGTTAAGTCACACCCTCCTCGGCTTGCTCTGCCTTCCGCTCTCACGAGCCCAACCTGATGGAGTTTCATTGTTTTTATGACTGAACCGCAGCGCCAGACACAGCATTACTAACCTGACACTGGAAAAACAGTTCAGGATGAGAATTCAAACCTATGATTCTGAACTTTGAAGAGATTTGGGCCCATTTCTTTACCACCAGCAGCCAGCAACTTATTGTTAACTTTCTGCCAGTGTCCTTTGGATAAGAGATTACATTTTATAAAATCACTGATATGTCTAAAAGTGTCCCTTAATTTTTAAGACACACACACACACACGCACGCACGCACACACACACGCACACACACACACACACACACACACACACACACACACACACACACACGCACGACAGGTTTGAAAAATAGTTCGCATGAATTTACCTTTTGAAATTATGAAATAAACAGTGGAATACTTTTAAAAATTCAAAGATGGTAGAAATGTTTACCAGTAATAAAAAGATGCTTGTTCTTTTTACTGGAAATTATAGGAAGGTACCATGATCACTTGGCTATAATTATTTTCAGATCTTATTGCAAAACTAATCACATTGTTATCAAGATTTAGCTTGAAATTTTTAAGAATTGGGGTTGGGGATATGGCTCCCTCAGGCTTGGGTTTCTTGACGCTCATGTGAAAACCTGGGCCTGGCACCCCTTGTAATTCCAGTGCTGGGGAGATGGGGACTGGAGTTAATGGCCAACCAGTTCTGTTGAACTGGTGAGTTCAGGCTGAGAGACCCATGGCCTCCACAGATGTGCCTGATGTAGATAGTCTGCTCCACACGCCTGCGTGGCAGACAGAGCCCTCTGAAATGGGGAGCAGAGTAAGTCTTCCCTTCCTTACATTGTTTCCACCGGACATTTTGTTACAACAACAAAGTAACTAATGCACCATCTTTTTATTCCCGCAGACCGGGTGTGAAACCCAGAGGCTCCTCCCTTCATCTTTCTTCTGACTTTTGCCATTCTTCTGGTGTGAATTTGTATCTTACCGTTGATTTAATTTCATTTTCCTATGTGTATTGGCTACACATGTGCACAGAACCACACTCAAACATACATATTTATACATACTTTAAAGAAATAAATTATCTTTTTTTTAAAAAAAAGTATTGAGTTGCATTGCTGCCTTCGTCAAAAATCAAGACGTTGTATTTGTCTGAACTTTCTGTACTCCATGTGCGTCGGTGTGCCTGTCTTTTCTTACAATACCATATACTATGTCGCCATACTTTGATTTGATAGTCAGTATAGTAGCAGGGTATTGTAACTCTCCAGGGTTATGGGTCTCCAAGTGTTTCTTAGTTATGTTAGACCAACTTGTGGGTTTTTCCTAATCAAGCCTGCTGAGAGTTTTGAATGGCACTCTGCTGACCCTCTAGAACAATATGGGGAGGACTGAGTAACTAGCAACATTGAACCTTCCAATTCATAAATGTGCTGATGTCTCCATTGATTATTGTGTGTGTGCATGCACTGTGCACATGTGTGCATATGGTGTAGATGTTTGTATTCACCGCTGCATATATGTGGAAGCCAAATGTCAGCATCCCAAATATGCATGTGTGGAGGCCCAAGACTGATGTTGGACGTTTTCAACAATTGCTCTGTTCCTTATCTTTTGAGACAAGGTCTAGCTCCAAACCTAGAGCTAAGATGGTGGCTAGGCTGGCCGGCCACTGAACTCTTAGGTGTGGTGGTTTGAATATGCTTGGCCCAGGGAATGGCACTATTAGGAGGTTTGACCTTGTTGGTGTAAGGGTGGCCTTGTTCAAGGAAGTGTGTCACTGTGAGGAAGGGCTTGGAGACTCTCCTCCCAGCTGCCTGGAAACAGCCGGCTCCTGGCTTCCTTTGGTTGAAGATGTAGAACTCTCAGCTCCTCCAGTGCCATGCCTGTCTGGATGCTGCTGTGCTTCCTGCCATGATGATAATGGACTGAACCTCAGAACCAATTAAACGGGTTTTTTTTGTTTTTGTTTTTTATAAGAGTTGCCTTGGTCATGGTGTCTCTTCACAACAATGGAAACCCTAACTAAGACATCCTCCTGTCTCCGCTCTTTACACTAGGTGTATGTCATCATGCGTGCTGGGAATTTGAACTCAGAATGCCACACTTGTATAACAAACATTTCACCTGCTGAGCCATCAGCCGGCCCCACCATATTTTCAAACTTTTGTTTAAGTTGTCTTATCTAATTTTTAACCCAGGTTTTATAAGTTTTAACACTCTTATGATTTACACACTTTAAGATATATTTCTTAGACCTTGCTATTAGTGTTTAGAAATAATCCTGATTTTTTTCTGTTGACCACATACCCAATAGCTTTATCAAAAACATTGCTATTATTTGTTCATACTGATTTTATTTTTTTGTTGTTTTGTTTGTTTGTTTGGAGGTGTTTTGGATCCTGGAATAAAGGCATGCCTCACTCTGCCTATACACAGAACCATGTCCAAAAGAGTATACCGTCTGCTTTACCAATGTTTATAACGTTCCCCCCTCCCTGCTTTATTTAATTAATTAGAACTACTGGCCTAATGGTCAGTAGTTGGGGATTGATTGCTTACAGATTTAAGTCTGTTGAGTGGTTGGTAGTACTGTGCTGAGTGGTAGTACTGTGCTGAGTGGTAGTACTGTGCTGAGTGGTAGTACTGGGTAGGAGATACTCATTTCAGGTTGAGAAAATTGCTACCATACTTAACACCACAAGAATTTGTTGTTGTCGTAATGATTTTCTAATGATAAGATTTTTCTCTAGTCCTTTAAATGTGGTGGATTCAAATTGATTTTAAAACGTGAAACCAACTTCACATTTCTTGAGTAATTCTTGGTCATGATACATGATACATATTTTTTATATGTAGAGCTAGATTTGATACAGAACATTTTCCTCAAAAGTTTTCCATCTGTGTTGGTGGTGGATAGTGATAGATGGATTTTTCTTTTAATGCCTTACATTTTGGAATACGTAGCAGTGTACACGTTGTTCTATTGTCTGAGTTTCTGCAGGGCTGGTCTTATTTCTCTTTTTGCCTCCTCCCCCTTCCCTTCTTTCTCCGACGGGATCTCTCTACCGTGACCCATAGGCTGGTCTCAGACTCTTGATCTTCCTGCTTCTGGAATAAAGGCATGCCTCACTCTGCCTAACTATGTCGTTTTTTTGTTAAGTGTTTGGTAGAGATTTTTTTGTGTGTATTTGTTTGGTGATTGCCAACTACAGATACTATCTTAGCATTCTTCTCAGGTTTTTGAGTTAGTTTTTTCCTCCGTGTTTGAATTTGTTTCTGCCGACCTGTCTTTGAATTCCTTTGCTATCTGAGTGAGCCAGCCACTGAAACATCTACAATGTAATAGAGGTGCTGGAGAGATGGCTCGGTGGTTAAGAGTGCCGGCCGCTCTCGCGGAGGACTTAGATTGGATTCCTAGCACCCATGTTGCTCACAGCCATAGGTAGTCCTGGCTCCAGGAGACCCAACGCCCTCTTCTGGTTTCTGCAGGTACTGTGTGTACATGTGGTACACAGGTATTATGTGACGGCAAAACACTTACATACAGAAAGTAAAAATAACAAAGTGTAAAAATATAAATTAGAATATTTTATTATTTACTATGTATATTTATGTCTTATTATATCTATGTATGTTGTTGCTTACAATATATGTATATACACACATGCATTTTGGGGAATGGCTAACCGAGCTAATTAACATGTGTGTCAGGTAATACACTTGGAAGCCTGTTCTACTGCGGTGAGGGCGTCTATCCCTCTGGGAAAATTCCCCATGTTCTGCCTATGGGTCTCTTTCATCCTCGCTTTTATGAAATATCTCCAGTGGCAATTTTACAGTGTTTCAGTCATTTGTAGCCTTCCTTCTGTTGGTGTTTTCCTTTGAACAATAGTTATACTTTCTTTTTTTTTTTTTTTTTTTCCAGGAATTGTAAGATTTTTACTCCATTCAAGAGTTACAGATCCTGGAGCCAATTTTACTCTGCCCAGCAAGGATCATATTCTTTTTTCTTATCAGACATCTCGAGTCCAGTGGAGAGCCGTTTGCTTTGATCCAATAGATTCTACAGGGTTTGGGTTGATTTGTAGCTTAAGTTAGTTTAGTTTGCATTTGTTTCATGTGTTTTTTTTTTTTTTTGTTGTTGTTGTTTTTTTTTTTTTTTCGAGACAGGGTTTTCATGTGTTTTTAACAGTGCAGCTTATCGGTATATAACAAGGCCTTGCTTTCAGTGGATTTTGGGTTCTCTGTTTGCATTCTAACCTTGTCCCTGGCTTCCCAGACCTGTCTGTCAAACACAGATGGTCCAGGCAGGACCATGGCTGCCTTTCTGGGTCCTAAGATTCAATTCTACTGGACCAACTCACGTGACTGCTAAAATTAACCTTGTTCTCCTGCCTCCAGAAGGTTCTTTCAGGAAGACCCCGTCTGTGTTCTCTGTTTACCCAGGAAGGACTTGCTCTTCCCTGCAGTCTTTTCCTGTATCTTCACACCTCTTAAAATATGCTTTAACATACGGATTTTCAGTGAATTCTGAATCACAATTCTGTATCTGAGTCTGAAGTAGAACTACAATAAAATTTGTGAAGCTTTTATCACAGAGTTTTAGTAGAGTTTTGCACTGGGGTATTTGCATATGAGAAGCAATGCAGTTTAGTAAAACAGAGCAGAAAGCTAAGAAGCAAAGGTGGAGTTTGTAATAAAGATGGTTTCTTTGAAATTCTGCAGGGCAATGTTTTTATGTAATATAAGAGCAGTAAATTGCCCATTTGTGAAGAAGGGGTGGGGGCAGAGAGAGGAGTAGTTTTTTTCCTTACCCATGGCTTCAAAAACAGACAGCAAAGTTCTCAAGAAAAAAGTAATTTAAAAAATACAGGCGAGCAGATTTTTCTCACAGCATTATTAAAGTCTTTCTAAACAGAACAATAAGAAAAAAGTAAATGACAGAGAATAAAATAGAATAAACCCTTTATCTTCAAAATTATTACAAATAAACTCAAATAACTCCAGGGGGGAGTTAATGTATTTATAAAATAGATGGCCCACAGGTGTCTCACACTTAATGTCTAAAGAGCTTATGAGTCTTCAAGAAAAAGACAGGTGTGCAAATGCTCTAAGACGTAATTCACAAATGGCTTATAAGTATTTATATTGCAGACTATCAAATATTTGAAATGGTTTGTGGTCGAGGTGGGAGAAAAACTCATTAATATTCCAGTAAGAACTTTCTAAATGTATGGGCATAAGTAATGCTCATGTTGTCCTGATATAGATTGTGAAATGTTTGGTACAGTCTTCTATCACGTTGCCTAGTGACCGTGTGTGTGTGTGCGTTGTGTTGTAAGGGGGTGAAGGTATGGCCTCACACAGGCTAAGTTAGCATGAAGCTACATTTCAGGCTAGAATTGTAAATGTCCACCTTCATTCTCCAGCGACTCCTAGGTTTCTGCTGAGAAATTTGCTGATAGTCTAATGAAGAGTCTCTTGGATCGAACTAGTTTTTATTGCCACTTTAACTTTTTTCTTTTTGACTTTGACTGTTGACAGTGAAGTAGTGATGTGTCTGGGTGAAGACGTTTTTAAATTGAAGGACTTTTGAACTTCATGGTGCTGAATGTCCACATCTCTCCCAAAGTTTGTGAACTTTGTCTTTATTTCTTTTCTCCCTCATCTTTTTAAGATTCTTTTAATGCATATGTTTCTTAACTTAATGATAACATTATCATCCTTTAAATTTTTTCCTTTTATTGAAAATAGATTTTTTTTCTCACATAATATATCCTGATTGTGCTTTCTTTTCCCCTTCTCTTTCCGGTTCCTTAGCCCACCTTCTCTCCCTTCCAGACCCCCCCCCCCCATTTACATATAGAAGCAGAGATGCACTCGCTTACACGCTCAGGAATAACATAAAAAACTAAACAGGAAGCCATAAAATATATCCAAAAGACCTGTAGGGTAAAAAGAGAGAAAAAAATGAATAAAGTAAAAAGCAAGATAAAAGCAAACCAACCAACCAACCAACCAGCCAACCAAAACCCCCGACGTGCCACTATAAGACAAGGAACACCCAAAGATGCTGTTGAGTTTGTTTTGTGCTGCCATCCACTGTAGGCAGGCAGCCTCCCTTGAGAGTACTTCATTTCCTCGGTGAGACTCCCTGGAAGGAAGCTAATTTTTCCTGTGTAAGTGGTTATCAATTGGAGACAGCTTCTGGGTTAGAGATGGGAGCATGCGTCTGCTTCTCCTTTCAGCTCCAGGACTCCACCTCGCATACATCGTAACTCTGTTTCCTTGTCTTTTCTTTTGTTTCCTGTCTGGATTCTGGCCAAAGGCCAGTCCCCAAACCCGCAGATTGTTCTCTTCTGCTCAGTTTGATCTGATGTTGCAGCTCTCTCTTGGGTTCTTTAGTCATCATGGTTTCCATTCCAGGATCTGTACTCGGCTTCTTTTTTCACATTGTAAGATCACCATGTCTCTTTTGAATTTCTGGCTTCATTCATGTTGTACTTTCCAGACCTCGTTGTGTCTTCTCTTTTTCTTTGTATCTCTCCTAATACAATTATTTTTAATTTCTTTCCAAGCAAGCCATAGGTCTTCATTTCTTTGGGATGTGGTCATTTGCTGCAGAATTAGTCTGCTCCTTTGACTGTATTATGTTGCCCGGCTGTTTTGTGTTCTGCGGCTTTGAATAAATGCCTGTGTATCTGATAGTGCTGTCGAGCCTTCCTGACTTTGGCGTATTCAGGGCTTGGGTAGCTTGTGGTAAGCATCCCAAGGCACAATCTCCAGGAAACTCAGATAGCTGAGGTCAGCATTTGTGAAGACTGTGGGGACCTCAGTAGCTAATACTGCAAGCTGCTGAGATCTTTCTGACCCTTTCCCACTCAGTGAAGTCTGTCTGGCTGTGAACTACCCCTGAATAGAGGGCAGGGTACAGATAAGTTCTCCTCATCCGCTTCTGTGTAGTCATCCTCTGATTTTGTGTTACACTGCGTGTCTTCTCCTTTGCCTCATTCTAGAACTTTCCTTGAGCTATTCAGTTGGCACATGATTATTTGTTTTTGTGAGAAGGAATATTGGTACTTCCTATTCTATCATCTTGACTTTATATGATAATTGTAAGATGAATTTTTAAAAAATTGCCAAAGAATGGATGGCCTGAAATAGTAAATGTGAGATATTTGAGAATCTTTAATAATGTAGTCAATTAGCTTATTTCTTCTAATTTTGACTTTTTTTTTTTTTATAAGTTGATCTTGCTGGACTCAATAGACTGATGGTCTGAGTATGAACTCTGATAACCCACTCCCTGGAATTTGCTGGAGGCTGACCAAGAATAGTCATTACCCAGCGCTTACTTGTCTGTTTCTCTGGTGACTTACTTTATTTTGTATTCTTCTATTCGGTAGATCCTTCTGAAAATCTAGAGACATTGGTAAAACATCTGGAGTTTCACTGCGGCTGGTGTTCACCATAGCATCAGCAAGGACAACCTCCCAAGTCCCTGAACCTTGCAATGTCTGAGTGGCACTGCTTTCCTGGGTGACGCATGTGTGCTAGGCTGTGGGCACAAGGAAGAGCCCGATTCCTCCCTTTCCTAGATCTATCTCACTTTGAGTATGGATAATGCTTCACGCCTCTGCTTCTTTGGAGTCGCCCCGTTGTCTCTTTCTTACTCCTATTAATTCTGAGGTGTGAGTTGAGGAGCCACAGTGATGTTAGACTTGCTTATTCCGATTTTATCCTGTCGTAGATCAATCCAGTTGTCCCACTTAGGGACCAGTCTTACCAAGCAATTTTCAACTGAGGTATTTTTTTCCCCTCCACACACATAGTGAATGTCAACAAACAGACACTTAGCTTCTTGGCCCTCTCTTCTTCTGTCCTGTACAGGGATGGGCCAGTCTCCTTTAGCGTCAAGGGCATCCAACAACGCATGCTCCGGCGAAGGGCAAGCTGGGAATGAAGGGTGCCGCTCCATGCTCTATTTCCCGAATCTAGCATCTCACATTGCACAGAGCCGGCTCTCTCTCTGCTCAACTGTACTTTGAATGCATCTTGGCCTCAGCTAAGCCGTTGTGCTCATGGCTCTCTTTTTCTTTCTCCCTACAGTAAATAAGTTGGTGTCTTTCCTTACATCCCAAAGACATGGTGGAGCCCAGCTGACTGACTAAAGTGAAGCAGAGGCTAAGAAGCCTCCAAATAGGCATAAGGGAAGTCTTAAGATGCCGACCCATGCGTCTGCCACAGAGGTAAACACTTCAGTAAGACAGAGAACTGACCTTCTGACTTCCGCCCCTCAGGGAATATTAGTTTTACCGTCTCTGCTAAAATGATGGCAACCAGGCTGGGAACTTCAGCTAGATTATTTATTCAATGTGACGGCCCCTCCTCCACACACTGGACCAACCCTGTACTCACCACCTTTCCAAACTCAGTGAGGTCTTGAGTACTTAAAAACGAAACAAAACAAAACATCCAAATCTCATCAAAGAATCAGACCTGAGTGAATAGGCATTAAAAAAATAATAGATAAAAAAATGCCCAGTTACCTTTGTTTCTCTCTCTCCAAAAAGAAAATTCGAAATATTTTAAAGATGGTCATCACCTTTAAAAATTGGAAATTTAGCCCATTATAGCCCTTAAAACGTTAAATTCTCTCACTGATGCTCAGTTTTACACACACACACACACACACACACACACACACACACACACAGAGCAGTTCCAACTGCCTGTGTGGTGGAGGGAAAAATAAATTCCAAATTAAAAAAGAGTCCGTTGATTACAGCTCTCTCCTGTTAGAAGACTGATTGCTCAGTGGGAAGTGGACGCTCACAAATCGTCTGCTTTTGGAGGTAACTGATAATAGAGTTTTAATACCCTAAGAAAAATAAAAGCTTCGTCCTCGGCAAGTGACTCAGAGCCTCCATTGCTTGAGTTAAGTAGTGAGGCCTGTGGTGCAGTAATTACCCCGTGGGGGCCTCAGGGAAAGGAAAGTGCATTCCAGACACCTAATCATTTACAATTGAGTCTAATGAGCTAGTAATTTACAACTTGGGGGTGGAAGTAAGGAAAGGTCCCTGCCAGGAACTGGGCAACCTCCTTAAAATCCCGGTTTTAATGAAGGCTTTGGAGGGTGGATTCATACAGCTGAACTTGTGTAATTCCATCTGCTCAGTGCTCGGACAAGAAGTAAATGACAGGGCACTTGGGACCTACATCTGGAAACAACATGTTTCAAAGGATTTTATAAATCCTGCAGTAAAAGGGGAAAAAAAGAAGAAGGGAGGGAAAAAAAATGAGGTAGAAAGGCCTAATTATTGGGGGATGGGAAAGTCCCACAAAGGGCCATTGCGGGCTCTTTTTAACTCGAAGAAATAACATTTTCTTATGTCAAGGTCAGACATTGATTATAATTGCTAAAGCATGCCTGCCAAGCTCATGTGAAAGCAGCAGGCACTGAATCCTCCTTTCTGGACTGGAGTCGGGTGAAGAGCACAGAAGAGTAGTACCCACTGGATGCACTCCAACGGCCCCTTTTTCATATTTCTAGTTTGTAATATATCGGGTTCTGTTCATTATTTCTTTTAGCTACAACTAGCACATGACGGAGTTAGCTCTAAACAGATAAAAGAATGTGGGGGCAAAAACTATTTGCTGGACCATCTCATCTTTATGCTATGCTGATGACTGATGTGTGTGTGTGTGTGTGTGTGTGTGTGTACATGTGTATCAGGATTAATTTCTCTTCACTTAGCAGGAGTGTTCTTGGAATGGTCTTTGTATTTACTTCTTTAGTTTTTAGTTTTGGCGGTGCTGGGATTTGAACTCAGGACCTGGTATATTCTAGGGAAGTGCTCCTCCAAGGAGCTCCATCCCATCGGTGTTCCTCATATCTTACTTTTCTGTTATACTATTCCTTGTCCCCCGGCACATGCTCCATACTTTCCAAATTCTCAAAAAACATTTTCTCTTTTTCATTGTGTTTCTTCATTCTTTCCTTTGCTAGTGTCTCTGCAAATTGGTGGGAAATGAGTTTAAGTCAAATAGGGGGGTGGGGAAATAGCATTTCTTGTCTTGGAGGAGTCTTTAGGGTCAAGCAAGAGTTCTTTACTTTGTCCTCCTCTTGCCCTAGCATTTCAGAAGGAAAGACTGCACGTGGTGCTTGCGAGGGCAATTAGATTGACCCAAAATAAGTTATATTACTCCTGATCACAGTCTCGTTCCTGATTAAAGCGCCAGAGAACAGTGTTTAGCATTTCTAGTGTGCTCCGTGGTTTATGTATATTATTGTAGATAATAGGGGCTCACTACCAGGTCTGAGCGGTCTGGAATTCACCAGACAGACCAGGCTGGCCTTGAACACACAGAGACCTGCTTGCCTCTGCCTGCCAAGTGTTGGGGCTAAAGGTGTCACCACCACACCCAGCTCTTTGATCTGATCCTTATAGGAACCCAGTGAATCAAACTTTGCCTTCATCTCACTTTTCAGATGAGATGGAAACGAACAGGGCAAGGTCTGTAGGATGGGTGTAGGGAGAATTCAGCCTCAAGTCTTAACTCAGAACCCAGGCTTAATTCCTGGAGCGTATTAACAGAGTTTCATACAGTTGAGTGTCATATTCAGGAACTGGGGAAACATTTGTCCAGGAGGCAGAGTGAGAATCCTGGCGACAGCTGGGAGACACTTCTTTCCCTCCAAACACACAGTTCAGTCCCTAAGTCTTTCACACGATCACTGGGCAACTGGGAACAGAAGGTATTATTGTTTTCTTGTGTAATACTGCCTGCCATATACTCTGCCATAGAGCTCAGAATCTGTCTCAAAGCGAAAGCGAATTGGTTTTCAAGTGTTTTCTTTCCCCGTTTTCTAGAGAAAAGGCTGTTTTCCATGTCTTAACTTTGAACATACCCCTTTGATTAAAAAATAACAAACAAAGTCTTTGTTAAGTTTCTCAAGATCTAGAGTGTGCATTTTGAAAGCCCGGGCAAAACCTTTTTACTGCAATAATAATTATTCTCTGCAACCCTGTGTGTGCTGACCCATAATCAGAAACACGTGACAAGGCGCTCCATTCTGGTTTCAGTGCACATGAACCTCGGAGGACTTTCAAGTTAAATAAAGCCGTACATGTGTGACAAAAACAAGCTCAAGACACTGTAAGTGTAGCCAGCAGTGGAATCTGAGACCAGAGGGCTAATGAGCATGGAACAATTAGAAAAACCTTAATAGTAAACCTGGACTTCTCTTTCTTTTTGGTTTGTAGAGAGCCTGACTTGGATTTTCCCTCAGTGCTACTAGCTTGCTTCCATTCTTCAGACTGTAACTCTTAAGCTTAGAAGTAGATAAGCTTAGAAAACCAGTCTGTAAGTAGAAGAACTATGTATGTTATCACAAAACGTGTGTGTGTGTGTGTGTGTGTATGTACATGTGTGTCTGTGTGTCAATCTATGAGTTTGTGTGGTTATGTGTGTGTATGTGTGGGCGGTGTGGTTATGTTTGTATGTGTTTGTGTACATATGGGTATGTGTGTGGGTATGTGTGTATGAGTGTGTATATGTGTTTTTGGGTATATGTGTGTGCATATGTGTGGGAATGTTTGTGTATGTGAGTGTTGTATGTGTGTGCATGTGTGTCTGTGTGTATATTGTATGAGTATGTATGTGAGTATGTGTGAGTATGCATATATGTGCATGCATGTGTGTCTGTGTGAGTCTGTGTGTATCTGTATGTGTGTGTGTATGAAAGGGCATGTGTGACTATGTGTATATGTGTGTGTGAATGGGTGTGTGTGTATTTATGTGTGTACAGGTATGAGTATATATATGTGTATATGTATGTGTGTGTATTTGTGTGCATGTGTCTATGTGTGTATATACATGCATACATGTGTATTGTGTATTTGTGTGTGTGTGTGTGTGTGTGAGGGAGAGAGAGAGAGAGAGAGAGAGAGAGAGAGATAGGGATTTGTGTATGTGGACCCAGGTACATGTGTGCATGAGCATGTGGAGACCAGAGGTTAATGATGTCTCCTGTTTCCCTCAATTGTTCCCCCCTTTTCTCCCCCCTCCTTCCGCTTCCTCTCCCTTCTCTTTCTCTTTGAGACAGGGTCTCTCACTCAACACAGAGTTCATCAGTTTGACTACACTAGCCAGCCAGTTAGCTTCAGAGATCCTCCTGTCCCCCTTTCCCAGTCTGAGATTACAGGATTGGGCCTGCCACTGCCTTCAGCTGTTTATGTGGGTGCTGGGGACCTGAATTCATATTCTTATGCATGACTGTCTCCATGGCTCCCTTGTTTATTTCTTTAGAAGATCATGGAAATAATAAATTAAACTATCTTTCATTCTTTGGACTAGCGAGTTGTACTGGCATCAGATATTCCAAGGTAACAGAGATGTGATATATATTGACTCTCAAATATCTTCCACATGAGTTGAATACATAAACATCATAAAAAATACCTAAACATAAAAATGCATAAACATCAAGACCATTTATTGTTGCTCTTTTTTAATCTTTGTAAATGTAATTCTTGAGAATTACATTACTATCCCATTTATCTAACATGATTAGAGATTGAACTTTTCCACCACATAAATCCCCTGAAGTCTTATCTCTTCAAGTGCCAGTTTTTAATATTTGCAACTAGAAAGGTATGGATACCTTTCCAAAGCACATGACTTGATAGTCTGTCTTCTTACAAAAGAGAAGCTGAATGTAACTTAGTCTTATCTTGTGACATCAGATTGTTGCTCCAAATCATTATTCTCTTAGGCTACTATGCCTTCTGCTGTGGTGTAGGATTGCTGCTGGGATCTAGAGGCTGTGGAGACACGGAGGGCTGTGCTTTATAAAGATGGCTGATGCTGATCTGGACCATTTGAGCGCTTCTCTCTCTCTCTCTCTCTCTCTCTCTCTCTCTCTCTCTCTCTCTCTCTCTCTCTCTCTCTCTGTCTCTCTCCCTCCGTGTGCGTGTGCATGTGTGTGTTTGGGGTGAGAGGAGGCTCCCTTTTCAGTTTCTGTAGCCCTTAAGCAGTAGCTCCAAAAGAATCTGCTGAACTCCTTACGTGGAACTTGGAGCTCTCACGTCTGCACTGGCCATGTCCCGGGTGTGGCTGCTCCATCTGTTGTTCTGGATTGTGGAGTAGATGCCCAGGACTGCCTCATTACTCACTTTTGAGTAAGCCGAAGCAATTTCCATAATGTGCTGCTTATTTTGAAGTGATGTCACAGCTTGGCATCTCTCGATTCATTTTCGTGGTAGACCCTGTTTAACTCACGAGCCCTCCAACCATCTCAGCCATCCCTATCAAAGATCCAGGTTGTAGTAGGAACCCATGGAGCCTGTGATTTAAAAGAGAAAGTACACCTGGGTTTGAGGATCTATTTCCCAGTTTGACAATTAGCCATAGGTACAGTGATTTATTTTTCTCAACCGCCCATTAAAGAAACAGTTACTAGGTACCTGTTATTTGCCAGGACATTTCCTGGGCCCTTGGGACCTGTAGTGGCTGTTTCTGATTGTCAACTGGAGTGAATTACAATCCAGAATTAGAAGGCTCCCCTGTGATTTAGATCTTGAGTCTGGAAGACACAAGTTTCATGTGTGGTGGTGTGCACACCTCTAATCTGGGTCACACCTGGTGCTGGAGACCTACATAAGGACATTGGAAGGAGGAAGAGTCAATCTTCGCCTGCGAGCCTTGTGGGACTAAATGACTGCTAGAGCCTCGGGTTTTCATTCACAGCTACTGCTGACCATTGTGGGGGAGACTGACTACAGTCTGTAAGTCATCAACAAATTCCCTTACTAAATAGAGACTACCTGTAAGTTCCGTGACTCTAGAGAACCCTGACTAATGCAGGACCCAGTGCTTGGAGTATACAACCTGGTGGGGATGATGGATAGACGGTCAAGGAATGAGTAAACAATGTGTGGTAAAAGGTGCTGGTGCAAGCAGTGTGTGGGATGCAGTGTGAGCGACAGAGGTAGACTGGGGTGTTAGGAATTCTGTCGTTGGAGGAAAGACTGCAAGGACCGCGTGCACGCAAGATGGGAAGGGTGGAGCCAGAGAGGCCTCAACAGGCAAGCTTCTATAGTTTCCCACTAAAGGAAGGCCGAAATGTGCTGACAGCTCAGGGTGAGTGGGGATGCAGGGGCTGAGTGAGGGTTGTTTCTAAAGAGTCTCTAGTGCTCCTTCTACAGAAATGAGGGTTCGGGACAAAGAGGGAGCAATTGAAGCAGCACTGTTGCTGAGACGGAGAGAGGGAAGACATTGACAGCTAAGTCAGAAGGCTCAGACAGAGGCGGGGTGAGAGAGAACCAGGACAGGAGTACAGAAAATCAGAAGATTTGGTGGTTAAGATACCAGCTGGTTGATTCTGTTTTCTCAGTGAAAAAAGGACAGAGGTCTTCTCCTGGGACTGGGTGGGGACGGTGGACAGAAGCTTGAAGAAAGTGGAAGTGGTTCAAGCCAGACATTTTAGAGAGATGAAGAGTGAAGGCTACAGACGTGTGGACGGCCTTCAGCTGGCCCCTTTGAGACTAGTGACCATGGCCTGTGGGTGTGCTCAGTGGGTCAAAGCTTGCTTAGCAGCTGTGCTGTGCTCATGTGCTTGCAAGCCTAGTACTCACTTGGCAGATAGAGGTAGGAGGTTCAGAAGTTCAAGGCCAGCCTGCCTTGAAAGTAAGTAAAATTATTATAATAGAAAAAGAAAAATTATCATAACTGGAAGATGGGATTTTTTTTTTTTTTGGGTTTTGGTTTTATTGTAGAAAATGCCTCTCTTATTTTTCTACTTATTTTAAAAATGATTATAACATTGTCCTATCCCTTTGCTTATTTATGTTTAATTTTTAAATTATAGGACACCTTCATTCATTGCCTCTTTAAAGGACTTTCCTCCTTTCTTCTCTCTGTGTGTCTAGAGATTGGTGGATAGCCATGTTTAAAATTCATTTTAGAGATTCCATTTATTTACTGAACTTTTTTTCCTGGCCTGTCTAACTGATGAAGAATATTTCTTGGCAACGCTGACAAACTTAAAAGAGAGATTTATTTTCAAACAACTGCTTTCCTTCCAGATAATAGCAAATTACATAAAACATTCTAGGTCAACCAAGGCAACTGAGAAATTCCGATTTTGACCGCGGCTGAGACAATTTGCTGTGGAGATGGCTGCAGGCACACAGAGGCCCCCAAGCCAGTTGGGGGCTGTGATTGATTTCATATGTGCTCTGAATCATGCTGGAGATACATGTCCCAGAGGTAGATTGTTGGGGAGCGCTTTAGCTGTTTCTAATAAAACGTTTTCTTAAAATTCTGAGACTTTCCCCCTATAGATGCACATAATTAAAGGATTTAATGAGATGTATTCATGTTTGTTAATGACTTTCTACCTCTCTCCAATTATGAAAGGAACACATAGCCTTACTAGAAGAACTTTGAAAAGTACAGACGTCGCAAAGAGCCCACCAACCACTGGATATTCATATACATCCATCCATCTAGTTGAAATCAGATAGGTTTGTAAATTCACTTTTATGTGTTACCATGAGCTTTTTATTCATGCTTACAGTTTTCAAAGTATACATTCAATCGACTTTTAACATTGTATAGCACCCCGCCCCCAGGTTTGCATGCTGCCTCTAGATTCCCAGAGGTAAGGCTGTTGGGGCCACGACAGGGCTTGGGCAGTCGGGGGTTGGGAGGCAGGTCACAGGGCTGGTTGACATCACTCCCCACTGTATCCTTTAAACACCAGCTCCCTACAAAACTCAGTTTAAGCTGAGCTTTTACATCAAATGATTTTCCTTAAGAGGGAGCCACACTATGTGTACCTCAGGCTGGCCTTGAACTTGTGGTGTAGTCCAAGTTGGCCTTGAAGCTGTGATCCTCCCTGAATAAAACTCTTGGGGAAGTATTCTCATGAATACATAAATTTGAAGTCACCACTGATGCTATTTAACCATGCTGTATTTCTTGTCTTTATTTCATTTCTATAGCTGAAATAAAGTTATGCACACACATTGATCCTGATTTATAACGCTTTGACTTAGGGGTTTTCAATTTAATTTTATTGAGGTGAAAGCAGTATATATTCATTAGGAGCCATCCTCTCGCGTTCAGCTTTGCTTGTTCTGTAGACTGGTGTTGTGTGGTGCAGTCTACTCTCCTGTGGCTGAACTGACATAGTGAGTCTTAGTGCCTACTTGAATACCATGTTCATGAGGGTAACTGTCAACGCTGTGTTGTCAGTGTTTGTGCGTGTGCATGCGTGCATGTATGCCTGTGTGTGTGTGTCTGTGTGTCTGTGTGTGTGTGTCTGTGTGTGTGTGTCTGTGTGTGTAGAGGCCAGAGACTGACATCACTGCCTTTCTCTATTGCTCTTCACCTTATGTTTTAAGACAGGGTCTCTCATTGGTCCTAGAGATCATCATGTTGGCTTGACTACTTGGCCTACCAGTCTCCAGGATCCATTTGTCTCTGCTCCCTGCCCCACCCAGGGCTGTAGTTAAAGCTATATGCTGACATTCACGCCAGGTTTTTATATGAGTGTAGAGGATCTGAACTCGTGACCTCATGCCTTCATGGTAAATACTTACTCCCTCAACCTCTCCAGTCTCGTTTTATTTATTTATTTATTTTGGATATTGTATTTTGTGGTTGTATTTTCATGTTTGAAAAATGTCCATCCATATAATATGCCTATTTGTGTGATAAATGCATTTTTGACTTCCAGTATTTTTAAGTTATAATTAGCTTATCAGACCAGAACTATATCATAACGATATAGTTGTGTGTGAGTCTCTCTGTGTGTAATTATGTATATACTGGAGGTTTACATAGCTATGGAATTCCTGGGCCAAGAAATTGATACTATTAAATTATGCTACAGAAATATGGGTGGAAGGTGAGTTCTGCAGTGCAGATTCCTAATGGCAGTGTGGAAACGGACACGCCCGCAGAGCACAGAGAGTTTCCCTGGGTTGTTTTCTGTACAATGGCTGGGAAGCATCACACTGCAGCTGTCTTAGTAGCCACTGTCTGTCATGAGAGCCTAGATTCTAGCCATGTGCTTACCAGAGCTCCCTTCTTACACAGATTCTCATTTCCTTGAGTATATTTCCTCATGTCTGCTCCCCTGCATCCACTTCCTGCTTCTTTGGGGTTACCTCTACTGGAGAGCCTGTCAGGTGGCCCTCAGATGCACAGATGTGCTTTATATATGGAGAAAAATGGCCTTGGATTTCATTTATGGATATTATTATAGCTTATAGTTAAGGTTATGACCTTCTAATGCCATGTAACATGTTTCATGGAGTCTATCTAATTGATCAGTTTCTTTATGACTCCTTCTTTGGTCTTTAAACTTGAAAAAACCCAAAAAAACTTTCCCATATTCCTAAACATCAACCTATCTGGTCAACAATTTTCCCGAAAAAAAACATTTGGCATGAATCTACTAGAATTAATGTAAAATTATTGTTTTGAATATTAATTAAATAAATATTTAATTATTTCATTAGATATTTTAATCAATATTATTTTAACTAAAATTAATTTAATTCTAATTTAATTAATTTTAAATTAGATGTTTTATTTTGATCTTACAATAGCTATGTGCATCTGAGCTGCTTTTCAGTCACTGATTTTTCAGCTCCATTTGTGTTCTTACTGAGTAAGAAAACAGAGAAATTTATATTGTGAACCAGCTGTCTCTATACACTGTGGTTTTATGTTATGATCATGCAGGTATATAAATTGTATGTTGCCTAATTTATTTGAAGCATTTCTCCTTTGTTTTAAGCTTTGTTTCTGCCTCACCAATGTCTACGTCACTTTTCCTTTCTCCTTCCCTTCTGGTTCCCCTCCCAGACTAGAACTTTTGGGGCCATGTTGCATAGAAACATTGACTATGGTTATTCTTACCATGTTTCTGTCTTTACAGAAAATACTTCAATTTTTTGCCTTTCAGGGTGATTTTCTAAGCTTTCAGTGGATCCAAGCTTGCTAAGGAAGTTCACTCTTATTTTTATTTGCTAAGAGTCCTTTAAGATCATGAATCCTTTTTTAATAATAGAAAACCCCCAATTCTTCCACTTTTGTTTCTTTCTTTCCTTTTTTATTTTGTTAAACATGAATTGTGTTTTCTGATGTGAACCCATATGAACATGGATTCAATATATTATTTATTTGACATATTGACAGATTTTTAAAATTCCTGTCATATTTTATTCAAGTACTTTATGCTTTAAAATAAGACTAATTTATTCTCCTCCTTGGAGTAATTTAGTGTGCTTCTAGAATCAAGGCTAAATAAGCAGCTTAAATGAGTTGGTGCACATTGCTTATTTTCCTGTTCTTTGAAAAGTAAGATTTGATATATTTAGTCTGCAAAACCAGCTGGCTCTAGGTCTGCATGTGTTTGCATGTATGTATCACAATAACTAAGTCTTCACAAGTTGTCTGCAAAAGTTGACAAATATTTCTTCCTATCTCCTCAAGCTCATGAAACTCCTCCAGCCAATAGCTGGCACCTCAGCTCTCCTTGAGTTTCAGCTTCCGTGGCTTGCTTTAACCAGACGAATGCAGCTGTAGTTGTGTTGTGCTTGCTGTGTGCCCTAAAAGCAGAGGGACTTCTGTTCTGTTCTCTTGTGATCAGCTCTCATGTAAAGAAACTCATGGTAGATTACTATATGTGTAACTGGTGGAAAGACAAAGTAGAGAGAAAAAGAGACAGGGGAGGCTCAGCCAGTCCCCAGACCATCCAGCTTCCTCACACGGAATGCCAGGTGCATAACCAAAGCCGCCTGGAACCTCCAGCTCCAGCCTGGCTGCCTCGTTAGCAGTACTTGAGGTAGAAATAGTTCATTATGAGTTATCTGAATTTCAGAACCGTAAGAAGCAATAAATGACTTTGTACTGGATTTTTGTATGTCCTGGCTCTGTTCTGGTTTTTGGTATTATTTATCTTTTCTGCCCATATCACCAACATTCTTAATATCATTTCACTGAGTCGTCAGACCTGGTTCATACAATTCTCCTGCTCATTTTTTATCACTGAAAACGACAAAATGTTGCTCCTACATACCCCCATTTTCTCTTTCCCATAAAGTTCATGATATATATTATTTTGGACAGTTTTCTAAACCTTCCAGAAGGCAGATTAGAATTAAATTGAATTTATGTATTCTTTTGTGAAGAATGTTTGCAAGATTATCTTTATAACATAACCCATAATTGACCTTAATTTTGTTGTTGTCTTTTTGAGACAGTCTAACGTGGTTGCTGAGTCTGGCCTAGAACTTGCTATGTGACCTAACTTGAACACTAAGCAGTCCTTTTACCTTATCCCCTCAAACAGAAGGATTGCAGGGATAAGCCATTATATCTGGCTATAATTGGGCTAATCATATTTTTAAAATATCATTTATTACCAAACATATTTGCTCCTTTTATTCATTCAGTATTAGTTCAGAGGGCATTTCTTGTTAAGTTGAGATTTGAAACTTATTGTAAGCAAGTAGGCAGGACTTTTAAAAATTTACATTTTTCTTCCTTTATTTGTTTATTTATTTAATTTTCTAGCCTACACATGGAGACCAGAGGACAAGTTCCAGGGGTCTGTTTTCTTCTTCCACTATGTGGGACCAGAGGACAAACTCAGGTTGTCAGACTGGGAGGTAAAAGCCATCTCACCAGACAACCCAAGGGTGCAGGGCCTTACAGAACCAGCCAACCTTACAGAAGGTTTTTATATAAATCTATCACCTGCTATTATTTTCTTTCAGCTCTATGCCATACTCTTTCTTTCTTTCTTTCTTTCTTTCTTTCTTTCTTTCTTTCTTTCTTTCTTTCTTTCTTTCTTTCTTCTCCTCCTCCTCCTCCTCCTCCTCCTCCTCCTCCTCCTCCTCCTCCTCCTCTTCCTCCTCCTCCTCCTCCTCCTCCTTCTTTTTGAGATGCTTGAAACTTTACTGAATGCATTAGTGTCAGGGTTCTATCTTTTCACTGGAAAAAAATACATTTATCTACCATCTGTCATCTATCTATCTACTATGTATGTATGTGTGTGTGTGTTTATTTAGTGTGTGTGCATGTGAGCTACAACATGAATGTGCGTGTCAGAGTACACCTTGCGGGCAGCAGCTCTCTCCATTTGTCCTATGGGTCCCAGGGATTGAACTCAGGTTGTCAGACTTTGAGGTTAGACACCTTTTACCTATGGAACAAGATGTTGCAGGCCCACGGCAGGGTTCTTATGATGTCATCTTGCTTGCTCACTGGAAGGCCAGTTCTCAGGTTGCCTTGTGAGGAGCTAGCCTTTGGACAAAGCAGCTATGCACAGCTGGAGCTTTCTTGAGAACCGCCTTCCTCAGAACTGGGCAGCAAGTCCTTTCTTGTGTTGCTCCATCCATCACAGCTGGGTTCTGAGAAGTGCGGGGAAGTCATTCTCCTGGCCTTGCTTAATAGGGTGGAGGAGGGAGTTGGTTCTCTATAATAGTGTCTGCTATTTTGCATTGTTCCAAACACTCTGGGTTTTTCTGGGCCACAGCCTTTCCTCTTTTTCCTAATGGGTGTTTATTTAACTTGCTTTAAAGTCACTGGAGTAGTTTGGCTTCCAGCTTTGATGTAAAGAGTGACTAGTAGCCCCTCAGCATGTAGCTGTTCACACATGTGGGACAGAGCAAGGGGCTCCATTTGCAGCCTGGGAGAAAGGCTCAAGGAAGTAGCACTCATGGCTTTCTGTGTCCTAGTGAAACTTCTTGCACCACTGTCCACCTTCTCGACTTCTATAAAGTTTGGAGATTTGTACATCTGCCTGCAGTTCCAATCGTAAACTTACTGTAGGTAAACAAACATGAAATTAGCACACTGTTAACTGCCATTTCTGTACATGCAGAAGATAACGTCTCTGCTGATTTTACTGGGTAATTCTCACAACTACATTTATGTACTTTGAGTGTGTGTGTGTGTGTGAATGTGTGTGTGAGTGTGTGAATGTGTGTGAATGTGTGTGTGAGTGTGTGAATGTGTGTGAATGTGTGTGTGTATGAAAGAGAGAGACACACACACACACACACACACACACTGAGAGAGAGAGAGAGAGAGAGAGAGAGAGAGAGAGAGAGAGAGAGAGAGAGAGAGAGAGAGGATGCTGTGGGTTGTGCAGAGGACATCTTGCTGGGGTCAGTTCTTTCTACCACTGGGTCCCAAGAATTGAACTCAGGTTGTCAGGTTTGGCAGCAAGCATCTTTACCTGCTGAGCCACCTTGCCAGACCTAAATACTTTTGGCCTTGTAAGAACTTAACCAGACACATCTGGTGTTTTCATTTTTTTAGAGCCCATGAGCAAAAAACAAAATTATATTTTTCTGTTTTTATGTCACCTGTTTCTTTAATCAACCTCAACAAAGTTCTCCTTAGGGCCATTTGCTTAGAGAATGGAAAACAAATCTGGAAACGGATATGAGACCAGAAAACCTTGAAACTTTTTAAAGAAAGGGACTTAAGTAACTAAACAAAATGACAGGCATTACATCTTAAAAAAATAGAGGAAAACTTCTTTAAAACCAAATATTCCCATCATTTAATTTAAAATAGCAATCTGACCAAGGTACGGTTGACACTGCTAGCTAATGACAAATGTTTATCTTAATTGTCCTTAGAGTTGGTAATTACAAATTTGTTTGTATTTTTATCCTTAAATTAATTTTAATTTTTTTCTTGGCATTGAACCTGGGGCTTCAGGCATGCTACCAAACTTACTTTTTATTTGTTTGTGTTCTTTAATGATTTATTTTTGTTCACTTTACATCCTGATCACAGCCTCCTCCCTCCTCTCCTCCCAGTCCTCCCCTTACAAGCCCCCCCCCAGTGCCTTCTCTCCTTCTCAGAGAAGGGGGAGCCCCCCTTGGGAACTACCCTACTCTGGGACATCTAGTCCCAGCAGGAGTAGGCACCTCCTCTCCCCCTGAGGACCAGCCAGGCAGTCCAGGTAGGGGTAAGGGAGTCCAATGGCAGGGAACGGAGACCAGGAAAACCCCTGCTCCACTTGTTAGGGGACCCACCTGAAGACCAAGCTGCACATTTGCTAATGATGTGTAGGGGGCCTAGGTCCAGCTCCTACATGCTCCCTTGTTGGTGGCCCAGATTCTGTGAGTCCCCATGGTCCCACGTTAGTTGGCTCTGTAGGTCTTCTTGTGGTGTCCTTGACCCCTCTGGTTTACTCAGTTCTATCCCCACTTTTCCACAACACTCCTGAGCTCTGTCTGATGTTTGGCTGTGGGTCTCTGCATCTGTTTTCATCTGCTGCTGGATGAAGTCTCTCAGGAGACAGTTATGCTAGGTTCCTGTCTGCAAGTGTACTGGCTGGTTTTGTGTGTCAACTTGACACAGGCTGAAATTATCACAGAGAAAAGAGTTTCAGTTGAGAAAATGCCTCCATAAGATCCAGAGGTAAGGCATTTTCTCAATTAGTGATCAAGGGGGGAGGGCCCCTTGTCAGTGGTACCATCTGTGGGCTGGTAGTCTTGGGTTCTATAAGAAAGCAGGCTGAGCAAGCCAGGGGAAGCAAGGAAGCAAGCAAGCCAGTAAGTTACATCCGTCCATAGCCTCTGCATGAGCTCCTGCTTCCTGACCTGCTTGAGTTCCAGTCCTGACTTCCTTGGGTGATGAACAGCAGCATGGAAGTGTAAGCTGAATAAACGCTTTCCTCCTCAACTTGTATCTTGGTCATGATGTTTGTGCAGGAATAGAAACCCTGACTAAGACAAATTGGTACCAGTGTAGTGGGGTATTCCTGTGACAACCTGATCATGTTTTGGGGAGGACTGTGGAAGGACTTTGGAACTTTGGGCTAGAAGATCCATTCGGTGTTAAGAGCTTTGTGGGATGTTGTGTAGGAGCTTGGAAGATAATGTTGAGAGCAGTGCAGAAGATGGAGGCCTGGCTTGTGAAATTTCGGAGAGAAGATTAAAGACTCTTATCAGGGCCGTTGCTAGTTTGATTTAAGATCCTGTAGTTTTGGTTAGCTGGGGCTGAAGAAATCAGCTGTGATTAACAAGATACCAGAACTACTAAAGCAAAACCATTGTATTACTGGGACTATTGATGCTGGCTAGCTGGAGCTGAGAAATTGGCTGTGATTGGGAAGAGACCGGCATCATTGGGATGAAATCTTCTGACAAGTGTTTTTTGAGAGCACAGAGGCTGCTTTCCAGAGATAGCGAAGTTGTACCTTGTGCAGTGGCTGGACTTGGTAATGTGTAAGAGTCACCCAGGTGGTACTGGTTTTGAAGGCATGAAGGAGTCATGAAGAGCAGCTGAGGCCTGGGCACTGTGAGAGGCCGCAGAAGGCCATTGATGAAGGTGCAACCTCAGTTGCAATTGATAGCCCAGGATTGAAGGAGTCATGCAAAGGAGGTGAGGCTTGGCACCATGAAGAGAGCCTATGAGAAGCTGTTTGTAAAGCCTCGTTGCAGCGGAAGACAGCAGTGTTTTGGAGATGCCAGTACCATGAGATGACCACCAAGAACAGCAGCAGCAGTGGAGTACAGGCATCTGGAGCCTAGAAGACAAGGTGTGTGCTACAAAGGGCAGAGCTGGAGAAGTGACTCAAGCACCTTGGATGAATTTAGAAGATCGTGAGTAGATCCCAGACACTGGATGGTTGGAATTTGATTTTGCTTTTAATTGTGACTGTGGCCTGATATTTTTCCCTCTTGAAGAAAAAAGGTATTTTAGTGGAGCCCGCAGTTAAGAGACTTTGAATTTTTAAGAGACTTTGAATTTTCAAGAGACTTTGAATTTTCAAGAGACTTTGAATTTTTAAGAGACTTTGAATTTTTAAGAGACTTTGAATTTTTAAGAGACTTTGAATTTTTAAGAGATTGGATGTTTAAAATGGACTGAAATGTTAATATGTAAGAATCTACAAAGACTGTGGGACTTTTAAAGTTATTTAGATCTTGGGGATGAATATTGAAGTAAGGGTCGAGGCTTATCAGTGATGTGCTTGTGTGTCAAGTTGACAAGGGGTCAATTGTACTGGCTAGTTCTGTGTCAACTTGACACAAGCTAGAGTTATCACAGAGAAAGGAGTTTCAGTTGAGAAAATGCCTCCATGAGATCCAGCGGTAAGGCATTTTCTCAATTAGTGATCAAGGGGGGAGGGCCCCTTGTGAGTGGTACCATCTGTGGGCTAGTAGTCTTGGGGTCTATAAGAAAGCAGGCTGAGCAAGCCAGGAGAAGCAAGCAAGCCAGTAAGTTTCATCCGTCCATGGCCTCTACATGAGCTCCTGCTTCCTGACCTGCTTGAGTTCCAGTCCTGACTTCCTTTGGTGATGAACAGTAGCATGGAAGTGTAAGCTCAATAAACCCTTTCCTCCCCAGCTTGCATCTTGGTCATGAAGCTTGTGCAGGAATAGAAACCCTGACTAAGACAGCAAGCATAGCAGAATATCACTAATAGTGTCAGAGGTTGGCTCCCTCCCAAGAGATGGGTCTCAAGTTGGAGCAGTCATTGGTTGGCTGTTTCCTCAGTCTCTGCTTCATCTTTAATCCAGCATATCTTGTAGGCAAGACAAATTTTGAGTTGAAGGTTTTTGGGTGGATTGGTCTTCCTCTCCTCTCTGGAAGTCTTGCCTAGCTACAGGAGGTGGCCACTTCAGCCTCTATATCCCCCTCTGGTAGGAATATCAGCTAGGGACACTGCCACAGACTCCTCGTATCCTCCCCCATCCCAGGTGTCTTAGGATTTTACTTCTGTGAACAGAATAAGGCAACTCTTATAAGGACAACATTTAATTGGGGTTGGCTCACAGGTTCAGAGTTCAGTTCATTATCATCAAAGTGGGAACATGGCAGCGTGCAGGCAGGCATGGTACAGGCAGAGTTGAGAGTTCTACATCTTCATCTGAAGGCTACTAGTGGAAGACTGACTTCCAGGCAGCTAGGATGAGGGTCTTAAAGCCCACACCCACAGTGACAAACCTACTCCAACAGGGCGACACCTTCTAATAGTGCCACTCCCTTGACTGAGCTTATATAAACCATCGCATCAGGCCTTCAGCTAGTCCCAGAGATGCCTCCCACTGATTTCTATTCTTGCTTCCAGCCCTCTCTCCCACATCCTCTTCCAACACCTGATCGACATCCCCATCCCCTCCTCACCCCCAAATTACCCCGTTCCATCTCTCTGTCTACCTTTAGTTTCCCCCTTCTGAGTGAGATTTGAACAACCTCCTTTGGGACCTCCTTATTACCCAGTTTCTTTTGGTCTATGGATTGTAACATGGTTATCCTGTACTTTATGGCCAATGTCCACTGACAAGTGAGTACATACTTTACATGTCTTTCCAGCTCTGGGTTACCTTACTCAGGATGTGTGATGGTTTGTATATGCTCAGCCCAGAGGGTGGCACTATTAGAAGGTGTTGGAGTAGGTGTGGCCTTGTTGGAGTAGGTGTGTCACTATGGGCTTTAAGACCGACATCCTAGCTGCCTGGGAGCCAGTATTCTGCTAGCAGCTTCAGATGAAGATGTAGAACTCTCAGCTCCTCCTGCACCATGCCTGCCTGGACATTGCCATGCTCCAGCCTTGATGATAATGGACTGAACCTCTGAACCTGTGAGCCAGTCCCAATTAAATGTTGTCCTTATAAGAGTTGCCTTGGTCATGGTGTCTGTTCACAGCAGTAAAACCCTAACTAAGACAGGATGCTATTTTCAAGTTCCATCTATTTGCCTGAAAAATTCATAATGTCTTTGTTTTTAACAGCTGAATAGTATTCCATTGTACTTTTAAAACCCCCTGCATTAAAGCTCCTTCCTTTGTGTCCCACTAGGCTATTCATAGTATATAAAACTAACTCACTAGATAAAGACCTTTAAACCCAGTCTACCTAATCAATCAAAGATCTTGACTCCAGTGGGTAAGGGATTGCATCCCACGAACTAGAAGAGAAGTCAGTCATGATGTCAGGCACTGCATTGAAATGTAAGGATCACAATGTCCACATGGCTCCCTGTGAACGCCGTAGAACATGGCAGGCTGGAAAACAAAGCAAGAACAATTTGACTTACTTCACTCTCTGGCCTCTTCTAAGAGGCAGACACACTGACCAGAAAAGCTAAGTCCACTGACTGCCTTTGTAAATTATTTCATAAAGGCATCAAAGCGCTCTCTTCCTTCTCCTTCTCCAACTTCACCTGCTGTCAGAGATCTCCTGTCCCTTAGGGACAGCAGCCAGGCAGTCGCATGGATCAGACAGGAGCAAGGTGACATGGCATTTCCCGAGATTGCATTTGCGTCCAGTAAGAGGCAGTGTGTCAGGGAAGAATTGAAAAGAATGTGCAGCCTTCGGGGAAGTCACGCATGGTACCATACAGAAGCAGAGTCAACTTCGGACTGCACCCAGTAGAGTTACATTGAGAGACTGTGTCCATACATGTGTCTGAGATGGAGACTTAGTCAAGGTGTAAATGAATTTGAGAAAAGTAACTGTGAATTATGCTGGTGAATAAGATGAGGGTATGCGTGAATATCTCTAAGCAGGACAAGGTGATACCTGGTCGATGTTCTTGAATTTGCGTTTTCCATACTGCTGTGGTTTAGACAAACATCCCCTAAAGACCTACATGTCCTGGGCTTGGTCTTTATGGTAGCCATGTTGGATAGGATAGCCTTTGGGAAGCGGAGTTCAGTAGAAGATTCGAGGGCATCCTTAGCTACATAGCAAGTTGGAGTCCAGCCAGGGTCCCATGAGACCATGCCTTAACCTCTGCCCCCTCTCAAGTAGGCATATCCTTAAGTCCAGCTGTGAAACCATCATCTAGTCAGTATTTTGGAAGGCTTTTAAAAAAATCTCCGATCTAATGAGAAGAATATTAATATTTTAATGACTTTAAAACCCAGGTTCCAACTCACTCATATATAACTTCAACACACTCACATCGATAAGTCCTCAGAGATTTGTGTTCTTTGTTTAGTTCTCAGCAGGCTGCATAGTTTGTTTTCTTTTAATCATAATACTATGTATTAAATATTGAAATATAATTTTGCAATTAATCATTGTCTAGGAAAATGAAGTTTTTGGTTCAATAATAATAGCTATTATAATGGCAATATTAGGAAGCATTTGCAGGATGTTTCATATTTTTGCAAACTGTTTAATTCATATCCATGTTTGTAACATATTGTGAAATTCAAAATGGAGTTTATAAATACATATCTCTAATCTATCGTTTATTATAAAATATATGTATCTTCACAAACATATGCATAGTCAAAAGATAAGTTCTCCAAAATTCAATTCCATGGTGAGATGGTAGACAGTCTTTACTGTTAAAAAATTCCTTTTATTGAAAACAACACTATTTATATATTATTTTTGTGAACTTATATGCTGGGATTGAAATCAGAACCTTGAAAATGCTAGATAAGTGTTTTCCCACTGAACTACATCTCTAGCCTTAATAATAATGATAATAATAATAATCAACTTAATTTTTTATTTTTAAGGCAATCTAAAGAGGATTAAAGTACAAATAGAAATTCTACATTAAACAAAGATCAGTATATCCAACATGTGCAAGAGCTATGTGACTCTATCCAAGCATATTAGACCCTCATAGTGGAGTATCCAAAAGTTATGACATTTGGCCCTTTTATAATCTAAAGTATATAGGACAGATTTTTAAAACAAATGAAGAGATGACAATTTAGGGATGCCCGAATGATTTTCCAAATTCAAATAGCTCATAATGTGTGAAGTCAAAACATAGAATAAATCATTCTGAACATTAACGGGCAGCTGTGGACTTTCGCACCACCCACATTCAAACTTAAACTTGGCCAAGGAAAGCAGCTGCATCCTCAGGTACCAGGAAAATGTCGAGAGATGCCCTGGAGAGAATGTAGTCCGAGCTTGGAAATCCAAGCCATGATCGGAACCCCTGGGCTGCTGTCAGCGAATGGGTGTCCCATTCTACAATGCAGATGGTATTGTGAGGACACCATGAGAACCCAGGGGTGTGGTGCCCATGCACAGGGCAGTTCCAGCTGACCTACAGTCTCCCATGCCAGTTCTTACTGGGTGTACTTCAGATTGATGGAGAGGCACCCGCATCAACTGTGCTAGTGTGTCAGTCTTAGAGCCAGACCTTTCTGACTCACACAAACGCGGTCCACATGTGCAGCTCCACAGCCAAGTCTCCATCTCCTCAAAACTTCCCCTTAGCTCTTTCAAATCCAGCTGCTTGAAATGGCTCACCCAGCCTCACCGACAGCCATTACTCCCCTGTGTATAAGCAGCTGCTTTGCTAGAGCCAGCTCTCATCTGACCTTTTTCCAAAGAGCGAGATGTTCTGGTGAGTTCTTAAGTTCCTTGCATTTGCTTGGGTTCAGATAAATTGTGTTGGACCGTTAGTTGACCTGGCTACCATCCAGGGAACGCTGCAGCTGGGAAAGAGCCACACATGCGCAGAGTGCTGTAGGGTTGGAGACACTGGTGAGGGTCCCTGAGCTGAACTGCCGAAAGCCCGAACTGGGGATTTATGGACGCGTTTGCTTGTGAGATTCTGGCTAAGGATAGGGAAACGGATACACCCTAGAAAATTTCAGATGGAAATTTTAAAGATAATCTCAAGATCGAGTTGGAAGGAGAAAACAGGAGAGGGAGGTGGCAGTGGACAACAGTCATGGTTAGGAAGGAAATAATATATTGAGTGTCTTGTGAAGCCTTGGAGGGAATTGTAAGTGCTCTGGGGTCTTTGTTTAGGTTTTCCAGAATCCGTGCTGCTCTCTTTTGGTGCTCACACCTGAGCTTCCATGTGGAAACGATCTGTCTCCTCTGGAGGAGCTGGTGTTCTCACACGCGGATCAGAAGTCACTGGAGCTGAACTGAAATGGCTACGGTTTCGGGCAGAAGGAAAAGCCTGTTTTGAAGAGGCTAGAGTTATAATTCCAAAATTTTAAAATGATTAGAAACAGAGAAAGGGCTGGGGAGATGGATCACTGGGCAGAAACATTTGTTGCACAGGCAACACAAGGATCTGAGTTTGGATCTCAGCACCCACGGGAAACACCAAACATGGCTGCACTGTAACCATGGTTAAACGGGAGGGGCACAGGTGGGCTTCCTGGGCTTGTCGGCTGCCAAACTTGCTCTGGATTCACTGAGAGACCCAATCTCAAGAGCATAAGGCGAATAACAAAGAAGGTACCCAAGATCCTCCTGTGGTCTCTGCTCACAACCCCATTCACCTAACCCCCAATTAAACTCTCTCTCTCTCTCTCCTTCCCTCTCTCTGTCTCCCCCACCCCTCAAAGACAATCATGGTTACAAGAAGTGGAGGAGGTCATTACCTCTGAATATAGCAATACAGTATGTACATTTACCAACCTTTATTTATTGCAGTCTGAGAATGTGAGTTGATTTCTTTTTCCCACCAGTATTTTATTATGTGACATTTTTAGACATGCTACAAAACCAAACAGATTTCTCAGTAGACACTTCGAAGCCCATTGTCTGCATTCTGTTCTTGATGTCTGCTCTAAACACCTACCATTCTAACCATCCGTTAAAGCTGAAAGTCAGGGGAAGTCAAGGATTTTAATATACTGACGTTGTTCTACTGTACCTCTCTGTAGCATCAACATGAGTTAAAATTTGTAAGTTTTTTTGACATGTAATTTATGAACAATGAGACACATAAGTGTTAATTGTTGAAAATTTAACAAATGTGTCCTCTTGGGTGATCCAAACTTCTATTAAATTATAGAATGTTGGCTCAGTCCAGAAACTTCCCATCTGCGTGCTTTTTTTTCCGAGATAACTTCTCCCCATTTCCTCTCCCCCCAAGTTGACTATTCTGATTTCCCCCCAATGAAGCACACTTCCTGTTTCTGGGATACAGGCAAGTCCAGAAGACAGTTGCACAGGTTTATAGGCACAAGGGCACTGAGACATTCCTGGGGTGCAACTAGGGGGGCATAGCTGTGCTTAGCTCTGTCACTAGGGGGAGCTCTGGATGTGGTGGGCAATAGCTTGTTCTGGGGTGGGAGGAATTGGTTTTTAAGAAGTGTAGACAGGAACCATGATCTGTGCATAGTCATCCTGGTGCAGAATCAAACCTCTTTTTCTCTTTTTTGTGTGTTGTATATGTGACATGTTTGCATGTTTATGGGTTCCCGTGTATGCATGCACATGGATGAAGGTGTCTGTGGAGGTAGAGGCTGATATGGAGCATCTTCTCAATCATTCCTTACTTTATTTACTGTGGCAAGAGCTCTCTCTGAACTTGAAGCTCGAAATCAGTCAGTCTAGATAGCCAGCTGCCTAGGGGTCCCTGATCTCGGCCTCCCAGACACTGGAATTACAGGGAGGCTGCCAAGTCTGTCCACTTTTTATGTGAGTGCTGGGGATCTAAACTCTGGTCCTTATGATTTCAAGGCAAGTGTATCATCCACTGAGCCATTGCCCCAGCCTCTTGTCTCTCAGTAGCTGCTCTATACATCCTTAATCAATCTATTTGAAGGTGCACGATGATAGCAGCTGTATTGTCAAGTTATTAGCTTATAAAGGCTCCCAGATGGTAGATAAGTGGAAGCCAATGCCATATACTGGCCCTGTAATTAGTGACAGGACAGACGAAGTCTCAACTTGTCCCTCTGCTACCAGGTACATGGCTGAGAAAGTTGGAAGTGAGGCTGAGGGCAAGATTTTCAATTCAGACAACAGACTGGGCAGTTTAGAGGGTGGGGCACACTGCCATCTTCCCAGTGACACTCCTCATGAGGGTCTGTGTTTAAGTTGAGTCGGTAAAGCCCAGTGCTTTCTGTCTACTGCTTTGCACTGTCATCTTCTATAGTCAGGGATGGCTTGGCCACTAAACAAATTCTGTCCCTTAGTTTGCATGCCCAGGGACAGGCAGATTTCTTAGTTTTCTCAAATGGTGGTTCTTCCCTGGAAAGAAACATAGCTGTTGCTGCCCCACATTAGAGCATCACTTTCCTTTGGAAGCTTAGCAGTCACTTATGCCACAAAATACCTTTTCTGTTACAGCTTCCTAAAACCTTTTAAAGCACGTATCAAGATGGCGTCCAGGTCAGGAGAATGTCTGCAAACGGGGATCCAGTGGGTGTTACATAGCCCTTTGCCTTCAGGATTTGCAGTTATAGACTCCCAAATTATGCAAACAAGAGACTCCATATATATCTTCAGGAATTTTTTTTTTTTTTTTTTTTTACACAAGCTGCTTCATAACAGTGGCGCATACCTGTAATCCCCTGGAAGCTGATGTGAATAAATCTCTCCAGTTTGAGAATCTGTGTCCAGCTGAACAGCAAAGCAAGACTGTCTCAAAACATAAAACACCTGTCAAACCTAAATGGGGGTTGCATGTCTGTAATACCGACGACACTCAGGAGGCTGAGGCATGATGATTGTAAGTTGGAGGCCAGCCTGGGCTACACAGCGAGATCTGGTTTCAACAACGATGACAACGACAACAACAACAACAACAATGACGAAAGAAAAAAATCACTCTGAACAAAAACATTCTAAAAACTAAAACAACCCAAACCTCTACAACAATATCAACAAAGCCAAATAAAGCACGACAGCAAAAATAGCTGAGAAGAAAGCACCTCTTGAGACCATAACAATTACTAGTATAACATTTTATAATGATGGTGCTCCCTGCATGTTCATAAATATACCACAAGCTCCTTCCACCTGTATAAGTCATACTGGTTTTTTTCTTTGTACGCCAGTTGTAAAATTTGTTCATAGGCTGCTCCTCAGAAATCATCATTTCTCCAGAGGTGACAGGGTGGAATGTCTTCATTTTCCCATTCCTGGACATTTTAGGTTGCTTTCATTTTTTGTTAGTGTAAATAATGATTATCAGTGTCTTACACACATGTTTTCATGTCTTGGTGCTTATGGATAAGCATGAAAAGAAGTGACTACTAATGCCTGTTATTGTTTACTGAGGACAAATCATGTCTAGGTTCAACATATGTAAAAAGAGAAGATGAACAAATAGGAAGATGGTAGACTATCCCACTGCTGTGTCCCATCTGCTGTTTTTCGTTGTACCATAAGCTCCATCTGTGGAGAATACATTAGTGTTCCTTTGCAGTTCAATATTTTAAGTAACTCAACTCTCTTGATTGCTTAAAATATTGTTTGCTGTTTTATACTCCTGTTGATCTTTTATTCATTGCTCCAGTTTTGTGTAGACTTTCCAACCTTTTAAACTAAGGGAATAGTTCAATGCCTGCACTCTCTCTCCTTGTCACCGTTAGTGCTTCCTGGTTTTGAATTAGCAAACACTTATTGGCTTTCATTCTAGAGTTTGTTGATGCAAATTTAAAAAGCTTTAAAAATCCCATTTAAGCCAGAAAGTTGTGGCACGAGCCTTTAATCCCAGGATTTGGGAGAAAGAAGCAGGCAGATCTCTGAGTTCAAGGCCAGCCTGGTCTATAAAATAAGTTTCAGGACATCCAGGGATATTAGACAGAAAAACCTTGTCTTGGGGAGGGGGAATCCCTTTTAATCCCTTTGTGTATAATTCTTATTTTTAAACAGTTGCATGTATTTATTTTGTGTGTGTGTTGGAATCACATGTGTGTCGTGGCACATGTGTGTCAATCAGAGGACAGCTTTCAGGAGTCATTTCTCTTGGTCCTGGGGATGAACTCAGCTCATTAGGCTTGTCAAATTCCTTCACATGTTGAACTTTTCTGGTTATTTAAAAAGGTTCTTATTATGTAGAACTTCAAGGTTTATTTGCGCAAATATTTTGTGGCTCTTTATACATATTGTCAGGTATTAAAATGGCAAATTACTGCACCTATGTTTAGTAGATTTTAAAGCAAAGTTATTAATATCACATATTTTGCAATATAGCCATAGAGTAGTGGTCACATGACCTTGTGGCAGGAAGTCGTGACATCTGGTAAAGCAGACACTGTCTAACTGACTGCTGTTAAATGAATTTATTGGTTTGTAACCCAGAGGTGGCTGTTCTTGACAGTTGTCCATGTTTTATTTCCTTTTAAGTCTGAAGGAGAGGATCTGAGCCATCATTTTGTCTGACTATAGAGTGATGAGTCTTTTACTAGAATCCTTCCCACACCCACTGAGGTCTCGAGGACTCCCTATAGAAGAATGTTATATTTCCCAGAGCAGGGCTTGTGTTTGCTGTGTGTGTGTGCCTGGATCAGTAGTCTCTTTCAGGCCCTTGTCTCTGATCATTAGTTAAAATGTGGTTGGTTTTTAATTGTGTGTGATAGCCGGGCAGTGGTGGCACATGCCTTTAATCCCAGCACTTGGGAGGCAGAGGCAGGCAGATTTCTGAGTTCGAGGCCAGCCTGGTCTACAGAGTGAGTTCCAGAACAGATAGTCAGGGCTACACAGAGAAACTCTGTCTCAAAAAACCAAAAAAACAAACAAACAAAAAAAAATAATTGTGTGTGATGTGTGTATGCTATTGCATGTAGAGGCCAGAGTCCTTGAGTTCCATCTCTGTCCCACAACACTGGGGTTACCAGCATGGCTGGCCATGCTCAGCTTTTATGGAGTAGCTGATGGGGATTTGAACTCATATCCACATGCTTTCACAGTAAGTACTCTTGCCTAATGAGTAGGGACCCAAAATACGTTATTTCTTAACTGGCTTCTTCAGACTACCACAGTTTAATTACACATGTCTTTATAGTTCTGTGTAAAAGTACCCCAGTGCTCAACTACTATTGGTCTGTAATATTCAATCAAAGCATACTAACAATACCAGAGAATAACAGTCAAGTCGGTAGATGAAAGACAGTTTTGGAAATTAGACAGGGATATTCCCAGGCTTGATAAACCCAAATGGATTCCTCCTCCTCAGCACCTCCAGGAGCCTATCTTGTTGCTCACATCCTGTCATCAAGTTTCTGGAATGGATTTATATTTCCCAGTTTGTGAGCCTTTGCCTTTGTGCCCTGCCAGGAAGACCAGAGCAACCCAGCTGCATTTGCTTATGTGTTACTGGGAGAAAATGCCTGACAAAAGCAACTTAAGGAAGGAAGGGTTTATTCTGGCTCACAGATTGTGGGTACAGGCCATCATGGCAGAAAGACATGGTGGCAGCAGCAGGAGGCAGCTGGTCACATGATACTCGCAGGTCACATGATACCTGCAGGCCACATGACACCTGCAGTCAGGGAGCAGAGAAATATGAACACTGCTGCTCAGCTTGTCACTCTTTTTATTCAGTCGGTCAGTTAGCCTGGGTCTTCCCACCTCAGTGAACTTAATTTAGACAATCCCATGATGATTGGTGGCTGGAGAGATGGTGCAGCGGTTAAGAGCACTGACTGCCCTTCCTGAGTTCAATTCCCAGCAAACACAAGGTGGCTTACAACCATCTGTAATGGGAGCTGATGCCCACTTCTGGTGTGTCTGAAGACAGCAAAAGTGTACTTACATATATAAAATAAACCTTAAAAAAAACTCTCAGGGACAGGCCCAGAGATTTGTCTTCAAGGTGATTCTAGGTTAAGTTGTCATCCTTAACAATCACACCAGTGAAAGGAAAATCATTCCCCCTCACTCAGTTTTACTCAGTTCTATTTAAAAACAATTATATGTGTGTGAGCACCTTAAATTATAATGAAACCTCCATAAAATAGCAGACACCAAAAGGCAGAGAGATTAATGTTTTTAAAACACAAGCAAACCATTTGAGTGTGGGAAGATTCTAAAAATAGGAGATAACACAAGTTCAAAGCATCATATTATGTATTGATTAGCATTGGGCTGTAATGCCTGAGTGTTAGGATGAGAACAAAGTCATAGGCAGGAGAACCCCGTGCTGTGTCCACTACTGCAGTTTGGCAATAAGAAAATTACCCCTGGTGGAGAGACTGAAATCCCAGCACTGGGGAGATTGAGGCAGGAGGAGGATTGTGAGTTGGAGGCCAGCTTGGTTTACACAAAGAGACCTTGTTCAAGGAAAATTTCCAAGTAGTAAGTGTAAAAGTTAAAGAATTACTAAAATAAGTAAGAGTGCCGAATTAAGGAAAAGTTGGATTGAGTGATTTTTATTAGTCCTAAGAGTATTAGAAGATATAATGAGGAAATTGAAGTTGTATAAAAAGACACTTAAATGACAGCCTAAGAGACAGGGCAAGCCAATGGCGGAAGCAACCGAGTACATACACTAAGGAATTCAACAAATCATGTGATCAGTTATGGGCTTACACCTAAAACCCTTGATGTAGGCTAGGGACAGTATTGACTGCTATGACTGCTGCGGTCTGAGCAGAGCAGGCAGCTATAGCCTCTGCTTGGTGGAGATTAGTATCTGTCTAGGGCTATATATATTTAAAATGTTGTGTTGATAGAATTCAAGGACCATTGAAAACTTAATTATAATGCACAGTATAGGGGCTAGCTACCCCTGTGAAAATTCTGGAGTGGGGCATCGTGACACAGCTAGAGAGTTCAAAGGTCAAGGTAACTCCATGTGGAAGATGAATTGAACAATGGAAGGAGCCAGATCCTGGATCATGTGGGGCTTTTTAGCCTTGATGTTAGAGCAATAGAAGGTTCCTGGAGAGTTTATACGGTTTAGGAAACTGTTAACACAAAACAACATGTATATCTAGCAGAGGGGGAGGGCTTGGAAGTTTTAACAATATTTTTCATTATTTAGAGTTATTAGTGACAAGGAAAAACTAAATTAAGAGTTCATCTTAAATGTGTTTTTAACTATTGAATATGTTTACTATTTATCCAGATTGTCTTCATTAGGGTTTCACTGCTGTGAACAGACACCATGACCAAGGCAACTCTTATAAGGACAACATTTAATTGGGGCTGGCTTACAGGTTCAGAGGTTCAGTCCATTATCATCAAGGTGGGAACATGACAGCATCCAGGCAGGCATGGTGCAGGAGAAGTTGAGAGTTCTACATCTTTATCTGCAGGCTGCTAGGAGAATACTGGCTTCCAGGCAGCTAGGATGAGGTCTTAAAGCCCACACCCACAGTGACACACTCACTCCAACAAGGCCACACCTACTCAAACAGGACCACACCTTCTAATAGTGCCACTCCCTGGGCTGAGCATATACAATCCATTCACATAGATAAATACAAAAAAATTACCAGTGATAAGTGATTTTAGGATTTCAAGGAGTCTAATTTCTTTGATTTTCTCCTGGGTTTGCCTCGTTTTCTGAATTAAATATTAATTGTACAGTTCTAGGAAGCCTGTAATGCTTTAATTTGTGATCACATTTTAGGAAGTAGCTCATCTAATAGTAGGTTTACTTAGAGTATGCTTTAGGGTAAAGTTATTCATTTGCTTTTTCTCTGTTTAATGTTATTTGAGCATGGGTGAATCTGACTCATTTGTATGTATGCTTTCCGTCTTAGTTTGGGTTTTATTGCTGTTAAAAGACACCACCACGGCAGTTCTTACAAAGAACATCACTTATTTGGGGCTGGCTTTCAGTTTCAGAGGTTCAGTCCGTTATCATGGCAGGAAGCATGGCAGTGTGCAGGCCAACTTGAGGCTGGAGAAGGAGCTGAGAATTCTACATCTTGATCAGAATGCAGCCAGGAGAAACTGACTTCTAGGCAGCTAGGTGGAGGGTCTCAAAGCCCACCCCCACAGTAACACACTTCCTCCAACAAGGCCACACCTCCTACTAGTGCCACTCCCTGGGTCAAGTATATTCAAACCGCCATAGATCCCATGCGTACAAATTTGTATTGTTTTGAATTAAAATTTTATTTTTATTTTGTATGTGTTTATGTGCATGCATGCAGGTGTTTTCCATGGAGCACACATGGAATTCAAAGACAACTCGCTTCTACCATGTAGAATTCAAATTCAGTTCCTTAGGCTTTGTGGCAGTCACCTTTACCCACTGAGCTATCTCACCAGCTCCTATTTTGTATCACAACTGAAGATGTGTGTGCAGAAAAAAGAGTTACAATGAGTTGAAGCTGATGTCTTTGGAAAGGCCTCCTTGTAAGGAGACCCCCGATTGGCCATCGGAGAAATTTGATTTCTAGAAGGTTCCCAGCATCCCCTTTGGATTGGGAAAAGTAGTTTGTTGTGCCTAGAAGTTTGTACAATCAACTGTGGTTTGTACCAAACTTGTTTTCCTTCTGGGAATATTGGGACATGCAGGCAGAGGCTGCCTCTGAGACCAGTCTCAAGTAAAATGCCTTGTGCACAGGGTCTTCAAGGAGCTTCTGTGGTAGACCACATGACATGTGTCAGCCTGTTTAGCAAGAGGAACTAAATACATCCTAAGTGACTCTATTGTCTAAGTGATTCTGTTGGCTGGGAGGTAATTGGAAGCTTGGGCATTATTTCCCCTGGCCTTTGCTTTCATAATGTTGCTGTAATAAATCGTAGTTACAAGTCCACCTTTATCCTAAGTCCTGGGAACTTTTCTTCCTCTATAGTTTTCTTTATTCTAAGGAATGTCTTTAAGCATTTGTATAAAGCTGATTTAAAATATCAAATGTATTTAGGAGCTGAGTTGATGGCTTAGTCAGTTTAGTGCCTGCAGGTTCTAGGAGCTAAGTTCAATCCCTAGTATGCATGTAAGAAGCTGGTCATGGTGAAATACACACCTGTAAACTGGAGAAGCAGAGGCAGGAGGATTGCTGGAGCTCAGATAGTCTTCCAGAATTAGTGAGCTCCAGGTTCAGTGAGGGACCTTATCTCAAACTAATGTAGGGGATGAATGACAGAGGGAGAAGGATAGCCAACCTTGACTTCTGGCCTTCACATGTAAGCACACACTGTGCGCATGCTCATGTCTGTGCATGCATGAACATGGACACACACATACAACACACCGAAATCACTTTAACATTTTAAAATCTGAAAACCTTTTTATACAGTTTTCAATTTTAGAGAGTAGAAATCCTAAATCCTCCTTTGAAGCATTTTAAGGTTGATACTCTCCTGTCTTCTTCCACAAACCTTTAATGTTTGTGATGAAAACCACATTTTCATCATTTGTGTCTTTGTCCCTTCACATTTAATATCTTTTCTCCCTCCTCACTACTTTAATTTTTTTTCTGGTGGGAAATTTGATCACATGTACCAAGGCTTGACTCTGTTCTTTGTTATAGTCTTTGAAATCTATTTTACTTGGGTGTCACTTGTCTTCTCAGACCTACTGATTTTAATTTAATGCTAATTTTAGGGATTTTGTCCATATAGCATTAGATTTTATTTTGCAGCAAACTTTGTTCTTAGGATTCGGTTTTTACTAGCTGTGATGTTCCCTGTTTCTAAACATGGCATTTCTGGAGTCTCATTGTTCAGGACGCTCAATAGGCCTCTTCACACTTGTTGAACTGAAATCTCTCTCTTCATCCCATTTCATCTATCTCATCTCCAGGAAGCTACTATTTGCTGGACTTTTTGGAAATTCACCTTGGATTGATTGATTGATTGATTGATTGATTGATTGATTGATCCTTTCATGCAGAAACCTAGTGATGACCCCATGAGGACTTCTGGACCTCTCTGTTTCTTTGAAACACTCTGTGCAAATTCCAGCTGCCTTAGGATCTCCCAACTGGCCTCTTCTGTCTCATGAGCTCAGTAACACTGCGCCATGCTCTTCTCTGGTTGGGCTGCACCTCACCACCCAACCAGGCAGAATTGCTTGTGGCCCAGCACTTACAATAAGTTGTTTAATATAATTGGTCCAGCTTTAGAGATGTCAAGGTGTACCACTGGGGTGACCAAAAGTGAAACCTGACTTTTCCTATTAAATATTTAATTAGAGCATGACTAATATGGGCCAAGAGAAATTTAGCTTGCATGATACTAGCAAATCTAGATGCCCACAGGATCGTCCAGTAACACTAAAAGCAGTCAGAGGGTCTAGTAGAAACCCTCTAAGCATAAAGTGATATCTATTTCTTTTGGAAACACGTAGATTGAATGGAACACCCTGAACGTTATTGTTCCTTTATGAGTGGAAACTCTATTAAATTATTTTTTCTTGGCTGGGGATTGAGTCCAGGCATATCAGGCAAACTTTCTATCATTGATTCCAGCTACTTCTGTTCTGTTCAGTCTTAGTTTTTTCTATCTGTAGAGTGCAATGATACTACTGAACCAACAAGATTACTATGAGATTTAATGAAACAAATTCAAGAAGTACTTATCCCCAAATATTCACTCAACAAATAGAAGCTTGCCCAGGAACGGTTTTGTTTATAAGTGTTTGTATCTACCATCATTTGGGGAAGTTGGGGAAGTCTTCTTTCAACTGGGATCATTAGACGACCTTCCTTAAGTCAGCTGAAGCTCCAGATCCTCGAGCTGACTCATTCCCAGTGTGCAGGTGACACCCATCATGCCCTCTGGCCCCTAACAGGTGACCTAGCTTCCATATCACCCCTCAGCTGACACTTTTTACTGTTCTTGCTCAAGCTTTCTATGAAGGCTCACAGCCCCATCTTCCCTGAAAACACTGGAAGCCCTCTTAAGTATCTACGGCCTTTTGTCTTCATAACTCCCACTGCTTCATGGGCTTCGGGTGATGTTCATATTTAGTTTTTTAACATTATAATACAATTACATCTTTTCCCCCTCCCTTTCCTCCCCCAATCCCTCCCAAATACCCCCTTGTTCTCTTTCAAACTCATGGCCTCTTTTTATTTCATTAATTGATGATATATATCATCTATATAATATATAATATATATATATGATCTATATATACCATATATTCCAATATACACAAATATAATCAGCTTAGTCTGTATAATGTTGCTTATGTGCATGTTTTCAGTGCTGACTATTTAGTGTTGATAATCAAGTGCTCTTCCCCGGGGAAGAGTATTTCTCCAACTCTCAGCATTCTTCAGGGGCCGGTGGCTCTTTGCGTAGGGTCGAGCTCTCCTGGGCTATCCCAGGCCTTTCCCGTGTTAAGGACATGTCTACTGTCTTTGGTCATGGCTTTTTAAGGCTCCTCATTGCACCTGCATTTTTAACCATCTCATAGAAAACCTCTCCAGTGGGACTCATCTTGCCTCCCAGTCAGCCAACATTCCTGTCCTAATGACTGGCACTTCTAATTGATCCACTGACAGAGATGACTAAGTCTTGCAGTGTAGTTTGGGATCACAATCCCATTTCCTCCAGGCTCCCGATCAGCACTCTGATCAGAGTTATCTTCCACTTCTTCGTAACACTTAATTTAATAATTTTTTGAGTGCCTTTTTTCTTCATTTCCTTTGTCTCTAGTTTCCAGTCCAGCTCTCAGGATTTCAAAAACACTCCTTCCTGTGTCAAAAATTCTAGCACCTCTGTTTTGCTCATCATATTGGTCTTAAAAATTCCTGGTCCTAGGTGAATTCACTTATGTTTCCTCGGTATCCGCCTGTACCAAGCCGTGCTGGCGGAAGTTGCACAGTCGCCTGGAGGAGTTCAGCATAGGTAGGAATCTCCTTTCCACCATCCACAGACAACCTCAGCCTCTACATTACTTCCTGTCTTCAGCAGGAGCTATACTGACACAGCTGGGTCCTGCATTATGTGAGGGACAGACAGAGGTTTCTGGTTCAAGGCCAGCTACAAGTGTCTGGTATCTGTTTGTAGATGTGCCAATTTGGACATGAACAGCACATGGCTAGTTTTTCACGGTAAACCCAGAGTAAACCTAGTTCTTACAGTTTCAGCACCCTTCATTTCCAGGCACTAAAATCTCAGCCCCCAAGTCTCTGAAATGAGGGCATTTCCCATTTCTACCTGGAAATAAACCTCCCCCAGCCATCTGCTTATTCAATTACTGATTATGCTATCCACTGGACCAACAGATTCACTGGACCACTGACCATGGCTGCTTTTGCTCACAGGGCACACTTTTAGCTTTCTAAACTTTAAATTAATTAATTAATTAATTAATTGTTAGTTTTTCGAGATGGGGTTTCTCTGTGTAGCCCTGGCTGTCCTGGAACTCACTGTAGACCAGGCTGGCCTTGAACTCAGAAATCTGCCTGCCTCTGCCTCCCGAGTACTGGAGTTAAAGCTAGGCACTTAACACTTGGTTAAAGGCTACTTAAACTTTTTCCACTTATGACACCTTTTTTGTTAAAGAAGTCTTCATAGGACCATGAGTTTAGGTATATAAAATACCTATACAAATCAAGCACATTTACTGAAAATCAAAAAGAAATGCATTTGTAAACAATTCTTCGGAATACATATAATTCTACCATTTATTAAAGTCCAAAGCAAATTTTCATACTAACGACATGGGTGTTTTTGTTGGTATAAGCACAATCTATTCCAAAGATATAGTAATTTAACATATTGTGTAGAATGATGATTAGTAAAAAGGTTTGTTTTCTACATTTAACCAGCATGTTTCTCGTAAAGCAGAAAACTTAGAACACTGAAGTTCCTAACACACAACTGTCTCGAATCTAAGTGGCTGTATTTAAGGTGGGGTTTGCTGTTGCTAAGTGGTATCCCTGTATGCTCAGTGCAGAGGCTTTGTGTGCTCACATCCAAGGCTGCTGTGAAGTTGCACGAAGCAACTGCTGCCTGTACCTTACATTCATGATGCATTTGATTTTGAATTAAAATCTGGACGTCGATGCGCCCAGAAAGCTTCTACTCTCGCCCACATTTTGTAGATCTTCTGCATCAAGTTACTAGACCGGCAGCTGTGACTCGCCATTTAAGCAGCTTTGAATTAAGCGAATACATTATTTTTATTATGCCGTGAGTCACAGTGACATTTAGCATCCTACTCCAGTCCTGTTCTTCTGCCATTTCTCTTCTCTTTGCTTTCTCTAAGATTCATGCTGTAAACATGGGCCCATTTCCACGCTAGTTTTCATATTTAGATTTCTTCTCCCTGTTGGTTACTTACAACAGAGAGTACGGTCTATCACCTCTGAGCCATCTTAGAATCCTTTGGGATTGATTTTGATAGAAACTAACAGAAAGCTGTGGGGCAGTGGTTCTGTGATGGCAGTCTGGCACCCGGTCGAACACAGGCTAAAACTCTGGGCAACCCTGTGGGGAAACCCACAAGGGACCGGAAAACATTTTTGCCAATGTTCCTGGGAGACTTTGGCTACGTAAGACCTATTGTCAGACCCCTGACCCACCCCTCCTCAGGTAGAGGCGAGGCTTTGCAACCCCAAGCCATCCCCAGGTTAATGAGATACCTAGAAACTTAGTCATGCCCCTTCCCCATTACTATATCTGCCTCGCCTCTCCTAGAGGGGCGGGGGTACAATGCCATCCACACCACTCCGTATGTTGACAATAAACGTCTTAGAATTATGGACTGTCTCTTCATCTTGACCCGCAGTGGGAAGTGAGGGATCCGGCCCTCAATTAAGGAGCAACATCTAATCTCACGCCGAAGGCATCCAGCGTCTCAGTGCTTCTAGATGATATCCCAGGTCCTGCAGCATTCAGTGGTGTCCGTGATGTCCAACCATGGGAACTCCAGAGCCGGCTGCAGCATTCCCCCAGGACGGCTCCCTCTTCTACCCATGGGCTGTGTCTTTGCAGAGACCTCTCACACAGCCTGGCCAGCCCGGCGGACTGTAGAAGAGCGCAAAGCCACTTTCCGAGTGTCTCCTGTCCCACCCAGAGTCGCAGCGCCCGGGACGGACATGTAGAGCTTCTCTCCACCACGCCAGTTTGTTCTCACAGAAAGCTCTTTAATTTGTTGTTTTAAAAAATAAGGAAGCATGTAACTGTCACAGAAGCAGCCTTAGGTGCACCGTATGGGCTCTGGTGATGCTCTCCTGTAGCCCCTGTACCTGTGTTCCCGTCTGGACTGGATTTGTCCTTAAGTTGGGAGCAAGGTGGCTACAGTAGTTTCGTACAAACCCCAGAACACTACAACATCTGAAGAAGAAGAGAGGCTGACTTTGCCTCCTTTTGTAGTCGTGAAATCTTTCCCAGCAGCCTCCCCACAGACTTACAACACCCAAGTGAAATCTTTCCTTGTGAAGTTAGCTCATGGGTCCAATCTTAACCAGCCCTTCCTCCGTGAGACTGGCACTAGCAGATGTTGCTCCATTCAGTCATTTAGGATGCATTGTCCATTGAGGGAGTCTGCCATCTTTGATGTCTGTGACCACATTTAAAACATGATTTAGATTTCTAATTCTGATTGTGCTGGGTCTTCTTTAATCTCTTCTAAACCCCACTCAACCTTTCTTCTGTCTTTATTGACGCTTGCCTCTTACTCTCATTTAAATTTTGTAATCAACATGACCTTAACTGTTCTCTCTCTCTCCCACCCTCCCTCCTTCCCTTCCTCCCTCCCTCTCTCCCTTCCTTCCTTCCTTCCTTCCTTCCTTCCTCCCCTCCTCCCTCTCTCTCCCCCACTCGCTCTGCCTCATGGATGTGGGTCAGATATAAGCTCTCAGCTCCAGCCCCAGGGCCAGGACTGCCTGCCAGCAGCCGTGGACACACCCTCTGTAACTGGGAGGCCTAAATTAAATGTTTTCTCTTATAGGCTGCCTGGGTCATGTTTTGTCATGGCAACAGAAAAGTAACATAACCAAGACAATGCTCTTCTTTACTTCTTTCTAGTCAATTTCTTCAACAAGTTGTGAGGCGTATCCTGATTCCATAATTCATCAGAATGTATGACTCTAGGCAAGTAATTTAAACTTTTAGAAATTCAGTTATTTAATTTCTAAAATGAGAATCAAAGGGCCTACATCAAAAGATTGTTCTAAAGATTAAGAAGTCAAGTTTTAGGAAGCAATTTGGCCACTTTCTGCCACATAATCCTCAACTAATGGGCAGCCTTTATTTTAATGTCTTTTGCTCTTAAGAATTATTCCGACTTTCTGATCAATACAAGTCAGCTTTTATAGATCCCTTAGCTTCCTTTTATCTCTAAATATAAGATAATTGTATTCATTGCTATGTCCCAAGTGGCTAATACATAGCTACACACAGGGAATATTCAGCATTTGCTCCATTGCACTCAAAGTGTCCTTATTTGTAATGTTGATTCTGTGAGATGACAGGAACATGGAAGCAAAGATCACAATGTAACCATTCGGAAAGTAGGCTAAATATTTTCTTGTGATGGTTAGTAAAAAAATCAATCCCTTGATATTTAAAGTTTGCCTGAGAGAGTCTTGGGGCTTAGGGGACATCTAAACTAAAAGATTCATTAGCCCTGATAATTGACAACATAAACAAAGCAAAGACAAATTAGTTAGCTTTATGTATAAATAGCTGTTCAAAGCCCAAATAGTTTCCCTTTAGGATAAGAACTTCCTACTCAATGTTGCAACGTCTCTCTGATATAAACAGTAAAGCCAAATGGTAACAGGGATTGACATGTTTTGTGGTAGCAACAAGGGTGGAAAACAAACATGTCCCTACTAATGAGATACAACCAGCCAAGAAACATGTCTCCTTTCATAGAGCAGGACCAGAATGTAGTAATTATGTTTCTAAGCATATACACACACTGAGTTCCTATAGCATAGTAAATAGCATATACATGCATGTGTGTATACGTGACCGCATATGTGCACCTGTGTGTACACACATGCATGCGGAAGCCAGAGGTTGATGTTAAGTACCAGAACGTCTTTATTGTTTTCTGCATTTTCTTTTGAGGCAGGGTCTTTCACTGAACCTGGAATTCACTAGTGTCGCTAGACTGTCTACCCAGCAAGCTCCAGGGAGACTAGAATTACAAGCGCACACTGTCGTAATCAGTGTTTCATGTGGGTGCCGAGGATCCAAACTCAGGTCCCCATGCCTGCATAGCAAGCATTTTTCTGGCTGCTCCATCTCTCCAGTCCCTTCTAGGGATAATTCCTAGGTTAAATTAAATCATTTGCCTAAAGTAAGCTGTTCCAGTAGCCCTGTAAAAAACCGTAACAGCTCACCCACAGGATACGCAATTCCATGTTCATTTCTACAACTGCTTATGTAGATGGAGTGGTTTTCCTGGTTTTTATAGTGCAAAACTGCCTACCGACTCCATCATTTTTCCTCTAGCCGTGCACCATTATATATATTCACACACACACACACACACACACACACACACACACACACACACCATTTCCAAAAATATCCACCTAAAATTCAAGACACACAAGTCTCCGTTGGCATGGGCTGTAAACTGGGTGGAGTTTAACTACCTGCATAATGATTGTTGGTTGGCACTTTAAGTAACAGAAAGCAAAACTATAACTTACCTTGTAAGATATAAATGGGTGAGTTTGTGAGACTCTAGTCAAGACCATGGGATCCAAGGCAACAGAATATCATTTCAAAGTAGACGGAGAAGGATCCACATGGCACAGGTTCTCACTTGATTCAACCATGGTTTCAGCGTGCACCTGTTCAGTCACAGTTTTGTATGTGTCTACAGTGTTGCTGCCCACCTCCCCAACCCATTCTTATTTAGCTCCTGGCTCTAATCAGCACCCCCCCCCCCCGCACACATCTCTTTCCTCTATTTATTGGTTTTGATTTTGCTTACTGTCCCAAGGAGTTTACTTGTTGCTATCTGTGTGATCACAGGTGCCTCCCCCTTTGCCAGAATTTGCCGATTGCAGAGTCTGCAGTCAAGAGTGAGTCTCTTTCCCTCCGCAGTTGACTGTTAGCAGGCCTCCAGTTCTGAAGATCCAGTCTGAGTATGCACAGCTGCTGTTTTAGTTCATGATGGGTCATGGTCGTGTGTTGTTTAGAAGACAGTTTTTCAGGTCCCTCTCTTCACCATCTGACTCTTAGATTCTTTCTGCCTCAACTTCCACAGTGTTCCCTGAGTCTGTCTATTTATTTATTTATTTATTTGATTTATTTTTCACTTTACATCCTGCTAACTGCTGCCCCAATCACCCTCTCCCACAATCCGTGCCCCCTTCCCCTCCCCTTCTCCTCTGAGTGGGTGGCCCCTAGGTATCCCCCGACTCTGGCACTTCAAGTCTCTTCGAGGCTAGGCGTATATCCTCTCCCACTGAGGCCAGACAAGGCAGCCCAGCTAGAAGAACATATCCCATGTACAGGCAACTGCTTTTGGGATAGCCCCGGCTCCAGTTGTTTGGGACCTACATGAAGACCACGTTGCACATCTGCTACGTAAGTGCCTAGGTCCAGCCTGTGTATGTTCTTTGGTTGGTGGTTCAGACTCTGAGGGCCCCAAGGATCCGAGTTAGTTGACTCTGTTAGTCTTCCTGTGGAGTTCCTATCCCCTTCAGGGCCTGTAATCCTTCTTCCTATTCTTCCATAAGAGACCCCAAGCTCCATCCACTATTTGGCTGTGGGTGTCTACATCTGTCTGAGTCAGCTGCTGAGTGGAGCCTCTCATAACAGAGTGAAAAAGTGTTAGGGATTGGTGCTTGCCCATGGGATGGGTCTCTAGTTGGGCCAGTTATTGGTTGGCCATTCCCTCAGTCTCTGTTTCATCCCCATCCCAGCATTTCTTGTAGACAGGCTACATTTTGGGTTGAAAGTTTTGTGGGTGGGTTGGTGTCTCTATTGCTCCACTGGGGTTCCTGGCTGGCTACAGGAGGTAGCCTCTTCAGGTTCCATATCCCCAGTGCTCTGAGTCACCCCCATTGATTCTTGGGCACCTCCCTTATCCCAGGTCTCCGTCTCATCCTGGAGATGCCCCCACCTCCTCACCACCATCAGTTGCAGATTTCCATTCATTTTCATGGGCTTCTAGCCATATTTCCTGCCCTTCCCCACACCTGATCCTAAACGTCCCCGTTTCCCTTTCCATCCCCTCTCCCTCCCAGTTCCCTCCCTCCATCTGCCTCTTATGACCATTTTATTCCCCCTTCTAAATGAGATTCAAGCTTCCTACATTGGGCCTTCCTTCTTGTTTAGCTTCTTTGAGTCTGTAGAATATAACATGGTACCTGTATTTTGTGGCTAATATCCACTTATAAGTTTATACATACCATGAATGTTCATTTGGGTATGAATTACCTCACTCAGGATGATATTCTCAAGTTCTATCTGTTTGCCTGCAAAGTTCATGATGCTTGTTTTAATAGCTGAATAGATTTCCATTGTCTAGATGGACCACATTTTAAAAATCTATTCTTCAGTTGAGGGATACCTAGGTTGTTTCCAGAAGGCTCTTATGAATAAAGCTGCTATGAACATAGTTGAGCAAATGTCTTTGTTGTTCCCTGAGTTTTAAGGAAGCTTGTGCAAATGTCTTGTCCAGCATCTTGAGTCTCCATGGGTTTGATCTGTTTACTGCAAGGAGAGGAGTCTCTGTTTAAGGCTGAGAGAAGCCTTCTTCTGTGAGTATAAATATTGATATTTAGGGGGTAGTCTGATACTATGTCAATTCAACTAAACAGCCACCTTAAGCTAGCTAACTCAGACTATAATCTGTCTACAGCCACAAATTTTGGACCAGGTTCGTAATTTTAAGTATGCATTCCTTCTTGCATACCAAGCCCCGGATCTAATTAGTGAGCAGTTGGAATTGGTTATGATCATAACAGTCATGCTGCCATTACACCAATGGGCACATTTTCCTAGAAAGTTGGGTATTATAGTTTGCAGAATTTGTACATGTCCTCTGATGCAGCTCTACCTCACAGCAGTCTGTGTAGCTCTATCTAGTCCCATGAGCCCCAGCCAGGAGAAAACAATCTTCTAGCCTGGATCCAGTTTGATTCTTCTACATCTTGCATCTACGCTTTGAGGAGTCTACCGCAGCAGTACCTTACCTAGTAGTTATAGTAAGTAATTAAGAGAACCGGGAGGGTCTGTACTGTTTGGGAGGCTAACAGACCAGTTCTACAAAGGTGGCCCACACTTGGTGCTGGGGGTTTTGTGTAATGATCCATTGCATCCAAGACATGCACTGTATAGCTTTATGAGGTGTGATGGCTACTCTTGGTTGTCACCTTGACTACACATGGAATAAACTAAAACCCAAATGGCTGGGTATACCTGTGAGGGATTTTTTTTTTCTTAATTAAATCATTCATAGCAGGAAGACCCACTTCTAATCTGAACCATTGAGGTGGAAAGATCCATTTTTAATTTAGGCCACACCTATATAAAGGGCATGGAAGGAGAAATCTCTCTGTGTCTCTGTCTCTCTCTTTCCTCTCTCTCTCTCTCTCTCTCTCTCTCTCTCTCTCTCTCTCTCTCTCTCTCTCTCCCTGATCTCATTAGCAAGTGCACTCCTTCACTGGTATTAGAGCATACCTCTTTAGGATTCTGGTGCATACTGAAGACCAGCTGAGATAACCAGCCCTGTGGACTGAACAACTACTGGGTTCTTGGACCTTGCGTTGGTAGACAGCCATTGATGTCTCGGTGGACTAGGTAGACTACAGCCTGTGAGCCACTGTAATCAATCCCACATTATAATCCCATCCTAGAAATTCTGTTCCTCTGGAGAACCCTGGCTAGTCCACAGGGCATTGACCACCACACTGTCTTGACTGCTTTTACAATGGGTTCTCAGACAGTAGGCTACGGAGCAGTCTTCCCATACGCCCCTCATTTCATGTGATACTCTACACTTCGTTCCCTGGTGCCTCCCTGTTTGAACTTTTCCACTTCCAGTATAACCCCTTTCCACCTTTGCTTAACCTGTAAGGACTATCTCCCCTACTTTAAAGCATGCCCATTATCCCCTTTTAATTTCTTGGCTTTCCAAGGTACTCCAAGGTTAATGCACAAAACTAAAGAGTCAGCTCAGATTCTCATATGGGAAAAGTATTCAGAATTTGTCTTTCTAGGCCTGCCTTCCCTCACTCACTGTACTGTCTTCCAGATCCATTCATTCTCCTGCAAATTGCATTATTCCTTATCTGATGGGCATCTGGGCTGACTCCGTTTCCTAGGTGTTATGAGTAGAGCAACAGAGATGAGTGTGTCTTTGCTGTGGGATGCGGAGCCCTTAGGATGCGTGCACAGGAGTGGTACCGCTGGGTCATGAAGCATTTACTTCTAATTTCTTTAGGAACTGATTTCTAAAGTGGGAATCTAGTCTGTTCTCCCACTAGCAGTGTATGTGGATTCCCCTTTCCCCACACCCATGCTGCTTACTGACTTACACATTGTGTTAGCACGCATGGAGACACTGATGAAGAGCGTAGCGCCCCCTCCCCCCCAGCATCCTACACAAAAGGCTCTGAGTCAAACCGTAGTCATCCATAGGTCACTGTGAAACAATGCAATCGAAGCTACATATTTTATTACATTTCTTTAATATGCATGCAGCACATACATGTTCTCGTGCCCCGATGCACAAGTGGAGGTGAAAGGTAACTTTGGGAGTTGGCTCTCTCCTTTCACCTGTGGGTTCTGGGGATTAATCTCAAATAGTCACGGTTGGTCTTGGAGTCAGCATCTTTATTCACTGAGGCATCTTGCCAACCCCAAATGCTGCATATTTTAAGTGCTTTATCTCGTTTAATCCAGTTAACCTAATACAGCTTTTATTCTTCAAGCATTTCTGTGCTGATATTTTTCTTCCCACCTTGTCCTGTGTCGTTACTCTGTCCTTCTCTATGTTGTTTAGCCTGGAAGCTAGGCTCTTCCCACAGTGTCACTGAGGTTTCCTTGCGACCTAGATTCCAGTGGGTTTAATTATTGGAGATAAGGTGTGCTGCGTGTGTGAGAGTGTGTGCTGTGTGTGTGTGTAAGGGAGACAGATACACACAGAGAGAGACATGGAGACACACACACACATAGAGAGAGAACAGAAAATATTTATTCTTTTTTTTTAAAAAGAATTATTTATTTATTTTATGCATATGAGTACACTGTAGCTGTCTTCAGACACGCCAGAAGAGGGAGTCAGATCCCATTACAGATGGTTGTGAGCCACCATGTGGTTGCTGGAAATTGAACTCAGGACCTCTGGAAGAGCAGTCAGTGCTCTTACCCACTGAGCCATCTCTCCAGCCCTGAAAATATTTATTCTTTATCATCCTTGCTCCAATGAGACATCTCTGGATACAGCAATTAAACTATAAATGCAGTTCCATATTAGTGACCTGTGGCACTGTAGTAACTGTCTTAGGGTAAGGCTCCTATTTCTGAGACGAAACACCATGATAGAAAACAACTTGGGAAGGAAAGCATTTATTTGCCTTACACTTCCACATTGCTGTTCATTGCTGAAGGGAGTCAGGACAAGAACTCACACAGGGCAGGAATCTGGAGGCAGGAGCTGATGCAGAGACCACAGAGGAATGCTGCTTGCTGGCTTGCTTCGATGGCTTGTTCAGCTGCTTTCTTTTTTTTTTTTTTTTCCTCCTTTTTTATTTTTGATACTTTATATACATTTCCAATGTTTCCCCTTTTCTGAGTCTCCTCTTTG
>CM052702.1:59235024-59245860 GCA_028551405.1 Uromys caudimaculatus | reverse complement strand
GGAGGACACGTTGCCTCAGGGCTATATAAGCAGCGCCATTCTGGGGCCCCGGGTTCCTCCTCCATCAACGGCTGAATAAAGCTGAACTGCAGACGAGGCCTGCGTGTCGCGTGTCTTCTTGCTGGCGAGAGGTGCGCGGGACAAAGCATGGCTGTAATCCCCACATGTCTTTGGTGGCCTCAGCTCTAGGCTACATACATAGCATTTCAGGTAATTTCATTCCAGTCAGTTCAGGATTCTTCTGTGGAATGTGGTCTCCAAGTTAGAGCCTCTCAAAGACAGGAAAGGTAATGATGGGACCCAATAGGTCCTGTCTCAGTGCAGACGTCTCTAGGCGCTTCAAAGTCTGGAGCTGAAAAGGGTTCCCCAACACCTGTGGCTTACAAGGTTCTTTTTACCTTGCTGGGTCTTTCTTCTGAAGCGAGGTCAGAGCCACTATAACTGTGGGCTATCAGGGGGCTTTACAGCATGCTGAGTTCTAAACATTTAGCTTCTTCATTTAAAATATCCATAGAATTTATATTGGAAATAGTTGACTACAGAGGCCATAAAGCACCAATTTTCAAATACTTCATTGGGATTGAAATATCTCAGAGCAATCTTACAATGGCTTCAGAGTATTTAGACAAAATGGGAACTAAGTGAATAGTTGAATGCCTAATAGTAGTCAAATTGGGACATACACACAAGTCTATAATGTCAGCATTGATAAAATATTTTAGAAATTGTTTTTAAAATGATTCTTTCTTTTAAAAGTTCACTGAACCACTAAAGAATAGCTGTAAAAATATTTTATGTGTATGGATGTATTGCCCACGTGAATGTCTTTGCATGAAAAGACCAGCAGAGGGCATCAGATCCCCTGGAACTGAACTTAAAGACAGTTGGTGCGCCACCATTTGGATGATGGGAACATGAACCTGGGTCTTCTGGAAAAGCAGCCAGTGCTCTTCACCACAGAGCCATCTCTCCACCAATCCTCCTCCCCTGCTCCACTCTCCATGAATTGGTAGGATTTTTAGCAATATGAACAGAACCCAAGCTTTGAATTCAAACATAAAAACTTAAAAATGTTTCTGAAGAACAATCATGTGTTTTAGCTCTGAGAATTGGATCAGAAGGGATGCTAGAGGCTCCTTTAGCTTGATATTCTTCTTCCCCAAACTTTGCATTTCCACAGCCCCTCTGGGATCTAACAAACCCTCATTCTCCTATCTGTTAGCCCTACAAAGCAATGCTCTTTCATTCTGCCTCTGCCCAGTATATCAGAAGAGGTAAATTCAGGTAGGCCTCTTGTTGATTCTGGTTTCTTTCTTTCTTTCTTTCTTTCTTTCTTTCTTTCTTTCTTTCTTTCTTTCTTTCTTTCTTCCTTCCTTCCTTCCTTCCTTCCTTCCTTCCTTCCTTCCTTCCTTCTTTCCTTCCTTTCCTCCTCTTCCTCCTCCTCCTCCTCCTCCTCCTCCTCCTCCTCCTCCTCCTCCTCCTCCTCCTTTTGTTTGTTTTTCAAAACAGGGTTTTTTGTTCTGGAACTCACTCTGTAGACCAGTCTGGTCTTGAACTCACAGAGATCCATTTCTTCTGCCTCCCAAGTGCTGGGATTAAAGATATGCACCACAACTGTCTAGCTAATTTGGGTGTTTTGTTTTGAAGACAAAGTTCCCTTGTGTAGCCCTGAATAACCTGGAACTTACTCTGTAGACCAGGCTGGCCTTGAACTCAGAGATCTGCCTGCCTTTGCACCTCCATTGCCTGGTTTTTGCTAGCCATTTCTAACAGAGGCAGAGCAGTGCCATCAAGGTTGCTGTCAGCTTCTATTAGCCTCACTCGCAGAATACTTTTATGGTAAATACAGCTTGCTTCAGAATAAAGGGCACAGTAGGGAGGTGCAGCAGCTGGCTCAGCTGGATGGAGACACTGGGGAATCTCATGGTATGATTCTATTCTCTTAGTTTTCCCTGTTGCTGGATTGTCATTTGCCATTCTTGTGTTTGTTAAGTTGGTTACTGCTTGTCTTTCTGTTTTTAGCTTCAAAAGCTCATAGTTGCCAAGTTATTTTGGTTCTTGTAGATCATGACTACAGACCCCCTCTTTATTTCTGAGACCCGTGATGCCTTATGAGGCATGAGTTTCCTCAGAAATTTGTTATATTTAGTTTCTAAATGAAGACCTGGGGGTGCTTTAATAGTTGTAAAGCTTGACCATTTGATAAAGACGTCTGGTCCAGGGAAGGGTGGGTGGGGGTAGGTTCAGGAGGCTGGGGGTGGGGTGCAGAGAATTTCCACTGAGCCCTGCCTTGCTGGTGAGGCCACATTCCCTCAGGTCTGCTTCTGACTGTAGTGGGTGGGCATCTTCTGCTTTCGTGCTGAGAGGCAGCTTTCTTTGCGCATGTGAAGTCTTTACCACTCAGGCCAGTAGGTACCCTGTCTGGATCTACCTTGCCCACCTGGGTTCCATTCCCTTTACAGACTGCTCATTTGAGCTCTCCATAGAAGGGTTAGCCTACAAGTCATCCAAATACAAATCTACTTCTCTATTTTCTGTCAGTCTGGAACCCTCACAGGGCCTGAAGGAGTGAGCCAGAAGCCATGGCTCCTTCTGGCTAGAATGTTTGGTCATCCTCTGTATACAACTAAGTTCTAACAACTTAGTTCTTCTGATAATTAGTCTCCTTCCTGTATTAACATCTTACCTCAGAACATAGGAACATATTCACTATGAGAATAGGAAAGAGAATATGTTAAACCAGAGACCGAGACAGCCAAAAAGTACCAGGCATCCATAGGGGAAGAGCATGTGGGTGACTGAGGACATGGATTCCAGCTCACCACAACCACATAGCAAAGGGTATTATAAGAACATACAGTCCCAGCAGTGACTAATGCTTCTGCTACTGGTCCTATTACAGTGCCCAACCCATCAGATATAGGCCTTTCTTACCTCTGTCCTGTCAGCCAAAAGAGTCACTAGCTTTCTTTACTTGCAAGATGTAGAGTACATCCATGTCTCTGGGTTCCTTTCATCAGGATCTTTGTAAATAGGGTCTCCATGTAAATGTCTTCAAGAATTCAATCAGGCTGAGAAAGAGAAAACCGTCCTTTTCTAGGCTGTGACCACTGGACAGTTTCTCGTGCTCCAGTGGACAGATCCAAACTCATACACATACAGACAACGCTAATTGTATTTAGCGGCATATAAAAGGGGGGGAGACATGAAGTAGGGAAGGGGGGGTAAGTAGGAAACAGACGCCATTATATTTGAGTGTGTGTGCGTGCGTGTGTGTATAGTGTGTGTGTGTGTGTGTGTGTGTATGCGTGTATATAATGTATATATTTAAGTTATATCTCATACTAAGGATTCCTTCCCTTTCTGACTTGCACAGGGCTCTGCATATATAATATATAATAATGTAATTTAATTATATTTATAATTTTATATATAATTATATTTTATAATTATATATACATAAAATGTATAATATATATATAATTCTCAAGAACAAAGAAAAGCCAGGTATGATCATGTGTGCCTATAATTCTAGCATTTGAGAGATGGTGGCAAGAGGATTGTTAGTTCTAGGCCAGCCTGGAATATATGAGACCTTGTCTCAAAAAAAATTTTTTTTTCTCATTTAAGAGTGTGAACAACTTCCAATAATGGCCCCAACTGATAAAATTTTGTGACATTCCAAAACCTTGAGGACAAAAGGGGAAATCCTGGAAGTGTGGAAGTGGAGTTGGCAGCCTGGCAGAGATAGCATTGGCAGAGATTGACTTTAGATTTCTCAGTGGCATCAGGTGAAGATAGAAATCAATGAGCTAGGTTCTTGCAAACATTGAATAAGAAGTATTTTCAGCCTAGAATTTGATTCCCAGTTAGAATGTCAGTTTTGCATGAAATAGACCAAAGGCACCAGTGATTGAGGCCCTCTAAGATTGTGTCATTCAAGCATCCATTCCCAGAAAGTGACGGTAAGAGGTGCTCTGCGCAAGAGGGTGAACACACTAAAGGGAGCCGTGGCCCATGGCCTGGAGATTGGAGAACACTGTGCAAGATGCAAAGGAGGGAATCCCTGGTATGAAGTGTAACTTTAAATTTTTCAAACCTTATTTTTAATGATGGTTCTTAAACACTTTAACCTCCCTTGTAGCCCACCACCCACCAGCGGTAGTGGGAAAGAAGGAATATGAGAGAAGTGACCTGTTTAGAAACTCCTGTCTGTGTTGTCTGGAAATCCGCAGTTCAGTTCACAGGTTAGCAGGCAGCAGCAGCTCGATCCACTCGCAAACATTTCACGGATACACCAGCAGTTCAGAATCGGTAGAATCCGGTTAGCAACAATGGTGACACAACCCAGTGGAGACAGCCAGGCCACAGTCAGCAGGAGGGACCAGTGGGAACACCAGGAGTTCTCAGCTGTGCCTGTCTCAGGGAAGCAAAGATGAGCCAAGACTTGAGACCCACAAGCGTTGCACAGCCAGCTGTACCAGCAAGCCAAGCTCTCTCTTCTTCACTTCCTGGAGTCCTATTTACACTCTCCAAACATCATGTGTTCTCCACGTGCCTTGCCTTAGCACATGCCCACAGAGCCCTGACAAATGCAGCTCAACTCCGAAATGTAAGGTGGACCAATACATGCGTGTCATTAGCAAAGAATCCTTCATCACGTGTTCTTTCATGTGTTTGCTTCATCAGAACTTCCTCTCTTCTCTGTCTGCTTCAATGAGAAGTTCCTTAGTCTGCCTTAGCCTTTTGCCTGTGTCCACTTCAGGAAAACACTCCTTCACGTGTTTGCCCCAGCAACACACCGTCCGACACAACCGACTCCCCAGCGAACCCTTACGTGTCCGCTTCAGTGAGGGTCCAGAAGTTAGCAGCTGCTTAGTGGGTATAGTGAGTACCCAAAAGACAACTCAGCAGGCTCTGGAGACAGTTGCAAAGAAGGGTGACAGAATAGGATAGTGCCAAAGGGGACTCCGAAAGCAGGTAGGACTGAAGGAGGATTAGTGACAAACAAACCCCACAAATATTGAAATCCCTAATATCACTAAATGCCACATTTGTAAGAAGATGGAAAAATGATTACACTAAGACTTCTGGATCAGTTAGTTTAAAGTAATTACTATTGATTTAAACAAACCAAGAAACCTAATTAGTGTTTTCAACTTTAATATAATATTTGTATTAATTTTTTAAAGGGTTCATATGTACATCTAAGGTGTTTTGACCATTTTGGAGCGAAGGGGAATAGGATGGGTGTGCATACGTGTTGTGAGTGTGTGCATGTGCACGTGTGGATGGGTGTGATGTGTGTGAGTGCCTGAGTGTACATATGTGATGTAGGTATGCTTGCGTGCATGTGAAATGAGTAGACGTGTGTGAATATGTGGAGAGTGTGTGTGTGTATGTGTGTGTATTTGTGCAGAGAGGGTGGACCTGGGGGAGAGACAAAGAGGCAATGCAGGCATTGGAGACGACAGGCAAAGCCAAGTGCATAAATCATGAAATACAGCTATGTGCTCATCACAGGATATATGGAAGGAGCGCAGAAGGAATCAGCTGCAGATTCAAGGGCGTTGCCATCCCAAAGCAGGAAATGGGGAGAAGCTATGGTGAGATGGGTTGCTAGCTTTGCTTTTTAGCTTGTGACTTATTGTCATTTTTGCAATAAGCCTCATAAATTTTAAGCTACATGTAGGTTTAATTTTGTAAAACATTTTTAAAAAACCAAGTTTAACAAATATCATAATCCAGTATTTGAAAAAGAGAACCTTAATATGGTCGATTTTATATCACAGGAAGCAGAAAGCACCTGTAAGCTCCCCCATGGGCAGTCACAAAAACCCTGGCACTCTGCAGGCCGAGGCATGGCTTCTTGTCCAGCTTGTGCTATACAAGAAATCCCAGGCTAGCAGAGGAAAACCTGATCTGAGTGCCGAATCTAGCCTCTGCAAAACCAAACACGTGAACACACACACACACACACACACACACACACACACACACACACACTCATTTCCTTTCCAACCACTTTCAGGGGTTTCTGTGTTTCACTATCTTATTCCCTGACTTTTAACAAACAGGTAAGTAGGCTTCTGGGTCCTCAAAAGATATGTTCAAATTTTAACCCTCATTTTCTGTTAACTGTAGCTCCATTGGAACTAGAGACTGTGCAGGGAGATGGGTCTCCAGGGAAAGCATCCTGGCCTTGGGTGGCCCCTAAGGCAGATGGACAGTGTTCTTTTATAAGAGAATAGAAAGCACCGGTGAGTGACAGACACAGGGGACATGGGAAGGAGACCAGATGCAGCTGGAAGCTGATCTTGAGATGTAGTCACAGGAGTCACCAGCTTGAAGAAGCAAAGAAGGAGCCTGTTCTAGGACTTCTGCAGAGTGTTTGGCTCTGCAAAGGTTTGGTTTGGATTCCTTTGCTTCCCTTCTGTGAGAATAAGTTTCTGATGTTTAGATCTTCAGCTGCTGTGACCATCAGTAGCCCAGGCCTGAGGAGATGGAGGACATTTAAGCCTGTGACAGCACCCCTTTTTCAGGCTTTCTTTTCTATAGATGATGTTTACTGAGCACCTGTTGTTTGCTGACCCTGTGTATGACCTCAGGCTGGAGTAGGTTTGCTTAACAAAGGCCATCTAAGAGGCCTGTTTCAGAAATCTCAATAGACACTGAAGGATTGTCAAACTGAGTTCTGTGCTACAAAGAAAGATCTCAGGGCAAGGGGCAGTAGAAGAGGATTTCTATGGGGAAAGCTGGTAAAATGTCAGGCAGTCATAGCTTGGGTGTTGAATGTGTCCCCAAGACTCATGTGTTCAAGGCTTGGGTCCTAGCTTGTGGCAATAGTGGGCAGTGAAGGAACCTTTGAGAGTGGAGTCCAGTGGGACTCCCTTAGCTCGGGTACATATCCAGTGGGGTGTCCTCTCTAGGGGTCTGTGGTACCCTAACTCTTCCTCTTTCTCTTCCCTTTCCTTCCATCTGATGATGTGCAGTCTCACCACAGATCCAAAAGCAACAGAGCGAACTAATCATGGCTGGCAGCATCCCAAACTAAGAGCCTCAGTAACCTTTTCTCTTTGGCGGTTGATTATCTCAGGCACTTTGTTATAGCAACTGAATGTTAACGAGATTGGGAGTTTCACTTGAACATTGGACTCCCTTATTGACTACCTCCATGCCTTGGGCATGAGATTTGAAAAAGAAAAGGCAACACGTTCATTGTTTTTATAGTATAAATTATAAGAAAAATGGAGAAAATTGTGGCTGGCAAACCATGCACAGAAGAGCGTGGTAATACTATATGGGGGTGAATTTTAAGATTTTGATAAAACGATTAGCAGTTCTGATGGTCTCAGCATGTGCTGTCCGAATGCTATCTTTCATTTCACTTCCTCTCCAACAGCACCTGAGGCACCACTATAAACTCATTCTTATGTGTTTGGAGATGTGGAGGCTTACATTGGGGTGAGGCTATACAACCATTACGTGGCAGAGCCGGGACTCTGAGCCAAGCAACTGTGCTCTTTGACAGTTGCCCCATGCTGCATGCCCACCCCACCCCAAAGCCTCATTAGGCAGAGGATAGGGTGGGCTGGAAGTCAAGTGGGTCTGAATAACAGCCATGGCAGTCACCAGCCGTGGGAAAGCTGATGGAGGGCTAACTCAGAAGTCTTACCTGTCAGATAGGTGACAAGTGGATTGGAGGGGGAGGGGAAGGGGAGTTAAGGTGACACAGACATAGATGCCACACATGTGTTTTTCTTTCTGCTTTTAAAGTTTGTGCTTCTAACATTAAGAATTCTGTGTGTTCAATTCATTATGATCTGGCCAAGGCAGGTTCTTAACCCTTGAGCTACAACAGAAAGGGGCCAAATTTCATCTGAGCCACAAAATAAATGCCATTTTGTGGATCTCTCGCCATCTCTATGGGGAGATAGAATACTCGAGTAGACATACACTTGCCTCCCTTTTGGGTAGGTTGACTGCTAGACAACCTTGTAAATGGACAAGTGCAGTCTACACAACACGGCTCTACACATCCGAGCCCTAACTGCAAAGCAAGTCATATGTTCTTTTTTCCCATTCAGCTTTAAGTGAGCACTGTGGCTCATACCTTACATCAAATTAAATCAAGCATTTCCTGAGCTGCTCTGCCAGCTTGCCATCCCAAGGAATCAGAGCCTAGCTGCTAAAACCAGAGATTTATTTATTAGATTTATTTATTTTTCTACCATTCTGAAGGCCAGAAGTCTAAGGTCAGAATGTCAGCAGGTTTCATTTCCCCTAATGCCTTTCTTCTTCTTGGCTTGTAGATGGCGGTCCTCTCACTGTGTCCCCACATGGTTGTTCTGCAGCCATGCATGATTTCATCCAAACCGTCTCTTCACGTGGATTTCAATCTGCCCTCAAGACCTGGTTTCAATGGAATTGACTGCTAGAAGCCCTGGATCTCAATATATTTACTGCATGCGGGGTTAAGGAGACAAGCTCAGCCACGGCCTTGCGTCCAGGGTCACAGGGGTCAGAACTGAATTCAGCCTGTCCTGAGTTGTTTGTTGAGAGGAGGAGCTCCAGCATCCAGGCCATTCACATAATCAGAACAGAGCCAACAGTGACTTCATGTGGGACACTCAGGGAAGTTCCCTCCCTCTTCCTTATGTGGCCTGTTTCCCAGCTAAATAGAGGTTTCAGTCATTTCTTGGCTCTGTCGATGTCTAGAAGGTCATCTATGTCTGATATTGAAAGGGATGGGAACCTGGGTGGCTGGAAGCTGAAACTGTTGTTTGTTTAGACTCAGGAGCATGGAGAAGCCGAATGAAATGGTGTGGCCTCAGGGCTGGATTGGAGCTAGAAGGGAAAATTGGAGTCGGTCCCATTGGTTAGAGCGGGAAATTCCTTGGGAATATGTGTATATTTCCTATAAAGCAAAATGAGAGAAAGGATTGTTTTTTGCTATATTTTGTTTTATTATTTTTGTACATGTGTGTGGTACGGCTATGTGCATATGCATGTGTATGTGTGTTGACGTGTGTGGGTGCATGTGTACATGGGGTCAAAGGTTAACATTGAGTGGCTTCCTTGATCATGTTCCAGTCTTATATACTGAGATATGGTCTTTCATTTGCATCCAGAGCTCACCACAGATTCAGTTAGCCCAGTTAGACACCATGTCCCAAAGATCCCTGGTCTCTGCCTCTAGCATTCTGGGGTAATAGGCAGGCTTCAGTGACCAGTCGACTTTTACCTCTTATAAGTTCTGGGAATCTGAACCCTGGTGCTCAGCTTGTGCAACGGTGCTTTACCCATTGAGCCATTTCCACAGGCACCTTTTGCTACACACACACACACACACACACACACACACACACACACACACACACAAACACACACACACACACACATGTATATATCACACTTTTTTTGTACTTCTAGTGGATCTCTACCAACTCGTGAAATATTCCAGTGCCTGAGTGAAAATGTATATTATGGTTTGATTTAGTCATCAAATTGACCCAAGCTAGAATCACTTGGTAAGATAGTTTCAGTGGGTATGTCGGGGGGGATTGTCATAATTCAGTTGATTGATGTGTGAGAACACAGTCCGCTGTGGGCAGCACCATTCCCCAGGCAGGTCCTGAACTGTATGACTGGAGAAATGAAGGTACACATAAGCGATGAAGTGAATGATCACGCATGTGTTTATTGCTCTCTGCTCTTGATTAGAGATGCGACATGACTAGCTGTCCTAAGTTTCAGCTCTCTTGACTTTCTATAGATAGAAACCTGGAACTATGAGCTAAAATAATCCCATTCTTCCCTAGGTTGCTTTTGTCAGGATATTTTATCACAGCAACAAAAATGAACTGAGAACACAGTAACTACTTTTGATTCCATTTTGGTGACCTACTCATCATTAACCAGAGATGCTGAGTATAGAATTACCTCTCAAAAATACTGTTCTCAGTATATAGAGAAGAAACTGTCCCATGTTTACATAGAGAAAATCATGTTGGTGTAGCAATGATTGATGAGCCAACATATATTTTTGTCTCACTCAAACGATCCCATGGGCTGATATCCTTTTGATGTTTTGAGAGCGAGAGAGCACATGTTTTGTACCTAGAAAGAACCCCTGCCCTCTCAATCCACAGACATACTAAGTTTCTCTTTACATAGACAGCAGAGTTCTTCTACATAATTCGTGTAGAGAGAACATACAGATAAACACAGCTAAGTCCTTCCTTTTGTTCAGAGCGGCCCTGAGACAAGTCTTGGTGTAATTAACGAGGGCCTTTTCCGGCTAACAAATTACCCCTGCTTAGGTAATAAAACGCATGTCCATCCTAAGCCCCATAGATAGTGAATGAATCAACAGTAAGTAGGTGAGATTTCCTAGCCTCATCCAACTGGAGGGTCACAAAGAGAAACATCTCTGCTGTAGCATTCTGCATTACGCCCTCCAGCAGAAATCTAGCGAGGGGTGCATTAAGTCAGCAGCACGGGGAGAGGTTCTGCTTTCCTAATATAGAAGTAAAATGATTCCCCATCATCGCTCCCAGGTCTCCCAACTATTAACTTCCTCCATTTTCTTCTTTTAAAAAGCGAGTGCAGAGATCAGGATCAATAGTCTTCGATTCAGTGAGGTTCTGGGGACGGAAACGCTGTGGGGAGAGAAACGGTGACACCCTTGTGGGTCGGCAGATTTGGGTGCGATTTTCTGATTATACGGTGGAGCTCACATTAACCCACTGGTTATAAGTGATAGCATTTTGTCTACGCTCCACCCCACAGTTACCTGGCAACAGTCAGGGGTGCCTGACTCACTATAAAGGGGCT
>CM052702.1:59212101-59234924 GCA_028551405.1 Uromys caudimaculatus | reverse complement strand
TCTCTCTCTCTCTCTCTCTCTCTCTCTCTCTCTCTCTCTCTCTCTCTCTCTCTGCCTTTCTCTGCCTCTCCTACCCTCTTACCTCCTCTCCCCAAGCCCTGAATAAGCTCTATTCTGTACTATGCTGTCCTGTGGCTGACCTCTCAGGGGGAAAGGACGCCTCAACACGGGCCCCTACAGGCACCCCCTCGCCCCATGCCTGACTACATATCCGCCAAACATATTCCTTCTCGCCTTATCTTTTTATAGAACACAATAATAAGAGCTATAACACTTAGTTATGGAATTAACATTGGCTCCACTTAATAAAGAACTTGAGTTATCAAAAGCAGGATTAATATTTTAGTTATTAGCTTGTTAGGTTTGTCCTTTGGCCTTCATTTTAGAACGCTTTGAGATCGTGGGATGAAAAGTCAAAGACGCAAAATAAATAAGTGCTTGCCCCTCCTATGCTTGGGGGAACAAAGGCACATTTATAGAAGGTCTCCATGCCCTGGTCCTGTCAAATCCACAAAGTATGGGACAATCACTAGAGTATTAGCAGGAGCCACTAGGCCTGCGTCTGTGGGTTGCAAAAGCTCCCGAAAGCTGTTGCAGGTATCTACTTCACACCTGTGAGTCTAGGCAAAAGGGAGTTTATAGGGAAGGGTATATAAAAGAGCAAATTCCTGAGGGAGTGGAGAAAGCTAATTAAGGGGAGAACCAGGAACCTGCTGGGATTTCATTTCCTTAAGAGCTCCAAACAATTATATCCTGGTTTACCAGGGATGTCATGTTGTGGTCCTATGCTCATTGCAAGTCCCCAACAAAAGTCAGCCCACTGCCTTTGGATGACCTGCTGGGATGACACGTGGAACGGGGCCTCTCATCTGCAGCCTGGAATCTGAGCACGGGGAAATACAGACAGTGCAATTGGCTGTGTGGAGAATTCCATGATTGGCAGCCGTGCGAGATAACGAAGGTAGATGGGAGCACAGCACAGAACCGAGGGCGGTGTTTCATAACATCAGGAAATGAGCAGTCAAGTGCAGAGTGTAGAAATACTACACAAGAGCATGTGGATGTCACAGCAGCCATACACTGGCACCCAGGAGTCTCACGGGGCGGAGGGAATGAGAAAAGATGTACATAGAACAGCTGAGATCATCAGAGTTAAGATGAAGACTACGTCACCTGCCCCTGTGTGCCCTGAATAGCAGCAGCCTTGGGCCAAAGTCTGTGGACTGGCATTGAAGAGAAGCAAGGATGGAGAGAAAGGCAAGGCTCGGATGAGTACAAGTAGGTAAAACAGGGACACAGACTGAGGTCTTCTGGTCAAAAGGTACTGTGAGCTTCCTCTGGATGTTACGCTTTCGTTAAAGACAGATTACTTCCTGAATAAGTCCAGGTGTTGTGAATTTAGAGGCTTTAAGCTCATGAATGAACTGCTCTCGTGTTCCCACCTCAGCAGAACTTGATTAAAGAAAGGAACCTTTCCTTCTGTGGTGTGAGGTTGTTTCTTTCATGTGTCACCTCAGGAAGACTCGTCTTTGTCTTTTTTTGATAATGGCATAGCTGGGCTAATAGCTCTAAGAAACAGGAATTTACTGCAAGGTCTCTGAGCTTTGTACAGAGTCAGATTTAAGCCCTTTGCTACTTCCTACAACTTTATCAGTTAGTAAAGCTACTGACAATTAGATGTGAATGAGACTTTATACATTTAACTCCTCAGCTTAAAGACCAGATAAGTTTTGAATAGACCTGTTGCTTCCCCAGGAAAGGTGCCCCAGAGGTGCCTGGAGCTCCTCAGAATGCTGGAGCCTGGGATCTGCTTCTCCTGTTTTACTTGCTCTCTTCTTCTCTCAGAAGTTGTCTTTTGGCAAATCATTAACAAGTTGTAGCTTTTCTTGACAAGTCCCTACCTGGAAGTTCTTCTCATAACAATGTAAATCTCCTTAAGATCCTAAGGATGACCCCTGAGGTGAACAGTTAGAAACAGACAACCCCTCCATCCACTGAAATATAGGCTGCACAAGTTACATTGTTATAGTAAAATTAATATCAAAACACAGAGGAATTTAAGGGCAGTGAAAATATCATGTATTTATAAAGTAAAAAACTTAATATAAAAATAGCATCATCAGACGGCAAATTTATAACAATTTGGTTTAATGACTTTAACTAACTTCATTTTTAAATTCTAGAATCAAGCTAGACTTTGTTTAGTAAAATAGAACCATGATTCCAATGAGCTCAGTAGAAAAAAAAAGTTCTTTGTAGATGAGAAAGGACCGGAAGAAAACAGAAAATAAAAGTAACAAGACAAGCAAAGGGACAGATATGAAACAGAAGTGGACTGGACTGGTCATTTCAAAGTTACTTCCCCTAAACTATGGGGACAGTGAGACCTACTAGGACAATCCCTAGCCAGTCCACCTCAGATTACATCTTTTGTTGTAAGGATTAAGTGCAGAGGAAACTTCCTTATCTCACCAATTGAAACCGACCTGATAGGGCGCTCTGCTGTTATCTGGAACACTGATTTCTCTAGTCAGTAGGTAGCTTAGTTTTCAGCTTGGTGCCCCACAAATCTAGTGTGGGAATTCGTCTAAAGCAATGGCCTTTTGTAGTTCTTCTTCAGCTGCACTGCAAAGGTAGATTGCACGGCATTATCTTCTTGTCTACAGAAGACTATGAGCTGTGGGTCCTTATGGGCCACCGTAGGCTCATCCCTTGTAGTAAACCACTCACATGGGAATTTGATCACCTTGAAGGCCAGGCATGTATCGAATTGGGAGTAATATCTGTGTCTTCCTTTAATTATTACAATGAATCTAAAACTATTCTCTGAAAAGCATTTTTAATTATTTCTTTTATTTTTGAGATTATGATATAATCTCACAACTTCCCCCTTTCCGAAAACTTTCCTCCCTCCAAACTCCCCCTTGCTCCTTGCTGTCTTTGAAATTCATGGGCTCTTTTTAAAAAATTAATCATATATATATATATTATATACACACACACATACATGTATATTTATGTTCATATATATATATATATATATATATATATATATATATATATATATATATATATATATTCCTAAATATAACCTGCTCATCTATATAATGATACTTTTGTGTATGTTTTCAGGACTGACCATTTGGAATTGGATAACCAGAGGTACGCTCTTCCCTTGACTAAGGCTATCTCTCCTGCGCTCAGCATTCCTTAGTTGCCTGTGTTTCTTATGTATGGTTGAGTCCTCATGGTCTTCCCTATCTACTTTGGCATGCCTGTAGTTACTGCCTTTGCTTAGCTCATGTTTATGTAGACTTGTTGGTGAGTCTTTATAGGGGTCACTTAGAACAAAAATGGAGGAAAATGCTTGAAATAATTCCCCTGAGGTCAGGAACAAGATAGGGATGCTCCACCCCCACTCTTTTCAATATTGTGCTAAACATGCTAAACAGTAAGGGGGGAGAAGGAAGCCGAAGAGAGACAAGTAGGGAAAGGAGAATCCAATCTACTCCTGTTGTCAGATAACATGGCACTGTACATTAGAGGTTCCAGGTGTTATGATTGAAAAATATTAGAAATGATAAACAAATTCAGCAGTGTGGCAGTGTAGAGAATCAACTTGCACAAACAAGCTGATTTTCTGTACAACACCAGCAAAGATGCAGACGAAGAGATAAGGGAACACGGGGACACTTTCGCTCACAATGGTCTCAAAGTTTTTTTAAATATCTAGGAACAGACCTATCCATGGAAGAAAAGGATCTCTAGGATGAAAACTTCAAACCTCAAAGAACAAGAGAAAGACCCTGAGAATGGAAAGACAGCTCCTTTTCATCGGTTGGTAGAATAAATATTGTGAAAATGAGAATTTAGCAAAAGCTATTTATAGATTCAATGAAATCCCAATCACGCCGGGCAGTGGTGGCATACACCTTTAATCCCAGCACTTGGGAGGCAGAGGCAGGTGGATTTCTGAGTTCGAGGCCATCCTGGTCTACAGAGTGAGTTCCAGGACAGCCAGGGCTACACAGAGAAACCCTGTCTCGAAAAACCAAAAAGAAAAAAAAAAGAAATCACAATCAAAATTTCTATCTCAGTTTTCAAAGAAATAGAAAATCATATCCTAAAATTCACACAGAACCATGAAAAACCCCAATGGCCACACCAATCCTGAGCAAAGAGCAATGCTGGAAAGATTTCCATTCTAGATCTTAAGCTATGTTACAAAGGCATAATAATAAAAACAATATGGTACCACCACAAAAACAGGCATGTGGACCAACAGAACAAAATCAAAGACCCAAACATAAGAACATGTAACTTCAGCCATTTAATATTTGACAAAGATGCCAAGAACATAAGCTGGAGGAAAAAAGTACCTTCAGTAAATGGTGCTGGGAAAACTGGATGTCCACATGCAGAAGAGTGACATTAGACCCAGATCTATCACCTCGCACAGAAACTAACTCCAAAGGTATCAAAGGTCTCAGCCCGAAACACTGAAGAAAAGACATATTTTCAAAAACTGTTCACTACAGACCAGGAACTATCTTTAATGCCTTAAAATACTTTTCTCTTTTAATCCAACAATGATTCCCATGAGCAGTCACTATTAACTTTAAGTGTGTACTTTCTAGACAAATATTAAATGATTAGAAAAACCCAGGGGTTCCCTTTTCATTCCCAGCGCAACTGACACCTGATTCACACAAGTTCTGTGAGCAGGTTTTCTGCTTGCGTTTATTTAGGGAGCCATGACACATTTGTAGAACCGGGGCTTTGCATGGTTTTGTTTGTTTGTTTTTATGTTGAGTTCATTCTTGTCTTCTCAGTCTTAATGCAACAGGCCAAGAAGGGGCATTGGGAAGCAGCAATTCAAAGCTTAGCAGGTTTCTGAGACAATCAGCCAGGTAAGGATGTTCCTGGGAGCTGATCAGACAGGAAGTACTCCATCAGGGCAGACCCCATTTCTACTGCCCATTCCCAAGAGTTCCACCATGCTATTTCTTCTTTCTCTCTGTGAGCAGCCATCTTGCCTTACCTAGATAACTCCCTTTTGCTTCAGAACCTCTACTCTGAGCCCTCATGGGTTCTCTTTCCTTTTATTTTGTTGTGTTGAGAGCAGTGAATTTTAAATGTGACACAGTTTTTGGATTTCCAGCTGGGGCCTCTGAAAATGCAGAACTCTGGCCTCTCTTCCAGACTTAACAAAGGCAGCTGACTAAAGACGAGGCTGCAGGAATCTACATCTCAAGCCAGCAGCTCAGTGGTTGCTTTTTCACAGTCGAATTTCATAACCAATACAGAAAAATTATTGTGTCTTCCAGGAAACCTAAATATTTCATGAAAATGATCACTTTATACCAGAGGCTGTTAATTAAAAGAAGAAAAACATCTCATATAGCAGTGACCCTGGTCCAGATTTTATATTAAAATCTTGGAGGTGGGATTTAAATTAAAACCCCTGCTGAGTCAACCAAATCAGTTTCCAGAGAGCAGACATTTAAAGCAATGACACAGCATTTTTTAAAAATGTCTGTTTCTTGATGATTCCCACCTATACTTATAAACTACAGTTTTGCAGAACGGAGGGGGTGGGGCACAGAACACAAGAGCAAGTCTCTGGAACGCAGCACACAGGAATCACCTGATCTTACTAAAACCTAGGTGAATGAACCTGTGAGTTGAATGTGAATGGTGCACAGAATTCGGTTTTGGTGTTTCTGTTTTTTTGTTTTATTTTGTTTTTGTTTTTGTTTTGATTTGATTTTAGCCAGGGTCTTCTATGTAACCCAGGCTAATCTTGAATCTGAGTCCCTCCTGAGAGCACAGGTATGTGCCACTATGCTCTATGGGAATTTTTATTTGTAAACAAGCAGCCAGGTCCCTAGCACTCCAAGAAGTACCAAGGCATGTGATTCCTCACTCCCAAATTTTGCTGCCTGCCAGAAACAACAGAGGGACTTTCCAGTAGTTAAGGCTACACTCTAAGACCAGTTAAATAAGGATCTCTTTGAGTGGAATTAGACATCTGTAGGATTTTTGCTTTTAAAATTTCCAGCTAAATGCAACACACAGCAGGGGCTGTGAACTAGTGCAGAAGAGGATCAATGAATTCATAATAAATCTTAAAGGACACTGGGAGTTTCAAACAGATTGAACCTCGAGGAGCATCGAGATTGATCCCTTAACTGATGATGACAAACTGATGTCATCGCTAAATTTAAAAAAAAAAAAGTTTTGCTTGACTAATGGGGAATTGTATGTTCCCTTAAGCCCCCAGACCCACCTAAACACACACGCACGCACGCACGCGCACGCGCACGCATGTGCACTGTTACCTGAGGTGAGCTTCGTGGCCGGTTTCCTGTCCTATCCCATTTCCTTACTCACACGTGGCCTATGCTGACTTTAAGACGAAAAGCCTAGAGAACTGAACACATGAATTTTGTTTAAAACAAACAACTTGGTGCCCATGGAAACAAGCTAGCAATATTGTCCAAGAAAGCCTTCTGGAATGGTCCTCTCTGTTAACAACTGTTCTAAGTTATCAGCTCTGGGAGCATCCAAACTGGCTGGATGCATATGAGGGTGATGACATGTCAGGGCTGTGAGACAGGGGTTTCAGGATCCCACTTCTTGCCTGACTCCTCGGGGACAGCTACCCTACCTCCTCTCGCCGTGATCTAAGAGAGAATAGCTCTTTCCAATAGGAAGGCCTAAAAATAAACTCATATCAGCACTCTGTCGTCTGATCTCCACATTTTCCCAGTGTGTGAAGGGTGTTGCCTAACATGTTAGCTTTACTTTGCTATGACATGTTTGAGAGTATTGACTCCAAGTGACTTAGGGTTTTCATTGCTGTGAAGAGACACTATGACCAAGGCAACTCTTATAAAGGAAAACATTTCATTGGGGCTGGCTCACAGTTTAAGAGGTTCAGTCCATTGTCGTCATGGTGGGAAGCATGGCAGCATCCAGGCAGACATGGTGCTAGAGGAGCTGAGAGTTCTACATCTTGAACCACAGGCAGAAGAGGGGGACAGGATTCCACACTGGGTGGAGTTTGAGCATAGAAGACCTCAAAGCCTGCCCCCAAAGTGACACACTTCCTCCAACAAGGCCACACCCACTCCAACAAGGCCATAATTCCTAATAGTGACATTCCCCATGGACAAGCACTCAAACACATGAGTCTACAGGGGCCAAACCTATTCAAACCAACACATCAAGGAAAGAAATTTTATTTTGGCTCCTTGTTTTAAAGGTTTCAGTCACAGTCAACCGGCTCTGTTGATGAGGCTGCGTCATGGCAGAAGCATGCTGCAGGAGGCCTCTCACCTTGTGAGGTCCCAGAAGCAGAGAGAAGGGGCCCAGAACAAGAAGGTCCCATCACTAACCGGATCCCACGTCCTACATTTCTATCACTCCCAGTAGACCACCAAATTATAAAACGGCAGCTTTTACAACCATTGACTTTCCCAAAGTCCCACGTCTGAGTCTTGCTGCACTGAGAACCAAGGCCTTCACACATAAGCCTTTAGGGATGTGCTAGACCCCAACTGTTTCACCTTGGTTGTTTAACTGAACCTATTGTTTTTCTTGTTAGTCCAGGGCATGCAGTAATCAGATAGTTCTTACCTGGTGGGTTGGTTTGTTCATTTTGTTTTGGTGTGTGTGTGTGTGTGTGTGTGTGTGTGTGTGTGTGTGTGTATGTGTGTGTGTGTATGTGTGTGTGTGTGTGTGTGTCTCCTTTATGATATGTCACTCATACTTCCTCACCTCCTTACCTTTCTGAGTCTTCTGGGTTCTGTCTTGAGGTAGGTCTCAGCCCTACGGACACAATCTCTTCTTTGCAGAAACAAGCTGATGGAGATCGTCTGCTTCTAGAGGAGTCCTCTGGGAGAAGATGGATATAAGGCTGCACGCACACTCCTCGCTGAGGACATAATGGTGTCATTCTGGAAACCTATAAGCAGAGGAAGCACTTATCAAATCAAATAACCTCAGAGAATCTTACTGTTTCTTCTAAGACAGCCGGGAGCAAGGATGCTTGGCCATGAGTCCTGTGGTTAGATACCCATTTCTACTTTCAGTCCAGTTATTCTCAGCCATGCTGAGCCACAGCCTTTCTGACGTGCATGGACAGAACCCTCTCTGCAGAGCCTCTCCTGGCTCCTTCTGGGTTCACTGTCCTCCTTTTCTCCACTCCTAGTTCTCCTAAAACTTTTCTTGGTTTCTTATTTTCTTAAACTCAGAATCATCTCTCCACCTTAAAGAAGTCAGAGGGGAGCTCTGTAGATATTCCACACTTGAGCATGAGTTAGCATGCTTGGAACATATGTGAGTCAGATTTCCATCACTGTGACAATAGCTGAGGAAATCAACTGCTTAGGAACAAACAATGTAGTTTGTTTTAGATATTTCAGTCCATGGTCACTTAGTCCAGGTGGCTTTGGGCCTGTGGTACCATGGTACACCATGACAGGGGCTCATGTAAAAGGGTGCTCACATTGTGCTGGGAAGAAAGCAACGGTAAGATACAGGAGATGGCTACAGTCTCAATATACTCTTTAAGAACACGCCTCTAACTAATGAGTTTTCTTCCATAAGGCCTTCCTTTCCTCCCTCTCTCCCTCTCTCCCTCCCTCCTTCCTTCTCTCCCTCTTTCCCTCCTTCCTTTCTGAAGGCTTCACCAGCTGCTGATAAGACCACAGGTTGGGCCTAGTGTTTACCACATAGGCTTCCAGGGAACCCTACACATCCAAACCATAGCAATGAGCGCTGAAGGTTCAGGGAGAGGCAATACCAAGGATAAAGGCTTTCACTGAAATGAATCCATTTTCTATTTCTGTAACAATACTAATTTATGAAGAAATTATTTCTGACAGTTCTAACTGCTAGAAAGCCCCACCCCTCTAATCTCAGCACACTGGAGTCAGATGCAGGTGAATTTCTGTGTTCAAGGCCAACTGGAAAGCTAGTTCTAGGCTAGCCAGGACTACAAAGTAATATCCTATGTCAAAAATAAATAAATAAGTAAATAAATAGTCTAGGAAGCACAGCAGGGTCTGGTGAGGGATTTCCTTTCTGACTAAATCATAACAGTGGAAATACACAGACAAAGTGCACAGGCAAGAGGTTCTGTGGAGGTCTCCATGAGAATGGCCTTCATAGGCTCATGTATTTGAATGCTTGGTTCCAGGTTAGTGGAACTGTTCAGGAAGAATTAGAGGGTGTGGCCTTGTTGGAGTAGGTGTGTCACTGGAGAAGGGCTTTGAGGGCTTAAAAGTCTACACCACTGCCAGTTAGCTTTCTCTTCCTCTGCCTCTACTTTCAGATAAAGGTGTAAACTCTCAGCTATCTCACCAGTGTCATGCCTGCGCCCCTACTGCTGTGCTCCCCACCACAGTGGCCATGGACTCTGACCCTCTGGAGTTTTGAACCCCAAATTAAACTCTTTTTTAAAAAAATAAGTTTCCCTGGTCATAGTATTTAATAACAGCAATTGAAAAAGTAAGCCATGGTGGGGGAGAGAAGAGAAAGGAAAGGAGCTGAGAGCTCACTTTCCAATAAAATCAATCTTATGCTAACCAAGTAATACCGAAATAACATTAAATTAATCCATTCTATTAGCTATTAAGTAAACAATAACGAAGCTACAAATTGTAGAGCCCAAGAGGTTAGGTGTATAGGAAGGGATTGGGGGCACATGTATCTCCTGGGAGGGGACAATAGAATAGATTTAATGGGTAGAATGGGGCAAGGAGATGAGAATGAGGGATCAGGTCGAGGAAGAAAATGCCTGGAAAGACAGCTAGAATTGGGAAGAATTTGAGGGCTGTTATGGAAACCCAGCGCAGTTGAAACTTCCTAAAATATATGAAGGCAATCCTAATGAAGTCAGAGAGTAATGGGGGAGACAGAATCCCAGCTGGCCATCTCTTATCACCAAAGGAAGCTTCCAGTACCAGTACTGTGTTACATCCAATTGAGTTGTTGGCCAAACGGGTTTCATGGAAATCCCCAAACAACCCAGACTGTCACCAAGACAATAGACTGCTCTCCACAACCTGACAGCAAGGCCCATTCCTAAAGACAACACCCACAAAACTCATCGAACGTGGAGAGGTCAAGCTGATGCCTATATAGAACCTACACTCCTACCTTTTAATGTCTTTTGTACAGGAAGGTAATCTGAATGCTGCCAAAAGAGGAGCAGAAACCCAAGCCCAGCCACAAACCCTTTGAGCTGCAATGCTGTCCGCTTTTGGGAGTATCCAACCAATGTCTAATTTGACTTAGGGCCCACTTAAGGATGGAACCCATACCTGACACTGCTTGGGTAACCAAGAAGCAGAGACTAGATATCCTAGAGACCTAGGGTGAAACCAAATACTGCTTACTTTAATACATAGTGGTAAGATGATTCCCAATGTACTCAAAAATTAGTGTCTTATTCCAGGATCATCAGAGAAGTTTCCTCTTGCAGTAGACAGAAACAAATACAGAGACCCACAGCAGAGAGAGAGAGAGAGAGAGAGAGAGAGAGAGAGAGAGAGAGAGAGAGAGAGAGAGAGAAACAGAGACTTTGGAAAACACAGCTCTAAGTGGGATGTCTCTATCGGATCCTTCCACTCAGAGCTGAGGGAACCCTGTGGAAGAGGAAGTGGAAAGATCCAAAGGGAATGGAGGACAACCAGGAGAACAAGGCTCTCTAAATCAACTGAGCATTGCTCAGTTGAACTCACAGAGACTGAAGCAGCAAGCACAGAGCCTGCACAGCTCTGCACCAGGTCATCTGCAAATACGGTAGAGCTTTCAGTTTAGTATTTTTATGGGACTCCTCAGTGCACGAATGAGTGAATCTCTGATTCTTGTGCCTTCTCTTGGCCTCTTTTCCTTCCTGGTTTGCCTCATCCAACCTTGATGGTTTTTATATTATTATATTTTATTTTGCTATGTTTTGTTGTTATCTGATAGAAGCCTGTTCTTTTCTAATGAGAGATAGAAAAGGAGAGGATCCAGATGAGAGGGAGGGCGGGGGGACCTTGAGAGGAGTAGATGGAGGGGAAACTGTAATCAGGATATATTGTATGAGGAAAGAATCTGCTCTCAATAAAAGGGAAACAAAATCCCTTCATGAAGATGTTGCCCAGTGGCTCGATTGTTTCTTGTTTTGTTCTGGAACAGGCTCTAACGTTATAGCTACAGCAATCCTGCACCTCACTGTGTAGCTTAGATTGACCCTGATCCATGGAATTCTCCTGCCTCAGTGTTCTGAGTACTAGGATCATAGCTGTGAGCAATCACATCTGGCTTGGCTACTGCTTATGTGCACCCTCTCTTGATGTTTATAGACACCCACTCTTGATATTGTTAAAATGGCAATTAAACTCAACCCCAGTGTTGGAATAGACGGACTCTTGGTGAAACTTAATTGGGATGTAATAGAATGTAATTGAGGGCAGGAGTGCATGTCTGCCTGGATTAACCCCCTACCCTGACCCAGGACGCCTGGCACTGAGGGTCTCTCATGGATAATAGAATGGCAGTGCAGAATCCTCCAGAGTTGGAGCAATGTGCCTGTTCTTTGGATGTCCGCAGGCCATGGATGTACTTGGTTCTGGCTGACAAGCCTCTCGCACTTACTTTGGAGACTGATGCTTACCTGAGAGGTGTGTGAGTCCTTCCAGGACAGCATCAAACGACAGTTGTTCCTTTTTTATCTTAGAGAATCAGTCACAGAAGTCCACAGAGCATAGAAACTTACAAAGCTTCCTAACTCTATCTACTGACAAAAGCTTTTATTTCCTCCCCTGTAACCACAAAGATTTTGTTAAATGCCTATTATGTGGGAGCCTCTTCCTAGGTTAGGAGGAAGGCCATAGCAAGTTCTTGACTTCAAGTGCAGATAACCTCTGCAGGGAGAGAAGGCGCCCATATGTGAGAGGAGGGCTGTGTAGAGGGTGGGAGTGGGGGGTCTCTTCTGTGGGTCCAACTGTCAGAGAGAGCTTTGGAGAGGGAGTCAAGAGAAAGCTTGGGGATTTCCTGGTCAGAGCATCCCACAAGGGTGCGTGTATACATGCACATGTGAGAATACATGTATCTTGTACATCTTTGGCTCTAGCAGGATTAAATAACAGCCGTCACTAGGGTCACTTATAGGCATAAAAGATATTCACATTTTCAGCTTTTTTTCCTGAATCAGATTCAGGAGTTGATCAGGAATTAGTTTATTTCACTTAAGTTGTCTAAGTTTCTAATTAATATCTTATTTTTAACATCATTTGAATTTATGTTGTCTCTTTAGTTCTTCTGATGTTAGTAACTCTAAAATATTTTAGTATTTTAAAAATATTTGTGCATGCGTGCTGTGTGTGTGTCTGTGTGTGCCTGTGTGAGTGAGTGTGTGTGTGTGAGTGTGTGTGTGCGTGTGCCTGTGTGAGTGTGTGTGTGTGAGTGTGTGTGTGAGTGAGTGTGTGTGTGAGTGAGTGTGTGCATGCGTGCATGCGTGCTGTGTGTGTGTGTGTGTGTGCGTGTATGTGTGTATGTGTGTGTGTGTGTTTGGGCATATCTGCCTACCATGGTGTATGTGTGGAGGTCAGTCTGCTTGTGGGAGTCAGTTCTCTCTCTCTCTCTCTCTCTCTCTCTCTCTCTCTCTCTCTCTCTCCCTTTGGGACCCTTCTCCCTTTCTCTCCTTTTCCAGCTCTCTCCTCTCTGCTTCTCCCAACACTCCCTTAACTATATCCAAGACAAGAACTCAAGCCCAAATATTCTCTCTGTGGAATTTGATCACTCCTATTTCTTGCAGTCAGTCCAGGATCCATGTTTTTTGCTTTCTCTTACCTGTTTAAAAAAATATAGATGTCAGAACTTCTTTGCAAACCATTTGGTTTTTGTTTTTTAATTTTACAGCTGAGTTCCTTTCTCTGGAGCTCACAAACCACATAATGAAAGATAAAATAACGTGTTTGTTTTATTCCTTTTCTTGGTGAAAGGTCTTGGCTTGTGGGATAAGCTAGCTTTACTTGGCAATTCGAGGTAATCAGGAATTGATGAATGGCTTTAATATCTTTATCATTTTAATCTTTGCATACAGAACTAAAGATAGCCATAAGTCATGGACTACAGTCAAAAGAGTTACAGTACATGTTTGTTGGTTTTTCCTGGGGAAAAACAACAACCAAGGGGGAAAAATGATTGGAAGACTGTACTGCGGGTAAAACGGGAGCTTTGGAAACCCTAGAAATCTGAGGTAAATCTCACCCAAGTGTCTTAATCACTTGACCCTTTTAATCTCCGTTACAAAATGGAGATAATCCTGAGCCCTTGGTTGGGTTGTTTTACAGACTAAATACACTGATATAAGGGCGGGTCCTCAGAAGCAGCAGTCGCTATGATTTATTCCTTCCAGGACTAAATGGTGGGTACCGGTGTGCTGAGAGAATGCACTAACAGGCTTTTAGTGTTAGCCTTACCCCTCCCTCAGCTCCTCACTCCTTAAAGTATCAGAATTGGCGTGTAAGTCTCAGAAGGAACTGGCAGGCTAGAGTTTACTTCCTTTGGGCTGGAAGCCACCGCAGCTTGGTCTCTGAGTGTGCTCAGTGGTCAGGGGGCTGATGCTGTGGTCAGCTATCTGAGGCACTCTCTAGCTCTGAACATCAAAGTTTCCATTTTCAGTGTCTCTGAGATGAAAATAACGATAGTTTTGTTTATTTACAAATTAAGTTAAAATGAAACAAGTTACTACAGTGGCTTCATACTCGTCAAATAGGGGAGGGGTCTGGAGTGAATGGAGGGTGAGCAGACTTTCTGGACTCTTCTTGGACTCTGCTTTAACTCCTAACACATACGGTATCTATTAACTTTTGTCTTAGTTAGGGTTTATTGCTGAAGAGACACCATGACCAAGGCAACTCTTATAAAGGACAACATTTAATTGGGACTGGCTTTAAGTTTTGGAGGTTCAGTCCATTATCATCAAGATGGGAGGCATGGCAGTGTCCAGGCAGGCATGGCTCTGCAGAAGGAGCTGAGAGTTCTACATTTTATTCCGAAGGGAACCAAAAGACTGTTTCCCACATGGCTAGGAGGAAGCTAGTTGGAGGACATACTTCCTCCAACAAGGCCACACCTACTTCAACAAGGCCACACCTACTCCAACAAGGCCACACCTACTCCAACAAGGCCACACCTACTTCAACAAGGCCACTCCTCCTAATAGTGTCACTCCCTGGACCAAGCATATTCAAACCACCACAACTTCTCTTCCCTCTTTTTAACCATATTTCTATTCTCTTTCCCCCCTCTCCTTCCTCCCTCTCTTGTTTTTTGAGACATGTAGCCAAGGCTTGCCTTGAGCTTGATTCTCCTTGCTTAGTGGTGGGAATACAGAAGATGTTTGCTACCTTGCCCAACTCTATTTCTTATTTTAATTTATTTTGTGTACATGTGTGAGGGTTGTGTGGTACATGCAATAGTATATGCACGGGTGTGCAGGTTTGCACACTCATGGCCATGCAGAGGTCAGGGGAGGACATTGGGTGCCCTGCTCTATCACTCTCTGCCTTATTCACTACAAACAAAATCTCTCTTGACTCTGAACCTAGGCTGGTGATCTGGGTCCAGTGATTCTCCTGTCTCCTCCTGACCTAAGCACTGGGGTTGCAAGTCTGTGTGATCACATTTAGCTTGTGTGTGTGTGTGTGTGTGTGTGTGTGCGCGCGCGTGTGTGCATTAATGCTGTGTACATCAGACTGTAACAGGGACAACTTCAGAATGTGCTTCAGTCATTCCTACACAGCACACTGTTATTACAGCCCAGAGTACACTCCACCATCGAAAGGGACTCTCACCTCACTTCTCTTTGTGGTGGGTCATTAAGGATCTCCTCAAAACCAATGGTCTCACCATTGCCCCTCAACACATCCATCCAGAGGTCTGCACTCGGAAGCCATGGAGCACACTGAACTCATTGCATGGCCCTGGGTTCCATTTGTGACTTCAGTGGAGTGAGCACACTCTGGGGATTCCTTAGTGTGGAAAAGTTCATTTCATCTTGGTTGAGATGAAATTTTTCTTTTCTGATAATTCAAGAAGGTAAGTGGGCAGAAGTTCATTTTTCACACCTTCCTGGAGAGGGTGACTCTCCAAAGGCCCAATTCTGAGGGCTTTGTGACTGGAATGAGACCCATGGCTTCTGGCCTTTTTCTGGGGCCTGGTCGCCATGCTTAGCTTTTCATGTGATATATGGAGTCTGGTAATTGAAAGTCAAGCCCACAGGCCTCTAGTTCTTTATTTTTTTCTAAGGTTCTTAAGAACTCTCTTCATCATTTCTCTCTTTCTTCATCATTTTGTTTCTCCATTGCTCGGTCTCTCTGTGTCACACTGCCTCTCTCTCTTTCTCTCTTTCTCCCTCCCTCTCTCCTTTAACCATCCCCCCTTCTTAACCTTCCTTGTTCTCTGGAAATTGAACTACAAGGAAACTATTGAAGTTTTCGTAGGTCAGTGCAGTAGACGATGCAGTTCAAGGCTGTCTCTGGACACTAGCCAAAGACTCACCCACCAGAAGGAAAGAAAGGTTACTGAGCAAGGACATGCAAGCAGCAGAGGGGGCTAAGGGCATAGAATGGAATCGGGAAGGGGCTTGTGGAAATGACATTCAGTATGGCGGGGGACAACTGTTTGGAGAGACAGTGAACGTGACAAGAGGTTAAGGTTCATATGTCTAGGTCTGGTGATGGAGAAGTAGAGGGGATCGAAGGGGTCAAATAATAAATTCTGCTAGTGACAGTCCCACAGAGGACAAACAGGAAACAGAAAGTTCTCAAAGGGTTTGCCACCCAGAGGTCTCAGAAGCACACTGCCCTGGGCAATTCTTCAATGTCAGGGAGTGTATTATATTTAGCACCTCAGTTAATCCTGAAAGCAACACCATTGAGAAGTACTGTTGTTAAATCACTTTTATAGCCATCAAAATTAATTAAACCACAAATTGATGATTTTGTCATAATTATTTGATAATAATAGACTCCATTTTGAATCAACAGAACAGCATTCTGAATAGTAACTTTTCCAAGCTTATTTAAAAGTTATTGTTAGAAAATATCCTTATTTCATTCATTTTATCATAGATAATTTGCCTTTGGAATGAATCTATAAAATAAGCCAATTGATGACAAGTTCACAAGAAAATTATGTAGGTGTATCTTTGCTAGACAACAGTGGAACTAAGTGTGCAACTGACAAAGAAGGGTAGGAAGTGGACTTAGCCTGAGCACAATTATTGAGAAGCTAGAATCCTATATACTGTAAATGACAATTTTGATACAAACTAAGTTACTAAATGTTCAAATGAAGATTACATACATAAAACAATCTCTCTTTTCTATAGAATTCACTCCTTTCCTACCCTGAGAATATTTACTACTTGTCTTAGAGTTTCTATCGATGTGATGAGACACTGAGATCAAAAGCAACTTAGGGGGAAAGGGTTAATTTCATGTCACTGTTACACTAGAATCCCTCATCTAAGGACACAGCGTGGGAGCTCAAAGCAGACACCAAGGAGGAGCGCTACTTCCCGGTGTTGTCTTCACGCCTGCTCAGCCTGCTTTCTATTATCATCCAGGACCACTTGCCCAGGAGTGGCCCCGCCCAGTGACCTGGGACCCACATCAACCATCAATCAAGAGAATGCTCCACATGCTTGCCAATGGCCAATCCTTCAGGAGGCATTTTCTCACATAGGAGTCCTTCTTTCCAGATTATTCTAGCTTGTGTCAAGTTGACATAAAAGCCAGCCAGCATAAATCTTGTCTAGATTCTTAGAAATCTGGGCAAATGGAGTTTCCCTAGACCTTTTCAGGAAACCATATGGTTCAAACAGCTTTTGCCAAAATGTCTTTGCCAAACCCCAGCTATTGCTACTGATCACACATGGTAGCCTTCATAAGTCTCCACTGGAATCAAGGTAGGCCTTATGGCATTGACCAATCTGAGGAACCTATCCAGATGTTTGCCCTGCTTTGGTACCAGCTCTTACCTCAGTAAGTCCTCTGTGTGAGCATTGTCCCAAGGCATCGATCTTCACTGCCTCTGGATGGGGGAGATTCCACCATCTCTGTAGGCTTCTTTTTAGCTGTATCCTTCTAGAAATGATGCCTAGCAGAGCAAAGCATGACTTCAGACTTGGCTGGAGGTCAGCAGAATATCCACCCAATATTCACCCCTAAGTCACCACTTTGTAATTGCCCTCTCAAAAGAGGTCACACAGAACTGCCAGCGGACCCACAGGACAGGCATTGCTCATCTGGTCTCATGAGTGCTAAGCATTAGCTCAACTGTGGCTCCTTTATAGATTCCACGGGCAGTGTGTTATCTGTGCTCCTGTCCCTACAACCAAGACCATGAATTTGCCTTTGCCTGGTTCAGCTTTCCCAGCACTACTCTAACTCAATTAGATGTTTCTTTGTTTTCCTCATGTGTTCCCCAAAATGGTGCAGCCAAAAGGTAACTCACTTCTCTCTCCAAGATTCTCCTTGAAGACAAGTTTGCATAGCGACACTGTTGATTTCAGGATGGACAAAACCTTTCTCAGTCGCCTCTCTGACCAGCTAGTCCCACAGAGTTGTCCTGTTGTGGATAGCATGGGGCCTTCTCTGAAGCTCTTCCCATTTCTTTCTTAGACAACACTATCAATTATTGCAGTATCCCACCCTAGGCCAGAGTGGAGTATGTAGATTGATAGTCCATTCTGATTTAGATATGATTAAAGTCACATTCTTTTTTTTTAATTTGAAAAAGTTAACAAAGACATCATTACAGCATTTTCCCTTCCTTCTCTCTCCTGTCCCTTCCATACCTACCCCTGCTTTCTCCCAAATTTCACAGCTTCCTCTTCCTTAATCATTGTTGTTATACACACACACACACACACATGCACACACATGCACACACATACACATATACACACACACACACAAATAAATAAATATATAAATATAACCTGCCGAGTCTCCTCAGTGTTGCTTGCTAACTGCTTGGGCTGGCCACTTGGTATTGGATAACTACTCAGGGGTACTTCCCTGGCGAAGACTAAGTTTTCCTCTTTCAGCAGCTAGTCATTTTTTTGGATTATGGGTGGGGCCCCATGAGATTTCTCCCACTTGTGTTAGTTGTCTATTATTGCAACCATTCAGGTTTTGCCGAGTGTGTATGGATGTAGCTTCTGGGTCATAGCTAGAAGGCCCTGTTCACAGCAGACTTCCTGTTCCTCTGGCCCTTAGAATCTTCTGTGCAGGTGTTGCATTGTGGGTATATCTGCTGGGGCTGGGCAACCCATAGTAGGTTGTTCTCTGCATTTGATTAGCTGTAGCTCTTAGTAATGGTCTCCTCTGCTGTAAAAAGACGCTTTATCGAGAAGGGGCGAGAGCTGCCCTTACCCATGAGTGAAATTAGAAAACACTCTTGAATAACCTCTAAACTGATAACCCAACTCATCAAAAGCTGAGAAAACTCCATAGGCTTAGTGGCTTCCCGAGAGCCTCCCATGGTGCATCCAGATTTCCCACCTAGAGCAAAGGTCTTTAATATTTTCTTGTTGTCTGGCTTTAAAAGAATAAGACTTGGGATGAGAAAGTTACACCTGGGAACTTGGTGGAAGGTGAGGCTTATTTAGAATGGGGTTCGTGCTCAGTGTGCTAGAGTTTTTTCCCCTTTGTTTCAGTAAATGGGTGTAGTTCCGGGGCTGAAGGCGGTAAGGCACCGGAAGTTTTAATAAAGATTGAGGGCAGGTCAGTCGGAGAGCACTGTTTGGTTAGCATGCAAAAAGCACCAAAGAAAATGAAAAATGAAACAAAATTCTGTGTCACTCTAGCACCGTGACTATGAGTGTGCTGGCGCCGAGCTAGACTACCTAGAGCTCAGTCCTTGAGAAGCTCTTGGCCAAAAGAGGAAGTAGGTTAAAAAAAAAAAAAAAAAACTGCTGAGGACAGAGAAATGAGACAGGTTCACACGTTTTCCTGTCCCCTGCTCTTTCTTCATCTAAGGGTAGGAGGAAATAATGTTAGTTTTTAAAAAAGTCTCTAAATTCGATTTCTTTAATGCAATAGGGATAGAATCCTTAAACAAAACAAAAACAAGGGAAAGTAACCTCAATTTATTTGGAGATGGGAGATCTTCCTTTTGTGAGATTTCTAGACATAATTTTAAGTTCTCTTTTCCATCTTGCCTGAGTGTGAAATATATATTTCCTCTGTTTGTGTTTGCACCTGCCATTCTTTTAAACCAAATTCTAGTGGCTAAGCCCGTGCAAACACGAACACAAAGACAGCATAACGGCGTAGCTGAGGTGAATCTGAGAGTTACCAGTTCTACATGGTGTTTGGATCCGGGGGAAATAGGAGCACCAATGGGTGGAGGAACGAATGTCATGTACAAGAACAGAGCTAACAGGGAAGAAAGGTCACAAGCTCGGAGATTTGTCACCTAAGGAAAGAGGAGTCATCTTCCGTGTCATCTGGGGCTTTGACTTCCCTTCCCAGGCTAAGTGCTCAGCTAACTATTAGTTCTCATGAAAGGAAGACAAGGGAAGGGGTAATCTTGATTTCTGATGAGAGCTTTGTAAGGTCACCTCTTCCAGCAGCTGTGTGTGTGTGTCTCTGTTTGTCTCTCTGTGCCTATGCGCATATCTTTCTGTATGCGTCTATGTGTATCTCTCTATGTATCTCTGTCTCTGTCTGTCTGTCTCTGCCTGTCTCTGCCTCTCTCTGTCTCTTTCTCTGTGTGTGTGTGTGTGTGTGTGTGTGTGTGTGTGTGTGTTGTTAGCAAATATTTCAGTTGGGAAAAGACCATGCTACATAGCCAGTACTGGGCTGGAGAAGAGAGAGACAGGGGTGTGGTTTCTAAGGTCTACAGGCCCCATCATTGCTGTAAAAGCCACCCTCATCACACAGTTTTAGACAGTGCATTTTTTGAGAGATGTTGCCTTTCTAGATTCAAAAATGTCAATGATAAACTGCTACTGAAAATTGTCTATTCTTCTTAGTAAGGTATGTGTGTATGTGCATATCTGTTTGTGTGCATGTGTGTGTGTGTGTGTATAAGTGTGTGATTTCACAGTTATCCATTGGGTACTGGAGGAAGGACATGATATCAGAAAATTTATTTCCAAACACTGGGATAATCCTTTTTTTCTAAAGCACACTCTTAGATACTCATGGTGCTATTTCAACCCGAACAGCATAGACTTTGGAGATACTCCCACGCCAGGCAGCTTCTTCCTACTGCTTCTGGTGCGAGGATTTTTCCCCTCTTTTTATTTTTATTTGAGAAAAATCTTCTATTAAAGATATTGGTTTGTCATCAGGCAGGCACAGGCGTTAGCCCATTCTAGCTGGAGCACATAGGGAATCATGCTTGCCGACGTCTCAATGACATGTAGAAAGTACAGGTTATACGATAAAAGGGCTCACCAGCCTTTTGATACTGAAATTTTAAAAAAATCAAACTAGCCGGGCAGTGGTGGCGCACGCCTTTAATCCCAGCACTTGGGAAGCAGAGGCAGGTGGATTTCTGAGTTCGAGGCCAGCCTGGTCTACAGAGTGAGTTCCAGGACAGCCCAGGCTACACAGAGAAACCCTATCTCGAAAAACCAAAAAAAAAAAAATCAAACTAATTCACATTATCCGTATCTGTTATACAATTGTGGACATCCCTGAAAATGAATCTGAATTATAGAAATCGCTTTCTTTTTACTAGATAGGACAATAACTCTCTCAATATTTTTCCCTCACCCTTTTCTTTCTTCTTTTAATAATAATTTTAACCAACTCTTTAGGAAATGTTTGTAAGGCTGGAGATGTCCGATGTTATCATAACTAATTTTTGGAAATAGCTTCATATCTGAGCCATGGCAGAAGACTAGATCTGATTCCTACCGCAGAAGGTGAAACTTCTAGACCCTTCTTTGTTTTCTCTTAAAGCTAAAAAATGGACATACAATTTAGGCCCAGCAATTGGAAATACCTCCCCCATTATTTGAATTTTGAGCTGACAACTCAAGCAGGCAGGACCAGAAGAGAACCCTTTTTGGCAGGTGAGAGGGATAAAGGCAGAACTCCTCCATACCCATGTTCAGGAGTGGCTGAGCTAGCTTGGTGTCCACGGGTGGTAGCGTTGAGGGTGGCAGCTGCAGCTTGGTGTGTTGGTGGCTGGCAGAATTATCATGGATGGTCTGGGTGTAAACTACCTACTGAGTGAAGAACAGCTGAACACTCAGGACGGCAACATTTGATAGAGCCCCATTACTGGCTAAGAAGAACCAACAAGGTTTTTTATCAGAGAGATACTGTGGGTCCTTGCCTCAGGAAGATAGAAACCAGTAAAACTGAGCTAATACACAGAACTTTGAAATTTGATGATAAATGGAGTTTGGTCTTCAGTGGGATTTTATGGAAATGGCCTGCATTTGGGTCTGAGGTTTCCGTCCTTACACTCAGATATTGTCAGGAGGCCAATTATGGAGGCCAATTACCTCTCTGATGGAGAATGCTTCCAAGCGGGGAGAAATCCTCTTTCCTCTTCTTATTAGATGAAAATCCCTTCTCTAGATTCTTACTAGAACCGAGTAAGTTTCTGAAGACATACTTTGTTGACTTGCTGGGATGTGAGGATATGGAATTGGGCGTGGTTCCTTGCCTTGCTTTGCCTTTATTTGTGAGCTCAAGAACATTTAGAACAGTGGTGCTCCCTCACCGAGCACAGGGACCACATGAAAATAAACAAATAAGTAAGTAAGTAAGTAAGTAAGTAAATAAGTAAATAAGTAAGTACAGTTCAAGTCCTACCTAGAAACAAAATCCAGTCAATATCTCTATGGTTAGGATCTAGAAACTGGTATTATTTTAAAGTGTCTCAAGGAATTTTAATGTGATTTTGAGCAGTAGTTGGTGATCTGAACCCAGGGCCTGGCACACACTGGGCGAGCACAGAATCACTCAGTTATACCTTAGTGCGTTTCTTACGTTTTATTTGATAGAAGGTCTTACTAAATCACTCAGGTTAGCCTTGAACTCACTGTGTAGCCCACACTGGCTTAAATCTGTGATTCTTCTGTCTCAGCCACACCCTCTCAGAGTATCTAGAACTACAGATACTTCCAATACTTAAATTCCATTATTTAAAGGAGTTTGACAAAGTATTATTTGACACTATGTTATCATAAGTAAACTATCTATAATACAAAATGATAACTTTATATTACTGCATAAAAAACAAAAGAACATAATATTACATACTAAGAAAATACGTTCAAGTTGAAGTCTGTTTCAGTTTTGGCAATAGCAAATGTCTTAGTTACTTTTCTAGTGCCATGACAAAATACCACAACCAAGGCAACATAGAAAAGAAAGAGTTTAAGTTGAAGCCACCATTCCAAAGAGTTAGATATATTTCAAACAAAAGATAGCTCATATGGTATATACGTACCTTGTATGAATTATGTATTATGTAAGTTATGTCCAAATGAAAATATATACCATATCCTATGTGGAATAATTATAGAGAGTGATATTTGGTTGAACAGTCAGGGAATAACTATGCTTATTCTAACTTTCTCTGAACCAGCCTTTAAGGAAAGTTAAAATCTCAAGAGCCCTTACGTATAAGACATGGGTTAGGACATGGGAAGGAACATGGGAACTTGTGTAGAGAAGAGGCCATACCTCATCAAAGTCAAAGACAGGGATGAGTGTCGGAATAGTGGAACAAGAGAGCAGTGAGAGATGGAGCCCGGGAGGCGGGGAGACGTGGTAGGAGGA
>CM052702.1:59155614-59212001 GCA_028551405.1 Uromys caudimaculatus | reverse complement strand
CTGCTTTGCTCTCTGACTCTGGTCAATGAGCATTGAGTTCCCGTCTGCCCGTGTTTAAGACACACCAAGAGAAAGCCTTCCTCCCGAGGGTTTCAGGTGAATGCAAATGAAGCTGTGCCTGTAGCACACTGGGCAGGTAGCCACTCTGTGGCTTTTGATCATCATCATTTTTTTTTTTTTTTTTTTTGGTTTTTCGAGATAGGGTTTCTCTGTGTAGCCCTGGCTGTCCGCCTGCCTCGCCTCCCAAGTGCTGGGATTAAAGGCGATCATCATCTTAAAATGCTGAGGCAGAGGCAGGCAGATTTCTGAGTTCGAGGCCAGCCTGGTCTACAGAGTTAGTTCCAGGACAGCCAGGGCTACACAGAGAAACCCTGTCTCAAAAAACAAAAAACAAACAAACAAACAAAAAATGCTTCCTCTGGGCTTTTTAAACACTCCCTACAGGCCTTGTGCATATATGTTACGGCTTCCACTTTTGTGTATTTATGAGATTTCTCTGTGTGTCTCTGCATCTATAAGTGTTTCCTGTGCTTTTCCTATGGCTCTTTTTCTTCTGTTTGTTTTGTCCTATTCTGGTTTATTTGTTTTTGTTTTATCTTACTTTATTATTATTTTTAGATAAATGTTTGGGGGGGGAGGGTGTGGATTTGGATGGGAGGGGGTAGGAAGGATTGGGGAAGAGTTGGGGGAAGGGAACCATAATCAGAATATATTGTGTGAAAAAAATCTATTTTCAATAAAAGATAAAAATTATGTACTAACCCTTTAATAGTGCATTATGGCCCAGATATTAGGATCACTACTCCCTCTCCCTCTCCCTCTCCTTTCCCCTTCCCCTCTCCCCCTCTCTCCAGGGACTCATGTAGCTTAGGCTGGTCTCAGAGTTGCTACATAGTTGAGGATACCTTTGAATTAGAAGTTTAGTCAGATTTAGTCTACCACCCTTTACAACCACTCAAATAAGCATTGACCTCTAGTAGGTAAACCTAAACACACCAGAAATTCTAGGCAACTATGCTGTTTCTGTGAAGGCAACAGTTCCATTCTGTCTCCTAGAAACTAATAGAAAGTATCCGTGAGGAGGAGCTAGCAACCCACAGAGTACTGTAGGCCATTTGATTTAATCTGATGGTTGAATTACACAGAAAAGAGCTATGCAGCACCATGTGTACGGAGTACATCAGAGACCCTGGGATAATAGAGCTGAGCCTTTGGTTTATTGTGGATATAGGATAAAAGATGCTTTTTGCCTTCTTGGTAATATTCCTCTCATTTCACTGGGCAGTGGTGGCCACACCTTTGATGCCAGCACTTCTGAGGCAGAGGCAAAGGCAGGCGGATCTCTGTGAGTTTGAGACCAGCCTGGCCTACAGAGTGAGTTGCAGCATAGCCAAGGCCACACAGAGAAACCAGGTCTCATAAAGACAAAACGAAACCAAACACAATTCTTAACATCTCCTGAGATGATCAGCTGGACGTTCACAAGGTTGGGATGGATTCCTGAGCTCGCTGGTGGGAACTCTTGGGAGGACTGAAGCCTCACAGGCTCTGTTGCCATTGGATTATCTGCTTACCTAAGCCCTGAGCCTTGGGGTTGCTTTAGTCACTCTGGACAGATGTACGAGCACACTGCATCAAACGCCTTTCTTCCTTTTCCCCTCCTATGACTCGTATGAGAATGATTACATGTGTTGTACAAGTCAACAGCCACATGACTTGTGGTTTTTACAAACCTCACTGGTAGCTTTTTCCAATACGTACGGTTCACCCTGCTCCTGGGACTACACCCCAGGGACAGAAATGTAAATTTACTGATGTGCAGGCATGAGGCATGGAACTCTTCACTGGGTGATTGACCCCCAGTGGGCAGACAGGAAACAGACATGCTCAGTTGTGGGCTCAACTAGCAACTGGGAGGACTGATGTCACTTTATAATCCCTATTTCACAACAAAGCTCGAAGCCTAGGTGTCATCCTTTTGGAACTGACCCATGGGCCCAGGCCTGCACAAAGAACACTAAAAGCATAGTGTGAAGAATAAATCCCATTATATGCCCAGGAGGCCGTGAACAGCCCAAGCAAACGTAAAGAGGAAATCATTGTGGACGGCTGAGTACCACGGTTCACAGACAGATGGACCCAGACACTCCCTAGCTGCCAATGTCTTTTGGGGGCAAAAGAAAATATTATAAGACATAAAGCGAACATTTAGTTGGTTTTCCTTGTGTGATATAAGGCAGACTTTCAGTGTTTTTCCAACTCCTGTGCTATGGAGAAAGGGTCTGAAGCAAATGAAGGAACAGACGCTTACCACAGCGGATGCAATGCTGGTCTAATCAGAGGAAGGGAAAGACCGTATCATTTAGGATAAACAAAAAGGGGAGAGCAATTTAATTGGCTCCTGATGTTTCGTCTGACACAGGCCAGAAGTCTTAAAACCTAGAGGCTTATTTTTATTTGTGAGTATATTTATTTTTATTTTTTTAAATGAGTTTTCCATCTGTGCTGATGGAATTCCAGTCAAGAAATTTCCAACCTGGCTTCTTTGATCTTATGCTCACCTATCAAAAGCATGAAAAGGTCTTCTCTTTCCCTTATGTAAAAATGCTTCCAGCCAGTGTTTAATATTAAAGAGATGTTTATTGGACCTGGGACGGCCATATTGAAGATATTCTGCAGTTGGTCCTTTCTTTCCTTGGCTCTTCATTTTCTCGAAGCCACAACTCCCCCTCCTCCACCCACCATTCTCAACCCACTGTATTTCTTAACATGGTTGACTTTGTACAGATGAGGGGGTGTGGGTGACTATCCATAAAGCTGGTCTAAAAGGGAGAGAGAATAATAAGAAGGAAAAGGGCGTTTCCTCTGCGAAGCTCCTGCGGGCTGTGGAGGTGGCCAGGCTGCTGGCTTCAGCGCCTTGTGCTTGCTGAGCCTTGATGAGAAGTCCAGGCTTCCAGGCAGCCCCTGGAAGATGACTCTTAGCGGGGAACCCCTTACTCCGCATATCTAAGAAAGTCGTCTGTGTATAAACTATCTAAGCTCAGCAGATCAAACAGGCCTCAGTGAACACATGTAAATAAAATGGAATTTGTTTTGCAAAAACCAACCAGTAATTGTGTGTGTGTGTGTGTGTGTGTGTGTGTGTGTGTGTGTGTGTGTGTGTCTTTTCAAGTGAAGGTCATGAAGCCTAGGGATCGGAGAAGATTCTAGAACAAACTAGCATTTTATTCCAATTTGCTTTCCACAATGTTTTTGTTTTTTTGTTTTTTTAAAATAAGCTGTGATGCTTATCTGTTGGCTTACACGTTATGTGAGTTTTCTTACTCAATGGAGATATGTTTATGGAATTTGTACCTTTCCAATTTTTTAAACAAAACATTCATCAAGAGAAATGCTTCAACTTTAAGGAAGCTTTATTTTCCACTGTCTTTTTGTTATTATTTTATAATTATTATTTTTATGTATAATATATAATATATATTATTATTATTATTATTATTATTATTATTATTATTATTATTATATAGCCCAGGCTGGCCTTGAACTTGCTATATAGTGAAGGCTTATTTTGAATTCCTGCTCCTCCTGCTTTCACCTCCCAGTGCTAGGATCACAGGCCATGCCCCCTCCCCCACCCAAAGATTTTTGATCACCCTTAATTTAGAAAATGAGGCACAATAAGATGAACAGTTATATAGCAAACAGAATCCATTGATGATCAAAAATTATGCAGGGTTTCTTCAAATTATAGACTTTGGAGATACAGTTTGGGTGTACTTTCATTTATATATAACTACATATAAATTACATATAATTCAATTAATATGCAACTTTTTAGTAGCCATAGATTGTAATAAAAAGCAACAAACTTCTAAATAATATTTTTGAACTTTCTGTTTTGAATGAAATGATCTTTGCCTGTCTCCCTCCTTCTGAAGCTCCAGGTTTAGAAGGAATTTCTTCATCTACTCACAGAACTCTAATATCACACAGAATAACTAAGGCCTTTTTATAGAAGGTTTATGTGGGGAAGGTTTTTCGAAAGACACCAACTTAGTAAAATTTGGTGAAGGAGGAAGTAGACAACACACTGTCGGCTTTTAGAACTGCATTTATTATACATTTCAGACAGCAGAGGCTAACAGCTGGAGCAGCAGGTCAGCTGTTTGCATGTTTCTCTCTGAATCAGAGAAGGGAGGGTGCACTTTACAGATTCCAGCTGTGCTTACTTTGGGGTTTCCTGGCTCTCCACTCTTCTGTGCTCTGTAGCCTACGTGTCCAAACCTCAGGGGACAGTCCGTCCAGCACAGGGCAGTCTCCTTCCTTTCTGTTCTAGAACTAAGGAATGTCTGATATGTGTAATGCTCCTGATGGCCTGACATGCCAGGGGAGGAGGGAGGAGGGAGGAGGGAGGAGGGAAGGAGAGAGGAGAGAAGGAGAGACGGAGGGAGGGAGGAGGGAGGAGGGAGGAGGGAAGGAGAGAGGAGAGAAGGAGAGACAGAGGGAGGGAGGAGGGAAGGAGGGAGGAGGGAGGAGAGAAGGAGAGAGGGAGGAGAGAGGAAGAACAATGAGACAGGGAAAAGGAGGAGAGGGCGGAGAAAGGGGAGGAGAGAGAGAAAGAGGAGGAGGGGGAAGAGGAGGAGGAAGAGACATAAGGATAATGAAAAGACTAGAACCTTGAAAGTAAGCTCAGTGGGGCCCATTAGGTTGGAAGGAAGGAAGGAAGGTCAAAAAACAAAAATGGAAGCATCCAAAGATGAAGAATTGGAAAAAAGAAAGAGCCTTACCTAATTGCTACTTCCTTCCTAGGTCCTGGTTCTTAAAAGGAAATGTGCCCCAGAAGGCTTGCTCTCAGGACCGGCCACAGTTCCTCACTTCTTGAGGCTACTGTGAGCTCTGCCTTTTAACAAGAAAGACTTTCCTTGACATGCTGGAGTTGAGAAGCAGCTGTCCCAGGTTTGGAGGCTGGGAGAGGCTGTCTGCAGATTGCCTACATAGCATAGGGTCTGTGCTTCAGAGGGAATGGGGGCAGGGGGTCAGACATGAAAAGGAAATTGCCCAGAGCAAAGCCAAGTGACAGTACAAAGTAGGAGAAAAGGAGGTGAAGATTGACAGAGGTCTGCTAAGGGCTTCAGCATGCAGTGTGTCTGGGGAAGTCACATAGCAGACAGAGGCAAGAGCAGGAAAAAAGAGATCACTGAGCTGCCGCTAAGGTGTTGATCAAAGTAGCCAAAAGTTGTATCTAAGTGCCCAAGTCTCTTGTCAGTCCTGTTTCCCAGTATGAGGACTGGAGACACAGGTCAGTAATAGAATGCCTCATATGTGCAATGCCCTGGCCTCGACCGGCATGTAGCATCGTTAACTGAATGAATGAATACTACTTACCGCATGGTAATAGAGAGATGAATGCTGGAGAGACAGAGTGAAGGGGATCGTGAGAGGTGTTGGGGGACCTAACCCCATCCTTATCTTTTCATTGTTACATGCTGATAACAAGGCTACCTGCCTATAGCAAGTCTCCACGAAACGGACTCATAGAGTGCTTCCCTAAAATATCCACAAAACCACAGTTGAACAAAATAAAAGGTGAGTCTTAAGTGACACCAAAATAAATGACTATGAGCTGCTGGAAAGAACAACTGGTGCTCTTGTGAGACACAAACAAGGGGAAAGCCTTCCATCTATCTAGACAGTCCCCTTGGTCTGCGCTACATTGTAGCTCTGTTGATTTGCTGGGATGTGCTTTGAGCATGTCTAGCCCTGGCTTCTTCTAGGTCTAGAAAGCAGCACAGAAGCTCCAGGGTGCTGTTTCCCTGACATCTTTTCTAGATGTTTTTATTTCTCTTTGTCCTGAAACTAGGAGTGTGAGAGTTTTATGTCAGACGCTCAGAATTTTTGCAAATGCTAAGACAGTGTTTAATACTCATGGCAATCCATTAAAAGAGGCAGTCTCAACTTGGTTGTCAATGAGAAAATCAGCTACTCGCACGGGACCCTAGAAAGAATGTCTGACGCAGCACAAGTTCAATAGCCAAAGAGAAATGGACTATGGTTTCAACCCATGTTACCAAACACACTGGATACACTCGAATCACCTGATGCTATCTTGGCACTGCTATGGTTATACTTTGTCTGAGACATGAAGTAATGCATGTATTTGTTTGGTTTCCTGCAGGGCCCACTTTGCCACTTACCAGTTTTGTTTTAAAATTTTTTTAGCAATAATATTTCAAATCTATGAGAATTCATCATTACCATCCATTTTCTACTTGCTAATACATTCTAATGGAATTACATATTGAACTTCTAATCATCTTTTAAATCTCGTGGGAAACACTAGTTGGAATGTTTTCCAAGAGTGACTTCCTGATGGCTGAGAGTCTTCTAGTGAGTTTTCTGTGACTGTACACTCATAAAGGAAGGATTAGAATGACCAGCATCAGTAGCTGGCTCATCTTCCTTAACAGTCTTGTTGGGTCACCTTCAGGACCCTTTGGTAGGCTTCTTATCTGCCTTATGCTCCCCCCATGCTGACATTCAGTTGCTCTTGTGACAGAATTATGAAGTGGGACCCTTAAGAAGGGACTGGGTTATAAAGGCTCCACCCTCACAATAGATTTGTGCAATTTTAGCCAAATGGGTTTGGCCATTATGTCAGTGGGCTCCTGATAAAAGGCTCAGCTCCAGTCTTTCCATCCCTGTGTGTCACTTCTTTGCCATGTTATGAGACAACCAAAGCGAGTGCTGTGCTCTTGGACTCCCAGCCTTTGAAACTGTGAGCCAAGCAAATGTCCATTACTCAGAGGTTATCCATGCTGTAGAATTCTGTTACAGAGACAGAAAATCTACTTAGACGCACCTCTTCCCTGTCTTTTTGGGGAGCAGGTAGTGTGGGAACAAACCTGGCACCGTGGAAAGAAGTCCCACGTGTCTATCCCTGGCGCTGCGGCTCTGGGTGGTACAGGAAACATGCGGGAAGTGGCCGAGCGTCTTCCCACACAGTCCGATGGACAGGTGGGGGCTGCAGGAGGCCTTTGCAGGCCCTGTCCATGGGTGGGGGAGGGGGCCATTCCTGGGGAACTCGCCGCAGCCATCTCTGTGGGTTCTCTAGCCCAAGGCACTGCAGTTCCGCAGGGTGCCGCAGACTGGCTAGTCGGAGTGCAGCTGGGGTTCCCGCCAAGACCAGGTTTCGGAGGCTTGAGGAGCCTGGCTAACTGCTTAGGCTTGGGTGAACGGGTACCATCTGGGAGCGCTGAGAAGCCCTCAGCAAGAGATTAGACGCTGCTCCTTAATCGAGGGCTGGATCCCTCGCTTCCCACGGTGGGTCCAGATGAAGAGACAGTCCATAATTCTAAGACGTTTATTTTCATTGTGTGGAGTGGTGTGGATGGAATTGTACCCTGTGGCCTCCGGGAGATGCGAGGCAGATATAGCAACTGATAAGGGGCGTGGCTAAGCCTCTAGGTGTGTCATTAACATGGGGATGGCTTGGGGCTGTGTGGCCACACCTCTACCTGAGGAGGGGTGGTACGTGACTGACCGTGACTGGAACCAAAAGCCTCCCCGGAGCATTGGCATAATGTTTTCCGGTCCCTTGCAGATTGTTCCTCTGGGTCGCCCAGATTTTACGCCTGTGCTCAACTGGGTGCCAGATTGCCTGTCATAGATCACTGCCCCACAAGGTAGATGTAAGCATCCTCTGGATAGAGCAATACCACTTGGACTAGGCCAGGAAGCTTGTTCCTTTGGATGATGAGAAGGCTACATTCATGTTTATGAATTTATAGTGTGAAACCAGCCTAGACATATGCCAACAGATAAAGAAATGTGTATGTACACAATGGAATTCTATAAGCTGGAAGGAGGAAGGAAAGTGGATGGAGCTGTAGACCATTAGGTTAAGTGAAGTAAGACAGACTCCCAGGTGAGTCTAGAGAGATGAGGAGAAGATGCAAGTGGAAGGAGGACTGAGTTGGATAGCAGAGAGCTCTAAGGAGGAGGGACCAAAGAGGGTGGGGGAGGGAATGGAAAATACCATGTTATTCTCCTGTAAAGCATCTGTATTAGACATGCATACAAGCAAGGCCAAAAATACATATGGTATGAACATCTCATAATGAAAGTTGTAAACAACAATAAAAACAATAAATAGACTGCCAGACAGCTCAGCAGTTAAAGGCACTCTACCACCAAACCTCACTACCTGAGTTCAATGCCACACATCCACAGAGTGGAACCAATTCCTGCAAGCTTTTCTCTGTTCTACACACACACAGACACACACACACACAGAGACACATATACACACACACAGAGACACACAGACACACACAGACAGAGACAGACACACAGAGAGAGACACACACATACACACACACACATACACACACACACATACACACACACCCAGAGACACACAGACACATACAGAGACACATACACATAGACAGACACAGAGACACACACAGATACAAACAGACACACACACACAGAGAGAGAGAGAGAGAGAGAGAGAGAGAGAGAGAGAGAGATGGAGACATGTAATAATCCCTGACATCAATCAATAAATACAAATTTAAAAGTAGAAGAAGAGATATTCAGACTACAACCAGATCTAAACAATGGTTTCCTTGCAGCTCTTTTTGCGAGTCTGTGTGCTGAGCTCCCACTCAGTTAAACTGAAGCTCGGGCTTAGTGATATGCCAGTAAATAGGCTTTTAGTATCCTGTTTTCCAGTGACTAAATGGCTTCTTAACCACTCACACACACAACCTTTGCTCATGGCACATCTTGGAATTTTGGCACCTGATTGGAAATGTAGTTGCCACTTAGAAGCAGGAAGGAATTACCATTATATATAGTTTTGGGGGTGCTGTTTGTTATTGTGGTTATTATAATTGCAATGGTTGGGATTGAACCCAAGGCCTCATGCAGGCTAGGCAAGTGTTCTACCACTAAACTGCACTCCCAACCTCTGGTTTTACTTTCTACAGTTTCAGTTATCTCTGGATTATTGTTAAATAATTAGCAATATTAATTATTTGGACAAAAATCTGATTAATATTATACTATTAAATATTATACTATTAAAAGGATTCAAAATAATTCATATTATTTGTTATATCATGATGATTGCTTATTTTATTATTAGCTGTTATACTTCATTTCTTTTTGTGCCTACCTTATCAATTAAACTTTATTACAGTTGTAAATATACAGGAAAAACACCCTATGCAGTGTTTGGTATTATCAGGCCACCACTGAGAGTCATGGAACGTACCCTCTGTAGATAAGGAGGACCATTATATTAATATAATAAATATGTAATCCATGAAACTTAGGTTTTATATATTTACTTTCAAGGTTCATTTGGTAAGAACAGCCTAGATAAACACAACGGATGACTCCTGAAGCCAATTTTGAATTCCAAACCTCTACTACATAGAATTTTCCACCATAAACCACATAAGGAAAACTGCCCAAGTTAAGGATTAAAGCCCATTCATGCTTAGTCACCGTGGTAATTCCTTCCTGCTTCCAAGTGGCCACTACATTTCCAACCAGGTGCCAAAATGCCAAGATGTGCCATGAGCAAAGGTTGTGTGTATGAGTGGTTAAGAAGCCATTTTAGTCACCCAAAGACAGGATGCTAAAAGCCCATGGAAGCAACTTATAGAAGTTGACTAAAAGACCATAGAGAGGCAGGGCATGGTCAAAGAGAATCATGGGATGGAAAAAATCTTTTTAGGGGAAGGTAGGCAAGGTTGTGCTGCAAGATGCTGAAAATAAAGTTATTAAGATATGTGATGTGTTGGGCTTTGGAAAAAAGAGCTTCCAAATACAGGGGATATATATATATGTGTGTGTGTGTGTGTGTGTGTGTGTGTGTGTGTATAGTATAATATATTATATGTAATATTATATAGATATATAATAAAATATAAATATATAAAACATATTATATGTTGCATATATGTAATAACATGTATTACACACATGCATACTATGTATATATGTATATGTATATGTATATTTACATTTTCTTTCCTGTGTCAACTAACAATCTATTAGTAAGTAGTCCAGGTTCATGGGACAGCTCTCCTGCCTCTAGTTAATCTTGCTTCTTCAATTCCTAGGGCATTTCTTTAGTTGGTTGAAATTAGATCAAGCTAAAAAGGGAAAACACAGAGATGGAGCACAAGCGATTTCCTTATTATACAGAAGGCTACCACACCCTTCCCTTCTGCTGAGGAGAATGACGCCATGTCCATATCTGCTACAAAGCAGTCTGGCAAAACTGGAGGCAGGCTCCAGCTGAGCATCCATACGCCCAGCTAAACTTTTACTACTTGGGAAGAGAAGGAGAAGGATTTCTGGTGACCACTTGCAGTCTACTCTCTTGAGAAATGTGGAAAGCTAGGTCAGTCTCCTTTTCCAAAACATTCAAAGCTGTCTGTGGCTCACGGACCAAAAGGTCAGCACTCTGAAGTCGCAGGACACAAGTAGAACCTTTTAGCTACCACTATAAAATGTCACTGAGTTTTAATTGCTGGGATCATTTGTTGGAGTCATTTCATATCCACCTAAAGGATTCTGGGTAAAATTTCTTTGCTTTTCTTAAAGGAGTAGCGTGGCCTGGCTACTTTGAGGCCCTGAAAGATTAGCTCTGCTCAGGGCTGCTCTAGAATTCTTTCTTCTATTCTTTCTAGGACCTTCTTCAAATGCCCATTGCTTTCTCTCACAAAGGAACACGACAATGTAAAAAGCTGAAATAAGTATTGGCACTTGTCAACGCATGGAATGTAAATGTCCAGGGATGGAGTATGGGTGCAGCTTGATACAGGGGTCAAAATCTGTCCTCCAGATAAGTATCTGAGTGCTGGCTTACCCCCGGTCCAACTTCTTATTCAGGGTGGTCTCTAACACTGTAAGCTTTCAGATTTACAACTTCAATTCCTCAGGGAATCCAATATTCTCCTTTTTGTTTTTGTTTTTGTTTTTGTTTTTGTTTTGTTTTGCACCTGCAAAAGTCCCAAAGATCGCTACTACAGAGCTGGACTCTGACCAGATTCTTGGCTCATCTCTAATTAATTAATGTAGCCAAGAACTCAATGCTATGGATGGTTAGGACCACATCATAGCCCTACATCCAGGGCAAAACCTGAGCCACACTAAATGATAGAACGGAGAGGTATGTCCCTGTGAGTCCATGTGAACAAGGAAGCCAGATGATGGAATAGTTCTCTACCAGTTCACCTTCTTACAAAGTTGATGCATTTGAAGCAATTGTACAGTGGCTTGAGTAGTTGCCTTCATAATTTTTTATTACATTTTAAATGTGTATATGTGGGTTGGGCATGTGTGCCCAAGTCCCCCAGGAACATTCGAAAAATCAGAGGATAACTTGTTTAGGCCAGTTCTCTTTTCTCACCATGTGGGTCTTGAGGATTGAACTCAAGTTCCTGGGATGGAACTCAGGTTGTCAGGCTTGGTGGGAAGCACGTGCACCCACCGAGCTAGCTCACCAACCTGCTGCTTGCCGACGACTTGGGTAATTCTCTAATGCCTCTAAATGCTCACTTGCCTGAGAAGTTCTCTGGCAGTGTCATACTTTAAAAGCATTTCAGTTATCACCCGCTGTGTCCTTTTGCTTGAGGGCAGTCACATGTTGACCCACTGAGACCTAGTGAGCCTATGGACTTAGGTGTGCTACACCACGGTACTCACAACTACGCAACTGTCACTTCATCTCTTATATCCCACTTGTGTGTTTTTGTAATTCTGTGCACTTCTTCTCTCTCATGTGTTCTACTATAACGGAAGCTGTCAAGACTAGAGCATCCTTGGCCAGACTACAGGAAATCAAACCTTTATTGCTTAAATATACTAATGTATTTTTCTATGATCCATGAAATATTGGTTTTATTGACCTGTGGTTAGACACCCTGGGATATTGCCTCGGGCTTGCAGTAGACAGGATATGTACCACAATAATAGCAAGACCGTTCATATCAATGAGGACCAAGAAACCGAGCCTGGTAGTGCCTACTTGTAATTCTAGTACTTGGGAGGCATTTGCAGGAGAGTGAAAGCCCAAGTTCACCTTCAGCTGCATAGTTAATATGAGACCAACCTGAATCACATGAGACCCTGTCTCAAAAACACCACACACACACACACACACACACACACACACACACACACACACACACAAACACACACACAGGGAGGGGAGAGAAATAGGAAAAGTAGCTGAGAACTGACTATTGCTACTATACCCTTACAGCAAGCTAGACTTGTTGACACTTAAGAGTTTAATGTGTGGTGAGGGGGTTTATAAACCTACTCTGGGTTAAAATCAATCTCATCATGTGCTGCCTATCTAGGTTTAGGCACATAATCTGACTTCACCAGGCCTTAGTTTCTCAAAATAGAAAGACTAGTACTTACCTCACAGCACTGACATGATGTTGAGATAAGTCAATATTAACAGATTTAAATGTTTAAGATGAGTTAAGATCTAAGAAAATAACACAAGAGTCCTATAGCCATGTAGTCACAGCTCTGTTAGTGATGGCTATAGTCTTTTCACGAACATTCGTGTGCAAACGCTCCATGAACAAAGTGAGGGAAGAATTGTTCAGTAGCAAGTTCTCCAAAGAAGGGAAAAAATCCCGAGGCACAAAACGCACATTTTCTTTTTATGAACCTTGTCTGAATTATCCACCTCTGAGTAAGAAAGTGGGAATGACATACTAATGGAAAAACAGGCTAATACGCCTGCCCCCACTTCACATTGGAGGGGTGGAATCACTTATGGGAACACTCTCCAACTTTCTAAATGCTGCAATCAAATCACTGCACGGAGAAAGCTACAAAACCAAGTTCCAAACAATGGAAATACCAGTTTCTCGGTGGAGCCGGTCCAACCATCTGGCATTCATCTGTCGCTCTGGGGTAGGTGATCGTACAGGCGAATAATGACCCAACCCCACTTCTAGGCGAGCGGCTTTCGTGCAGGAAGCTTTCTCTGGTCACTTGTGGCTGGTTACTGTTACCAGAAGAAGCCTCCTCTCCCCACTTCCCCTGTTGATGATTTAAACTCAGATCTTTCTTCAAGGGACCACAAAAAAAAAAAAAAAAAAAAAAAAAAAAAAAAAAAAAAAAAAAAAAAAAAAAAAAAAAAAAAAAAAAAAAAAAAAAAAAAAAAAGAAAGAAAGAAAGAAAAAAGAAAGAAAAGAAGGAAGGAAGGAAGAAAGGAAGGACTAGAGTGCTTCTGAGGACTTCAAGGCACTGGGGATTCAGTATTTCATAAATAAATATGTTCTTTAAAGCAGTTTTTAAGAAAGAAAGGGCTAATCCTGTTAGGGAGGCCAAATGTGGTTTTAGTGATAATTGCCTCTTCTAAATGGATCTAAATTAAATATTGATAATCTTAGTTCATGTTAAAATCTATTTTTGATAAAACTTGGAACACAGACACTTGATACTTCTTATTTCTTTAGTATAAGCCGTGAATTTTGTTAGCATTTTATCTTTTCCCCATAGTGTGGAACTTGGCATACAGTTGAGGGTGCATTTGTTCATTTAAAATAATTAATCTAACAATCTGAGCTACTAAGTGCTGGGTACTAAGTTAGGTACACTTACTTAGTAGATTATAAGGAGTAGTTTAAAAAATATTGGGAGCCATGTACAAAAGTGGAAGAATGCTATAAAATGCCAATAGTGTGATAGATTATTCTTTTTAAACCAGAAAAAGATAAAAATGAAACTGGAAAACAGAAGTGATACTCTTGAGACAAGTTAAACAACAACACAAATAAAATATAAATTGTCGAGATTCAAATGAAAAGTATAAAGAACTGGTGATGTGGATTTCACAATGTGCACTGTCCTGGGATTTGGGTGGGGTGCTGGTTTGAATGAGGATGGCTCCCACAGGCTCGTTTGTTTGAAGGCTTGGTCATCCGTGGAACTATGAGGGAAGGATTAGGAGGTGTGGCCTTGTTGGAGGATGTGTGTCCCTGGGAGTGGACTTTGACTTTTCAGAAGTACACATCAGGCCCAGTGTAGCTTTCTCTCTGCCCAAAACAAGTGGATCAGATATGAGTTCTCAGCTCCTCTCCAGTGCCATGCCTGTCTGCTTCCTGCCGTGATGATCATGGACTAACCCTCTAAAGCTGTAAGCAATCCCCCAATTAAGTGCTTTCTTTTAAGAATTGTCTTGGTCCTGTATCTCTTCAACCAATAGAGCAGTAACAAAAACAGATGGGAAAGACAAAGGAATAAAAAAGGACAATAAAGTAACTAACTTCAGGACAGACGACATGGAGTGAGTGCATGGATAGAGCTGACCCAAGAGGAGACAGAGCTAGTGAAGCAATAGCCTCAATTGCATGAATAAATGCTCCCTAGCCTGTTTTGTTAAGGTTTATAAACCCACTTAGAAGACCTATTTTTGCCTTGGGATTTATAGGTCAATGGTAAAGTGTTTGCTTAGCATGCAAGTAGCCCTAGGTTCAGTATGTGGTGGCGGGGTGGGGGTGGGGAGGCAGGAGTGGTACTTAGTTTGGGACAGTTAGATGGATATTTAGGTTTTATCATTCCCACAGCTCTATCTCTCTGTGTCTCTTCCTTCCCATCTCTGCCTCCTCCCTCCTTCCTCCCCCTCCTTCCTTCTTAAACAAGCAGAGAAATCTAATATGCACAGAGATTGAAATACATACCAGCGTTGTGGACCGTTTGGATTACTGTGATAAAACACATTAAGCTAGCTAGTTATTTTTCTTTTCTCTTGAGACTGTGGTGTAGCTAAGTGGTATAGGACTTGCGTGGTATGTGCAAGGGCCTGGGTACAATCCGCAGTACCTGTGAAAGAACACTTAAATAGACAAACAATAATTGTGTAGACTGTAGAGTATGGGCAGATTTTAAACAGAAGAAATCCATGAGTCAGTGTCTAAAGCTGGGAAGTCTAAGACCAGGATACTGGTAGATTTGTATATGGTGAGGGCTTGTTTCCTACAGAGATGATGTCCTCTCATGGTGTCTGTGAATGTCAGAATGATGGGGAAGTTCTCTGGGGGCTGTTACATGTATGCTCACCCTTCTTACTCACAACCAGAGTTGTCGTTCTCTAATCATCTCTCAAGTCCCCTCCCCCTCATACTGACCCCCTCATTATTGGGTGGGGCATATATATTTAGGACCTGGAAATCAGCCACAAAACCTGTTTTTTTTTTTTTTGTTGTTATTGTTGTTTGTTTTACAAAGTTTGAAGGGTATGCCAGTTGCAGAGCATTAAAAAAAAACTATTAAAAGGAAAGAATAAATTAAACTGATTATTTAGCACCAGAAACTGGAGAGAGTAACGAAATGAACCCAGGGAAGTCAGTAGGAAGGATTTGACTATAAACAAAACACCGGATGAGATATGTAGCAATCAAAGAGCATGATTAATAAATCCAGCTAGGTTTATCTCTGTACAGACGAAGCAACCTTTAGTAGTGCAAATGTCTAAAAATTGATAAATCTATAATACTAACATAAACAAAGGGCTCAGACATGACTTAATAAGGAGATTATAACAGTTTCCAGTCAGGAAACTTGAAAATATCAACTGAAAGACTGTTAGGTGAAATTTATTTAGAGATAAATAGTAAGATAGCTAGGACACTTGTGGAGGTACACGTTACAGGTTGTGCTTCCTGGGAGTCAGCTAGTGAGGCCCAGTGAGAAGCGCAGTGGGTAGTAGAGAGCACCTCCTATGGAAGGGAGAGATGGATGAGCAGGGTAGGCAGGAGGGTGCTACAGACTGGTGCAGACCTCTGGCACTCCTGTAAAGCCTTTGCTAGCCCGACTTGGGCCTTGGGTGCAAAGGTAGCCCCTTGGAAATGTCTCTCTTTAGACAATGGCTAGGCCTTAGTTTCCTTAGGCATTGGCTATGGTCCACCCTGAGAAGAGAGAATCATCTTGGCTATCACTGCTTTGCTCACTATTGCCTGAAAGTACGTGCCAAGGAAAATCAAGTTCTATCTATCTCGAAAGCCACAGAGGACCGTGCAGGCATGAAACCCCTGCCAGCCACATCCTTTGAAAGGGGTCGGAACAGGGAACCAAGGATAGGAACTATAATGTCATACGTAGAATATGAACCGCTGATCCTTCCAAGATGGAGGAATCCTAATCTGGTCAACTTGATAGCAAGTCGCCCCAGGAGCTCAGAGACGGCTTCTGAGGCTGGCAGCTGCAGAAACAGCACACATTAGATTAGATTTGATAAGCAGGACACAATGCTGAGTGCCTTGGAATTGGATTCACCTAGGAGATACACCTCTGGGCAGGCATTGCTGACTAGTCTGTGTGTGTGTGTGTGTGTGTGTGTGTGTGCATGTGTGTTGCATTGTGTGTTGCTACTGGAATTTCCAAAAAGGCTTAATTGTGGCAAGAAGATTAACCCTAAATATAGGTGTCATTAGCCCATAGGCTGAGGTCCTAGACTGAATAAAAGGGACAAAAAGGCAAAAACAAGCTAAGCACTAACATTCAGATCTCTGTCTTCCAACTGTGCACACAGTGTGGCCAGTTTTTTCACACTCCTGCTATGGCCAGAGCAGCTTTGTCTACTGCTCCTAACTTGTCATGAGAGACGTTCCCTCAAACCATGTGCTGAAGTAGCTGTTTTCCTTAACTTGCTCTTGACGGACGTTTTGTCACAGCAATGAGTAAAGGAACTAAGACAGAGTCTACATTGCCAGACCTACACACATTCCCCTTCTCTTTGACAGCCAACTCGTCCATCTGTTTTATGGGGTCATCCTGACCCAGACTGGCTCAGTCTTCCTGTGTGTGGAAATGGCCAAGCATTGTACTCCTGACCTCTCCTTTACAGCAGGATTAACTGTGCAAGGAATGTGACCGCTCTAGTTCATGCTGGAGTCGATCAGCATCGTTTCACTTGCACCTGCCAAGGCTTGTCCCTACAGGGTCAAGGCCATCTTCTCTTAAACCACTGAAGCGCTCTGTGAGAAGAAGTCCACTTGTTTATGTTGTTAGTCTTTCGGAAACTCGAAGTCCCGGAAAGGGCTGTCAGAGTGACTTCATATTCCTTTCTACATGCTCTTGTGGACATGGGACCTCAGTGAACATCCTCAGCAAAGTTGTCAAGATGCAGTTATTATAAAATCCCTTCTTTGATCATGTTTCTTTTTTTTGTTTCATTGTTGTCTTGAGACAACATGTAACCCATGCTGGCTTTGAACTCACCACATAGCCAAGAACAACCCTGACCTTCTGACCTTACTAATGCTGTATTCCTAGCTCCTTCCTCACCCTTTTCTGCCTGGTAAGTCGGAGCACCAGTCCTTAAAGGAGGATAGCCTTGCATCTTGGACCCTTCGATATGACCATTCTTTACAGTATCTCCCCCTCGGAGGTCTTCCTATCCCCCCAATACCACCTTCAGGAAGCAGGTGCTCTCTGCTTTCAGAATGCATAGACCCCACTCTTACTGTCCCATGCCTCAAACATGTTTTCCTGTCAGCTCTAGTCACATTATTCTGCGAATGAGCTCCTCTCAGCCTCTCTGTACATATTTTTGGCTCTTCTGTTTTCTATCTGGTCACATACATGCCTGAGTAACAAATGCAGGGAGAAGACAATGTACAAAAAACCCTCTCAAATAGAGGCCCATCTCAGAATGTTTATACCCCTCTAAAACCAGAGCACACTGTCTACTGAAGCATGATTTATATATGTTTAGAATTAGGGTGTTGGCAATGGGAAGCCATATTTCTGCATAGCAACAAACCATTGACATTTCTTATAAAGCTAACTTGCCTTGGGATATGATGGTGACAGGTCTGTTTTATAGTTACATAATCATTTTCTACTCCCAGGTGTTCTAAGATTACTTATCTAATGACAACTGTAGCCCCAAAGGACCTTGTGGCTGAACATTAGTACACACTCATTTGTTTTCAATAGATCCACATAACTTCATTTTCATTTAAAAATGTGTTACTGAGTCAGATGTGGCTTGCATCCCAGCATCCTGGAGCAGAGGCAAGAGAATCATAAGTTTGAGTCTAGCCTGGGCTACATAACTCTTTCTCAACTACATGAATTATTGAATAATTGAGGTGAGATTTACAAATGGTACATTTTTATTAATATTAATTAAGTATTCAGTTTAATAGATTAGGACAATTATATACATTCTGTAACTACCATACTAAGAACGCTATAAGAATTTCTCTAGCCATAGACGCTCTCCTTGTTTGTCTTTGAGTCTCTCTCCATCCCTTAGACAACCACCATTTTGTTCTTATCATAATTGATTAGTTTTGTCTATTTTAAAACCTTATAAGAGCATATAGCATGTAGTATTTTATGTTTGTTAACATTTTCTCAACATTGCTTTTATTTACTTATTTATCAGTGTGTGGGTGGCTGCTCTAGCCACAGCAAGCATGTGAAGGTTGGAAATTCTCCCTTTACACCATATGGACTCTGGGGATGGGTGCAGTTTGTCAGGCTTGCTGGAAGTCCTTACTCCCTGAGCCATCTTGCTGGCCTTCAGCCTGGGGTATATCAAAAGTTTGTTCCCAGTATTACCAACTGGTGTGTGTGTGTGTGTGTGTGTTTGTGTTTCTCTCTCTCTCTCTCTCTCTCTCTCTCTCTCTCTCTTTCTCTCCCTCTCCCTCTCTCTCTCTTAACTTTGTATTTTAACTTTGGAATATGCTTTGCCCTTGGCAGAGTATGTTTTGGCCTCTGAGAAATACAGGGAGGTTGGCAGAGCCAGTCAGATGGACATATTCAGTGCTTAATCAGTTAAACTTTGAACAAAGGTGTAACAAATTTCTATCTTGCTCTCTTTCGGTGAATTTCAGTCTGAGACCAATATACTTGAGTCTCTCATTTTCTCAGATTTACACACAGTCTATGCTAAAGAGTAACACCGAGACTCCAAGCTGACACTCAGAATGTCTGTAAATATATCACCAAGTTAATCTAAGGTAACAGGTAGATTCCTCTACTTAGTGTCACAGAGAATATGATTTATTGTTTGTAACATGAAAATCTGAACAGCAGAAGGGGGCTTCTTGAGGGTTGGTGTGGCACCCCACACCTTTAATCACAGAACTGGAGAGGCAGAGGTAAGTAGATCTGTCATTGGAGGTAAGCCAGGGCTACCTAGTGAGACCCTGTCTCAAAATAAAATAAAATAAAATAAAATAAAATAAAATAAAATAAAATAAAATAAAAATAATAATAATAATAATAATAATAATAATAATAATAATAATAATGTCAAAACAAGAGTCTTTTTTCCTGTGGTTACATAGGTGTCAGGACTGTGGCTACCAATCATCTTTAATCTGTAGCCTCCAAAGCTGGTGTAGATATTACTACCCAGGGAGCCAAAGCAGATAGCCACAGAGATGCATAAAGTATTAATGTAATGGCCTTAACAAAAGGCTCAAAGAAGCACAGGTTGGGGATTTTATAGATAGTCTATAGTTAGGCCACTCATGTTATACTCTTCTGGAGAAAAATTAGGTACATTGCTGTTACACTTTGAATCTTTATGTTTCCCGCTGGCTTGTGTCTTACTGCTTTTCCACGATGCTGTGAGGTACGCGGGAGGCTGTTCAGCCTTTGAGCATGGGGCCTGACCGGTGGTCACAGGGTACCAGGGATGGGCCTTTGCAAGTTGCTTAGCCAGTCTGTGATTATGGCTTGGTGTTCTGCTTTCTGGTCCATAGTGAAGTGAGCTGCTTTTGTCACAAGCCCTGCAGCTGTCAGCCATGCCTTCCATAAAGGACGGACTGAAATCCTCTGAAATGTGAGCCTAACGGTCCTTTCCCACCTAACTTGATTCTTTCCAATATTTTAGCCACAGAGACACACAAAGTATTAGTGCAATGGCCTCAGCTAACTGCTAGAGAGTCTGAGAAGTCTAGGCTAGCTGGGTACCCAAGAACACACACTGTGGCTGAGATGCTTCTCACAAAACAAAGTGAGTATGTTTATCAGTTTGAATAGGTTCTCAAAGGTGGGGTCGAGCCTTCTGAGCCTTCTGTTGAGGAATTGTTAGCATTTTTGTTCCCCCTTGCACCAGAAGGCATAAGGGGCCAACAAGACAAAACAATAGAAATTACACAAAATAGATGCAGTACAGAAAAATACCTCTTTCCCACTGTTGCACAGGGTGGCCTAATACCACTCGCCTTTCTTGGAATGGTCCTATGGTGTGACTTGGCACAGATATCTAAACAACTACTTGGGCTCAGGAAAACTTAGCATACTATAATAGTCATGTTTTATCTGAAAGAAATAGTTATATTATAGCATGGGACTTGCACTTGTTTTTACATGATGTGGCACATTCTCTGCTCCGCAATGGTGAAGAGTTTAGAACTTCTAAGTTTTGTTTTGCAAATGTATGTTTTTAACTTATTAAAAAAGGGCAAAAACAGGGTTAGAAAGATGGCTCAGTGGGCAAGAGACAAGGTTTAGTTCCTAGCTCCCACATAGTGACTCTCAATCATCAACCTCACAAACACCTGTAACTCTAGTTCTAGGGGGTCCTGTACCCCCTTCTGACCTCTGCCAGCATCAGGCACATGTGTGCACATGCATACAGATAAGTAAAACACTCAAACACATAAAATAAAATAAAAAAAAAACAACTTCTAAAAATGCTCGTAAAATTGTAGCAAAGAAAGGGGCCGTTGCTTTTCTCATGTAGAGTGCCGGTATCTTAGCATTAAAGTCCATTGATTCATTAGTTAATTATATGTGATACTATTTCTGGACTTCCAGTTATTTTTAATACAGTGTCTTATCAGTCACCGCATTGGTTCCTTGTCTTAAGGATTCTTTTGATTATCCTAAAACCCTTATATTTTTCAATCGGTCACATGAATATTTGAGTCACCTTGTCAAGGTCTGTGAAAATTATTTTAATACTAATCTATGAATTTATTCATGTAAGCATTTTGTATTAGATTCAGTTCAATAAAGACTTGTTGCAGTTGTGAATAAGAATTTTCAAAGCTCAACTTCAATTGGTTAGGGCTTCTTTAGTGTCAATCTTAGGATAACAGTTGCGAAGCTCACTGTATTTCATGTATTACTGGATCAAATTTGTTGGGATTTCTTAAGCTGACACCATATTATTCACAAATAAGAGGCTTTTCTTTTTAACCTTAATACTACCTAATTTCTTTTTCTTGTCTTATTTTGTTGGCAAGGGGCTTGAGATCACTGTTGAAGGTACATGATAAAGCTATCTTGATTAATTAACCTTACTAGGAAGATTTCTAATGAATTATACTTAAGAGTTAAGGCCTCTAGACCAGCTTGTCAGTTATAATGTTTTATTTTGCTTGGGAAAGTCTCTTGTTTTTCTTTGGGAACATTTTAAAAAATGAATGGTGAATTATTTTATATTTTCTAATATTAAACTGTTCTTACAAATGGGGGAGATAGCTCAGTAGTAAAGAACTGGTCTAATAAGTACCAAGCTATAGGCTTGATCCTCCAAACTACAAAAACCAACCAACCAACCAGATTTATATGTGAGGTGTTAACCTCCCATGTTTTTGTTAAAATCTATTTCTGAACTTGGTTTGGCAGCATTGTATGTAGAATTTAAATTTCATTCTTTATGAGATTGGCCTAGTTTTATGTCTGTTTAATTTTATCAATAAATTTTATTAGCTCATAAGATTATTGAGATAATCTTTTTTCTATTTTTTTAAAACATTTTTATTTCTTTTGAGACAAGGTTTCACTACATAGTGTAGGCTGGCCTTGAACCTGTGATATTCCTGCTTAAGCTTCCTTGGTGCTGGGTAGTAGGCATGTACCGTCCTTAGCTCTTTAAAATCACCAGAAGAGGCCATAGGATCCCGTTACAGATGGTTGTGAGCCACCATGTGGTCGCTGGGAATTGAACTCAGGACCTCCGGAAGAGCAGTCACTGCTCTTAACCACTGAGCCATCTCTCCAGCTCCAACTCTTTAAAATCCTTTGAGGTTATCTCCATGTGAATATTTGGCCAACAATAGTCACCAAAATGTTGATCTTTTATGTGGGTAAAATTTAAAACAGAAATTCAAATTATTTAATAGTTAAATATATTCATTTTTAAATTTTTTTGGTTTGAGATTTTTTTAAATGATCACCCTATTTTTAAGTTTAAAAATTTCTACCCAAACTGTCATTGAAATCTTCCTACTCATAGTTATTTCTTCTTCCTTTTTTGTCAGTTCTACCAGAAATGTTCCTATCCTTCTACTGTTTTATGCAGTAAAATTTTGTTTTGTCCACCTTTCTGGCCATTTCTTTTAAATAGTTATATCTATTTTTAGCTCTAAAATTGTACACACCACACATACACCTGCATTCTGGCTTTCTTTGCCTCCCCTTGGATCTCTGCAGTTTCAGCGCCTAGGGAGAAGTGCACAGAGAGGAATTATCAGCCACAGTCTGCTTCCAAGGTCACTTGAGTTACTCACACAGAGATATGTGATAAGATACAGGTAAATGCCTGCACACTCAGTTTCAGATTTTAGATTCCTTGCTGCTCTAGTGCACACCAGTAAGCTACCCTGTAGCTCCAGCTTCTAGCACCCATTCCGGGAGTCTCCTAAGCCCGTTTCTTTTCTAAAGAGAGTCTCTTCCTCCTCCTCTTCCTCCTCCTCCTCCTCCTCCTCCTCCTCCTCCTCCTCCTCCTCCTCCTCCTCCTCCTCGTAGTTTGGATTGTTACCATCCACTTTTGTCTCTGGTCTTTTAAAAAGGAAAGTGTCCTTAAGGATAAGCCCTACCCCCAGGGGAAAACCACAGATAGGTTGTTGAGCAGGCTGAAACCTCAAAGGATACTATTTCTCCAAACATGTTCTTGAATCAGTCTCTACATTAAAGAGGGGCAGGAAAGTTCCAGCAGATCTTTGAATTGATAGTTGCCGTGGCTAGCTAGTAGTTGATTTTCTTTTCTTTCTTTTCTCTTTTTTTCTTTTTTGCCAGAGGGAAGGGATCTGAGGGAGGAAGAAGAATTAGAAGAGCAGTAAACCCTTCTGAACAAATGACAGCATCAAGAGAAATAACCCACCTTTCAAATCCCAGGAAATGCTCCCTTGTTTACAGTGTTTGGACCACTGGATAATGTGTAATACTTTAAGGTGTTTTGTGTGTACGTGTTTGTGTATGGTATATGCACAGACACACATATCTGTGGCCACCACATGACATCAAGTGCCCTATTCTGTCACTGCCCTCAGGTGAGATCTTTCACTGAACCTGCAAGTTCCAGCAACCCTTCCAAGTTGCTGGGAGTGTTTTATCTCATGCTTGACAGCACCAGCTGGTTGGCATTTTTGGCTTCTGCTGAAGTCATCTGAAGAAGCACACTCAGAGATATGCTGCTTGGTGAGATTATTTAGTACACACAGAGAGATTATTTAGTACAGATAGTATGAGGGGGTCATCCGAAAGGGGAGGGAGGAGTCTGAGTGACAGGAGGCCTCCAGACAGATATTAAATAAAGTGTCTAGGCTTCCTCTTCTATTTATAGCCAAACAACATCATAGATGTTAGTGTGTTAAGGAACTTATTCAAATGCACTGTCTTTGATAAAGACAACTTGGTGCATGGCTCTTGCATGCCTGTAGTGTCAGCACCAGGAGGCTAAAGGCAGACTCAGAGTTTGAGACCAGGCAGCCTTGGTTACATAGTGCATTCCAGGCTTGCTTGGAGGACATTGTGAGACCCTGCACCTAGGCAACATCCGAAACAAGACAACTTGGAGCTCTGAGGAACAGTGTACAGTTGCCACCCTCTCTTGTAGACTTGGACCTCATTTTGAAATGGTTTTGATGGCTTAGTCTGGGGTTCACACTATTGCTGTATTGTATTTCATTGTCTCTCTTTTGTGCTGTACACCTAACCTACTTCTGGTTGTTGACCTAAAGCTGGCTGCAGAGCAGGCTCCTTCAGACAGGCCTTTGCTTGTCGGCAAGACAGGTCTGTCCAGGAAGACCTTTTGTTTATTTCATTTTCAGCCATGGTAGGTGGAATAAGGAAGAGGTAAGGCAAGGATCTCTCTCTCTCTCTCTCTCTCTCTCTCTCTCTCTCTCTCTCATGCTCTGTATGTGGATATGTATATGTTTGTGTGTATGTATTGCATATATGTGTGTATGTGTGCATTTGTGTATGTATATGCCTGTGTGTATGTATGTGTGTGCATGTAGATATGTGTATATGTGCATATGTGTATGTGTGTACATGTTTGTATTTGTATGTCTGTGTGTTTGTGTGTGCATATGTACATGTATGTATGTATGTGTGTGTGCGTATATGTGTATGAGTATGTGTATATGTGTGTGCATGTTTGTACGTGTATGTATGTGTGTTTAGGTGTATACGTGTGTTTGTGTATATGTGTGTCTGTGGGGGGATCAAACCCAGCATGTGCTAGGCTAGCACTGTACTGCTGTGGTACCTCTTTTCACTTCTAATGTACTGGTGAACACATGTGTTTAATGAAGATAGACACTCCCACTTGAGGTTGAGAAGGACCACAGAGTAAAGTAGTTAATACATAGTTGGGACAGAAGCAACTACATTCCTCAAGAAGGCAAGAGATAAAACCAGTCATTCAAGGTGAGAACGAGCTCAGAGAAGCTCATTTGCCTTATGCCTTTAATCAGTGAGAGTTGGCTAACCATGGGGATCACTTTTAAATGTCCTTTTCTATTTGATATAGAAATATTGCTATCAAGAAACCAAACAGATGAAGTGAATAGTAAGAGAAAGAAAATTAGGCAATAGGTTTGATCTTTCCAAGTTTAGTAGCACTTTGGGGAAAAAGTGAAACCCCCTTCAGTGTATTCTAATTTTTCTTAATATGTATGTATAAAACTTGATGATTTCCTATTCATCCCAACTTCCTAATAGTTTAAGACCAGCTATCATTATTTGTGATTAGGGAATGGTCTTTATTTATAAGTTTATTTAGTTATTTATTTTATGATTTTGTACTGCTGGGATCAAGCTCAGGGTCTTGTACTTGCTAGGCAAGCACCGTACCTCAAGCAACGCCCGCTACCCTTGCGGATGTGTTTCTGCTTGTTGTCAAGAACAGAATTTGTGTTGGGCATGACTATATTAACAATAATTAGGTGTCATTTTTATATTTTAAGTAGATAATTATAAAATTAAGTCATAAATTGGTATAAAATGGATTTGGAAAGCAGAGTCTTTTAAAAAGAGATTTGAATAGTTTTCCCTTTTGGGTTTTTGAGCGAGGAGATCTTGCTATCTAGCCCTGGCTGGCCTGGTATTGGCTACATAGTACAGGCTGGCTCACAACTCTTCATCCTGTCTCAAGCTCCCCAGGGCTGAGATTACAGGTGAGAGTCATCATTGCTGCATAGCACGAACAAAATTCTTAAAAGTAAATAGCTTTGGAGAATAATGACTAGTTTTACAGCTCACTATTGAGCACCGTGAGAAACCATGGACAGGAAATGGTCGCGGTCCCTTCAAGTCACAACCTGTTGAAAACTATCAAACCCCGGTGTCTTATCAGCTGTGCCCATCGCTGTTGGGCAGCGACCTCTTTGTACCAAGCAAGGGGTTGGTGATCCACTCCCCCCCCTGTGGCCCTACAACCTTAAATGTCCCTCAGACTGTTACTCCCAGGTATCTGCTTTTGATGTGCGGAGGACTCCGCTGTGGATTGAGGCAGAAAATTCTAGATAACTCCAGAAACCCTGGGGGGCCAGGAGTGTGAAGCAGGTGGGTGACAGAGAGTCCTCTCTCTCTCTCTGAGTGATGTTAAGGCTTCTGAGCTGGTACTCTCCAGAAAATGATTCTTAGGTCCTGCTCCCGCCCACACCTCCAGGTGTGCCTTCCCCGCCCTTAATTACCCTATGAAAATAATAGTTTGCCCTTGGAAAGTTACACTCCTAGCGGAAGAGAAATTTATAATCATAGCTCTAGGGGCACAAAGGCACACGCGCTTTGATTTGCAGTTGCAGAGATGCAGAGATTCTCATACACCCTTTTAGCTGCAAAGCCAACCATTTCTTTTCTATGGCCTGAAGTACGGGGCCGTGCTGGTTGAAACTTTGTGCTTCTCTGAAAAAGTTAAGAAACTCAACTCGGAGGAGGCCATTCACCTAGTCTTTTTTTTTTTCCTTTTCTTTTCTTTCCTTGTTTTCCCTAGGCTCTGTGATGGTTTCCAGGGCTTTTCAATTGAGGAGGGAAAAGCAACAAAGCGAAAATGCACCGTGCAGGGAGTTCTCCAAAGCTCTGCAAGAGGCCTGGTGCTAGGGTGAGCACAGGAGGGGGCAGGGGTGACGGAGGTGGGTGTGTCTGATGTGAGAGTAGAGAGAGGCCGGGAAGGTACTGAATGGAAAGCTTAGGCTCCCCTCACCCTCCCTCCCCGACCTGCAGCAGCGCGGGAAGTTCAGTGAATGACTGGGGGAGGGGACCACCGGAGGCAGAGTCGCTGTGGGTGCCACGCAGGTAAGGAGAGCAGAGCGGCTTGGGAGGAAAGGCGCTTGGGGGTGCAGGGAGTTGCTGACTTGTGGATGTGGCAGAAAGCGCCAGAAGGCGGAGAGGCAAGGAGGCTGGCACCCGTGCCTCTTCTGCCGCCTGCCTGTTCCTGGAGCCCGGGAAGTTGGGACTGGGCGGCTGTGACGCCCCAGGAGTTGTGACTCTTGTCCTCCAGCGCAGTGCTGCCCTCCGTAGGCTCCGGGTTGTGCCGGGGTGAGGCTTGGGTTGGGCTGGCCCGGAGGCTGCGGGAACTGCAGAGCTGGATCTAGCAGGTAAAGGCACGGGAGGCCCGGTGTCCCTCGGAGCGGGTGGCGACCGCCCCGCCTCCCATCGGCGCGATCGGCTCGCACTATCTCACCACCCGCGGTTTTGTAGCCCGTGCGCGTGAGCGCCAGTGAGTGCGCGCGCCCGCGGGCCCAGAGTGGGTGGGTGTGCGCGCGAGTGTGAGGCCGCCTGCAGGAGGCGAGGCTGCCCTGGCCTCCCGCACCAGCCGGTGGAACCCAGCCCGGGAGGGAAGTCGCCGCAGCCGCCCGGGCAGCCCTCCTGCCCTTTGGCCAGGTCAGTGCGCCCCAGGGTCCGTCCGAGTGACACGTAGGTGGCCTCTGGTTGCTTACCTGGGTTGGGTTGGGGAAGCAAGAGGGCTGGCGAGGGGCTCCCCAAGTTTCTTGGTGCCGCGTCCCGGAGGACTTAGATGGTCCGGGTGTCAGGCGCGTCCCGCGCTCAGCTCACTGCTCACCAGTGACTTTGTAGTCTCTTGAGTCTATGGAATTTAAACTTAAGATTCCTTGAAGCCGCCTGAGGCTTTAGCCTGTACCTGGGAAATGCTAGGCAGGGGAGAGACCTGGCTTTGCTTGGATGGGTTGATCGGCAGTTTGCTCCTGTAGGGAGAGTTTACTGTGGATGATTTTAAACTTTAGGCTTGTTTTTCTTTGCTGCCATTTGGTCTTTGATGTGAGGCACCCAGGGCTTGTTGCTGCTTCCAGGCTGGGGCCCTAGACTGTCTCCTTTCTCAGTCCTTTCTTCCTCTTCTCCCTTCTTCTTTCTTCCTTTCACCTGTGTTTCTTTTTTCTTTTTAGCTGAAATCTACGGAGCTTTCTTCCATGTGGGTTTCCAGCGAGTAGTGGCTTGTGAAGAGTTTCACTCTTAAGCTATACTTTAATCTATACCCCTTAATCTATACCCTATATCTATATCATCATAGATACCTATTGCTAACTGCAAGCAGAAGGTAGTTAGTTATCAAAGCAGAATCCTCTATTCTTTTCGGCAATGCTGTGTGCTTATCCTTTTGTGTTGTGTCCTTTGCTCACTTAACATGATTGTGAAGTCAGAAGTCCAAGTTTCAAAGTCTTAGGAAATGGAAGAACATAGTCTCTTGTCAGATGGAATGAATACCAAGGAAGAGGAGTCAACATTACGCTTAAGGCCCCGTGCACCACAGCCAGCTGCATGAACACACAGCTGTAATAGCATACAGTTTTTGCCCTTGGTTCTCCAGATGCAACATCATGAAGAATAACCACCAGGGCTCTAAGTATATGAAAACGGTATTTTTTAAAATCCTATTTTATTTTTCCTTTTCTTTGGTCTTGAATGTGAATTTGAGGGGGAAAAGTGTAGAAAGAGAGGGAAGCATTTTGAGGCAGAAAGGCAGAGAAGTGTGCCTGCAGAACTGGGACGCCACATCGGAGCCTCCTTATACACAGCGTCCCCTAGCGGTGCAACCTGAACAGGTTCTGGGAACCTGAGCTTGGTGTCCTCATCAGGAAAATGAAAGGGCGGGATGATTTTTGTTGTTTCAACCATCTTCCTGTAACTGAACTGCTGGTGGATGATTCCTCATGACAGAATAATTGAAGTTGAAGAAGGAAAATGGGAAAATTTTAGTCTAGTGGGGAAATGGAAGGACAACCTAAAGAAGATGGGATAAAAGAAACCCATCAGGAAGGGGATACTTGGAGGGAGGGACTTTAGCGGGGAGCTGGCTTTCTCCTCTCTCTCTCTCTCTCCCTCTCCCTCTCCCTCTCCCTCTCCCTCTCCCTCTCCCTCTCCCTCTCCCTCTCCCTCTCCCTCTCTTCTCCCTCCCCCCTCTCTGTTTCTCCCTTTCTTTTTCTTTCCCCCAAGAGAGGACCAGCAATAATTTCTTCTCCTGCCATCCTTATTATTACAAACCTGCGAGGCTGCTTAAAACTGTCTTTGACACGAGGTCTAAGTGATCCTTGTGTTCTGACCTCTACTAGGCACCTGCCCGCCGATCCTGCCCTTTGTATCCTCAGCCCAGGGGCACTGCCACCGCCACCTCCGCCACCACCCAAAGCTCAGCGTCCCTGTAAATGACCGTAAAGAAATCGCAGAAGTGAAAATTTAAGTGGCAGCATTTCAGAGACTTCTGTTTTCATTCAGCGTTAGTATTTTCCAGAATGTAGTTTAATTTTGTTTTTCAGATTCTATCATAGATGCTGGATTTTACAGAATCTGTTGTTTGACCTAACGGGACATTCAGGGGAAGAATAAATCAATCCTGGTCACTGAGTCTTTGAGGGCATAATAACATTCGGTCAGAAATTTGCGATTTTTAGGAAAAGGGGTCGCTTCAGATGCTTGGTATAAAAATCTGTACTCGGAACGGAACATACCAGGCTGGTTTCAGTGGGAAGTTACAAGTATTTGACTCATAATGTTTTTTAGAAGTTTAGTTTAAAGTCAAGTTTTTAATGTGTGTGCTTAATGTGTGGCCACCCATCCTCAGTCCCTCCCACCTTCAATAGATCTTCCCTCTCCCTCTTCCCTCCCTCCCTCCCTCCCCTCCCCTCCCCTTCTCCTTGCATCCCCACCTCTCTCTCCTTGCCTCTCTTCTGCTTCCGTTCTCGTTCTCTCTCCTTGCCCTCCTCCCTCCTCTGCCCTTCTTTCTTCCCTTCCCTTCCCTCACATCCTCTTCTTCCTTCTTTCTTTCCTCTCTCTCCCCCTTGGTATCATCGGCCTGCCCATGTGATACATGATTTACTTTGAAGGTGAGGTAGAACGTCATAAAACCGACCCACAAGTCAGCTCTGGCTTTGCTAACTAAGTCAGCATCCTACTGCTGTCTGGTTTCTTACTTTTTGCAAAGGTGATAATTCCAAAGGTTGTATTGTGTCAGTGTTTTAATATCTGTTAGGGATGTATTAGAATGTTGGGAGAGGAGATAAATTTAATTCAACAAGCAACCACTGAATTCTTGTTGAAACAGATAAGTGGAAAATGAAGAGAAAGGTTTAGTCAAAGCGGATGCCCGTGGCAGGTAGGAACGCAGAGCTGTGCTGTAGAGAATGAGGAGTGTATGTACCATGTTGCTTCACTATGTGCTGACAGAGATGTCTTGAGAACCTTGGCAGGCTGGGAGCAGAACCTGAAATCCCAACTGTGGTGGGGAGACAAACAGCTTGGCTTAAAAGATTGATGGGGACAATGAGGACCTATCAGAGGTGCTTGTCATGGTCCTTGGTGGTGATGGAGAAGGTCTGGATGTCATTTTAAGGAGTTATGGCTTCTCATTACTTAACCCCAAGATGCCTGACACCCCCCACCCCTAAGTCATACCAGTTAGCAGCAAAACAGAGGTAAAATGTTGGGGGAGATTGAATGTGTGTTCTCTTATGTTCTCTTGTAAATGCAACGTAAGTTGTGTGACACCATTGCCAATTTATTTAATGTTATTATGTAAAGCTTCTAGAACAATCTGCGTGTCATTCCCCCCCCCCCCCCAAATGATAGCTTCCTTTTGGGAAACTTAATTTAGTAAAAATGGATGAGGCTCATGGATTGCACAGGGCCTTGTGGGGTCTTTTGAGCATGTGTGTTAAAGTTACTCTGCAGACCGTATGCTGACCATGGGATGTTTTCATTTTCTGTTTGGGGGTAGCCTGCTGGCGAATGCTAACTTAAACATGACTCTTCTCCACAACTGGCATTCTTGACCCTGTTTATATTATACATAGTATCTTAACCACAGAGCGGACTGTGTGTAGTACAGACCAGAGAGGGTTGCTATTCGTCCAGAAACAGAGTTAATACATCTTCTAAAGGACCGGAGTGGGGGCTGGGGGAGTAGATGTCTAAGACTCCTTTCTAGAGTTTAACTTCCTTGCTCAGTCTTGTAGAGTAGTAAACACTGATTTTATTTTTTTCATCTCTGAAGCAGTTAGCTCCTTCTGTCTCAGGGGAAATCTTGGTGGGATTCCATTGGAGAGTGCAGGGACCCCTCTCCTGCCCTCTGCCTTTGTGTGACTGGTGAGAACACGTGAGTTTTCAGCTGCATGTCAGGCTGATTTGGGTAAAGACTTTGAATTACCCCTGAGTTTAGAGAAGCTAAGAAGACAGATCATTAAAAGAGATTTAGTCAGCATTTTTATTGTCTTCTGGATACAATTTAAATGCATGATCCTCTTAGTTGCTTTCAATTAATTTATTTACTTTTTATTTTTTTTTAATCTTCTGCAAAGTGTGGGGACTTCAGTTTGGCATGGTTAAAAAAAAAAAAAAAGTCAACTAGTTAATTAATTTGAAGAAGTCCAAGGCTGATATACTTCATTTTAGGGTTTCTCAAAAGGTCACTTTTAGTGAGTGGTGAATTGTATTGCAATGTCTTGGTTCGTTGTCCTCTTAAGTTAGTGTGAGTTCAGTGTAGCGTTTTTTCTTACACTTCCAGCTTGCTACACCTGGCCCAGGGAATCAAATTAATACCTGGATATTCTCTTCTGCCACCCTGCCAGTGCTAAGGAAGCTTTAACCCTGATGTTCACATAAAAGTCAGGACTTTCCCTCCCCCCTTCTGAAAATGAAAGGGGACTATTTTAATGCATCCATGGATTTAGGTTATAATTTATTTTCTTTTTGTGGTACTGTTTAAAAAAGTGATATAATGACCGGGTAGACTCTGGACTTTAGTTCAGTGCTAAAACAAACTTGTACGAGCAAGCCCAAGTGGGGTAGGCCGGGGTGTGCTTGTGGTAGCACAGAAATAAAGGAAAATGCTTTCAAAACCAGTCTCGTCCTCTAAAGAAAAAGAAAGCTTGTCTGAAACATGTGGCTTTGGATCTCTGCTTAGGTTGTAACTGTCATTTAAAGGACATTTTGTCTGTTGTGGATATTCTGCGTGCCCGTGCCTTCAGAGATGCAAGCTTCAGAGAGGGCTACTCCTGGGAACCATTCTCCTCAGCTAACTTCCCTTGCCATTTATTTCAGTGTTTCCCATTTCCTGCCTTTTGTGACAGGATCTTATACAGTAGCCCAGGCTAGCCTGAATGAAACCCAGCCTGGCTTCTGACTCACAGCAGACCATTCCTGCCTCAACATCCCAAGTGTTTGGGTGAACTACTACCACATCTGAGGTTTTTTTGTTTGTTTTGGTTTTTTATTATTATCTAAATTTGAAACAATGGCCTAGACTAGTGTTATGGTCACCCTGTGTCCCAGTGATTCTCTTAACTCTTCAGTGAATTTCTGTCCCTGTAAAGGATAATCCTGGTTCTTTAGAGGGAGATGGATGCCAGGCAGCAAAAAGCACGATCTGCCCAAGCCGGGTAGTTTGTAACTGACTATCGCCATGTACAGGCCTCGTGCTAAGCGCCAGGGATAGACATAAACGAACAGTTCAGGCTCCCTCTACCCCTATCGAGAAGCTACTGAGGGTTCTGAATGATGTATTCCTGGTCCTATGGGAACATCAAAGGCAAAAGGGCAGGGGACCTGGCCTCCTAAGTTGAGGGTAAAGGCAGTGGAAGTGGAGATGTGGAAGATCTGGGAGGAACCATGGGAGATTAGACTCTGGAAGGACCGGAGGAGATAAGCCAAGCCTGAGAACAAGAGGGATCAAGCTAGCGGGGTCAGGAGGTCTCTAGAGCTAGCTCTGCTGGGCTCTGTAAGTCAAAGCGCCTTTCTCTTCACATTTGTGAAGCAGGAGCGTGTATTGATATGATCTGCTTCTCAAGTCTAGCTTCTATTCTCATGGGCCCTTCATTTAATCCCATCTATGGCTCATTCACTCATTCATTTCATGTTCAGTAGGCGTTTGTCAAATGGCCTTCCACACTTGGGGAACAGTTGGAAACAAGCGGTGTAAGACCTACTTTGTCATGGAGATGGTATTCTATCATGATCTCTCTCTCTTTCTCTCTCTCTCTCTCTCTCTCTCTCTCTCTCTCTCTCTCTCTCTCAACTTTTGAGTTTTTCTTCCATTTTCCAGCACCTACAAAGTCCTCTCAGTGTTTCCCTCAGTGAAGGAGTCAGAGCCTGCTATTCAGGCCTTCATTTTATAAACATAAGACAGTTCATCAAGATTTAATTGCGAGTTGGAGAAATGTAGGGCCAGACCCAGTCGCGTCTTGTCTGTAGCCTTGGCTTGCTTCCATTTCCTTCTGGATATTCCTGCTTTTGACCCAACTTGTGAGTTTCTATGTTCAGTTTATGGTTGTCTTCCTAGAAAATTGAGAGTCTGGTGTTTGACTTTTAAGATCTTGTTGCTATCACATAAGAAACAAACATTATAAAAAGCATCCAGCCAGCAGAGTGGTATTGTATCCATTTGTAAAAAGTAGATTTTTTTTTGTAGTGATCCAAACAGTCCACATATGTCTACAGTAAGAGACGAGACCTCTGCCACGTCAGCTGCTTATCTGAGGTAACTAAGTTGTCATCAGTTTGTTCTAAAACCTTCTATTCTTGGCCTTTGATTACCCAAGCCTAGAACACTGTGTGTGCTTGCTTGCACGCATGGGTATATTTTTACATATTTGTGTGCAATTGAGGCAGCGTGTCTCTATTCATCTCTGTTCCTCCTTGTCTTAGCCAGGCTGTACCCAAAGTTGCCATCAAAAGTAACAAGCAGAAGCCAGAAGAGCCTGCATGGGCTCTTTTTAAACATAGCCTGACTTCATCCAATAGAGAGTTCTTGTCAGTGACTCTTATGAAAGGGGAAACAGAAAACCATTTCCAGCTGTGTGACAGTCAAAATGAATAATGCCATTGCAGGGCGTGTTCTTTCCACAAGGGCTCTGCTGCCCCTGGGTCTCAAGCAAGGGGAGGAGGGGCATTTGGGAACATGTGCTAAGCATCTGTGAGCCTTTTGTTAGGTAGAAAATGAGGCACCAGGGGAAGGCCTGGAGCCACTTGTGGAGTGGAGGAGACAGGTGGAGTTATTCATTATGGGCAGGTTGACCTGTGGGAGCATTAAGCAAAGCCACCCTCCCCCACCTCCTTAGAAGTCTAATCAGGGGATGACAAGGGTGGCGCATTCTAGTAATGGAGGAGCCCAGCTCAGCTAAAGCAGAATCGCCTTTTGTCAAGGGGTTGCTCGCCTCCTCGGGCTGCGATTCATCAGAAAAGGATCGCTGTCCTGTTGAGAAAAGGAAGACTTCATTCTGCCCCGCTCTTTACTGCAAGATCCGCAGATCCTTGCTGAGTAGACACAGACACCAAGGTTCAAAGGCCAGGGCAGGCTGACTGACTTCTCCAGATGCAGCAACATCCTCTTTCAAGGCATTTTTATCTGAGAGCCTGTCACTTAACTTTCGTGCATCTGATATCTTAGAGGACTCCGGGTCCTCATGCGTGCCTGAGAACACTTAGAAAGAAAACTTAAACAGCAGCAAAAAAAGCACGGGTCTTGCTCTCAATTAGATTATAAACATCGAAAGACACAGTCAAAGATGACTCAGATCAAGGAGCCAGTGATAAATACTCCAAACCAAAGTTTACACAGAGTTCTCCACACACTTCTGAGGGTGGAGGGCGAGCCCTGCCCACCTTAAAGTGGTTGAGTGATTGGTACAGCAGCTGAATGCTGGTGTCATGTCCATGCCTAAGAGTCAGAAGGAAGTCCAAGAAGGAATGCAAGTGAGTGACAGGCTTGGGGAAGATGTCTGGAATACATGGCTTCTGGCAAATCATGCTAGTGTGCATGGGGCCAGTCTTGAATGGAACCAAAATGGTCTTTATGATGCCATTACCAGATGGGGCACGAGGGTGTGAGATAGTTGCAGTGGGTGTTGTTAGTTCTAGACGAGTCTAAAACTACACAGGCAGAGGTGTTCTCTTGGTAGCTGGAAATCTGGGCTTGGAGCTTACCTTTAAAGACAGAGCTTGCAGCATTTAGGGACACTCACAATATACGGGACATCATTGTATGTAAGTGCCATTGAAATGTATGTGGTGAGCTAGCTCTTTGAAGGAGAACTATGTGATAGGGTATATTTAAGACTGGCATGCGGCTCAGTTGGTAAAGTGCTTGCCTAGCACACACCTGAAGTCCTGAGTTTGGTTCCTCGCATTGCATAAACTTAGGTATGGTGGTGCGTGTAAGGCAGAAGTAGGAGAGTTTCTGAGAGTTCAAGGTCAGCCTGGCCTACGAGTGAGTCTGGAAAAAGAAAATCTACAGTAGTGGTTTAACAGGGACAAGATACACTTTGGTCTTTAATTTATCTAGTGGAGAACTGAACTCAACCAGGCACTCCTTGAGACGGTTCTGGGTTGATGCAGAAGAAACAGTAGGTGGGTCTGGTGGCTTAGGCCTGTACTCTAGCAGCTTGGGAGACTGAGACAGGAGGATCACAAGTTCAGGGCCTGTTTAGGCCCTGAAAAGAAACCATTTCATATTAAATTTGTAATCATGGAAGAAAATTCAAATGATACAGTGAGTTCAGACCTAGAGAAAGTCTCACAATAGAAAGTTAAAAGAGGCTCAAGGCTGTAGCTCCATGGTAGAGCATGGTGTGAGGCCCTACTGTCAGCCTTATGCCCAAACCCCAAACAGGAAATGGTATGGATTTTGGCATGGTACCCTGTGTGGTGAACAGAACCCCTAGCCCACCCCTGCCCCAACAATTCTTTCCAGTTATGACTGTCTGAAAAATATTCTTAAAATTGTTGGGGGATTAGTGGTGATTTGGGGGCTAAAGGGAGAAACAAAGACAGTTTTAATTAGCTGTGAAACTTGCTGTGGGACTTCCATGGTTGTGACTAATAAAGGACAAACTGAATCCTAGGAGCAACTTGGAAATCCTAGGAGCCTTAGGAGCACTCTGAGAAACTCCAGCAGGCTCCCATGGAGGTTCCAGAAAAGTCTACTGGTCATTCTGAACTTTAACTGCTCTAGTGAGGTAAGCAGTAGGACTTGGTCCACCTCTGCTGTTTCCATGGGCTGGCATCAAGTCCTGTTTACAATGATCAAGGCCTGTGTTAAAATTCTTCCTGCTTATTTCACCCCGTAGTGAGGACAGTACACACTGGAATATCTGGGATGGATAGGAGATTTGTCTGTAGTCTCAGCACTCTGTAGAGTCTTCCTGACGCTGGGCATGGTGGCTCTCATCTACAGTTCTGGCCCTTGGGAGGCAGAAGCAGGAGGATTGGGGACTCAAGGTCATCTTCAGTTGTATGGCAAATTTGAACCCAACCTGGGCAGAATGGTCTTCCAAACCCAAATAAAAACCAGACTTCCTTATTATGTTTTGGAATAATTTCCTGCAGTTCTTAAAATATTAGGACCTCCTGAATATTTATTAACATTTTGCTTTGCAGCTAAGCTCTCTGCGCAATCCATTAAGATTGTCATATAAATGTCTAAGGATGGGGTGTTAGTCACTGCATGTGATGTGCTTCGTATTTAATCATCACCTCTTATCTCTGTCTGCTTCTTTTCTGTCTCCAGGGCTTGTGCTTCTCTGCCCATTGCTACAAGCTGCTGAATTTATCCCTATGCTAAGCCATCCCTACACCTGAGCTTATCTACACAAGGACTGTGGCTTCCAGGGTTGTCTGTTGACTCTGCCTAGAAATATTTCTCCCCAGGTATCTAAACCTTGGTCTCACTAAGTCTTGTCGCAAAGGTCACCGCTCTCTTAGTGAGGCCTTCCCTCATTGCCTGCCTGTAAGACAGAGTGATCTTTCCTGTGTGTTGAGCTCGCCTCATAGTCCCGTCTTCATCAGATTTCTGACTTCTTAGCCAAGGAAAAATATTTAAGAAAAGAATTCTCATTTTGTTTTCTGCTGTTTCCCCAGTGCCTAGTACAATAAACACACTACACATGGCAGAAACTTTCTTTTTTTTTATTAAACATTGAATGAATTTAATTATGATAAATACCTGAATAAATAAAAAATGTATTTGTGGTCATTGAGCATGCTAGAATGAATAAGATAGAGCTTGACTTCATGATATTTATGATCCAGTGGAGGAGATGGCCTTTGGGGAGCTCATGTGTTGGGGTGGAAAAGCTCAGAGGAAGAGGTAAGGCTGACTGCCATTCCTTCTGAGACGGAGGAGATGTGTCTGGGACTTGAAGGGTGGGCTGAGTTAACTGAATGACATCTGGGCTGGGAGATGTTTTTGTTTTCTTGAGTTGAAATGAGTCATTTGTTTGAAATGACAATTATGTTAAGAATAGACATTTGTCATGCTTATTAGTATATTTGATGAACAGTGTACCATCTTAAATACTTTTGAAATTATCAACAGTATTTTTATTTTAAGTTTTGCTCATTCTTGAGGAAAGAGGAATTTCCCATTTGAAAGTAGGGATTTAAGCACAGCGAAGGGGATCACTCTGTGGACTGTAAGCCTGGAGTCTTTGTGCTATTGCTGTTTGCTGTAAAACAGTCCAGGGAGGATGGACGTTCTCTGTGGCAGTTGTCTTCATGGAGCTTCCCTTGGGAGGCTCAGCAGGACACAACTGAAGATTGCTCTATCGTAGACACTTCAGCATGTGAACTTCCCAGGATAAGTTTTGTTGATTCTTGTAAGTGAAATTAGATTTTATAGTTTTTACTTATTGTAGATTAGGGCTTCTGCTTCTTGAATGCTTAAAAGGAGCTTGGTTTTTTACTGGGTGATAACTACAATACATATTTATTAGTCTGGTCACAGAACTAATATTCATAAACTCTAGATTCTGTTAGCCTACTTGAGCTGTTATAGACCAATGATGCCCCCTTAGTGTTCCTCTGAGGTGGTCGTCTATCTGTCTGTCTGTCCATCTGTCTCTTTCAAATGTCAACTACTTTCCAGCAATTTCTGTGATAAATACGTAATGTAAGATACAACGTAAAACAATCCTCTGCATCAGGAACTTTCTACCTTTTGTCCAAATTAATGTTGCTAATTCTTATTGTTGTTTGTCTATGTCTGCAATGACTTCATCTAAATGTCTGATTTTAAACTTGTCATGTTATTTTATCATATATTTGCCTGTAGGCAAGATTGAACTGGATTTTGTTCCAAGATAATTAGGGAACATGGGTTCTGTGGTTATAATGGATGCATTTAATGTTAGTTCTTTGTGTGCGGTGTATGTGTTTATGACGCATGCACATGAGTGTATGACAGCTTGTATGTGCCTGTGAACAGGTAGAAGCCAGAGGAGGAATTAGCTGTCTTCGCTGTCACTATCTACCTAATTCCAGGGAGACACAGTTTCTCACTGAAGTGGACGTTTGCCATTTTGCCCTGCTTGGATGACTTTCGAGTTCCCAAGATACACCAGTCTCTACTCCACAATGCTGGGGTTACAGGCATAAGCAGCTGTCTCCAGCCTTTTATGTGGGTTCTGGGGATTTGAACTCAGATCTTCATGATTGTACAGCAAGTATTCCTACTCACTGAACCATTACCCTAGCCCTTGGTGTTAATTCTTACTCGTGCATTTTCTGCTTTTTAATAAAAGGCTTTATAATATTTGTAAAGGTAGAGTACATTCTAACGCTTCCTCCTCCAGTCCACAGTTGTGTGGCCTCTTAGGAAGCATGCCAAGCTCCTTTTCTTCCTGTGCACTTCACAACGAAGGATGGTGGTGCAAAGGAGTCGGGGAGGACCACTTTCAGTTTAATAACTGTCCCACATTTGAGTAATGTTTCAGAGGGATGGCCTAAGGATAGAAAAAAGGTACCTGGAAAATTGGGTTTTCCTTTTCTCTAATCAGCTTTTTCTTTCTTTCTTTCTTTCTTTCTTTCTTTCTTTCTTTCTTTCTTTCTTTCTTTCTTTCTTTCTTCCTTCCTTCCTTCCTTCCTTCCTTCCTTCCTTCCTTCCTTCCTTCCTTCCTTCCTTCCTCCCTCCCTCCCTCCCTCCCTCCCTCTCTCTCTCTCTCTCTTTCTTTCTTTCTTTCTTTTTGAGACAGGGTTTCTCTGTGTAGTCCTGGCTGTCCTGGAACTCACTCTATACACCAGGCTGGCCTCAAACTCAGAAATCCACCTGCCTCTGCCTCCCAAGTGCTGGGATTAAAGGCGTGTGCCACCACTGCCCGGCTCTAATCAGCTTTATGGTGTTGAAATTGGCAACTATATTGATGTGTAATTGTATTTATTTAAAGAATGCTATATGATAATTTGATGCTATGGAATGGCATCCAATCTGTCAAGCTAGTTAAAATAACCAACATCATATTTATTCATTTATTTGTTTTGTTTTGTTTTGGCAGTAGGTTAGAACACATATGACACACTTGTGAGCAAATTCGAAATATATAGGTCTGTATTATTATTGTTATTGTTATTTTAAGGCAGGGTCTCATATAACCCAGGCTAGTCTTAAAGTCCCTGCTCAGGTAAGGATGACCTTGAACTCCTGATTCTCCTGCCTCTATTTCCCAGGTGCTGGTATGACTGGCATGTACTTCCAGGCCCACTTATAAGATAGTCTTAACTAGAGACACAACCAATACTTGCTAGCCCTTGGCCACCATTTCCCACACCAGTGCAGCATTTCTTACCAATGTGTTAAATCAACTGATTTAAATATGCCTAAATATCATTCTTGTCATCCAAACCATTCAATCTTTTACATTCCCACATCGCAATATGAATATTCTATTCTATTTCTCTTTAGTTGTTTAGAAATTGAGGGAGAAATAAGGCCATGCCTTTTATTTTTAAAGTCTATCTAATTTCTTGTTTATAGTCAATATTTATCCTGGAAGCCCAGGAAACTGAGGGTTTAACGTAGTGTGTTTGGGGCTGGTTCATCAGCATGTATCCCCTGCTTGCTCTTGGGTTCTTTCTCCTTAGGTTGACCGATACATGGAAACCAGACAGATAGTCAGGCTCTCTGTCAATCTGGAACACAGGTACAGGCAGTGTTAGGGATCAGACCAGGCCTTGGTTCGGGCAGGTAAGAGGCATGGGTGTTGCTTCAGGCTAATACCAGAGACAGGTTGGTCTAAGAGGGGGTGGAGTCATGTGGCTAGTTGAGGCTTACGGAAGACAGAGCCAGGAAGAACACAAAGCACTCCCATGCCCTGTGAAGATTCTGAGAAAGGCCTTCTGTGTCCTTTCTCACAGAGTACGTGAAAGACTAAACCTTCCTTGAAAGAAGTTGTTTTTTAGAATCGGAAGCAACAGGTGAACACTTGGTTCCAAGCGATGCTGACACCGAAGCAGGCATTTGGCAGTGGGTACTCAAGAAAGTCCCAGCTTGAAAGCATGTGGCTATGTCTAAGCAGAGGGCCGCAGAGCACAAATGCTCATCTGAATGAGTAACATTTCCCTAGGAGTAGGGATTGGAGCTTTCATGCTCCGACAGGTTACTTCAGCACTGATGTATATAGTAAAGCGTATTCAGCCATTGGTATGGACAGGATTTCCCCACAGACCAAGAGGAATGGAGCTCTAGCCTCCAAAGTACCTGTGTTTGGGGGTAGGCCTTATCGGATAGCTGGCAGTAAGAGAGATTGTGTGGGTGGTGCTTCCATCCAATACGATTGATGGTCTTTTAGGAACAGGGAGCTCTTTCTATACAAGTACCCCGAGGAAAGGCTGTGTGTGCACGGAAGATGCGATCAAAGCCCACACCAGGGCCAGCAGCACAAGTAGCCATGCTGTTCTCTGATCTCCAATTTCCAGCTGAATCTTTGCAAAAATTGCACATCACTCAATCTCCATAATCAACGACAATGTATTAATGGCAGGCTAAGGTGACCAGCGTATGGTTTTGACTGGAAAGAAGTACCCTGGCCAGTAGTCTTCATGGCAGATGCTGGTGGCTGGCTTTGAACTTGTTCTCACACGTGAAGAATGCACGTCACTTCCCTGCCTCTCCTTTTTCCTTCTTTTCATCCCATTTTAATGACAAAATAACCTAGGGGTTAAAAATTTCACTAAACTCACTTCAAATATGTCAACAGTGTACCTCTGCTTTGAAATTATTTGCTTTTAGGTGAAATACTGCTCAAGATATTAAAATGTTTCTGAAACTATACACTATATAAATAACAAACACTCATATTTCCAGTTCCATAATGAATAGAATTATCATCTAACCTGTTTTTTTTTTCCCCTTTCTTTTATGGCCTGTTTCCATTATGGCCTATTTTATGGTCTGCTTCTTTTTAGAGGCAATGAATGTGTGTTTTGTTTCTATGGGCCATATTTTAAGCCACTGTTGTACATGGTAACATGTTTGGAATTGAATTTCAGTAGCATGATAATAAGCCATTAAGTTGCTCAATGCTTCATTAAACCACTGTACTGCCTAGTTTTATGTCATCTTGACCCAACTTGGGCCTTCGGAGAGGAGGGAACCTCAACTGAGAAAATGTCTCCAGAAGGTCAGGCTGTAGCAGTTGACTTGGGAGGACCAGCCTATTGTTGGTCCTGGGTTCTATAAGAAAGCAGGCTGAGCAAGCCATGGGAAGCAAGCCAGTAAGCAGCATTCCTCCGTGCGCTCTGCATCAGCTCCTGTCTCCAGGCTTCGGCCTGTTTTGAGTTCCTGTCCTGACTTCCTTGGAGGATGACCAGTGATGACGAGGCAGAAGCCAAATTAACCCTTTCTTCTCTGAGTTGCTTTGGTCGTGGCTAATTTCATCACAACGGTACTCACCCTAATGAAGACGTCCATCGTCTTACTGCTGGAAAGGAGTAGAACTTTCCGTTTCTTTACTGTCTTAAAGAAAACTTTCCCCACAGATATAATTGTTTTATACTCCTCACAGCTGGAGTCACGCTAAGCTGAGAGCAATAGCACTTGGTTCTCAGGTACATACTGTGGAAGATAAAAGAATATAATGAGAAAAGAGGAAGCCATAATCCTTACTGAGAGCGAGCTGCGGTCAGGTTTTTAGGATGTTTTCTGCTAATCTTTCCCTAGTTGAAATCTCTGTTAGGCACAGGCATTGTCCTTCTTCCTGCCCCCTCAGCTCAATGACATAGCTAGAAAGGGCCTTCCTCAGACTCAGTGGCTGTTCATTCCTGCAGGAAATGTAGACATGGGAAGCTCTTTCATTTTTTTTCAGATGACTTCCTGTGTCTGTGTGTGTGTGTGTGTGTGTCCTTGTGCTGGTAAGAGGAATGTTTTCTTGACTGAGCCATATTTGTAACCTCTGAGGTGATTTTTTAGAGTGGGGTCCTGGAGTCAGAATTTGCTGTCTTAAACCACAAAGACTTTTACTAGTCAGCGTCAGTGATGATGAAACTGATATCCAAGACAGTGTTTGCACTTCATACTTCGGAAGGCACAGCCAAAGTGGAAACAGACGTCAGTGGGAGCAAAATGTGCCCCCAGAATGTGGAAAATGATCGGAATGACAGGACATTTTATTGGTAGTGGGTCTTTGAATGGCACAGAGGGGAAGTCGCCTCGACCTCACCAGTAGACGTTCTGCCATGATACCCTACTGACTTGCGAGCTACCTGAGAACATCTCCAGCTGTCCTTTGGTCTCTTGCCCTCTGAACTCACTGACTTTAATCAGCCATGAGAAGTTTAGTATCTAACTGGGTTCATTTTCCAGATGATGGTGAAATATTCCTCTGTTCCTTGTGAGTGTTTTTCTGTGACATAAGTGGACTGGATGTTTAAAATCAGGACACGTATCCTAAATTAAATACTAAAGGGTTTAAAGAGAAGGCTGTTTGTACCCATACTGTTTGATGCATATTCTCCATATTAGGAGCTTTGTTAAAAGTACTTCCTCATTTCATCCATTATCAGAAGTCACGGGAAACACACCCTCGACATCCAATATGTGATCCTTGGAGAGACAAAGTTGATAAAGTAGGCTGTCTTTATGAATTCAAAAACAATGGGAGGAAGAGCTCAACGAAGATATGGTGTAATGATTGAGATACTTGAAATTAGTCATGTATGTATCTTACTACTGAATATAATAAAGTTTAATGAGTATAGGAAGGAGAGGAGGAGTGAGGGAGTGAATGTATAAATCTAAGCAGAGACAAACATTGAGAGTCCATCTCAGGGTCCAGCCCATCTGTTAGAAAAGGACCAAACTTGTGGCCCATCCTTCCAGGGAGCTGACACAGAGACAGGACAATCAGTATGATCCAGAGAGCCCATGTACATGAATGACTAAGGGTCATGGCTCTTAATGGTATGGGGAGGAGGCAGGACATTCTCTGTGGTTTGGCAAACCATAGTTTAAAGTAGTGGGCAGTGTCTCTAAATGCGATTTATATCATCATCATCATCATCATCATCATCATCATCATCATCATCATCATCATCATCATCGTCATCCCACGGCTTGAGATTATAGGCCTGAGCCACCATACCTGATTCAGGACACTATCGTGAGTCCAACAGTAGAGTTTTGAAAAAGCCACGTTGTTCAGTACAGGTCTATGGCACGGTGCCAAAGCTTATTTTAGGAAAGCCAACTGTGAGCCAAAGGGAGACAGTTCAGACAAGTAGCTCTGCTGTCTCAGTCTGAGGGGGCTGCTGCTTCATACTCCACATTCCTTGTGGAACGACGGGCTGGCAGCTCAGGATATTGCCTAGAAATACTACTTTGTACAAAATCGTATGTTTGATAGCTGCCGAATGTAAGCATGTTCAAACTTTCAGAATTTAACGCTGCACCCTTTCCCTGTGGTCCAGTTCTGTGTGTTTCCAATGGCAGCTCCACTTTGGACAGTGTCAGCCTATGACCACAGTAGGACATGCTGAAGATTCAGAGGCAGGAGGATCACATTATAGGACTAAGGCTATCCTGGCCGATGATAACTATTTATTGTTTACTTTATACATTGCAATTGGCAGACTTTTGCAAAATAGCACGTATGAGATCCTCGTTTCAGCTCCCTTGACAGTCTGGAGGCCGAGGCAGCGCCTGGGATTCTGTGCGCCCAAGATCGAGGGGGTGGATGTGGTACCTAGACTGGAGAGGAAGGAGATTCAGAAGAACATCCCAAGCCATTCATCCATGTGGTGGACTTGCAAACCGAGGGTTTCCTTGGAGGGAAGAGGCACTGTGAAGGAATGGAGAGGGGACATGACAGCTTTCCGGCTCAACTGGGATTAGAATGCGCTGATTCATAGTGACAGCCTTATCTTCTCTCTCTCTCTCTCTCTCTCTCTCTCTCTCTCTCTCTCTCTCTTTTTTTCCTTCCCACGGGGTCTCTGGTGGTTATGAATGAGAACAGAGCGGCAGTGTAGATTTTAATCGCGATGGTAGTGTCAAAGGGCAGACTAATAGAAAGGACTGTGGGATGTAGCAGGCTGGCGGAGGGGAGCTCAAGGACTGAGCATGCGCTGAGGCCGGGCATCGGGAGATCTGAGGTTACACTAAGGTGAGCTGCGTAGAGGGATCAGGAAGCTGCGTACTTTGATGTTCAAGGGCCAAGGGCCGGAGACAACGTATTTAAGTGCAAGCAGCGGTGGCTGTTCAGCATCAGTTGGCACAGGAGATTTTGAGGCGTCACAGAACATTCTGGGTGACAAGGTGAATAGTCACTCGAGGAAATACTGAGAAGGAAAGTTGTTAGCTTTGTTGAGATTTCTCTGGACAGCGACATGCCTGATGACTGACGTATCTGGGGGAGAAAAGGACAGTTTATTAGACAACCTTGAAAGTCCCCTCCTGTCTTAGAATTTTTAACGAAATTTTATTTTGGGGGGATGGGGCACTATTTTCCTTCCTTTCGATGTATTTTTTTTTTTTTTTTAAATCAGAAGACCAGAGTGAACTGGAAAGAAACTATTCAGCAATTCTATTTTTATTGATCCCCTTGTAATTGTAAATGTTTGACAGATTATGGTCTCTGTGAAGGCCTTGCGAGTCCATTAATGCGTTTCACTGGGTTCACTCAGGGTCAAGAAGTACAATGGTCAGAAAGTGTTGGTCTTTTTTGTCTTCCACCATATGGCTGGCTTCTGAAGCCCCAAGGTGGGCACTTAAGGCCGAAAAGGAAGGAGTTGCCTCAGTTATTTGTAAGGTAATATTAGTTGGATTCATCTTTTACCACATGGTCAGGGTCATGGTGATCCCATTTGAAGTTTGAGGCTTGGCATTTCACCTCTCCCTTGTGGAGTGGCCGGTTCTGGGCATTTTCAGAGTGAGTTCTGGGGTTGGATGTTTTGTCTGAAGTTTGTATCTGTATTTGGAGCTCAAGTACAGAGTGCAGGTCTGAAAACTAAGAAGGACCCCAGAGACAGAAAGGATTATATGAGTACATTTTGTATTTGATATTTGAATACCATCTTGATCTGAGAAGAAGGAAATCCAGGCTTCATCTTGCAACATAGAAAAATGACCCTTTATGGTCTATCATTGTTATTATTATCATTGTTGTTTTTGTTGTTATTGTTATAGTTGCTATTATCATTGTTGTTATTATCGTATCGTTACAGTTGCTGTTATTGTTACTATCGTTGTTATTGTTATTTTTATTGTTGTTGTTGCAGCCATCGACTGCTTTGAGCTTGAGCTTGCTTATCTGGGGAGATGGCTATATTATATTAAATACATGAAGCGGACACAAGAAACATTTGAAAGTTGAACTTGAAAGGATGACATTTTAGACTGAATTCAGGATGTAGGCCAAAACTCCTGGCCTTCCAGTGTAGTAGAGGAATTCTTTGTTCTGTGGTTGGAGTTTCCTTCCTTCTTTTGCCCTCCCTGTCTCCCCTCTCTCTTTCTCTCTCTCTTGAAAGATTCCTCTAGACTTGTGATTTTAGCCACAAAGTGAAGTGATCCCATTTGAGAGGACCCTCCTGATGAGCGCTTTTATTTCAGGCAGCGCATGCCCCAGCCAGTTCACGGCTTGCCCTTCTCCTTCCACATCTGAGATACCACCTTCTTACCCAGTGTGGTACCCAGCGGATCATGGCCCTCCACGGGGTCTAATAACTGAATGCATCCCCAACGACCGACCAGAGCCTTGGCTCTTTAAGCACACAAGTTGCATGGCACAGGCTGTGATGCTTCATGATGACCACAGAGCTGCCCCAAACGCCCCGGCTCAGATGTCAGCAGTAGGTTCTGTTTTTGTTTTTCCTCTTTTTCTGTATTTATCAAGTTCTCTTATGGAATCATAGTGACTTCATCATGGGTAGCAGACTCATAATGTTTTCCCATGCGTTACTCAGTGTGGATTCTGTTGTTTCAGAATGTTGGGTTTTTAACCTTGCTGTTTGAACTGCTAACCAGAGTTTCTTCCAAAATGATCTAGTGAATTTTGGCTTGAGATTAAGATAGACTTCCGTGCTTTCTGAAGTGGCCCTAAACATATGTCTGTATTTTGTACTATGGATTTTGTTTAAAAAGGCATTCTCAGTATTGACAAGTATATCCTTTATGATCTGTTATCCAGATATCGCTTAATTTTTATACCTACTTTATACACCCATGCACCTTGAGTGGGATCATGAGTGGAAGGGCTTAGAAGCCTGTTTTAGATGACAGGACTGGAGACAAGATCACCATGGCTCTACTTTGCCATCAGCCATCCCATCAGCTACAAACACAAAGCACACCCAGTCACTTCATGTCTGCTTTTGTGGACTCAATAGAGGCTGTTGTGTTTGAGTACACAGATATACATACTCTTGTATATCTTACGCTCCTGTATAAATAATCTTATTCTGTGAGAACAGAGAGGAGTTGGAGACATCTGTGAAGCAGAAGTAGGAATGAGAGAAAGAGGAGAGAAGGGCACCTGCAAGGCCATCTTTGACTTCATCGTCTGATAAGCCTGAGGGTTTCATGGATTCAGTGCGGATCCAGGAGAGCTGTTAGCTGCTTCTATTTATTATGTTTTTATGATATTGGGGGTTGAACCCAGGGCCATGCACATCACAGGCACATACATTACCACCGAGCTACATCCCCTCCCTATCTTGGTGGGCTTTTTAGGTACCGTCTGTGGTTTGAAATTTTCTTAAAAAAGAATTTGTCCTATGTGACCTGCCCAAGGAATTCACCACCGGCCTTGGAAAGTAGTGAGCCTCCTGTCACTGAAGGATTCACCACAGCAGATGTTCTGTTAGGATTAAAACACTGGATAAGAGGGGGAACTAGGGAACTCTAGAGGTTTCTTGCCAGTCGTGAGAGATGTTGCATTAAATTTTATAGTCAACACTATTGTATAAACAGGAAACTAATGCTGGGGTAAGACCAGTAAAATTGCAGTCAATTGATCATTAAAACCAAACCTAGACACACCCATCACCCAAGTATGCACACATGATAAATGCCAGGATAGTTCTCTTTGCCTTTGAAGTTTACTATTTGCAGGTTGTAATGTTTCTAAGAGTGAAGTGCTTTCCAACTGTCTTTGATGGCCTGATCTTTCCCTCTTGTGTCCTCTGTGAATTTGGACAGAACCCCAAAGTCACTCCGTTAAAGACCGGGTAAAGGCTGGATAGAAAACATGTATGCTTTCTTCTGAATTCTGGTGCTCTTGTTCTTTGCCTGGGGAACAGCCTTCAGAGGTCTGCTTCTGGAAGAAGAGGGGAAGCCATGATGTTTTGTGTGAGCTCAAGTAGGCAGAGAAGTTTTCCTATCATTAGATAATAATATGTATTAAAGGTCACATGAAAGTGCTCAGCCTGTGGTCTGAGTTTTTACTACTGGTGATTATGATTTGTGACTTCTAGAAAGTTCAAGGATATCTGACCAAATAGTTTTATATCCGATGCAGTTTTGATGTCATCAAAAAGAGAACCAGCAGGCAAACATTTTCAGCTCTGTCTCTTTTCTTTGTGTTATTTGTTCTTCTGCCCTGTCTTGAAAGGCCTTAGAAAATGTTGACTTTGCCCCTGTGATTGCTGGGGCTTGTAAATTGTTATGTGCTTTAAGACAGGTGGTCTCAGCTCCTACCTTGTTTTCCGGTCTTTTTGCTTCTACTGCTTGGGTTCCCAAGAGTCAAAATTGATGCCAGATGTCAACATCAAGAATCCCTGACTGGCTTTCTTGTTCTCCCAATCCCCTCCCCACTCCCTAGACACCAGTGCAAGGAAACTCAGACACCAGAGACAGACGTTGCTAGCACTACCAGCAGGCCCGTTTGTGAGATCTGCAGGCACATTGTTCTGGGCTTGAGAATGCTCACACTCACAGATGAGCATACCAAATGTACTGTGTTAATTAGTGGTCTAGAAAATTCAGTTTTATTTTTGTTTTGTTTTTAATGTTTCTATTTTCTGGTCCTGAGGACTCATGTCTTCTTCCAATTCTGGGACTTTTTTTTTTTTTGAGACATATCTCATTCTGCATCCCAGGCTAGCTTTGAACTCTATGTATCCCAGACTGGCCTCAAACTCACGAAAATCTTTCTTCTTCAGCCTCCCAAGTGCTGGGATTATAGGCATGAGTCACCATGCATGTAATCTGGGATGCTTTGTTTTTGATTTATTTCTTTACTTTTGGTACTTCCGTGGGTTGGGTTTCTTAGTTGTTTCTGAGGCTGCAATACTTCCTGCGTCCGAACTTTACTTTCAGATTCTTTTCACCGCTCTGTGTGATTTCTTCTCAGTAAAACTCTAGAGTATTAATTCTCTCTTCAGCTGCTCTCTGTTGTGTGTATTATTTTCTTTTGAGTTTTCATTTCTGGAAACTTTGAATCATTTTCAACTTCTTAACATTTATTTATGCATTTCTCTGTGTGTGTGTGTGTGTGTGTGCGTGCGCGCATGCGTGTGCGTGCGTGCGCTCTCGAATGTGGTTGGAGGGTACACACGAGTGATGTATGCTTTCTCTCCTTCCACCGTGTTGGGGAATCAAACTCAAGTCATTGGGCTTGACAAGCACCTTTATGTTTTTGAGCCATCTCAACCAACTCATTTTCAAATGGAATAATTTAAAATCTGTCATCCTTTTAATAAGTCCTCCTATTAAAAGATTATTATTTAAAAACCATTCTGACAACTCCAGTATGTATAGACTTGGCATTTGTTGGTTTTGATGACTTCAGTATGTGCTGGCTTGTTTCCAAATGTTTTGTGCTCCTCCAGTCCATAGCCCTTCCTCCTGGCTCTGACCCCACCCCGTGCCTGTGTTCGTTTGTGTGTTTCTTTCTCTCTGGGCATCGAGAACTCAAGTTAAACGCGCTTCGGAAAGAATATGCCTTTGCTTCTGTTTTAACCCACAGGCACTACCGTTTCAGTTTTCCCTTTGAGTTTTTGCTGGCCAGATGAGCAGGATTAATTTCAGACCCTGATTAATTAATGGCAGATGTCTGTCTGTAAGTTCTTAGGGAAGAATCCTTGCAGCTTTCATCCAAGTCGAGAGGCAGTGACACTTCTGTGCCTGCCCCCTTGTGATGCGAGTCTGTTCACATCTCTGGTTCACATGTTGACATCCGACTTGTTGCAGGGACCTCTGATCTGATTCTAGGGTCCTTCCGAGTTCTGCTGTGAACACCAGACCTAGCAGCTAATGGGGTTTGGAATCTTAGCATTGGCCACATTTGGCCTTCTTTTACCTCAGCTCATTTGTTGACATATTTTGTTCCTTGGAGACTCACTACTTTTGCCAACTTGGCTGAAAACTGCACAGGTAGCTGCTTCTGGGTTTTCATTATATGTGTGTGTATATATATATATATATATATATGCAACAAGTTAAGATGCTTTAATGTTGGAAGGGTTTTCAGGATATTTGTTCTTTAATATTCCTGGAAAGAAGTCTACAGTATGACACATTTTATCCCCTGAAGGCATTTTTTAAAAAGAAGATCTGTTTATTTTCACGTGTATCTCTGTATGCGGCAACATGAGTTATACACGCCTTGTGCGTTGCCCATGCAAGTCAGAGGAGGGTATCATATCCTCCGGGACTGTAGTTACAGTTTTGAATTGCCATGTGGGTGCTGGGAACTGAACCTAGGTCCTCCCCTACAGAAGCAATGAATTCTTGTAACCACTGAGCTCTCTTTCTAGAACATGAAATAGAGTTTTATTTACTAAATAATCCTGTTCCTCAGTCTGTCTCATTGCTTTTGGTCTCATGGTTGGTTCTGTAATGATGCCCTCGTAGAGATATGCCAGTGTGGACTGCTGATTATCTCCCCCACAGTAAATAGCTTGAAGCAGAATTGGCAGGTCCGAGAGTGTATGCGGCTGATTCTTTATAGACGATGCCAGGACAGTCAGGAGAAGTGAAGGAATCCTGTCCCACCAAACCTCCTCACCCTATTGGATAAATAGATAAAAATCATTAGTGGGCTGGGAGAAATCACACTGTAGATTTAAATGTAGATTTAGATTTAAATTTATATTCTGTTGACCAATCAAAAAGCACATTTTTTTTTTATTGACCAGTTTTTTGTTTGTTCGTTTGTTTTTTATTTCCCATATATAAAACTTGTTTGTGTTTATCAAATTTTCTATTGGAGTTATCATTTAACAGTTTATTTTTGTTTAGTCCATATATTTCATAATATAGCTCTTGTTTTCACAACTTTCAAGATATTAGTAGTTTCTCTAAGATCCAAAGCGTGTTTCTGGTTGTGGGTTCTTTTCTCCCCCTCCCTCCCTTCCTCCCTCCCTCCCTCCCTCCTTCCCTCCTTCCTTTTAAATACAAAGCAGCTTTAGGCATTTGTTTGGTTTCCTTCATTAACCTTTTATTTTTTAAGGTTTTGCATTATGCATGATTCTAAGATGCTATTAACATTTAATTTTTGTTTCGATCACTTAAGACTTTATCATATTTAGTTCTAGTGCAATGAACTTTTGTTTGTGTGATATGACAGCTTTACCTGCCTGACCCTTCAGGTTTTAAGTTGCTTGCCGAGGTATCAGTTGGTGGTATCATTTATATGTAGCCAGATTGTGTGTGTGTGTGTGTGTGTGTGTGTGTGTGTGTGTGTGTGTATGTGTGTGTGTGTGTGTATGTGTGTGTGTGTGTGTGTGTGTGTGTGTGTATGTGTGTGAATAAGGGAAGAGGAGACTTCCCTGGAAGACTGAAAGATAAGGAGTCCACTTTGTGGAGAGGGAATGGACAGGGCCAGTGAAAACAGGACGTGGGAAGACATGAACTAGCCTGTGTTTTCTAGCAACTCTCAGTAGTGCTGTTGGTCCACCACGGAAGACTTGCTGGCAGATGAGGCAGAGCCCAAACCTGGGAGCATCTTGACGTACCGCAAGTCTGGAAGGAGAGGGACTAACAGCGCAGTGCCCCTGACAGACAAACAAGAGGAGGGCAGAGACAGGTCCCTATTTCAAGGCAAGTGGTCTTCTCAGAGGTTTTGGGTTGGGGGTGGGGACATTTACCAAGAGCACATGCAGGGACACAAGCAACAAACCTAGTTTCTTTAGTATTCCCGGCTTTAAAGCAGAGGACTGGGGAAGGGAAGGAAGAGGAAGTTGAGCATTTTTCTTTTCTCGTTTCTTAACAGGAATTTTAGCATGTTTGTATTCTGGGGCTGAGGAGAAAACAAGGCCAAAGTCACAAAAAGAGAGTGAAATAATAATACTATAAAAGCTGAGGCGAGTTAGGAACTAGGATGGGTGGGAGAAATGTCCTGTGACATCAATGTTGGCCAAATTGGCCAATAGTGGTGACTGTGACAATCATGGGAAGGTCCAGGTTTGTGAGGCAAGCATCCAAGACAAGTTTATGGCATAGAAAGACGTGGCTGCTCCCTGCCTGATGGATGCTAGAGCCTTGACTTCATCTTTATGCAATAATTTATTGGATGTTTTCTCCCAAGTCTGAATTGTTAAGATCACATTATTAACAATTAATTCAACTTCAGAACTAACACTGTGAGAATTACACATCACTTGGAACCAAAGTTTGGGACCAAAATTAATGTAAGCAAGGTGTTGCTGTCACAGTTTTGCTTCTAAGCCTGTTGCTTGTTTCCATCACATTTCCTGTCTACGAGCCAGGGAGAGATGCTCCTGACCCCACCACCCTGCATCCAGTCTTGTGTCACTCTGCCCGCTGTGGTCAGCACCATTTTCTCTGAATCCTAAAGGAATTGTTCACCTTACTTATATACTGTATTGGTTCCTTTTCTGTTGCTGTCATAAAACACCGTGAGTAAAAACAATGTGAGGAAGAGTTTATTTTGGCTGCCAGTTCTAGAGGGAGAGCCCATAATAGCAGGTGAGGCATGGCCAGAGCAGGAAGCTGACTGGTCACATTTTGTCTAGACACATACTTACACTGAGAGGGATGGGGGGGGGGGGAGAAGAGGAGAGAGATGGAGGGCTGGGGGAAGGGAAGAGGAGAAGTAGAGGGAGATGGAGGGGGAGGGGAAGGAAGAGGGAGGGAGAAGGGAGGAGAGAGGGAGGGGAAGGGGAAGTGGGAGGGGGAGAGGAGGGAGAGGGGGAAGAGGAGAGGAAAAGAGTGGGGAATCTTGCCCTCAGTGACATGCTTCCTCTGGCCAGGCTGCACAATCTAAAGATGCCATAACCTCCCCCAAACAGTTCCATGGGGGACATTTCTCATCTGAACTACCATACCCTTCTTCTTCCTAAGGGAAAGAGATTTTTCTTTGAAACTAGCAAAACTCCTAAGGCATCCCCAGAGACACCGTGTTCTTATAAATCTGTTTGCATCCTAGATAGCCCTTTCTCTTTGGGTTTGCCATTCCTCCTATTGGTGAATTACATGAAGTGTCCCCAGATGGTGGGTTGGAGGATTATTCTTTGCCACCCTTTGCTTGCAATGGGAATGTGCACTGGTGAACTGTGCCTTCTATGGGGATGTTCTGGCTTGCCTATTAAGCTCCAGGGATTGGACCAGTCATAAGCCTACTGAGTCTCAGTCTCTGTGACTTAAATACTTTCCAATTGACTCCCTGAGACAAGAGATTTCCACTTTAAAAAGGATCCTGTGTTCTGCCCCTATTCCCAGAGCAACTCATCTGGGCATGCAAATTTGGTTTCCTGTATCCAGTGTTACTCATTTTCAAGAGAAGTCATAGAGATAGTGCTTTAGACTTTGGGTAGACACCTCTTTCAGGAGCTGGACTTTATTTACAGATGGTTTACATTACTTTGTTCTATTAGCCTTTGCAGGAAAAATCCTATCTCTATGATATCAAATGCCTCGTTTATCCTAGCTTCAATCAAGACTTATGCCTTCCATCTGCTCTCAGGAAACGATGCCCACTGTTGCATGCTCAACCTCCCTGGTCTCCCTCATGATTACACTGTGGGGCAGTTTCTGCACATTTTAAAAGTTCTTTCCTACGTCTTTTCCTGTATCATGTCCTACTTCTGGGTTTGTGTGATGATGCTGTCATGAGTATTGCTTGGTAAAATAAAATAAATGTTTGCCCCACCCCCACGCCCACAGCTGGAATACACAGCTGTGTTGCTGTGATATAATTAGCAGACAGATAAAGATGCATGTCGAATCGGTTTCTCATAGGTGGTGGTTTTGCAAGGAGGGAGCTGAGTTAGAATCTTATTCCTCTTAAAATAGGAAGGTGAAATGCTTTATTAGAATAGCTGCCATTATATCAGCAACCTCACTAAAATCGGCCCTGGAACTGAATGCCCTCACAATGATTTGTTACTGTTTTTAATCAGCTGCAATAACAATATTATCTCAAGCAAAGAGAACGGTTACGGCTGGGCAGTGGTGGCGCACGCCTTTAATTCCAGCACTTGGGAGGCAGAGGCAGGTGGATTTCTGAGTTCGAGGCCAGCCTGGTCTACAGAGTGAGTTCCAGGACAGCCAGGGCTACACAGAGAAACCCTGTCTTGAAAAACCAAAAAAAAAAAAAAAAAAGAGAGAGAGAGAGAGAGAACGGTTAATGTAGAAGAGAGAAACTTCTAAGACACAAATTAAAAAACAAGCAAACACTGTTGTTTCCATGTTAGATATTTAATTCTGAGACAAGATAAACATATATTGAAGGTTGAATCTTTTTTTTTTTCTGGATGTCCTGGAACCACCACGCTGGCCTCGAACTCAGAAATCCACCTGCCTCTGCCTCCCAAGTGCTGGGATTAAAGAGGTGCGCCACCACTGCCCGGTTTGAAGGTTGAATCTTAACCCCACCACTGGCGGTGTCCTTTATATGAATTTTCATGTGGGCATTTCTAGCCAGTGGATTTTAATTATTTATCTATTCTGTAAAGTTTATTTTCAAAACTGGATTCTAAATAGGCTTTAAAAAATGTGTCTCCTGAGTCAGACTCCAGACTGAAATCACATCACCTTTATTGCAAACCTTTGTATAGAGGCTTACTCTCTGGTCAGGCCCCTCTGCTCTCTTAATTTGTCTTAGATAATAGATGAGTTACTTTTCTAATTGCTTTGTCATAATACCTGACAGTAGGAGGAAGGAAGGAAGGAAAGAAGGGAGGAAGGGAGGAGGGAAGGAAGGCAGGCAGGCAGCTTGAGATTATAGTACATCATACAGGCATTTGCTGCTTACATCATATCTATAGTGAGGAAGCAGGAAGAGATGAATGAGCACTCAGCTCATTCTCCCTTATTATCCAGTCTAGGACCTCAGCCCCTGGGATGGCGCCATTCACATTTGGGATGAATCTTCTTCCATTACAATCTAGAAACCCCCTTTGGAAACGCCAGAGGTGTCTCCTGATGATTCTAGATCCTGTGATGCTGACAATCCTTATCAGTTCCCATAGATGATTTGGTCCAGAGAATTACCACTGCAAGTCAGATTGGGTTTGCATAGACTCCTAGATTTTTAATATAAATGATCATTTTGCTGCAGAGAAGGATGGTTTGGCTGTGCTACTCCTTGTAAGCCAATTGTATTCTTGTTGAATGAACCAACTATGCTCTCAAGAGCTATGTTGAATTGTAAGTATCATAATGAGATTCCTGCTTTGTTTTTCTTTTGTCATTAACAAAATAGCTTCTGTTAGCAAATCTATTCATATTTAATGGGAATTATTCAGAATAGTCCAGCATGGCCATATGGTTGGTTTTAACTGTAGAAAAATAGCAAACACTCTGGAAAGGGTTAATTATGAACCTACTGAAAGAAACTGCTTTGATGATTACATCATCCTTTGGTATATTTAAGCTAGAGTTGAGTTTGATTCCTAAGTGATAGCATTCTAGAGGCGGCTTTTCTCGGGGGAGATAATTGGACATCACACTGAGAGGTAACAACGGTTTCTACTGCTTTACCATTTTTTGTGGGTGACTCTCCAATGGTTTTGCACTCTTCTGAGTGACCATCACAGTAGACACTGCCATTTTAGACTTTGAAGTTAAAACTATGTTCCATTGTTGGCAGTGGAGTGATGCAGGTCTTTTGGATAGACCTGCCTCTCACACCTAGGCTGGTGCTTCTGAACAGTGAACAGCTTGTCCTGCTGGCAAAGGTGATGCCTTGCAGGCCCTGACACCTGACTACTAAACCAGGAGAGACCCCCTGACTCTGTTTCCCTAACAAGGCCTCTTATCAAGGTGGGTCCCATTGTTCTGGAGTTACGAACATCTTCTTCCTATACACAATCCACCATGTTCAGCAGGCTATGGACCAAGCAATGGGTTGTTTGTGTGCTTACTGACTTAAGAGAGAACGTCTGACACTGGTCAGAAATAGGCTAATGTTTGTAGCTCCCCCATCTCCTGGATTCATATATTGAAATCCTAATCTCCAGGGTAATAATATTAGGAGATGGTGATTTAGTCAGGAGAGTAGAGCCTTCATTAGTGGTGGCGACTTTATAAAAAGTGGGTCCTGAGTGTCCCCTTTGTTTTGGGTGAATTGTGAGAATTCAGTGGTTAGATGTCTGGCCTAACCAAGGCCCTGCACCAGTACCCAACTCTGCTGCTAGTGTCCATAGACTTCTGATCTGCAGAACAATGAGAAATATGTTTGGTGTGGAGGTCACTCAGGCAATGGTGGTGGCAGGGCAGTGCAGATGCACTAATGAAGAGGCTAGCTGTCAGAGCCCGCAGGAAGCAAAGCAGCACAGGGAGTGCTCCTTGTAGCTTGCTCTGGGAGGGACTTTTATTCTGGCAAGTGAGGTGGAGGGCTGACCCTTCTGGTCAAGCTTTTCCTCCTTCTCTTCAACATAGCACCCATAGAATGCCCATAGACTGGTTAATTCAGCTCTTTCTGCACTGTAGTCACGGTCCTCCAGGTTCCTCTCAACCACTGTTCTTGGCTTTGGGCTCTTTGGAGGTTTTTGTCTTTCTGTTTTTGCTTATCTGTATTTTCATTGGAAATTGGGTGTGCTCTGTGGCAAATTGGGGATGATGTCGTCTTTACTCGGAAGTTTGCAGGCCTTATTGATTAACTACAGCTGTTGATGCTAAGGAACTATCTCTGTGTTGAGCTGGTATGAAAGATATTAGACTTTACTGTTTCTTAAGGGTGGATGCAGCCCCTCCAGGAAGAATGGGGTGTACAGGAGCTATCATTCCACAGATATCATGCCATCTGCAAATGACAAAAGAGCTGCCCACGTCTACAGCTTTCCGTTTTCTTTTAAAATTACACTCTAATAACTTTTTTTAAAAAAGCCTTTGTGTACATTAGAATTGCCTTTTCCAGTCGAGCTGTGATATGATCTCAGGCTCATGAACAGGATATGAATTTAGGAGACCTCAGACCTTTTGGCCAGCTCCTTTAGCGCAAACGCGGGAGAGCTTGCCGCTGACTTTGTCT
>CM052702.1:59121301-59155514 GCA_028551405.1 Uromys caudimaculatus | reverse complement strand
CCCCCCCAGCCATGTGTTCTTAGGCTCTTGGCTGAATGTTTTTGTATCCAAGACTTACAAATGGCAACACCTACTCTCAGAACAGTGCCTTTAGAATTTCAGCTAAAGTCTTTACTGAATGAGTCAGAAATTTTCTCCTAGGACATTTTCTACCAGCCTTTATAATTGAACATGTGAAATGGCCCTCAGTTTGGATTAAAGTCCACTTTGCTTTAGTATTTAAGAGAAAATAGCCATTTTTTCTCTTAGACTGGATATTAAAAATACATAGGATTTGTTTTTACCCCATAGTCTTGAGCTGTCTACTCTCAGTTCTGTGCAAGGCCTTGCGGAAGCCTTGAAGTGGACAGTGTAGTGCATAGGTCCTTGGGTGAACTGAGAACCACCAGCACCAGCATGGCCAGGGAACTCTGGGTAAATTCATGTTCATAGGCCCAGCCCATACCTACTGAGTCAGAAGCTCAGCAGCTTGAGGCCTAATGCCTATTTCTAAACAGTCTTCTAGTGGACACTTGGGACTATATGTGGTAGTTTGAGAACTGGTTGAACGCACATCTGGCTTTCCAGGTTAGCTCACTTTGAGAGCTTGTGAAAATATGAGTTCTTGATCTCACCCACAGAACAGGAGTCAGGAGGTCTTGGCAGGGTCCGGAATCAGTGTTTTATGTTCTCTGGAAAAGCATACTACTTTGTCCTACTAGGTCACTCAGGAGCTATTGTGAAGATCATAGCGACTTGTTCCAATTGGGAATCTTTAAAGAAGTCAGGTTGCAAATAATGGCATATAATCTAAGGTTTGCTTCTGATTTACTTAAGGACATTTCAGAAATATAGATACCTAAAAATTGTGGCTGTCTAGGTCCTACTAGGTTAAAACCCCTCATCAAGTTTGATTAAATCTGCATTGTTTAGTGTTTGCGTGTATATTATAGCAACTGAGAATGATGGGTTTTTTAAATTTTTAGTATTTATTGACAGTTGCTATAAGATACTGCCATATTAATATCTTTATGTATTTTGTATCATACTCTTACGACTCTTACCAAGATTTAGTAGAAACTCTCTCAATATCTTTCCTCTTTCTCAGTAATATGCAACTTGTTTCTTCTTTTGATTTAGTCTTCAGAGATCTCAGAGTAAAAACTTCACTTTAAAAAATATTTATTTATTTAATGTCTATGTATGTATGTGTGCCTGTGTGGGTGTATGTGTATCACATGCATGCAGGTGCCCTGGAAGCCAGAAGTGGCCATTGGATAGCCTAGAACTGGAGTTACAGATGGTTGTGAGCTGCCTGATATGGGTTCTGGGAACTAAATCCCGGTCTTCTTCAAGAGCAGTAAGCGCTCTTGACCACTAAGCCATCTTTCCAGCCCCAAATTTGTGATTTAAAAATGAAAATCTATATCACCTTCTGTATCCTGGCTGGAGATAAACTAAGCGGCCAGTGGAAGATCTGTTCTTTACTCTGAAGTAAGTTTCCTATTTGTCGAGCTTGTCTCAGCTCTGTACTGGTGTCGTTCCTTGTCTCCTTCTATCTGATTGGCTGCACCGTGATCACCGGTAGCCTGACTGTGAAAGAGTTAATGTTTTCCAGTACCAAGCAGAGACATAGGCAGTGGGGGAAAATCTCCTTCATTTTGTTTCAAAATAAACCATACCCCACATAAGTACAAACAGCTGCAGTGCAGGCTTGAGGCCAAAAGAAACCAGTGTGGCGCTTCGAACTCCAGCCGAGAGGAGTTCATGTATCATGGATTTGAGGGCAGGCTCCATCATGAAATCATTAGGCCCCGGCAGGAGCACAGTCTTTGCTTGTCATGCTGGTCACCTCCCTAGACACCAACCCAAAGAAAACCAGCATGGCTTTTTGAAGAGGTGGCTTTTTTTTTTTTTTTTTTTTTAATCCCCAGCCCCAGAAGACTGAATACACTACACCTGTACCTACAAAACAGACAAAGCTGGTCTACAAGGCATTTACAGCTTTGCTGGCTGCTTGGCTTTTTTTTTTTTTTTTTTTTTTTTTTAATCTCTTATCACTGGGTTCAAGCAGCAGGCACACTCACCCTGGCCCCGTGACATACTGTTTCCTTTTCCAACCTCAGGAAAGTGTTGGTCTGGGAGAAAAGGCCTTTGGGTTGTTTCTCCTCCCTGTTTTATCTCAGATGATTGCTTATCAGCTCAGGAACACCCTTTACCCCCACGCAACTAGGGATTGACCCCAGGGCCTTGCACAGTTAGGCAAGTGTTCTGTCACTCACTGAGCTGTAACCCCAGCTAGCAACCCCTCCACCGCTCCTGCCCCTTAGCAATGCCCCCACACCTCCTGCCCCTGAGCACCCCCTCCACTACCCCTGTCCTGTAGTAGAGTGCTTTCTACCATCCCAGTGCAGTAGTTCTTCAGTGGCCGCCAGCTCCTTCTGCACGCCAATGCACGCCAATGTGACATTTACCGTGTATTTGCCGTAGCCTCCTGGAGCTTTCTGGCCATCTAGGATGGTATCTTTCTGGCTAATGATGAGACAGTTTGAAGCCTTTCAGATTTTAGGTCTCCGTTTGGTTTTTAGATGATGCTGTGAGCAGAGACTTGCTCGGCGACACTTGGCGGTTTACTAATCTCTTCACAGTCTATTTAGACAAAGAAAGGGAGGTACCTTCTTCCTCGGCATTTTCTGAGGCTTTCTTGATAAATAGCTCTGACAGTTATCTTCAGTATTAGATGTCACAGGGCTGTAGAGGACAGGACAGTAGGAACGGGATGCTAGCCATTAGGCCCCATTTTTTACTTGTGTTCTCTTAGTTACTAAAATCACTGCGAAAAGGTCAGGGACAGTTTTTCTTTGCATCCATTCCGTTGTTTCGTCGGCAGAGTGGCCATGTTGGAAATGCAGTCCATTGGATTGCTATATGAAAAACTGATGTCACATCGAAAAGATAGCTCAGCTGTAAAACACTTGCAGAGCAAGAACGGGGACTTGAGTTTGAGCCACAACACACATAAAGAAGCTAGGTGTGGTGGCAAGTACTCCTGACCCAGCTGTGGAAGTGGAGACAGGCAGGTTTCGAAGGCTTACTGGCCAGCCAGCTTAGTGTGGTTGGCATATCCAGGCAAAGGAGAGACCCTGTCTCAACAAACAATGGCTGAGGTGGTCTTCCATCTCTCTCTCTTTCCCTCTCTCCTCCCCCTCTCCCTCCCTCCCTCCCTCCCTCTCCCTCTCCCTCTCCCCCCTCTCTCTCCTGTCTGTCTGTCTCTCTCTCTCTATCTCTCTCCTCCCCCTCCCTCTCTCTCTCTCTATCTCTCTCCTCCCCCTCCCTCCCTCTCTCTCTCCCTCTCTCCTGTCTGTCTCTCTCTCTCCCTCTCTCCTCCCCCTTCTCTCTCTCTCTCTCTCTCTCTCTCTCTCTCTCTCTCTCTCTCTCCTGTCTCTTTCCCTTTCTCTCTTTTCCTCCCTCCCTCCCTCTCCCTCTCTCCCCCCCCCAATGTATTTGCTCACATGTGAACTCATACACATACACATACAAAGTCAGTCAGGCCACGCTGTCCTTAGTGATCCTTCAAGTTGGTAAAATCCTGTATGTGAATCCTCAGGAAATAGGAATGTAAATGTTATGCCCAGCTGGGAATCATTGACACTCCAGCACAAGGCTCGATTTTATTAGTTTCTCCTCTGTACTTGTAAAGGGAATTCACTGAGGTGGAGTGGTGCATCCTGGGAACAGGGAAGGAAATGAAATGAAGCACCTCATTATTTTCCAGTACTGAAGTAGATACTAGGTTTGTATTCTGCATTTTTTTTTCATTATTAAACTTTTGGCATGATGTGTACGTTAGCTTGGGGTTGCATACTGTTTTTCTTTTAAGCTAACTTTTATCTCCATTTTGTTAGGTTATTCAGGGAAGCTAGGTTTCTCGCTTGGCTCTAGAACTTTGAAAATAAACAGAGCTTTTGTATTTTCGAATAGCACATTGTGGGCTGAGCAACATCTGGAAGAGATTATTCTTTTGGTAGGCAAAGAAATATCATAATCTACTGTCTTCAAAGAACATGGCACCTTCCCACGTTTCTTCTAGATCCTTGAAACAGAAGTCCTGAGGGTCACATTGCTGGATCATCTCCTCTGTTGTGTATCAAACATAAATGTATCTAACACTAAATATTTCTATGGCTTTTAAAAACAGTGCCAAAGCTGGTGGTCTGGGGCTGCCTGTACTTCCCTTTGAGGCTAGACTTCTCCTTTTCCAGGAGTCCTATTTGAGTTTTGGCACCATGCTCTTTAGCTTTGCAATTCATCTTAGACGTCTTTTCTTGTCTTCTCCAAGACCAGGCCCATGTGTGTCTGGCGTGGTAATGTAAATTTTAATAGGAAATTCTGCCCAGCTTGAAAATTACAAAATTAAGTTTATTCTTGGCTTTGTCTGTTCTTATGGTTGGTACGACAAAATATGAATACTTCCATTTACAAACATTTTTATCACAGCTGTTTCTGTAATAAAGAACTCTCCCTGTTCTTTTTTTCACCACTCCTGATTCTGTTTCTCTCTCAAGCCTGTAGGAAACTTGCAAGTATAGCACAGAGTATGAGGAACCTTTTATTTTAGCAGTTAAGAGTGAATTGCTTACATTTATTCAAGACCGTGCTGGAAATACTTCATAATGTATTTCTCATAAATGAGGACACTTTCCCATATAGTCACAAAACAGCCAATCAAATCAGTCAGTTAACATTGTATTGTCTTCTGGTTTTCGAATCCCATTCATGTTGTCTCAGATCACCATGGCTACCTCCTGATCATTAAGTGTTCAGTTCATAACCTTGTGCTGTATATACCTGCCCTAACTACACTTGTCTCTTTTATACGGAGTACTTGGGCATGGGACATGGTAACTCCAACTTCATTATACATTCATTGCCTGTAGAAGTTAGGCCTCATTTTTCCTCTCCGCCCTATGCTCCCAGAAATAAGACTCAGACTCAAAATATATTTACAAATACCTTGGCCATATAGCTAGTATCTACCCTGAATAGATCATAACTAAAGATAACCCATTAATTTTAGCCTACATTCTACCATGTGGCTGGTTACCTGTGCTCAGGTACCATGTGTCCATCTCTTCACATCTTCCTGGCTGATCTCCCGCCTGCCTCTATCCCAGAATTCTTTCTCCTCCCAAATGTCCCTCCTGCCATTTCCTGCTTAAGCAATCAGCCGCAGGCTTTTTAATTGACAGGTGATACATCCATACAATATACAAGATATTTTCTCTACATCTGCCCTCCCAGGCCTTCCTCTGAAGTCTTGGTGGAAGCCTCTATGACCCCAAACTCTTGCATTCTACTTGACTGCAAAACCAGGATCACCTGGATGATGTCAAAATCTTCTGCCTACATAAGCAATGATCAGACTCCTTGAACCAAAGATGTGTGGCTTCTTTGATGGTCAGTCCATGGTCATCATGTACTTACTTCTCTAGAACCAGGCAGTTCTTCTTTCAGTAGAGAATAATATTCCAAGGTCCACATGCTGATTGTGCTTGTTGTTGTTGACATCTGGCTCTCCCAGCATTCTCATTATGAGGACACATTTGTACTTATCCTTGGGCGGAGGGTGCAGCTCGGTGGGAATGTATTTACCTGGTACGTATGAGTATCTGGGTTTTATCCCCAGCACTTCTGTCTCCCCTAATACACCTAAACTTGGTTCCATTGATACTGAAAAACCAGAGTCTAGAATTCTCACTCCTTCTCTCTTGGTTGTACCCTTGCCTTTTAGGCTCCAGCGTGTGCTCGTGGCTGCCTTCCCATGGAGCTGTCCTTATTACCTGTTTCTGCCACCCTGCATTTGGCTCTCCTTACTTTGTTTCAAATAAATGATCTTAAATTACTTGTGTTATTTTCACCAGGCAGGTGTTCCCTCTTTAAGTAAAATGTTTCAATATTTTTTCTCTTTTAAAAAAAAAATCCATGAAATATCATTAAAAATGGTGAGAAAGATTTTTCCCTTTCGGTAAAATTTAGGATGTATCTCAACATAAAGTGTAGAATTTGCTTTGTCTTATACTGTTGAAGTCATCGCTGCGATCAAGAGGGACCATATCCATTACAGGAATTTTCTCCTGCCTTTTTGAAATGCTTCCTATGTTAAACCGCCCTTATATTCTCTGGCAGCCACTTACGATTCTTACAAGTTAGTCTACATTTCTATACATTTATAGAATTATACGGCGAGCACTATGTTTCACCTGGTGTCTTTCATTTGGCCTAACTACTGTGAGAGTGATAGAAGTTGTGCATATCAGTAGCTCATTTGGCTTTACTAACCAGTACTGTGTCACTAATTACCATACAACAATTTATCAACTCATGTATGAATTGACATTCGAGCTTTTTCTGGGGTTTGGATATCACAGATAATGCCATGTGTGCTCAGGTCTCTTGTATAAACACTTTCTTTTTTTTCAAGTAGGTAAGTAGGGGAGAGGTGACTGGGTTGAATAGTAAGAGTATCTTTAGCTTGGAAAGAAATGGCCCAGCTGTTTCTAGACTGATATTCCTGTAGCATTGGGGGCTACAGTATCTCATATCCTTGCCAATACTTACAAGGGTGGTCTTTTAAATTTATTCATCTTAGTAGATACTTAGTAGTAGTTTGTTGTGGTTTTAAATGGAATATTCTTAATGTGACCTTCTTGTCTCTTATCTGTATAGTATCATAGGTGAAGTGCCAGATTCTTAAAAATGGGTTTATTTCTTACTGAATTTTGAGATTGCATATATATGTTCTGCCAATACCATTCAATGATATATGTGTATAGGGTAGGTATATGTACGTGTGTGTATGTGTATATGTATAGATGTGTGTATATATACATGTAAAAATAATTTTTGTCTCTAGAAGTTTGCATTGAGTCTTAATATCTTTCCTGTGTCTTGTTACTTTTTGAGCATTTGGAACATGGCTATAACAACTGAATATGCTCAGCAATTCTAACATTGGTGTGCCAGTTGGAATCTTTTTTAATTAAGTGATTTTTTTTCATCATCTTGGTCATATTTTTTGCCTCTTTTTTGTGGCTGGTAAATATTGATCAGATACCAGGCTATGCATCCTCCCTTGTCGGATACTGATACTTTGCCGCCTCTGTGTATTATACCCAGTGACCCACGAGTTCCATGGTTTTCCGGTTTTCCTGCTGGTAGAGAGACTGAGTGAGTTCCGTGTCCTTCACTCTATCTGTGTGGTGTCTCTCTGCCTCTTACACCTTTCTCGCATGCATCCTATGATCAGATTTTGTTGATACCCAGAGGAAAGCCCTTTGGATCTCTCAGGCTGTTTTCTTCTGTTTTCTTTTCTCATAGTCAGTTCTTTCAGCCATAGTTTTTTAGAGTTCCTTGGAGTGTTACATCTATCTTCTCAAATTAGTAAGTTCCCTGTGTTTCACATGACTTCTCTTTGTACTGTAACTTGGACACTTTTAAAATTCTTTTACAGGTGTAGAAATTGAACCCAGGCCTAGTGCATGCTACCTCTGAGCCACACTTTCAGCTCACCTGAAATCTTGGGTCAGGATAGAGTTGCGGCCATTGCACAGGCCACTGTCATTCTTCTACTTCTTTTGGAACATTGTCCTTTGTGCCTAGTGTCAAGTTCTTGTATAGCTGCTTCTTCTTCTTCTTCTTCTTCTTCTTCTTCTTCTTCTTCTTCTTCTTCTTCTTCTTCTTCTTCTTCTTCTTCTTCTTCTTCTTCTTCTTCTTCTCCTTCTCCTTCTCCTTCTCCTTCTCCTTCTCCTTCTCCTTCTCCTTCTCCTTCTCCTTCTTCCTCTTCCTCTTCCTCTTCCTCTTCCTCTTCCTCTTTCTCTTCCTCTTCTTCCTCGATGTAAGATAAGCTGTTTTATCTGGTTCACACTACTTCACTTGAGTACATTATTTTTTTAGCAGAAAATGTAAATACCCATACCTCCTCAGGAAATAAAACCTATGTAAGTATTATATATTTCTCTGTGTGTTTTCCCACATAGGAGAGATATTTAAACACAGTCTAATTTCATTAATTAGATACAACTGGATTGAATGTAAACATATTTTGTGATAATGTATGTAGTTGATAATACTATATTGTTGAATGTTCTGATCATTTATATTTTTTTGTCATGGTTTTGCATTAAACATTCTTGGCGCTAAATGTTCGCATGTAATATTCATTCCGCAGGATACTGTAGCGTCACATAGCTTCAGATTCAGTATAGTGTTTAGGATCTGGATATCTATCTTGTATACACATGCTTGTTCATAATGGAGTCCAGAAGGGACATTAACAATTGCATCCACATTAGATATATATTTAAGTGGCTGTTCCCTACTGTCCACAAGTCCATCAGACAAGATATCTTTTAAACATAACTTTCTTATGTTGAGGTATACTTGTTTAGAAACACTTTTGTTTCTGGTTATTGTTCTAATTCTCATAGTTGATTTTGATGTATTCTCCCAAAGATGAATGAATGTCAGCTCCTTTGAATCTTAAATGATGGATGATGCCTCTGTCAACAGAACCCCCCCACTGAGAAACTGTGGTGAGACTGAACCACTCTTCCTGACACGACCACAGACTTAGCCTCTCCCTCAGTTGTCCGTATTTCTTCCCCTTGTCCCCTCCCTCTGCCTCTTCCAGTTTGCTTAGACTACGAATATCCCTCAGTGTAGACCATTCAGAACATTAGACCATAAGAACTACATCAGGTGTTAGGAGGACATGCGTGTTCTTAGGGGCGCATCTGCCAAGACCGTCCATCAGCTGTCACTGGAATTTAGAGTGGAGCTTTTCTGAGATACGAATATGGAGCTCGTTATCTCTGCAAACTTTGAGCTGAAACCACCCCAGCTTGGCTTAGCTGTTCCTTTTTTTATAGTCCACAGTGGAAAACACAGTATCCTTTCCCTAAAGGCAGAGGTCCTGACTCCATCCATCCCTGTACTGTTCTGGTCCACATACAGACACTAACTGAGATTGAGATTTGGACACTGTGGCTTTGCGATATGGTACAATGCAGGGTTGTGTTAGGTCTGTCTCTTACCCAAAGAAGGAATTTAGTTTTCCTACTTTCTGAGATCCTCTGTCTTCCTTCCTTTCATTCCTCCCTAAGGTACAGATCTCATCTTTCTCTCCTTGAGCTCTTTCATTCTGACCACACTTACTTAATTTCATTTCCTTTGAACTTGGAATGAGTTGAGGCTCATTGCTGACAATGTTCCCAAAGCAGAGGTTCTCCAGTTATCTAAGCATAATAAAACACACTAGCTTGATCCCGAGATGGCATTTGTTTTCTAGCACATCCTTCACTACTGTAGTGACTACCGATTTGGGGTCATTTCATAGCTATGACTTACACTCCATGAGTTTCAGGACTGCATTGCTTCCTACCAGGAATGTCTGGAATGGCAACTTTATGCTTGCATATCCACTTTTGATATCAAGACAATGAGTTTATCAATGCAGTTTTTATCTTGTTTCTTCAGTTTAGAACCTAACCTAGGCATCTTTTTTCTCTCTTTTTTTTTTTTTTGGTACTTTCTTTTCTTCCTTTCTTTCATTTTCCTTTCCTTCTTCCTCCCTTCCTCCTGCCCTCTCCCTCTGTCTGTTTGTTCATTCCTTCCTTCCTTCCTTCCTTCCTTCCTTTCTTTCTTTCTTTCTTTCTTTCTTTCTTTCTTTCTTTCTTTCTTTCTTTCTTTCTTTCTTTCTTTCTCTTCCTTCCTTTCTTTCTTTCATAGCTTCAGACTTATGATTTTTCTGCTTCAGCCTCCCAAAAGCTGGAGTTCCTGTTCCTCTTCTTTAAGTCATCATTCCTCTTCTAGTGCCATTGTTTGGAGCCCCACGCTCATGACCTCATCATCTGGCTCCACCTCCAAGAACAATTGATGTAAATGGTGATTGTGGGACTCGAATCTCCAATGCATAAACTTAAAAAAATTAGATGTATTTACTTTGTTTTATGTGTATGAGTGTTTTACTTGAATGTATGTCCATGTTCCACATGTGTTCTTGGTGCCCAATAAGGTTAGAAGAAAGCACTGGATCCTCTGAAACTAACTATGGATGACTTGATCTTGTATGTGGGTGTCCTGCTTGGAATCAAGCATGTGCTCTTAACCACTGAGCAACCTCCCCAGCCTCAGCATACAAACTTTTAAAGGTCATGTTCAAACCATATCATACAATCGGTCTCCATAAGCCTTTCTTTATGATGATTCTGCAATTCTATGCTCATTAAACATACCCTCTGGCCCATTCTTCCTTCTCAACACCTGGCAACACTAACATGTGACCTATTTCCCTTAGCAAAATGTCACTACGGTACACCTTGCTTGCTGCCTGTGTCAGGGCTTGTTTCATTTTTAGGGTGTAATAATATCCCATTGTGAGTGTCTACCACAGTTTGTTTATATGTGGGTATCTCTCACTGGACACTTGGGTTTCTTCCATCTCCAGACCACTGTATTTATGCTATGTGAACATGGGTAATTGATTAGCTCCGAAAGATCTCGTCTTAATAATTTGGAAATGTGTTCAAAAGTGGGATTTCTGTCTCATATTTTGAGTTTTCTGAGGCTCTTCCAGCTTCTGTGTTGGCTGCACCATTTTACGTTTGTACAGAGATCCGGTCTTTCACATCCTCTTGAACATGGCCATTATAGTTTTGCTTTGTGTCTTCCTGGTAGTGCTGTGGAGTTTCACTTCGGCTGTTTTCTGTTCACAAGATGTCCTTTAAGAAAGTATTTACTCAAGCCCTCCGCCCATCCTTTATCACATTATTTGTTCTTGAACTAAGACAGTGACGTCCCTGTTAAATCGCCTCTGTGCCGTTTGTTTTCCCTCAAGTGTGCTGGTTAGCCTTACTTGAATATTTGCTATGCTCCGAGCCATGCTTTCTAGCCAACATGACCTGTTCTATTAACATAGACACTTGAGCTCCACCCCCACCCCAGCCCCAACCATGGCCTTCCGTGATATCTCCTTGAATTTCTGCACTGATACTTTACCTTTTATGGATGGTTCTAAACTTTCTGATTTGGGGTCATGTTCTTTGCAATGCATTTTTTAAAATTTGATCAGTTATAGATGTATTTAAAGTGTTAGCTCCATGAAGCTTGATTAGGAAACTGAGTCCTTTCTCCGATTTCCCCTATGGAAGCCATCTTATTGCACCACCCTGTTGCCCCTCTGGTGTTTCAATTGGGTTAGTAGTCTGTTGTAGTGCTGGGGTTTGACTTGAGGCTCCAAATCTAGGCCTGGCTGATGCTAGGCAAGTGCTCCACTGTTCAGCTGTGTCTCTAATCCTTCGATAATGTGATGGAGGCCCGGTATTGTTCATTCTCATGCCATGTGAAAAATGTGTGGATCTTTTTATTCTGAAACAAAAAATTGGGTCTGTTTTAAGGTCATTATCTTTTTAATGCTAGCTTAGTTTCCTATGTATTAACTTTGCATTTAACACTAGACTCTCTTAGTGTTATAAACCTACCCTCTGTATATCCAGATGGACATACAGAGACCTACCAAGGACACCTTCTTCACCCTCATGTATGTCATCCAGAGATGCTCTTGACAGTTACTTTGGGTCCCCCTTTGTTAGCACACCTGCTGTCCTAACCTCTACCTACCTTTTCCTTTCTGTCTCTAGAAGCACATTCTCCAGAAGGATCACCTCCCTCTTAGTCCCGCGGTTGGCTTGCATCTAGGGGTATTATCCAATAGTTTGAAGGCACTTGGATTCCCACCTCTTGGTTTCTGAGTTCCCCTTTCCTGAGGTCTTTCAGGATTTATGATTAATGTTCATGTTGCTGTCATGGCTGTCTTGGTGTTAGTTTTTGCAGCGCTGGCTTCAGTCCCCCTGCTGCCCACATGGTCACCACATACTTGTCCTCTACCAATGAGCTGCAGCCTCTCTAGACCTTACAGGACTTTTAAAATCTCCAGATTAGTATAATCCTATCAAAATCCATTGAGGTGAGCCAGTTCTTATGGACCCTTTCAGTCTACAGACATATGACCTTCCATTTTAGGGACTCTTGAGGTCCCCCTCCCCTTTTTTTTCCTTTTTGAACCTCAGGCCATGAGTATACTAGCCAAGGACTCTGACAATGGTCTACAGTCGAGCCCACTTTTCACTTTCTATTTTGAGACAGGGTTTCCTAGGTTGCCCAGGCTGCCCTTGAACTTGTTGCTCTCTGGCCTTAATTTGCTTTGTTTCACTCCTTTATTATTCTAATTTATCTCTTAGGGTTTCTGCTTTATTTCTTTATTCCTTCGCTCTGTTCTCCCATTTTATTTTTAAATTCTGGCCAGCTTTCTTAAGTTCACATTCTAATCCTTTTAACTTTGGAATTATTGCTTTTTAAACATCCTGATTTTGTTTTGGTGAGCACGACGTCTCTTTCTGGAACTTACTATTGTTAAGTCTTTTCCTTCTGATCAGAGTTTCCAAAGGACAAATCTTCCTATCTCATGCTTTGGGGGAGGTAAGTCTGGTGGCAGATGCTGTCTTGTTCTAGTGGAAGGACAGATGGGGACAGACAGACACTAAGAGAGACAGGCGCATCAGCCTGTGTCTCATCTCCTTGATGCTCCAGGTCTTGGGTCCAGAAATCTTCTCCTGGGTTTCTGCCAGGCTGTCAAGCTTGTTGCAGGAACAGTGCAGATATTAAGTCTCCCCCCACCCCCACCCCCATTTTATCTCAAGTGTGTATCTGTGAAGCAGTTTTCTAAAATTTGGAGCATAATTTTTTATTTTCTTGATTTCAGCATTGATGATGGTATCTTTTACCACTCATCTTTTTAAAAAAAGATACAGAATCTCATGTAACCTAGGCTAATACCAAACTTGACATTGAGCTGAAGATGACCTTGAACTTCCGATGCTCTGTCTCTGCTTCCTGAGTTTGGGATCACAGGCACGAGTCACTATTTACAGCTTCCTTCCTGCTGGGGCTTTCGTTTGCCTATCCTGTGTTAGTCTTTAAATGTGTGTAGAGTCTTTAAATGTGAATTTCCCTGTCTCAGAGATCTGGTTTGTCTTCTCAGTTCTTATTTTCTGTTATTTCTGTGACTGCCTTTTGCTTTGGTAGGTCCAGACCTATCTTTCTATGTCCTTTCGGTCGAACTCTTTCCTGACCTTGATTTTCCATCACTGTGACGTGCCCTGTGTTCAGAGATGCTGCTGCAGTGTCCTCAGCAATCTCAGGAACACGGACTAGAAGTTTCTCTTTTAAGAACTATGCTTGTTGCTTAAGTAAATACAGGCGCTCAATCTGGAATCCCTTTACTTTAAACTCTCACAGTATGTCTGACTGGCCTGCTGCACTTGGACATTTCTCTGTTGCTTATCCTTGGAGAGAGAAGCTGGTGTCTACTCAATATTTCTCCTTTTCTACCCCCCAGCCCCTCTTTGCTGGGGATCTACCCTGTGTTTTTTCAAGAGACTCGTATGAGTCATGACTTGACTGAAATCCAGAATAAGGAGGAAGGTTAGGCTTGTAGTAGGTTAATTTGCCAATTAGAGGTTTATCTTCCTGTGAGGCCTGGGGAGGGAGCCAGCTTCAGTTCAAGCAGTCAGATGGAAGTCTGCTTCCAACTGGAGATTTTCCTTTTAGGCATTTGGTGTGGCATTCACTGATTAGCGGAGCCTTTGTCATTTGGCACTGCTGTCCCCCTCTGCGGCTAACTTGTGGTATTCTTTTCTCACAGTTTCTGGTGAATCCTTCATAGCTGATGCAAGTCAGGAATAAAGTGCAGCCTGAGTTTACTCTCTTTGTTGGCTTCTGGAGGCAGAGGCTCGTCTGAATGCGTTTTCAATACATCCCAGCTCTCCCAGGCATAGTGCCCTCCTCCTGCTGAGCACATGTCCAGGTCGGCCGGGTTCTCCATTGCTTATTTCTGTACGTGTGCTTAGAACTTGCAGTTTCTCATAAAGAGAGTTTGGCCTTCGCTCCTTGTGGGCGGTCTATGCCCATTCTTTCCAGCTTATGTCTTTGGAGGTTTAATCAAGAGTTGGGATCCATTCTGTGGTTTCTGGGGATGATTTTCTAATATTTTCTGCCATCATCAATCAGTCTCATAGACTGTCACAAGGAATTAGCCTGTGTATATTTCTCATTGGAAAATTTTAAAACAACATTTAATTCTTCGTGATCCTTGCTACTCCATATTATTTGTGCATATTTTTACTGGGCTTCGGATGAGAGTCTAGATCTTGTTTCCAGTTGGCTTTCTTATATCAGAAATAGCTTTCATGTCATTCCTTACTGTTTATATTTATAATCTTTTTAAATTAAAAGAAAGACTAGGTGTGTGGTATATAGATGTATATGTGTTCATGTGTGTGTCACATGTATATGCATGCATGTGGTAGCCTGAGATTCATACCAGGTGCCTTTCTCAATGGCTTAGTACCTTAGTTCTTCAGACGGAGAGCCCAACCATTTAGCTAGACTGTCTGAAGAGTGAATCCCAGGGATCCTCCTGTCTCTTCTTCACAGTGCTTCCTCCCTCCCCACAAACATGTATGTATATGTACATATATGTGTACAGGTGCATGTGCATGTGGCACCAGAGGACAATCTTAGATGTCACCTTCAGGAATGCTGTCTCCCTCTTTGAGAGAGGGTCTCTCATTGATTTGGAGGTCAGGGATTAGGCTTGACTATTTGTGAACTCCAAAGACCCTCCTGTCTGTGCTACCTCTGTGCTGGGCCTACAGATATGTGCTACCACACCTGGGGTTTTGGGTGGGTACTAGGGCTTAAACTCATGTCCTTGTGCTTGCAAGGCAAGCACTTTACTAAATGAGCTATCTGCCCAGTCTCCCAGGACTCTTTCAGTTGAAGGGTTGGGCTGTAGAAAGAGCCCGGGCTCTGGCATCAGGCTAGTCTTGGCTCGAGTTTTAGAGCTCTCCTGGCATTGTGGCTGTGGTTGGGTCATGTAGCCTTTTGAAGTCTCAGAAGTTTCCCTTGTGACATGAGCTAATAGCTGCTGCTGAGCTTGGTGTGTAGAGGGCTTTCCTTAAGTCCTGGCCCCTCTCTCTTCTTTCTTTTTAGTATTGATGACATATGACAGCTTGGTTTTGAAGGGTGTCTTAGTTAAGGTTTTATTGCTTGAAGAGACACCATGACCAAGGCAACTCTTATAAAGGACAATATTCAACTGGGGCTGACCTGCTGGTTCTGAGGTTCAGTCCATTATTATAGCAGGAAGCATGGCAGTATCCAGGCAGGCATGGTGCTGGAGGAGCTGAGAGTTCTACCTCTTGTTCTGAAGGTGAACAGGAGACAACTGGCTTCCAGGCAGCTAGGAGGAGAGTCTCAAAGCACACCTCCATGGTGACACACTTCCTCCAACAAGGCCATACCTACTTCAACAAGCCACACCTCCTAATAGTGGCACTCCCTGGGCCAAGAATATTCAAACCACCACAAAGTGTATATTTTCTTGTTACACACTAGGTGCTGTGTTCCCCTGTGGACAGTCTTTGTACTGTGGCAATTGAAGTTACCTTGAGCTAAATTGTAATGGACTTGATTATGCAGTATGAGTCTTTTAGAATAGAATCCCACTTGCTGGCTTTTGGTTGTTGTCATGTTCCTTTTATATTCATCTGTGAAAATAGAAAGTTGAAATGAGCTATAAATGCATGAGGAAAATGGAGCACTGAAAGTAGGGGCGGACATAAGGTCATGTATTAGCATAAAACAGTGCGCTGCTGGGGCCTATAGTTTTCCTGTGGTTGAATCTGTATCCTAGAAGCTGCTGTGAAGAAAGCATTGCACTTTCCTCTGGGCCTTTCATTTAAATTGTCAATGTCTTTTTCTTCCTCTTTAAAGTAGGCTGAGGAGGATATCAGCATTGGCTCCGGGTAGCTGTGGAATCCCACGTTGACATTGGGCCAAGATAGCTTGCAAAGGCCGCTTGCTGTATGTTTGTTTGTTCATAAAGCAATTACCCATGGCTTAAAACAAGTAAAACCTGATGTGCTTCAAACTATGGTGTGAAGGCATGATACTTACACAAGAATAAAAATGAAAACCTGCAGGCTATAGAGGCTGCTGCGTGACCAGGACATTCCTTACAGAGGCACCCAGCCTGGAGTCTCTAGCCAGCATCGCACACCGCGGGATTAACTGTCTATGTCCACGGCTCCCACTGCACAAGGCTCAGACCATTTGCCCCTTGGTTTATGACTTTTATTATTAAGGGACCTGCCATTCTCCAAGAGCTGAACAATACTCAGGTATCTCTTTGCATACACGTGAAATAACAAAGTACATTTGCAGCAGGGGCTGGCTAAATCCTGTGTGCTCATAGTTTCTTATAGGTGCTCAGAAAACATGTCTGTCTCTTCCTCCCTCTCTCCTCTCCCATTCCCTCCGCCTCTATCAGTTCTTTCTTTTCTTCCTTCTCCCAGTCCCTCTCCCCTCTCCTTTCCTCTCTCCCTCATCTCTTTCTCTTCTTTCCTTCCATTTTTCAACCCAGGGCCTTGCTTATATAGTAAGCCTAGGACCGAACTTTTGATCTTACTGCTTCTGTCTCCTAAGTGTTGAGATTAGAGGTGTGAACTACCGTGTGCCTTCTTTAATAAATCTCTTTTGAGAGCTTGCTAGTTGAGATAAAAACACAATGTTTAGAAGAAGGGACTGTGCATAATTTCTTCAAGAGAATGTTTTTCCTTCATGGACTACATTGCAGTGCTCATGTGGTCATGGTACACACCCCATGCCACACCCATATTTTTGAGACAGGGCCTCACTGTGTAGCTCTAGCTGGCCTGGATGGAACTCACTTTGTAGACCAAGATGGCCTTGAACTCACAAACATCTTCTAGCCTCTGCCTCTTGAGTTTAATTGAAGCCATGGGGCACCACCCTGGCCAATCTTTTGACAGAAATCAAAGCCCTAGTTTACTGCTGGGGGCCTAGGGAACCACTGCATGAGAGAAGCATGGGTTTTACTTTGTGGTTGCTTTGTACCCTGCCCTTGACAATTCCAAAGGAGTTTGGAAATGTCCTCTTCTTCCCTGTAAGGTGAGGGTGTCTGACTTATGACACACTCCACCTCCCTGAGTTCCTGATCCTTTCTGCAACTTACTCGTGTGATGGTGAGGTGCTTGGCCTTAAATCTTTCAAATGGTCACCAAGTTTTTGAGGAAATGTAAACAGGGAAGGAATTTTATCCCTTTCTTATGTCCTCATGAAAATGCACAATTCTCTAGAATCCTTTCCCCAAGCCTCAGGGTTGTTTTTGTTTTTGTTTCCACAAAAGGGTGTGGAGGAGTAAGGCTGAACTGGAGTCTTCTCCAACCACTTGGTGGGTTCTTCTCTTCACTCTTTGTATATAGACGATTGGATCTCAAGATTGTAAGAAATCATTATTATTATATATATGATTATACTATTATATATTAATATAATATTACATTAAAAAACCATTAAGAAACAGCAAGGTAGCTTCTCCTATTGGTGCAATTTCTCTGTGTCCCCAGCTTGATGCTGTCTCCTGAGAACATCCAGCTGTACCCCAGAACTTCCAACTGCTCCCCCAGAACATCTAGTGGCTCCCCCAGAACATCCAGCAGCTCCCCCCAGAACATCTAGTGGCTCCCCAGAACATCCAGCTGTACCCCAGAACATCCAGCTGCTCCCCCAGAACATCTAGTGGCTCCCCAGAACATCCAGCTGCTCCCCAGAACATCTAGCTGCTCCCCAGAACATCTAGTGGCTCCCCAGAAATCCAGCTGCTCCCTAGAACATCCAGCTGCACCCTAGAACTTCTAGTGGCTCCCCAGAACATCCAGCTGTACCCCAGAACATCCAACTGCTCCCCCAGAACATTTAGTGGCTCCCCAGAACATCCAGCTGCTCCCCAGAACATCCAGCTGCACCTTAGAACTTCTAGTGGCTCCCCAGAATATCATGTGAGCAGATGGTAAGGGAGTCATGATTTTTGATGGTAGATCTGCGTCAGCAGGCCCCTGTGTTCATACAGCTAATATTCAGTTCTTCTGAGTGACTTTTGCCTCATCTAGCTGGTGACTCTTTCCTTGCCCATGAAAGTCCTCTCTACTCATTCGGGGCTTCCTTGTGTTTTCGCAGGCTTACAGTTCCTTCTAGCATGACCTCGATCTGATCAGCCAACCCACACGTAGCTTCTCGTGCCCGGCACTGCAGTGCTGGGGCCTCTTCATCGCCCCAAACTACAGCACTGTCATGGCAGCTGCCTCTACTTCCAGCCCTGTAATTTCACAGCCCCAGGTAAGTGCTTTGAGCTGGTCGATGTTTTTGTTAATCATAGCTTTGGGCAATAGTTAATCTTAGTATAAGAAAGTATGCTTTACTCTGGAGAATCGTGCACACCTCTTCTTGGCCTGTGGTGGGTACTTAGATGGCATGCTTTGGAGAGAGAGAGGACAGATACTGTGTATGTAGTTTGGGAAGCAGCTGGAAGGATGAGCTAGCCTCTGCTCACAGGGGGACAGATTTACCACACAGAGGATGCCCGACTGTCACTATTGCCATCAAGCTCCTAAGCAAGACAAGTCAGAAGTAAATTCTGCTGCTCCTCTTACTTACTCTTTCTTTTTGTGGGGAGATAGTAGTATAAATAGTATTTCTCAGTCTGATCTAATCTACAATAAGTCCCCTAAGGTGGCTTCTTTTCCTGTTTTTATTTTTTCGCCTTGGCCCATTCTGGGAAATTTGAAGACAAAATGGAGTTCTAGAAATTTCTGAGTAAAGTATTCCTATGAAGTGCTTTGACTGTACATGGGAGCAGTAATTCTTCAAGGACATCTTCTTTGTTTAGATCATGGTGCAGCCTGTTGTTTTGATTATGAACTGTCCTTCAGTTTCAGCAGGCAGTGTGGTACAATGGGAGGGAAACAGACTTGGAATCTTTCAGTCTTGGTTCATCTCCCCGTGCCTTGGACTGATGCTCTCTCTCTCCCTGCCTCATCCCAGCTGCAAACCACATTCAGGTTATTGTCCTTCACACAACATTTCAGTGGACAAAACAGTAGCATAGATGCAAAGCCCTCAGGAGAAACCCAGTGAATATAGTTTCCCACTTGCTTTCCCTTGGTCTGGATTCTTACGTATCCAGTGAGGTTTCTCATTTATGATGACTGTTTTTTAGGCAAAGGTTTAAGAAAAATGGGTACCTTTGAGAAAGAGACATTTTAAAGTTGTTTATAATTAGTGCACAGACTACTGGGTTTCGCTATGACCTTTTCATACACACACCATTGCACTTTGTATTTTCGCTGAAGTGCCTTCTGCCTGCCTCTACCCTCTTCCTGGTACCCTTCCCCATCCACACACCCTTCCATTTTCATGGTATATAAATGGACTGTATTTATTACTTTTATTGTTGTGCCGAAACACCAGGGCCAAGGCCACTTACAGAATGCAGTGTTGATTTGAGCGGCTGGTTCCAGCACCGTCACGGAAAAGCAGCTAGAGCAGTAAGCTGAAGGCTCACATCTTGAAACACAAGCAGGAAAAAGCAGAGAGTGACCTAGAAGTGACTTGAGTCTTCCAACTCTCTTGGCCCATTCCCAGTGACATACTTCCTCCAGCAAAGCCACACCTCCGGAATCTCCCAAACAGTGCTACCAAACTGGGACCAAGTATTCAAATACTTGAGCCTATGGGGAACATTCTGCAAACCACCACGTGGACTTATTTTAAAATCTAGATTCTGCAATCTTTTGTTTTACTTCCCCCATTTCCTAGTACTGTTGCCCCTCCCCTCTCTTTAGAATATGTCCTCTTCCTTCATAGTCCTCCTCTCTCTCTCTCTCTCTCTCTCACACACACACACACACACACACACACACACACACACACACACACACAGTGTGTAATCTAAAGGTTCCCTGAGGACCAGCCACACTGATTGAGGTTTAAGTCCTGATGGACCAGCATGTTGTTTTATCCTTTATTTTCAGTCTCATTTAGAAGGTTATTATATTTTGTGCATAAAGTAAGAACGTCTGGGTTTTTGTCTTTGTCTAAGTCAAGAAAGAGAGGGAGAAAGAAGAAAGAGGTCACATGTCAGGTATCCTGCCTATCAGATATTTATAATTTGTAGCAGTAGCAAATTTACAGTTATTAAGTAGCACTGATAATAATTTTGTGGTTGGGGGTCACCACAGCATGAAGAACCGTACTGAAGAGCTGCAGCATTAGGGAAGCTGAGAACCTCTGCTATAGATTTGCCACCATGGATAAAACCCTTGCTGTTCTTTAAATCGCTTAGTGTTTTCTGGGGTGTTGGATGCTGGGCGTCTTCTCCATGATGTCATTTCTCTTTTGTTGGATGGTTCCTCGCTGTTTCAACACTTAACTTACTTGGGTGTTTGGCTTCGTTACCCTCAGTACGTTGGGAACTTAGAGAATGGGTCAAGAGATTTAGTTTGTGTTACTTTAGGTTACCAGTTCAAAAACTGTGGCAGTTGTTCCTGATAATGACTGTTATTAGCTTCCTCCTTGTGTGTGTGTGTGTGTGTGTGTGTGTGTGTGTAGTGAGTTAGGCCTGAGCACAGGCCTCCCTGACCGGGCATTTCAGCCTCCACCATTGTCGTTTGTTAGCCTTTCTGACACTGACTTACCTACCATCTTCCCTGTTCTGTAAACTACTGTGGGCTTGTGAGAAATATAAATGCTTTTAAGTGACTCATTCCATCAAAATGTCTGACGCTATGCAAAGTAGAAAGGGATCCTATTTAAACCAAACACCTAGGGAAATAGATGCTCTTGAAAACTTTCTGTGGGTAAAGTTGGCACAGCTACCAGGCAGGATTTATTAAAGTCAGAAACCTTTGCAGTCACACTGGTGTCTAAACACATGAGACCAAGGAAGAGTGTAAAAAAGATAGCCACAAGAAGAAGTTCAGAACTTTCTGACTATTCAGCAGTGGTTGGTTATTAATAAAGCCAGGTACCTGGATATGATTTAAATGCCACATAGCAGTTAAAACATGAGCATATCAACATGGCTGTGTTGTCCTAAGACACCTTATAAAGGGGAGAGAAAGCAAGACGTAGAATAATCCTCACAGGAAGAGATCATTAAAACTATAAAACAAGACCATGTGTTTTTAAGGACAAACATATGGCTCATAAACAGAACAGCAGAGAGAAAAAGCCAGCACATACACTTTCAATAGAATTCTATTGCCCCTCAGAGAGCCCAAATTGGATCTGGGGAGATGGTAAGTCCCGCCAAAGCTTAACCCTACCCTAAAGAATCATATTTCATAGCATTTGACTTCTTTCATTAGGGAGAATTTAAATTTAATTAAAAATTTCTCCTCGAGGATCATTATTGAAAAATAAATAAAAATGTCGTGAAACACAGCTTTTTGGAAACACGTGCGTGGGCCCTGGAGTCACACTGAGTTCAGGCCCTGGCTCTGACACTCAAGGCTGAGCAGGAGGGAATGTGCTCCCTCTCTCAGTGCCTCCATGTACCACTTGCAAAACAAGCAGAGCAGTAGAGAGGCCAGCCTTCTGGCACTGCTTGAAAAACGTCACGTGCAGTTACACAGTCAGCTCAGAACAATGGCTGGTGCATATCGTCCGTGTGTGTTGGCATGTATTATTGGTACTGCTCAGCAATAGGACAGGCCTCTACATGCAAGAATACATAAGATAAATAAGGTCGTTGCCTTGTTAGAGTTCAGAAACATGGTGGAAGATAGGCAGCTAAGGAAGTGACAACTTAAAATTACCACGACACAGGAAATATTGCTGTTCTGGGAATAGCACTTGGGCTTCTTGTAGGAAGACCACCAGACCAGGAGCCCCAGCATGCATGGAAATGAGCTGTTTTTATGGGGAGCAGAAAGATCATGTGTGAATACCTGATGGGCCACAGTGGGTGAGAAAAGTCCAGCATCAGGATTAGTTCAGAGTGAGCACAGTGTGGTCAGGCCAGGGGATGTCCCCCAGAGGCTCCTGATCAGGCCACATGGTCTGATTGTCGATCGTGAAGAATTCTGTGGGCTAGGTCGATAGCTCAGGGGTTAAGAGTGTGTATTGCTCTTGCAGAGGGACTGTGTTTGAATGTCATCACCCACACTGGGAGGCTGACAGGTCTGTAACTCCACTTTCAGAGGATCCGAAGCTCCCTTTTGGCCTCCGAGGGTGTGTGTGTGTGTGTGTGTGTGTGTGTGTGTGTGTGTGTGTGTGTGTTTACTTAAAGATAAGTCTCTTTAAAACAAAACAAAACCTAGCATTTGGTGAGCTTGTCCAATTCAGTCATGGTATAATATTTGCACTGCAGAAATTGGCAAACTCTGAGTATTAGAATGGGTGGGTTATAAACTCAGGGATTTTGCAGGACCTTAAAAGCCATAGTAAGGAAGTGAAAAAATGATCCTAACAAAGACTAAGTGGTGGAATGCTTGCCTAGCATATGGAAGGCTCTGAGTTCAATCTATAGTTACACACACACACACACACACACACACACACACACACACACACACACACACACGTGCACGCGCACAGCCTATATAATTTAGTGGTTTATTACCCAAGCTTTGGAGTCCTAGACCTATGTTTGAAGCTGGGCTTGGCAATGATCTGGGGCAAATTCTGTAGCAATGTCAATCCCAGTAGGTGAGTCTCATTCTCACCCCGAGCTGGCAATAGTAACAGTCGCTGATATTTGGGAACTGAGCCATTTGGGAGGAGTTAGTTGCAAGCTTCAATAATTAGATCACAGAACAAGTTGGCTCTATTTCAAGAGAGATACAGACCTTTGGGTCCCCTGGCTGTAGAATCCTAGCACTAGGACCAGATGAGCCTCCCGATTATAGGCCAACCCTTCCTTTCGGCTTTGCACACTCAGGATTTCCTTCAAGGTGGGCTTGCCTGTGCGTCTCAGCCTGTGCTGATGTCTTCTCTCCGATTAACTGTCATCTCCTGGTGGAGAGAAGGCTCTAATTATATAAAGGTAGCATCTTTTTAGCTACCACATAATGAGCAGCTCTCATGGTGCAATCCCCTTACCCTGACATTATTCAGCCAGGAACATATATTCTTCTGATGGACCCCCATGAAGACAAACTCATCTCTTTCCAAGGCAAAGGCAGCAATTGGAAGAAAAAGAAAAGGCTGTGGGGTTTTTTGTTTGTTTTTCCATTCATCTGGTAACAAAGACCAGTTTCTACTGAAGGCTGCCTAACACCAGACATAAACTAATTAATATGAGCAAATAGCCTTGGATTGTTTCAAATAACAATAGGGAAGAAAGCACTCATTGTTGCTCCTGCTGGGATCTCTTGTTTAGTCAGCCTGGGGTCGGCTTTGTGCTTTGAAGTCTGACAAGTGTGTGTTCTCTGCCTTGCTGCTGCTTGGACTCTTAAGATGCAGAATTGTTTTCTTGTGCTGGGTCAGCACCTGAGTCCCAGGATGGTTGGGACTGATACCCACAGGAAGCTGCCTCAACTGATTCATAGCTACACTAGTCCAGAGTTGATAAAAGCTACTGTCAAGGGAACCTGAGGATGCATAAGTAGACAGGAACCAAGGAGTTTGCTAATGTGCTCCTGTCCTGTGGATGTTGAGGGGTGGGGTAGGCTGGGGTAGTAGCTGTTTTCTGTTTCTAAAACTCTGCTAAACATTTGTTTCATTGTGGTTGATGAGGTTCCTGAGAGTCAAATGGTAAAATTCAGATCTAAGTTGTTATTTTCAGTCTTAATGGAGGGATCAGTAGCTCAATACCAGACTGTGTCATTTGGCTTCTCCCAACCTCAGCACTGGTGACAGAAGCCCAAATGGATGTCTGCGAACTTACAGGCTGCTTGGCTGCCACTCCTGAGGTTCCAGTGAGGAAGTGACCTTTGCCTTGAGCGTTGGGGATGCTGTTCCCTTCTGCCCCTCAAGTGTGCAGTGACATCTGTGTTCACAGTAGTGGCACGGACAGATTTTGATCCTGTTATGTGATTTCGGTTGTTTGCATTAAAGGGATAGGCTTGTGTTGGTTTACAGTGTCTTAGCAGATTGTTCCCTCAGTTCTCAGTGGTGTTTTGAACTGTTTAAAATCCTTTGTGTTAGCATTCTGTCTCCACCCCACAGTTGCCTGGCAATAGCCAGGTAGGGACCCACTATAAAAGGGGCTGCTTGCCCCTCTTCCTTCTCTTGCTCTCTTGCCTCTTGCTTCTCTCTTGCCCTCTTGGGCTCTTCCCTTCCGCCTCCCTTACCCATTCCCTTTCCCCTCTCTCCACGTGTTCATGGCTAGCCTCTAGTTCTCTACTGTCTCCCCCTCTCTGACTCTACTACCCTCTTACCTCCCCTCCCCATTCCCTGAATAAACTCTATTCTATCCTATACCTTCGTGTGGCTGGTCCCTCAGGGGGAAGGGATGCCTTGGCATGGGCCCACTGAGGCACACCCTTCCCCCATCCCTCACCACACACCCATAGAACATATTCTATCTCTTTATCTTTTTATAAACACATCATTTTGTATTTTAAAAATCTATGTCTTAGAAGGTCTCTCTCTCTCTCTCTCTCTCTCTCTCTCTCTCTCTCTCTCTCTCTCTGGGGTTTTAGAATCCTGTGTAAAGGAGGCTTTCAAGCATTCACAAGCATGAGCATAAGCTCCTTGCACAGCTAGCCAGAGTCACTCACCAGTCACCAGCATCCCCCCCCCCCCCCGCTTCACTTGGAGGATGAAGGACATTAATTCCCCAGCTTTGCTCCGTCTCCCATCAGCCCTCCTATCTCACTATTCATCTGCCAGAAATAATTTGTCCATGTAACCGTGATTCTACTATCACACCTAAGAACTGAAAGCAATTGCTGATATCACATCGTGCTCACTGGATACACAGATTTCTCTAATTTCTTCTCTGAAAAGTCTCCACTGTTGGTCCCTGTTGTCTTGGAAGCCACTGGGCAGATCCATTTGCTCTTCTGTATTAATCCATCCCATGAACTCATATACTTTAAAAAGACAGCTTCATTTTTCCTTTTCACTCATGGAAGAAGATGGCAATTAGAAGCAGATTTCACCCATGAAGACTACACAAATGAAGCAGACACCATAGTCCCCCATGGATGGAGGTTAAGGCAATAGTTGCCCTTAAAATCCAACTGCCAAAGAATCATGCATGATTTTTATGAGGCTAAAGCATGAATAATTAATAGTTGCATGTTATAGTATGAACCATTAATTGCAGTGTGATATTCCCTGTGCCATACAATGAAGGGGCAGTGTGGTTTGGCTTTACACTGAGAAAGAGACAGAGTCCATGGGCTTAGGACCATATGGATTTTGCAAGTCTAAGGTATTGTATACCATGACTAAGAGGGCTTTCAGTACAAGTTTTTCTTTCAGCATTATTCTTTATTATGTGGAATTAAAACAATGTGCACCATGCTTGAGAGTATGAATGGGAAGCTAAGTGCTTTGTGGCGTCTTTAATAGATACCAGGCAGATGTTAGCTCTCACCATTTCCCCCGCAGTGGTTGTGAGAGTTCTTTGCAGAGAGAAAGTGGTCACCGCATATGGTTTGTGTATGTGATGTGCGTTTGTCTTCTGCCAGAAGACCCATCAGAGGAAAGCCAAGTTAGATAAACACTGTATGGAAAATGGACTGCCAGGAGTAAGTGCGTGTGGAGGTAAACACTGAGATTTCCGACTTATTCCATTTTGATTCAGGTTTCGATTAGAAGTTGAATTTCTTCTTACATTGCTACTTAAATTCATTTATGCTCCCTTCTGTGTTTATAAACTCAGAAAGTCTGAGAGGATATCTTATTTTGGAATCTGAGAGTACAGTTTCAATTTTTCTTTCCTGAGATAAAATCGCATGGGTGCTGGTGGAGAGCCGAGGGTAAGCCACAAAAGATACCCGTGGCATCCGTTCGTTTATCTTTCTATATGCCCTTTTAATTGGTTCCGTCTGTAATGGCTAATGAGGCTGCCTCTTTTTTTTTGGTTTTTCGAGACAGGGTTTCTCTGTGTAGCCCTGGCTGTCCTGGAACTCACTCTGTAGACCAGGCTGGCCTCGAACTCAGAAATTGGCCTGCCTCTGCCTCCCGAGTGCTGGGATTAAAGGCGTGCGCCACCACTGCCCGGCGAGGCTGCCTCTTTATTCTTAAAGGGCACGTGGCTTTTTCCTTCCCACCCACCCTGGTGTAAGTCTGTTTTACACTCCTAGGTTCTCCGGATCCTTGCACTGCTGTTGCAGAGTCAGCATATATGTCAAAGTGGCACAATGTCCTATTTTTAACCATAATCATAGGGTCCAGGGGTTGCTGCCTTTTGAGCTCTGACAGTTGCTGCAGCAGGACTGTCATTAAGGAAATCAGCCTGCATTTGCTGGGTGATGACCCTGCCACTCTGCAGTTTCAGAGTGTCACTTAAGCACTGCCCTGAGGTTAAACTCCTCAGGTCATAAATCACAGTCGGAGGCAGGCTGAAGTCAGGGGGGAAGGGAAAGGTGCGTTTCTTCTACACACTCCTTAGCCTGAGGTAGGACTGTGGTGCAGATTCATTTCTGAAGCCTAGGTTGGCCATGAAGCAAGTTTCAAAGATACATTCAACCTGAGATATGCATCCAAGCAGAGATAGGAGACCCGGCAGGTAGAAGGAGGGGTACATGGTTATTGATGAGCAGCGGGTGCGTGACTTCACAGAGTATCCACAGGGTGATTTCTAAACACTGACCACTTGAAGAGCCGGCACCAGCCAGCAAGGGAGGTTTTGGAGTCTAGGTCCAGGCCCAGATTGGAGATTGTTCATTGGATTCGTACATGAGCCTCAACTCTGCACACTTGGCTCTAGTACTTTACTTAGCACTGCCTTAACTATGATAAGGCCTAGAAAAAAAATAATGGGGGAAGGGCACAAGAGAATTGCAGCTCCATGGATCCGTGGCACAGGGTGTAGTTCAGGGCTAAACTGGACAGATATGTGTAGAGATGATGTGGTCAGGTGATGCCACCTCTGTGGGACACGTCCAGATGGAGGGACTCGCTTGCTGACATCACACTTTCCTGAGGAGCTTGGAGCCCTAGGGAGCCACCGAGCCTGCCTGTTCGAATTTTAGCAGTGGAGAAGAAGATAAAGCAGGTGGGAGTGCTGCTGACTTGAGGATTACAGTCAGCAGACACCTCAGGCTGTACACATTTAATTAGTATTTGAAACGGTTATTTTATAAGACAGAATTTCATACCTCAGCCCAACATAACCTTGAACTTGTGGTAATCTACCACCTCATCTTTTTGTGTGCTGGGGTGTATAAGCCAAAATACCTGGCCTAATCAGAAATTTTCTTTTTTAAAAATATATTACATTTTTGCTTCAAATGGGGGTACATGCCTTTAGACCCAGCACTCAGGATGCAGAGCTAGGCAAATCTCTCTGAGTTCAAGGCTAGCCTGATGGGTCTACATAAAGAGTTGCAGGCCAGCCAGGGCTACACAGTGAGACCTTGTCTCAAAAACATCTGAAAAAAAAAAGTCACTTTATTTACTTTGTATGCTTATGGTGCATGCGTGCACATCTGTGTGCACATGTGTGCACATCTGTGTGCACATGTGTGCACTCATTTATGTACATGCTATGGCACATATGTGGAGGTCAGAGAACAACTTGTTAGAGTCTGTCATCCCCATCCACTAGGTGGGACCTGGGGATTGAACTCAGGGAGTCAGGCTTGATGAAAGATGTTTCTGTCTGCTGAGCCATCTCACCAGCCCCAGAATTCTTTTAAGTACTTTTTGTCCAAGTTTTCCCTTAAAGTTATTAAAACTTTCTCTTGATAGGTAGAATAGGAAAAGCTGCTTCTTGTTGAATATTTTATTATAATTCTTAGTCCGGTCAGAGCAAAAGCAGTTTCACAGAGCAGTTTTACACTAGGGAATAACAAGAGAAGCAATAGAAGATGGGAAAACTAAAAGAAATAAGCATTTACTGCCATGTTTAAAACCAGAAATGGAACAGGTTGCGACACGTGCTCTGACACTAACCTGTAAGTAGAACATGCTATCGAAAGCTTAATGCACACGGGATACATAGTTCTGGCCCACCCAGTTGGTTAGGATTGCATTTCAGATTGCCTGTGGTCTGTGGAGGTTCACTCCCTGAGGGTTTTGCTTTAAGTCTCAGCAGAGCAGATGGCACAGAAATGAGTAACTGATACTCAGTCTTCAAACAAGGTGACTTCAGGCTGAGCATGGTGGCTCATGCCTTTAATCCCAGGACTCAAGAGGGCAGAGGCAGGTGGATCTCCCTATGAGGCTGGGGGCTAGCCTGGTCTGCATAGGGAGTTGAAGCCTAGCTAGAACTGAATAGTGAATCCCATTCCCCAATCTCCGCTTCCACAGGTGACTCTTTCCTCTACAGTTTTTGGATGAAGAAATTACCCTTTCTTCTCTTTGCTTGTGCATGTGATGGTGGGGGTCAGAGGTTCGTGCCAGGTGTCCTCAATTGCCAGCCATTTATTTTTTGAGACAGGGTCTCTCTTGCTAAACCTGGGGGTCCCTGTTTCAGGTAGAGTAGCTGGCCAACAAGCCCCAGGGCTCTTAGAGTCCCTGCCTCCCCTGCACAGGTGCACTCTGCATGTGTTTTACGTGGGCTAGGTCCTCCCGATTCTGTGGTAAGCACTTTGCAGCCTGTGCCACGATGTCCCCGTCTCCACCTCTTTCTTCTAATGGCTTAGATTGAATTTTTTGTTTGTTTGTTTTTTAGATAAGCTATGTTCAACAATGGTGAGATGCGCAGGAATGTATCCGTTATTTTGCTTTGTAAAATGTTAACATTTTGACGCAATTTCTCAGTCTTTGGTGTTTTAATAAAGAAGTGGTGACTATTTACCAGCAAGGTTCCTGAAGTTCTTTGCCCTCCTTTCTCAGCACCCTTAATTTCCCCATCCAGAACGGAAATCAATGTTGTTATTCTCTTTGCATGTGTTTGAGGGCATATATTTATGTGAGGAAAGTAGGAATAATTAAAGTCAATTTCTGTGAATGTTAGTGTAAGGATGGTGTGCCCCATTATACCTGCACACTCCCGGTTGGTGTATGTGACTTGGCTTTATTTAACTTCTTTTTAGCATACTTTCTTGGTTATGTTATAATTTATTCCTTCTCTGGTGGTTCAGTGTTATGTTGCTTCTTTATTTTAAATTATACAATATTGTGTCTCCTCAGGCACACTTGTGATATTTCCCCTAAGAACTCAGTATCTGAATATGTGAATTTGAGTGGTTTCATGAAACCATTTTTCAAAGTTGTCGTATTGAGTTTTCTCCGGCATTGTATGGCTGTCCTCACCAGGTCGTGATTTTCAGGCTTGCTAATTTTTGCTGGGATGGAAATCAATTGGACCTTTCTGTAGCTTATGCTCAGCCTTCTCTGATGCCCTGGGAGGAGAAGTTGTGTGTGGCTATCGGCTGTCATGGTTTTCTCTCCTGGGGATTGCCTGTCGATATCTTTGCTTATTTTTTCTCTGTTGGATTGTTTAGTTTTTCTCCTTTTTGATTGGTAAGAAATCTTTACTCCTCGATGTAAAGAGAATCTTTGATATGTAAATTGCCAAACTTCCTACAAGTTTTCTTTTAACCCTTCATTATAAGATCTTTAATAGTAGTCAGGCAGTGGTGGCACACGCCTTTAATCCCAGCACTTGGGAGGCAGAGGCAGGTGGATTTCTGAGTTCAAGGCCAGCCTGATCTACAGAGTGAGTTCCAGGACAGCCAGGGCTATACAGAGAAAAAAACAAAACAAACCAAACAAACAAACAAACAAAAAAGATCTTTAATAGTACTGGGTTCTTAATTTTTGATTAATTAAATTTTGTCAGTGTTTTGGTCTTATTTGGGAAAAAAAATCTTCCCACTATCCAGAAGTTATAAATATACTTTTTAAAAATTTCATCAACATTTTCAGATTAATATATACATAACAATATAATAAATATAATGTAATAAAATCTGTATAATCCATAATATATATGCACATACATACAGACATACATATATATTTTAACATATTACCTCAAATGGGGTTCTGTGTATGATATTGGTTTATTTAGCCTGAATGAGTTTCTGAGTTTCTGTGTATGACAAAGGTAATATTTTTAAATGAATGAACAGTTCTAGCATCGTCTCAGTTGATGGGTAAATCCACAACGCCCTATCAAGTTGCCATGTGTGTGTTTTGGTCTCTCTGGACCATTCCAGTGTCTGTTCATGCATTTTGGTGCGAACCTTGAACTTCCATATTCTGCCTCAGGCTCCTGAGTACTGAGATTCCGCTCCTGTTTGGGAAGTTCCATATTCCTCTAATTGATTTTCCCAACGTGAAGCCACCTTCACATTGTTACCGGCACTGAGTGTGAATTGATACTTTTGTCCAACCCATTATTTTACTAACATGGAGATTGTCGAGACTTCCAGCGTTATTAATAACTTTAGGTCAAATTCACTGCCTCGGACAAAAGCCATTTCTGCTTCTCAGCAGCATTTGAAGCCTTGTTGCAATGACCATGGTGGTCTGCTTTGGGTGCCCCTATTAACCTTGGTTTGCAGTTCTTGACTGGCTCAGAGAAGCATCTGAAGGATGCTTACTATATTTAATCCTGCACGTCTCCGGTATTTTTAGTGGCTCTTATCGTTCCTCCTCTTAGGTTCAACCCAGAATTCTCTGGAAATCCTCCAATGTGATGATGCGCCCTGTCCTCAGCCTGGTAGACAGGGGCCTTCATGAGATGAAGAGTACCCTCACGGACTTGTAATTTCCTATTCTCCACAGGTTCTTCACACGCATGTAAACATCTTATTACCCTGCACTGTTGCTTTGTTAGAGGAACCCCTTGATATACTAGTTTATTTTAGGTAAACTTTTAAGGCATTTAATTATTGCATAGTCTTCAGCATCCTCAGGAATCTAGGGTTAAGCTATCTTTTCATTTGTATCAGTATTGTTTTGTGATCTCTAATTCCAATGAGAAATCACCCTATTTTTCTTTTTTCAATTTGAGTCTCTAAGAAGGATGAGAATTATTTTCCGGGAAATAAACTTAATAACATTTGAATAAATCCCATGCTGCTTCTTCTCTATCCTTACTGGGAGAGGTATGTAGACTGATTATTTTAGATTTAATAACTAGAAATGAGAAGGTCATGGAGCTCTATTATGGCCCCATTTAAAATGAGAGAACTAGGACTTGGAGCCATCGCCTACCCTACTGGACACTATGTTAGGGGACTGGACATTAGAATCAGGATGACACATGCTTCAAGAAGGCACATGGCCTCAAACATTCCATTGCTTTAATAGAAATGGAACCATGAGGTCCTGAGGAGACAGGTGGCTCCTTGGAGCTCGCTGGCCAGCCAGCCTGGCATATTTGGCTGAATCCAGGCCAGTGAAAGATCCTTTCTCAAAAGCCAAGGTGGGTATCTCCTGCAAAACAACACCTGAGGTTGATCTTTGGTGTCCACATGCGTGTGCGCGCGCGCGCACACACACACACACACACACACACACACACACACACACACACACACACACACGCGTGCGCGCGCGCGCATGCACGCACGCATGAATACTGGGACACACAGATTTATATGAACATATATATGCATACACAGAAGTAGGAAGCAAGTTGACTTCATTTGTATCATATTGCTCATTCTTTATCCAGCATAGATTAAAGTTCCCTCAAAGCTTACCAGTGGAGTATATTATTTACATTTGTATCAGATTCCCTACTAAACCACACAGGTCTAATTAGTGTTGTGTGCCGTCTGCCAGGTGTTTGTTTTTCCTCCTTGCTAATGAGTGTGTAATTGCCTTGTGGGAGATTGAAAAGCAAGTCAAATGGCTCGGGGGTGGCTGCCGCAGGCACTCGGTGTATCGTTGCCGCGCCCTTTGAAGGTATAGGGTTAAGCTGTCTCCATGACTCACATTCCATAAACGCCTGGGAAGGCAGAGATGAGTTAGGGAAGGACAGAGAGGTCTCAGACTGCTCCATAGCCATCCCTTTAGAGTTCAGGCTCGGCAGGTCGGTGTGACTTCAGAGACCACAGACAGGGTGAGGACCTTTCCAAGATGTGCATCTGTTTTGCAGAATGGCCACTGAGGTCCACAGTATACCTCTGAGATGCAGTGACCAGCTCGGGAGAGAGGGGCATGAACTCACACTTTCTGCCGCTGAGGAACACGTCATTGAAAAATAATTGTATCTGATCTACACATTGATTCCCTATCCAGGGCAACATCTGATAGCTTCTTACTCTACAAGAATTTCTGGGTGTAGGATTTAGGTTTAACATAATATTGTTCACTCACAAATATTTACTGAATTTTGCCTTGAGTGTATATTTATATATTTGTTTTGTCCCTATGAGCTACCAGTAGATATTAGTTTCTTTTTTCAAAGTAGAAAAGAAACCACTTATGATCTGACATGGATTCATTGGGGAAATTTTAGTCTTTTGCCAGCAGCCAGAGACCAAGCACTCTTATGTCTTCCTCAGCAGCTGGAAAGTGATCTTGGTAATTATTCAAATAGATTGTGTTTGCCTCTGGACATTTGAATAACTGTTGCAGATGGTCACAATTTAAATAGTACCTTTAATATGTTTTGATTTCGTCCTCCTTCTCCTCTTCTTCTTCTCCTCTTGTCTCCCTTACATGATTCTTACCTGAAGAATAAGAGGAAAGGAACAGACATTTACCTTCCACTCCCCCGTCCCAAGCTCTTTTTGGTACAATGATAGACTTATCCTGGTATTATTAAATGGTACTAAGTGTAATTTAAGTTTTTGACTACGTGAAAACAATCATGTCTTATAAATTTTATGCTTGCCCCCAGAATTTTGGTTTTTGTTTGTTTTTTGGTTTTTGTTTTCTTTTTTGTTTTTCAAGATACTGTGTTTCACTGCGTAGCCCTGGCTATCCTGGAACTCACTCTGTAGACCAGGCTAGCCTTGAGTTCCGAGATCCGCCTGCCTCTGCCTTTCTAGTGCTGGGTTTAAAGGTGTGTGTCACCAACATCCACCAGTAATTTTGGCTCTGTGTGTGTGTGTGTGTGTGTGTGTGTCTGTCTGTCTGTCTGTCTGTGTGTGTGTGTGTGTGTGCTGTGACTGAGGCCCCTCTTCCCTCTTCCTCCTGCATGTGTATTCGTTACTTTTATTGTCATCATGGTAGAATTCCTAACAGAAACAATTTAAGGGAGGAAGGTTTATTCTGGCTCACAGGTCAGAGGTCACAGTCATGGCGGGAAAGGCAAGCAGTCAGGAGCATGAAGTGGTAGTCACATAGAAACTTTACAGCTGACCTGGCTTTCAACTCCTGGCCCCACCCCTAGATGAGCCCCACCCCTCGGTGAGCCCCACCCCTAGGTGAGCCAGCTAAGTCTCATGTCCAAAAGGTTCTGACTCTCCAAAATAGCACCACCAGTTGAAGACTAAGTCTAAATACCTGAGCCTGTGAGGAGCTTTCCTGTGAGGCCGCCTATGGCTGTGGGATTCAAGGCTCCTTTAGGGTTTCTCTATTCAGTGGGGTTTCTTATACCTTGAGCTTTGTCCTAAGGCAGTGCTTCTCGACCTTCCTAATGCTGGGACCCTTTAATACAGTTCTCATGTTGTGCGGACCCCCAGCCATTAAGTTATTTTTGTTGCTACTTCATACCTGTAATTTTGCTAGTGTTATGAATCAAATGTGAAGATCTGCTATGTGAAAGGGTCCGCTGACCCCACAGGGGTCTCACATGTTGGGAACCACTGTCCGGAAGGATCTCACATCAGAAACACAGAATAACTCAGTGGACTTGTTCTCTCCACCTTAACCATTTCCTGAGCTTTCTTTTCCTTTATTTTTTCTTTATGTTTCTGGAACCTTTCTTTACCCATGAGATTCCAAAATCTCATTACGCTATAAACATTGTTTTAGCGTTGTTTTGTAATGCATGCGCGAGTGGGGCTCTGCCTCTCCAGCTCTGCCCCAGTCCTTCTAGAATCTGCAGAATGACCAGGAGTTTGTTTGTTTTAAATGTGCCTCCATTTCCTTCTTCTTATCTCTGACTCTCTCATCAGATGCTGAATGGATGTCTGACCTCTTTTATTTGGCATTTCTGTTCTCTAGAAATTTTATACTTTATTTTTTTAAAATTCAGAAATTATTTTTTATTGTGTTCTGTGTGGTA
>CM052702.1:59042922-59121201 GCA_028551405.1 Uromys caudimaculatus | reverse complement strand
CCCCCCCCCCCCCCCCCCCGCGCTTCTCTGGGAGGGAATTTGTAGATAGAGCGATAAGGCAGGAAGGCAACCCTAATTGTGGGGGACTACATTCCATAGGCTGGAGCCCTGGAGTGAACGCAATGGAAAAAGCCAGTGGGGCACAGCGTTCTTCATCCCTGCTTCCTGGGTGTGTTCAGTGGACCAGAGCGTCACACTCTGCTGGCAGGACTCCCCAGTAGAGTGGACCAGACCCTTAAACTGAGAGGCAAAAATAAGCTCCTCCTGTCCTTAAAGTTACTTTTGCTAGGTATTTCCTCACAGCAATAAGAAAAATACTTAATACAGTAGCTGTTGTTAATGTGATCAGAAAATCCTGAGTTCAGGGGACATGCCACCTTAATGCCTTTGGGCAAAGACTCTGTCCCTGTGCCCACAATAAAGGGACTAAGTCAGTCACTACGGAACCCGAGATGGATGAAGGAGAAGAGGAAAATGGGGGGATATTCCAGTGGGCGGAAAATAGAAGGGTCAAGAAAATTGATGTATCCTCAAAAGACAGTTATACTAAATGTCACGTGAGAAAAATTGAAAACTGAGACGTTACAATGAGTGATTCGAATGTCTCAAGTATTTCCAAAAGCAGGAGGTTCTGGGCGGCTGAAAAGGTCTTGTGGGCGTGACCATGGGCGTGGGCGACCGGAATGTAATGGAATAAGTCATTAGAGTTGAGGTCAAGGAAATAAAAGGCAAGAGAAGTCAATTAATTACTTAGAATAAGGGCAAGGCTTGGGATGGAAAGAAAGACCGCAGGCCAAGTTCTCTGACCTCCAGTGAGGGCGACACCATGGACTGTAGAGAAGACAGATGCCTAGAGATGTAACACAAGGTCCTCACTCTTCCTGGAGCGCAATCTCCTTAGCGAGGAGTGGAAGGGGTGAGCCTACAGCACAGGGGCATGCGCACTGCCAACGTGTGGCAGCAGCACTTACTGTTGGGATAGGGAAGAATCGGCAGAAGTCTTCATAAGCCAAAATACTCATCACTCAGGCATTTCCTTCTGCTGTTTAAAAAAATTACTTAGTGTTTAGTAAACAATTATGTACAACCTATGGGTATCTTGTAGACCAATTAATGAAAAATTTGATTAAAGAGGACTTGGTTGGGCAGGCCTATAATTCCAGTTAAAAAGCTCTAGGTCCTATCCTTAATCCAAAACACACAAACCAAAGTACCCAAACTGTCATGTTTGCTTAATGATTTAAGAATCACAACAAGAGGAGAGGAAGAAGAGCATGATGTGTCTTCAGGGAATGGTTTCTAATTCTAGGAGTCTCCAATGAACTGAAGGTCTCAGGAAGAGAGATTTTTTTTTTTTCTATTTGATATGTGATTCCCCTGTTGTATTCTTAACTATCTTTTATTTTTTAGCTTTGCTTTACTATTCATTGACTGCCTGTATTGTATTTTAAAACACCTTGAACCTTTATGGACTGAAGTGTAAGTGTAAATAGTACGAAAATATATTCCAAGTGTTTCTGATAAAAAGAAAAAAGAATAAGTAAACAGCATAAAGCAGTGTCACCCAACACTGGAAGACATGCGTGTCCTGTGAGCTAATTATATTTTACTTCTTGTGGAGCAGTGTCAGGTATCAACTGCTTACATTAAGCCTTCCAAGGGGGAAGAAAGTTCTCAAGAGTCTCAGATTGGTACATGGCTGCTATTCTGGGGATGAAGAGTCCTGGGGGTGGGCTGTGCTAACCACAGGAATGTTGAACAGTACATGCTGGCTTCGGTTAAAGACTCTTTGATGCATAGTGTGACCTTTGAAACATCGTCGGGCCTGATCGTCCTTTTGCCACAGGTCAAAAACACTTTGTGGGGCGAGAACAGACTAATTGGCCAATGATAACATATGTGGAAACTACCTTGTTTACTAAATAACAGGGCAGCATAGATTTCAATAGGATAAATGCTCCAACAGCAAAGTTCTGAAAGATTTTTGGCTGCATTGGATAATTTAAGGAAGTTTTTTTTTTTTTTTTTTTTTTTTTTTAATGTGTCATGTGGTTTTTCTTGTAAACTTCAATGACACAGACCACCAAACAGAGACCTTTTTTTATTTGTCTCACCATCTTTAATCTAGAGTTCTAAGTGACCAGTGTGGATTTTGGATGTTATTCTGGGTCAGATTTTTCAAATTCTTTGCTTTTATTTTATTTTTACTTTACAAATGCTATAGGAATCTTGTGCTGCCTGTCTAGCTTTAAATTTGGATCTGTGGTTTCTTCCTTCATTCATCCATCCATCTTCTCTCTCAGTTCACAGCCATGAACGAACAGCAGTGCTTCTACAACGAGTCTATTGCCTTCTTTTATAACCGGAGTGGGAAATATCTAGCCACAGAATGGAACACGGTGAGCAAGCTGGTGATGGGACTGGGTATCACTGTCTGTGTGTTCATCATGCTGGCCAATCTCCTCGTCATGGTGGCAATCTACGTCAACCGCCGCTTCCATTTCCCTATTTATTACTTGATGGCCAACCTGGCTGCTGCAGACTTCTTCGCTGGATTGGCCTACTTCTACCTGATGTTCAACACAGGACCTAATACCCGGAGACTGACTGTTAGCACGTGGCTCCTCAGGCAGGGCCTCATCGACACCAGCCTGACAGCGTCTGTGGCCAACCTGCTGGCTATCGCCATCGAGAGGCACATCACGGTTTTCCGCATGCAGCTCCATACGCGGATGAGCAACCGGCGCGTGGTGGTGGTGATTGTGGTAATCTGGACCATGGCCATTGTGATGGGTGCTATACCCAGCGTGGGCTGGAACTGCATCTGTGATATCGATCATTGCTCCAACATGGCGCCCCTCTACAGTGACTCCTACTTAGTCTTCTGGGCCATTTTCAACCTGGTGACCTTTGTGGTCATGGTGGTTCTCTATGCTCACATCTTTGGCTATGTTCGCCAGAGGACTATGAGAATGTCCCGGCATAGTTCTGGACCCAGGAGGAATCGGGACACCATGATGAGCCTTCTGAAGACTGTGGTCATTGTGCTCGGTGAGTTCTCCATTGGCTGTTGCCTCCTTTCTAGCTACCAGTGCTGTCAAGTAACCACACTCATTTATGACAGGGTAAACAAGAATGTGAAAATTCACCAGGTGTCTATGCAGAATCATGATAGAACTGAGAATCTTCGTTTTAAATGTCTAAGGCAATGCCAGCTTATCATTCTTCCTACAGTTATAGAGTATGCTAAATACTGGTCTCTGAGCTGTCACGTAAAAATGATGAAATGAGAGATATCATTGAAGAGTTTTCCTTCTAGAACTGAGAATACCAAAACATTCAAGACCCCACACCACCGAACCCAAAACTAACAAAAGCCTCAGAATAACTGGTTTTACGTAGCTTTAAAAAGGTTGTATTACAGTCTGCACTGTAAGACTCTTACCCTAAGGACTTTGTTTCACAGATATTCAAATAGATAGTGCTTTATATGATATGAGCATCCTTTATGCTTTTCTACACAGTTATTCGTTAGTCCAAGTGTCCATGCTATAGTTATTTTTAATTTTATTTTTGAGAATTTGATACATGTATACAATGAAATATGAGCCTATGTACGCCTATTTCCACTTTCAGTTCTTTCTACGTCTTCTTAACATGCCCCCTCTCAACCTCATGTCTTTGACTTCACTGTTCTTTGTTTATTTATTGACAACCCATTAAGTCCTGTGTGCGTGGATATGGGACATGGCAAAGCTACCAGTGTTCACATCTCCCATAAACAGTGATTCTCCCTCCCCCAGCGACTCTCCTTGAACCACGGATCCTGAGAATGGGGTGTGCCCTGAAGATCATCTACCTGTATCTGCTGGGTTGGTCCTGTGATGACCTTGTGCAAGTGGTCACAGATGCTGTGAGGTTGTGATAGCCCTGTCATGCCCTGGAGGCAGCATTCCACCACACCGTTCTCCACCCACTGGTTCTTACACTCTGTCCACTCCTCTTCTGGGATGGTCCCTCCGCCTTGGTGGCAGAGATAGATGTCCTTAGGGATGAACATTCTGTCTCTTATTATGAGCCCAGTGACCAGTTCTGCATCTTTCCATTGACTTCTGGCTACCGTGAAAAGAAAGTTCTTTGACCAAGGCAGAGAGCAGCCCAGGTCTGTTGGTAGCAGAAGCTGTATCAAATTGTAGACAATAAGTTTAATAGAAATCGATGACAGTAATCTTTATAAAAATTAGTTCTGGAAAATTAATTTTCTCTTCATATTAATAGATGTTAATTCATAATTCAAGATAAAGATTATAATTTTGTTCTTTCTATAAACCCAATCATTTTGTTGATTTCTAAAATTAAAATGTAATTACATCATTTATTTCTTCTCTTTCCTCCATGCAATCTGCCCCATGTACCTCCACCATATCTATCACCTCTGTCATCTATCTGTCTATCTATCTATCTATCTATCTATCTATCTATCTATCTATCTATCTATCTATCTATCATCCGCCGTCTGTCTGTCTAACCTATCCTTCTATTTATGCCTGAGTATGCTAATACAGACTGCTCAGCCCCTTTAGAGTTGCTGGTACATATATCATTCTAAGGCTGACTACTTAGTAGTGTATAACCAATTCGGGAGCTCATCCCTGAAGAAAACAGTTTCTCTTCCTCCCAGCAGTTCTTTGAGAGAGGCTAATCCTGAACTCAGTATATGTAGCCCAAACTGGCCTCATCTTGTGGCTCCTGCCTCCCACCTCAGCCTCCTGAGTGCTGAATGATAGGCATGAATTACCATACCCAGTTTTAAACTCGAATGCTTTTTACCTTTAAGTTTAAAGTATTACTTTCCCTAGATTAAAAAAAAACTCGTGGTAGTGATTAGTAGGAACACACACACACACACACACACACACACACACACACACACACACACACACACACACATACTCAGAAAATAGTTAAAGAAAACCTAGTAGTTGTAGGCACTGTGATGGCACCTGGAGGTATACCCACCTAAGCAACATTTGGAGAAAATTCTTTTGGCGTATTGAGTACCTAAAAATTACACTTGGTGGAAGTTTGTTTAAATAATGACCTAATTGAATCGCATATTTTTCACGGACTGTAGTTAGGTTACTCTTTGATCACATTTATTAATCTTAAAGCACACACACATAAACAAAACAATACCACCACAAAACCCCCATAAAACAACAAACCATAACATTTTTAGTTGCCCAAGATACAGTTGTGCATTGGACTGATTTTTCTTTTCTTTTCACGTTGAAAATCTATTTTTTTCATACAATATATTCCGGTCATATTTTCCCCTCCCCTGATCCCTCCCAGGTCCTCTCCACCTCCCCACCCACATAAATTCACACCCTTCCTTTCACTTTCTCAAGCACAAGAAATACATACAGATACACACACACACACACACACACACACACACACACACACACACACACACACACACACACACACACACCAGAGAGAGAGAGAGAGACCATAAAAACACAAAGTGGAAAACCACAGTGTATAAGCAAAAACCTGTAAAGTAAAAACAAAATGAACAAACAAAAGAGCCCCCTGGGCATGGGGCCTGCCCTTAAGTGTTGTTTTTATACCTAGTGATACTCTGTTGAAGAAAAACATGTTTTCTGTTGTGAGCAGTTGTCAGTTGGAGATAGCTTGTGGATAAGGGATGGCGTTTGTGCCCACTTCTCCTCTCAGCACTGGGACCTCATCCGGCTTAGACCCATGCAGGCTCTGCCTGCTGCCAGTCTCTATGAGTTCATATGTGCATGTTGCGTCTAGAAGGCCTTGTTGCCTTGGTGTCATCCATCCCCACTGGCTCTTACAAATTTTCCACCTTTTCTTCTATAAATTTCCCTGAGCCTAAAGGGAGGGCTTTAATGGAGACATCCCATTTAGGACTGAGTGTGTCAAGGCCTCTCATTCTCTGTACATTGTCCTTTTGTGGATCTCTGTATTCGTTCCCATCTACTGCAGGAGGAAGCTTCTCTCATGATGGTTGAACATCTTATTTTATTGCTGCACTCCTTTAGAAGAGCAGAAGTATTTGGTTTTCCACTGGGTCCATGGCCTGTTTAGTCTAGGGTTCTTGGCCACAAAGCAGTGTTGGACATGGGTGCCATCTTGTGAAATGGGCCTTAAAACTAACCAAATAGTGGTTGGTTACACTTACAACTTCTGTGCCGCTATTGCACCAGTATGGTTTGCAGGCAGGTCACTATTGTAGATTGAAGGTTTATAGCAGGGTTGGTGTTTACTTTTCTCCTCTGGTAGTGGTGCAGAGTATGTTTCAATACCATGAACACTAGTTATAGGGGTGAAGGCCCTAGGTAGGCTCCAGCTCAACTTCTCCCTGTTCAGAGAGACGTGTAGATGTTGTCTTCAGCAATAGGGGCTTACTATCAGTTTGTGGAGAGCGATCAATAGCCTTGGCAATAGCCCGAGCTGGTCTATGGGACCTCTTTGATCAGCAACCTAATTAGACATAACCCACTCCTGGCACTGAGAGTTTTATGTGGTATTGAGAGGTAGACTGTTTCTCTAGCAAGTGTAAGACCCCAGATTAGATTCCCTAGCAACACAGACAAACAATTTTATTTCATCTTTTCTAGGGATGTCGAATGTAAAAGTCCTGTAACCATCTTTGTTCTCTGGAAAGCCCTGTGGGGTAAATAACCTGGGATTATGAGACATCTCTGAAACTATGATTTTTGCACATTTTAGTTCCTAAAAGCAGATAGAGTCTTAATTACTCTTAAATAAGTTAGCATCCCCGAAAGAGCCTTCATCCTATTCTCGTGGGTCAAGACAGATGCATCACGATGCTCTTCTATGGCTGCACTGATGGTGACCTGTGTGTAGACTGTGAGAATGAGATTTAGGCCTTGGTTTAACAGCCTACTCGAATCTCTAACTAACTGAACAGTCAGGAAACGTCCTCACTGGGGACACCATGAGATGCCTAATTTCATCCAAAGTCTGGTGAGTACAAGAACAGCTTCCTCCTTGTTTAATTACCAACAAAGCCTTTTGAGCATCTCTGTGCCACCAGACAGCTTCGCCTGATTTGAAGAAACAACACATCTCAATTTGCTGTGGATACAATCTGTGGATGAGATGACACGTATAACCCAAGACACTGTGCTTCTGTATTGACTCAGACATTTGTTTGCTGGCCATTTCAGTATTGGGGTGTGTGTGTGTGTGTGTGTGTGTTGTATGTTTGTATCTTCCATTTATAATGTCAGATACCATTTAGTTCACAGAACAGTAAATGATTACTATTTGGTCTGTGAACCCACCAAGTTCTTGCTTTAATCTTGGCCTTTGCATACTATCCAACATACCCCACCATGCACTGTACTTAATGATCCATGTAAAGTTAACATCCGTGTCTCATCGGATAGTTTTTCTTCTGCCACAAGCAAGACCACTACCACCCATCACACAAATTTCAAATATGTAGATAACAGGAGTAATGTCATTTGAGGCTTAAACTATCAGCCTCCATAAATATCAAATAAAGTTACCTTTCTCCGGAATAAATACTAGTTCTGTGGCCACAAAATGAAAGTTTTAGAACATGGAAAACTCCAGTCGGGATGATATGTAAAGAAACCGCGTAAGTCAAGATGGGACTATGATTCTAATTTAGGGAGTTCAATAAATGAATAATAACTATTTTTGAGAAAGGAAGCGGCATGGGGGGGTGGGTAGGGTATCCGGGGGGGGGGGGGACGGACAGTAGAAAGCTCAGAATAGGAAATCCACAACCCGGAACAGTCGGGTCCTTGTCACACTGATGCCTGATGCTTCTTGTGCCATTCACTCTCCTGCTAGAAGTGGGTCTATTTCTAGGAGGATCTGGTTATTTGGAAAACATGAGTTCATCTCATGACAATGAGGGCTGTCATTGGCCTGAAGCTCATTTCATTATAAATTAATCAATTGATAATCTGGATTTTGTTTTTATCATTGACCTTGGTTTTTGCATAAATGTTTTTTGATATTTGAAAACTATGATCTAGGGAGATTTTGAACCTGATGAAGGTCAGTGGGGACTGAGTGATTTGTTGTCTCTTTTCTCTCTGTAGTCATTCATAGGCTGTCTGGTTCAAAGTAGGTACTCAACCACTAGTCACTGAATGGATGGATGGATGGATGGATGAATGAATGTGGTAGCAAAAGCAACTCTCTGAGCCTTCAGTATGGAATAGTAGAGAGCTGGACTGAATTCAGTGTGATGTCCCTTTAGTCAGCTATAAAGGAGATAAACTTGCCTATACTTATACCGTGTTCTGTAAGTTTAAAAAAAAGAAGCCATTTTTTAAAACTTGAGATAGGGTCCGACCATGTAGCCCAGGATAGCCTTGAATTCATGGTTCTTCTGCTTCATCCTCCTGAGTGTTTAAATTGAAGGCATGCCTCACCACAACTGGCTAATAGTCCGTGATGTCTAATTAGAATATAAGCAACTTAGAAAATGATTGGCTACTGTGAGTGTTCAGTTAATAACAAATCTTCTAACAATAAATATTTCGATTCATTCTGGGCTAGTTATGACTTACCACTTATGTGGGAAAGTCTTTGGTTTTCCTGTGTAAGAATGGTTTATGACATTTAGACCTGCTCCGTGTTCGTGTTCAAGTAAGTATTTGTTGGTCAACAACCGAGTTCCTAGGCATTCAACGTTAAAAAAAAAAAACATGGAAAAGCATCTTTGAGTTTCATAATTGCAACATTGACGATGAAGCACGAGAGTGCAGGTAGTCACTTGTAAGTGAGTACTTGGTCTTAATAAGAATTTTATTTCAAATGTGTACAGTAGTGCTTGCATACACAGCGCTCAGACTACCTTAGAGGTTTGTATTTAGAAATAACAACCCTACAGAACATGGGTATGATGATTGGTTTGCTATCTTTGATTTCCAGATTGTGAAAAAAGAAGTCTAGGGACCCTAGGTACGTTGCCTAAAGCCACACAGGTCCTGCATATAGGAGCTAGAATTCAATATAGCTCATGACTTGGGTTCCATGGTCCATGAGTTTTTCACTTCCATGTCAAGCTATTTCTCAAGAACAAAACCAGCCTGTGTCTTCTCGGAGAGTTTACAGGCCAGTGGGCTTACTGCCGAACCTTATCTTTGCCTTGTTTCCAGGGTCATAGAAAGCCTTGACGGTGTATTCCTTTTCTTTCTCTTGCTTCTAATGACCCCCAGGATTCACATATCTTCCATCTTTTCCCAGAGTTTAGTATTGCAGCATCCACAAACCAGCTGCTTCTCACAGAGTAAAGTGTTTTGTTCAAGATGTAGTTGACTCTCTGTTCCTTGTCCCAGTGTGAAGCTACAGAGTCCCTCTCCAGATCCAGTTTCCATCTGCTTGACATTTTACCAAGAATTCCTTGAGTTGACTCCCAGAGTGACTCAGGCAGTGGAGGCGTCCTTCCTTATTTGACCACAGGCTCTCTTTGGATATGAGTCCTTTCCTTTCCTGCTCTGTTATTTGTGGTGGCACTTCTACTGAGGACAATCAACAATGAGGACCAGAATTCAGACAGGAAAGGAATCCTGCGGAAGGTGTGGTGGCATTGACATCTGACCCCTGAGAGGCACATAAAGTAAAACAAGGGTGGGGGATCAGCTCTCTTGGTAAAGAACGATGCACTTTCCCCTAGTTTGATCCATTTCAATGGCCAGTGGTCTCCAGTAAGGATAAATTACCCATTACTATCCATGGACTTTGTGCCAGAGTCAACACTCACCACCACTCTTGAGTGTTGTTTGGACCAACTATTAGAGAAAGTTTCATTTTTTCCCCCTGATTTTATATTGAAGTTGCTCAGTTAATACATGGCAAGTCATTTGTGGAAGATCTTTCTCTTTGTAAGTGGCAACAGGGAATTTAGCTGTAGGCATGGAGACCCTGTACTTCCAACACAGGGAGCTGACTCTTGACCCTTTCAGTTTAATTTAGTGAACTTGATGAGTGCTAATTCTATGATAAGGGATAAGCAGACAATCGGGACTCTGTAGAGCCTATGTTGGAGGAGTCTAAGAAAGTCCTGTGTTGGAGGGGGTGGGGCAGAGGCCTTGAGTGAAGGGAGGGCAGGACTCCCAGAAGAAACAATATTGAGTAGATCCTCTCTCTCTCTCTCTCTCTCTCTCTCTCTCTCTCTCTCTCTCTGTGTGTGTGTGTTTTCTCACTTTTATTCACTAGATTGGTTGGCCAAGATCCTCATTTTGGCACTGACTATCTGAATGATGCTGGGCAAATTACATTCTCTCTGAGTTAAGTAATGGCTCTCTATCTTTGCCTGTAGGATAAGTTGGCCAATTTGATTTTCAAGACTATCTAGGCTATTATTTATTTTATGAATAAAAATGTGGGGATAGGCTGACCAACCTCTAAGATCTTTCTAGTGGAAAACTTAGAAATCAGGTCAGATCAAAAGCACAGACTGTTCTCTCTATGCACAGTGCCTACTTCTTCAGTAATTCATGTTAAGCTGCTCTATTGACTGTTAAAGTCTGTGGTGCCTTTATTGAGAATCTTCTCTGAGAAGAACGCTTTGGCATTTCATTTTCCTATGGAGACCTGGGTGGCAGGGAAGGAGGACTTCCAGGTGGCCCTGCTGGACAGAGAAGGGAGTAGTAGACACAGAGTCTCTTCTTCTCTGGCCACAGGTGACGGAGCTACAAATCCTCTTTCTGTGGAAGGGAATTAAAGCTACCTCAAGTGTCCTCAGGTCCCAGTGGCATCCCTGTGAAGGCCTCTTTGAAGAAGAGTCTAAGGAAACATTCATGAGAGTCTTGATTATTTGACCAGTTCCTAGGTTGGCTTGGTCCTGTGTGCGGTGGCCAGGGGAGACACCCTGCAGATATCCTGCTATGCTGCCCCAACCCCAGGCCTCAGGCTCAGGTCAAAAGAGAAAACACCTTTTAAACAGCAGCCCTGTGTACTCCTTGTTACCCATCTCCATTCAAATATTTGTATTCCAAAGAAACATTCAAACAGAAACAAAACCCCCAGACCACATGAGGCCAAGAGAGTTCTCTTTGGAGTGTGAACAGAGGATCCTACATGGAGCTTGTTCTTATTTTAGGCCAGTTAGGAGGGACTCGAGCCTGTCAGGCTGAGATGCCACATAGACACCGAATGTTAAGGCCATTTGTTCTTACATGGAATAAAAGATACAAAGATGTCTTTACTGTGGTAATTTCGACTTTGAGTGGGAAGCTCAAAGCTCACATCTCAAACCTAAGCACAAATGGAGAAAGCAACTGGGAGAAGGCAGGGCTTTTTACTAAAGCCCACCCCCAGTGACTTACTTCTTCCAGAAGGCTCCACCACTTAAGTTTCCCCAAATAGTCCAACTGGGGACCAAGTTTCCAAATACCTGATGCAATGGGAGATGTCCCCATTCAGAGCAGATCATGAGACCCTGGGCCTTCCTCAGCTGCTCCCAATGTCACATTGTGACCACTTATTGGACCTTTAATGTGGCTTCCATCACTATTTACCTAGGAAGGAAAGGATGAAGCTCCTCCACTCCCTATTGCTACTTTCCAGTCTCTTTTGAGAATCTCTTTGGATATTTCATGATGCTGGCATATAAATGAGACCTCAGACCCTTGAAACCTTACATATCAGTTGAATGAGAAAATGAAACCTACCCCCGGAGATTTGCATTGATTGTCTCAGTCCAATAGGGATGTACCTCTGCAGCCTTGGTGTGCTTTCATTGTCTACCCAAGGGACATTTGTCAGGACGTGGTTCTAATAAAGCAGCTCCAGATCCTGCCTGTCAAGGATATTTGTTAAGCTAAGACCCAGGGCCAAATTGTTAGTAGTATTTTATTTTTACACACAAACTGAAGGTCTTCTAGGCTTCTGTTAAGAATCAGGAATGCAAAGGCCGATGAAAACAGGACCTTGTTCTCAAGGACTCCCATTCAGTAATTACAATAATAATAGAGCAAATGAAACGGCATAATGTGGTAATGTATGCAAAGACTATAGGAATGTCACACTACACCCGGGCAATGTCTGGAAAGGCTTCAAATTCTACCTGGAGTTGGAATTTTATCTTGTATGAGGCATACGGGCTTACCAAGTAACAACCAAGTGAAAGAAATATTTGTTATCTATTCTTAAACTATTGAGTTTAATAAAAATATTCAGTCATTTCCTCCAAAATATAATTATTATATCATTTGCATATGACAGTAATCTTTATTGGGGCTATAAATCTCCATATAAATTCCTGGAGATGTAAGTGGAATCTTCCATAATGGTCAAACAATATTTTTTATTCTCATGTTGCCTATATTTTATACTGTTGTAAAGTGTTCTGTCTGTCTGTCTGTCTTTCTATTTATCTATCTGTCTATCTATCTATCTATCTATCTATCTATCTATCTATCTATCTATCTATCACCTGTTTGTCTATCATAGATATCAAGTATCTTGGCATTATATTTTGCACTAATATATTCTCTCTGTATATATTATATATTAGGTTCTAAGTAGATTAGTATCATCAAATAGTTATGAAGTAGGTAGATATTGAGTGGTTACTGCTCTAGAAGGAATGAGATAGCTTTCTTTTTAAAAGATTTTTAAATTTTAATTTTATGCATATGAGAGTGCACCTTCATGTATGTGCTCATGTCATGCTCATGCCTGATGCTCATGGAAGCCAGAAGAGGGTACTGGACCAGCTGAAACTGGAGTTGGGGATGGTTTCCAGCTCCACCTGGTTCTAGGAGCTGAACCTGGGTCTTCTGCAAGAGCAGGCAGTGCCTAACTGCTGAGTCATCTCTCTGCCCCTGGGTTGATTTTCTACATATGCAAGTTAATATCCTACGGGAACTAGGAAGGGCTCTATGGTGACGTGCACATGTTTTACAACCTGGAAGGTCATTACTCTGAAAACTTGACACCCACTTGAGAAGCATAGTTTACTGTGATCCCGTACAGGCTGTTATGGCTGTGTGGGGCTGGGGGATTTCAGAATGTCATTGGTTTTCCATGTTATTATTACAGCAAGAAGGTTTCAGGACAGCTGCTATATCTAGAGACACACAATCCTATTCTCAGAGGTTTATACAAGATCTTTGGAAACCGAATGTCATTTCTGATTTTCTGTTACAGACAGGCTAAATATGTTATGAACCTGGGATACTTATGCATGCACACATGTGTGCATAAACACACTCATACACAAGGATTGTCAAATTTAGTAATTAAAAATTATTGCATATGATGTACTTACACAAACATGTGGTTTAATAATGGGATATGTTCTGAGAAGTCTGCGCTAGGCGGTCTTATCATTATGTGAATGTAGCATGCGTGGGCACAAATTGAAACAGCCATGATTATCATTATGAGACAGTGTAATCTTGCAGGACCACCATCCTGTGTATAGTTTTTCCTTGTTTGAGTATTGCTAATATAGTACATGGCTCTTATAATAGCCAACATTTGTTATTCATTTGTTTAAATTTGATTGGCTATCCAACTCACTGGAATTGCACTGGGTATTTTATATAGCAATCTTACACGCATAACACATTTTAGATGGTAACTTATTCTGTTGAGTATATTTTCTTCTGTGTGTTTCCATATTATCCTGGAGATAAATTTAAGCCCAGAAAGTGGTTCACTTCCTGTGGTGGTTTCAATGAGAAATATACCCCATCAGCCCAGGAACTGAACGCTTGGCCCTGAGCAGGTAGTGCTGTCTGGGGAAATGGTGCAAACCTGCTGGAGAAGATAAATCACTGGGGGCGGGCTTTCAGATTTCACACCCTCACCAGCTATAGAAACAGAGATGCATCCAGTTTGATCTCTGCTTTAAGTTCTTGTTGAAGATGTGAGCTCTCAGCTTCTTGCTTCAACTGCCCTTCGTCTGCATCTATAAACCAAAATAAACTCTTCCACAAGTCGCTTTGGTCATGGTAATTTTATCATAGCCACAGAAAAATAACTAACATACTTATTTACTATTTCTCATTTTTATTTGAGATTGTCTGGAAATAAATAAATGATCCTTTCTAATTAGAGAACCGTATGATTGTTTCTCAGAAATTAAGCCATGCACCTGCTGGCAAACATAATTTTGCACACTTCTGGGTCAAACGAATTATTTTCTTCTTTTACATATTCTTTGTCCTACTATATATAAAGAAGCATTTAAACTACATTTATTTTTCACATAAGCAAAGACTTATTTTTTTTTTACTTTTTTGAGATTGGGTCTTATACCACAGTTCAAGGTGGCTTGGAATTCGCCATGTAGTGCAGGCTGTCCTTGAACTCATGACAGTCCTGCCTCAGCTTGAGAGCTGCCATGCCAGGCTAGCAAATTTGTATTTTTGTGTTTATTATAACTTTGGTAGTTTTTCTTTGTGGTCTAAACTACAGCCTGGGCCTCTGAGAAGCTTTTTATTCATGTATTTGCTCGAAGATGATAGAGTCTAGACTGAATGTGGTCACAGCTTTACTTAAACCCTGGCATGTCTCCTTCATCAATAGAGGACAGATCAGAGTGATCCAAAGTAAATATGAAGTTCTCACAGGGTGACGCAGCAATAACAGGGTCTTTTTGAAGAAGTGGGATTTAATTTGGCATCCGGAGACTGGAAATTCATGGCTTCACCTATTTATCCTGCCTAAGTAGACTTTTGTTGACATAAGGAACTCTGCATTTTAAGTAGGGTTTCCATGAGTTCATAATAAATGGGCATTTCTGTGCTCCAGAAAGCTTCTCTTTATGTGGCAAGTGTGAATTCATTTACCAGAGTTATTTTTCCCCCTTTAGGAAAGTAAAATGAAGTGTAAAGGAACTTAGCCTTAAAGGACCCCCAGAAGAGACCCTGGAACAAAACGTTTTGCTGGAGCCAGCGAGTCACCATTTTGTAGTGAAGGGCTTTGCCCAGCTGACCTTGCTGAGCCCGTGGTGTGCAGCCTGGACCTTTTATGCACTGGCCTGGTTCCAAAGGAAAGGCCTACTGTAGTCAGTGGGTTCTGAACAAAAATGGGAGAAGCCATAGACACCCTGCAAAGAGTGTGTGTGTGGTGTATGTGTGTGTGTGTGTGTGTGTGTGTGTGTGTGTGTGTGTGCGTGTGCGTGTGTGTGTGTGTGTGTGTGTGCGTGTGTGTGTGTGCGTGTGTGTGTGTGTGTGTGTGTGGTGATTGAATAGTCAAATAGTTGTGGAGATAAAGTCCCACCTTTATCTCATTTAGTAAAGGGGAGCGATTATTGTCATTGTCATCACTTTCCAAGTCCCGATGCATCTACCCCATCGTGTTTACAGCACCAATGCCTGAGCGCGGCTACTTAAGACGAGGCAGTGCAGTGGAAGGCACTGTGTCTCATCTACAGTCTTGTACATTATTGTGCAGATGCGGTACTGTGCTAAGACCAATGGCGTTCTGTTCTGGAATTTTCTAGTATTTTATTTAGTTCATCCTGGATTTTACCACTTCTGGAGCAAGAAGTCCATCCCTACTGCGTCTGCACATGAACAGTACATACTAATATTGTTTTCCATGCGTCTGCTTTGCTCAGTCAGCAGCATACTGTGAAACTGTGTGGCTGCTCTTACAGAGTGACAGTACTGTCCCTTGGCAACCATTGACTCAGGCCTCTTGTGTGGCCACGTATGTATGACCACACACGTGTCATGTATGTAGTCATGTTCTATAGCGCTTATCCAGTTGTGTAATAATTTGGCTCATTGTTTTAATTAGACGCTGTTACAGGGTTTTCCCCCCATCTTCATAAGTGTGAATATTTGAAAGCTAATCTAAATATAATTGAATTTTGTTGAGAAGGTTATTTTCTGAACTGTGTTTTCTAAGTTGACTTCCGTCTTCTCAGTAGGTCAACTCATAGACACACTTAGAATATTTTCAGTTTGCCATCCTTTCTGATATAACTGAGGAAAAATTTGGTGTTAAACCTTTTCAAATAAGTTATACAAAGACAATTTTTCTTCATTTTAATATAAATTTTCACAACTAAATAGTTTACCATTATGAATTTTTATTTTTACTTAATTTTTCAATATATAACATATTAAATTGTGTGGCATTTGCCCAATTTCAGTATTATTTTAATTTTTTTCCCTTACCCAATTTTAAATTTTATTTTTAGCCTTGGGAAAATTTCTAAAGACATGTTGGTGACAATGGCTGACACAAAGGACTCAGTAATCATTGGAACCCCCGAGTCCTGCTTTGCCGGACATGGGTAAGGCTCTGAGCAAGAGCCCCCCCCTTTTATTTTAGTTGGGCATTTGCAGTGTATTATTATGACATTCACCCCCCACGCCTCTCAGATCCACCCCCCATCCTTACCCACCCAACTCTGTGTCATCATTTAAAAAAAAACTATCAAGGGTCATTTTGAACAAGAATCTTAATCTCTTTGAAATTCAGTCCCTTTATCAGCCAAACATAGGAAATAGTTTCTTAATGACAATAGGTGATGGTCCAGAAGGATGTCTTTTTATAGGGACCACGGCCCATGTGTCAAAGATGGATGCTTTCACAGCTGCTCGTAGAGAGCTTACAGTCTATAGGGCAGTGACCCAAAATTTTAAAAATGGTTGGCACGCGGTGTGAGAAACGTGCCGTAGTGTGAAAGGCGCTGACTATTCTAGCTCCAGGCTCTCCTCCTGCTGGGGAGTGGTGTTGGGTGGTCCACTGAACCTTTATGACGACTTCCTGTCCATTCCGAGATGGCCTGAACTACGGCAAGGTTTCGTCAAGTGTGATCCACGGACCGCCTGCATCTGAGTCACTGCGATGTTTGTTAAGAGTGTTGAGTCTCTGCCCAGACCTACTGTAGTGGAATCTTTGTGTTGGCATCCAGACATGAATATGTCAGTCACACAAGCCTGACAGGGCCACCAGTCTCTAGCTTTGGTTTAAATGGCCTGGTTTAAATTCAACTTCTTTTCTTTCAACTTAAAACTCTACTTTTTACCTTTTCCAGAAAAATTGGCAGTATTGTTTTTTGGTTTCATTTAACTACTGAGTACCCGTGACAGTCCCAGGCATATCAGTTTGCATATCTGCTTTCTGAGAGAGAGAGAGAGAGAGAGAGAGAGAGAGAGAGAGGGAGGACAGGGAAAGAAAAGGGAAGGAGAGTTTCTAGACAAGGCTCAAAACAGTTAGATAAAATTCTTGAGTCCTGAACAACTCCTATCGATGAAAATTGATATTTTCATACAGAAAGGTTGATCTCAAAGTATTTGAAATGACCACTCCAGTTACTACAACCTGGGAATGTGTCACGTACAACTCGGTGGTCATAGCAACACCTTCAGAAATGACAGAATCTCTAAGCACTTCACGTTATCTTTTACCACTCATTTTACCAATTAGTGCAGAATCTTAAGTTTGGTGTTGGTATGGAACTGTAAGAATTGTGGTGTTTATATCATTTTTGAAAGCCAGGTTTGATTTGTCTCTATAGTGGCAATTATATATAGGGTATATATAGGTGTAGTGTATGTGTGTGCTGTGTGTGTATACCTAGAATATCTGTGTGATCCAGATGCATGTGTGTATTATAATATGCATATACACACACACACACACACACACATATATATATATGTATATATATATATATATATATATATATATATATATATAGAGAGAGAGAGAGAGAGGGGGGGGGGAAAAGAGAGAGAGGAAAAGAGAGAAGGGTTAGGTTTCAGACAGATGGAGATATCACATACTTACACATATTTATATACATACGCATATCTCTGTATCAGTTATTTTTCTGTTGCTGTGATAAAATACCATAACCGATATCATTATATAAGAAAAGAGTTTATTTTGGCTTAGTGTGACAGAGGAGTAAGAGTCTGTCTCAACAGGGAGGCATGGCAGCAAGTGGCAGATGTGGGGAGGAACGGGTTCTGAGAGACTATGCCCTCAACCTCCACACAAAGCAGAGAACGAACTTCCCAGACCCAGCCGCCTAGCAGCTGAGAGTGGTTGGGCGAGGTAGTGAACCCTTACTTCCTGGGTCCTAATCCTCCCTGTATATCAGGGGAGTGCACTTGGCCACCACATTCAGCTTCTCAAGGTTTCAGTTTCTTTGTCTTTCAAATGAGCAGCAGGGCAGAACCTTAAGAGGTTAAAGGAGATCACTGTGTGAGATGCCAAGGACATCTGTACAGAACACATTTTCGCCCAGTGACTGGATTTCTCCATGGAAACCTGAAGTCCCATCTTATCCCTTGTGGTAGACAGCCATCATACCATGAGGAGGTATACCTGGAGGGGGGACCAGTCTTGCTTCTGCAGCTCCCTGGGGTGTGTCTCCTTGGGCTGGACCACGGCACTGCCAGAAGCTCCGGGACTCCAGGAGCTGATGCGCAGCTCAGGTGGAAAGAGCCTTTGCTGAACTGTCTTCCTAGACAGACTGACAGACTTACCTGGAAGGTGCTCCCATCCCAGATCAGTTCAGTGTTCTTACTGCTCAATTCGCTGCCCTTTTACCCCCCCCCCCCCAACTTCCCAGTTTCTTTTAAAATGTTAAATCGGTTTGGTAAGCATATAGGTCTTGATCAAATAGTAGCTATCTTATAAAATGAAGCATGACTGCATAACTTTTAAAAAATGGATTTTATTTTAAATCTTCCTTGTACGCTCCGAGCTTTCCCGTTGGAGAATGCAGACTTCTTTAAGACCCAGACCCAGGGGCTGGAGAGATGGCTCAGTGGTTAAGAGCACTGACTGCTCTTCCAGAGGTCCTGAGTTCAATTCCCAGCAACCACATGATGGCTCACAACCATCTGTAATGAGATCCGATGCCCTCTTCTGGTGTGTCTGAAGACAGCAACAGTGTACTCCTATACATAAAATAAATAAATAAATCTTTTTAAAAAAAAGACCCGGACCCAGGCAGGGTGCTGCCCTCTTGATTCCCTGTTCCACACTGTGTTTCCATGTCAGTTCCATTCAGATTCCACGTGTGGGGCTCAGCTGACCTCGTGCTAGCCCGTCTGAGGGTGAATGTGCAGTGTCACTGTTCCTTATCATTCGTGATGAACTGTCATTTTGGAGATGGTAAAACTGAGGCTCAAGAGACTGGAGAATGTCAGTGGCTAAAAGTTAAGTCAGTTCCCAGCATCCGCACGGTGGCTCAAACCCTCAGGAACTCAGTTCCAGGGGACTGATGCCCTCTTCTCGCCTCTGTGGACAAGGCCCATATATGGTGCACATACATGCACACAGGCAAGACACTCATGCACATTAAACAACAACGACAAATAAAGAACCCAAGCAAACAAACAAATGACAACCCCTGAGACTCGGAGAGCCTGTGAGAATTGCTAAAGATAAGCTAGCACCTAGCGGACCGCACAGCCTAAGTCAGCCTTTGTGTTTCCTGTGCATTGTATCTTTCTTGCTGGGTTACTGGCTTCATTATTTTAGAAGTTAAAATATGTAAGAGGAAGGACTGGAGAAAGGAAGAAAAAAGAAAAATGTTTACCCTTTTTTTTTTTAAGCTTTAAAAATTTTCTTATTCTGTTCTGTCTGGTACCTTCAAGTGTTACTGTGATTTTAATTGGTGTGTAAGAATCAGGGCAACTGGAAAACAAAATGCCAGTGTATTTTTTTTTTATTAGAAACAAACAGTTCTTGCAGATCCCCCCCCCCCCAATTGGACTGCATATAAAAAGCGCTATATTCACAGTTCAGGAAAGTATAAAACAAGAATATCTAAGCTTGATTTCCAAGGGGCAGACAAGTGCTTCTGAAAAGCGGGCAAGCATTCCCCATTTTCCTTTCCTCTAAATGGTCACGTGCCTCATCTGTCCCCCACCCGAGTGCTGCTGCCTCCTAACCACTTCTGGCCAGAGGCACATGGAAAGACATCCTCAGGGTATAATTTTGTTCTGAGCACAAAGAGCATGCTATTATGGGGCAGGGGCTCAGCTAAACAGCTTGGCTGTGGACTGTGTTTGGATCTCTGGGTTAAAAATGGGAATGGAACAGAGCCTCTTCCAGGGAGGTCTGTTAGGAGGTTTCTGGTCCTGGGACAGCGCCTGGTTGGTGATTTTCATACCTGAATAGCCGATGAAGAGAGACCTGATCTGTAGAGCCACTGCAGTTGGAGACTTTGACTTGAGTTACTGGAATGGTAAGTGACGTTAGATTGTTGCTATGCTGAGTCACGGCACAATCTGAAAGTGCTACTTACTAGAAACACTGGAAGCCACAGGCTGGCCAGGTTAAACACTGTCTGGCATATGAAGCAGGTGTGTCTGGATGAGCAAGCACTGGTAGTCTCTGATGGACCCTCGTTCTTCAGTGCGGCACCTCAGGAATAGAGGCAGCCATGTCTGTTAAATACCAGGAACACTCTTGTGGCAGAGCTTGGCCAAGTGTGATTGAAATGGGAGGTCGGGAAGGGAGCCTGAGGCTCCAGGTACTACTTCGTTCTTAATTAATCAATGAAAGGCAATTCTAGGCAAATTGACCCTCCTATTTAGAAGGCATGTTGGTTTTCTAGGCTGTGGATTGAAATGGGAGGTCGGGAAGGGAGCCTGAGGCTCCAGGTACTACTTCGTTCTTAATTAATCAATGAAAGGCAATTCTAGGCAAATTGACCCTCCTATTTAGAAGGCATGTTGGTTTTCTAGGCTGTGGAACAAATCGCTCCCAATTTATAGGTTTTCAAAATAGCCATCTGCTGCTGCCTGCCTTCTATAGGTTAGAAGGTGAGGTTTGTCTTGGCTGGATTTAGGGCTCAGAGTTTGGTAGCTGAACTCCACACACTGGCTGAGCTATAGTCACTCATGGAGACCCGACCTGGAGACTGTCTCCAGTTCACGTAGCTGGCTAGTGGAATTAGCGGGTTTGTGTCTGAACAGTCACCAGTCACAGCTTTTTAAAGGTCAGCAACAGGGCTGCTGTTGCCTCCAGTGTTGACCTATACATGATTCTTTCAGTGTACTCATTAATGAGGTCCAGTTGACCCAGCTCCAAGCTGAGCACCTTAAAGGGAATTTAATGACAGCTGCAAAACCACCTCATCTTCGCCTTTTAGCAAAGCCTAATCATGGAGTGATAGCCTGTAGCTGGTGCCATGTTCTATTTGTGGGAAGCAAATTATAAGCATGTGTGAGGTTATAGCTTCAGTCTCCAAAGCCACAAGAAAAAAATAAACCAGACATCATCATCATCATCACCATCATCATCATCATCATCATCATCATCATCATCATCACCATCACCATCACCATCACCATCACCACCATCACCATCACCATCATCATCATCATCATCATGATGCTAAAGGTCTACTCACGTCTGGAAAGGGGGAGCTAGGCAGGGTGGGAGTCATCTTAAATGTTTCCATTATGATGCTCAGTGTGTTTGGATACTAAGAAAGAAAAAGTAGCTTTTTAGCCACGTTATTTCAAGAATTGTCTTACATTGAAAGGCTCAGACGCAGCCCGTTTAAATCCGTGGTGAGTTGTTGTTGTTGTTTTACCTTCTGTCCCTAAACTCCAAGTCTTCCATTTGAACCCACCCCTTAGCATATTGTCCCTTCTCTCGGGACTCATACTTTGTCTGGCGTGTCCTTCTCACTCCCCACTTGTTTGTTTTTGAAACGCCACACCTCTGACCGCTGTTCACTCAGTACAAGCAGAGTTCGAAGTCCTATGCCGGCTTACTCACTTCTGGAGCACAGTGGCGCGGGAATGCAAATCATGAGGGAGTCGTGGCCTTGCACATAAGTCAGCAGTGCAGTGTAGACTCAGGCTGTGGTCTGCGTGTTTGCACCATGGCTGTGGGTGACAGATCTCAGTCTCCCTGTTAAAAGTGAAGTGGATTCCTCATAGTCTATAAGAGACATTCTGGTACCATTCATGTAGATGATCTATCTATCTATCTATCTATCTATCTATCTATCTATCTATCAATCACAGAACAAAGTTGAATTAAAAATAAGCAAGAAGGGGTCAAGAGAGATGGCTCAGCAGTTAAGAACACTTGCTTTGCTATCATGAGAAATGGCATTCAGACCTCAGTATCCATGGAACAAGTCAGGAATCTGGCACACATCTGTGCCTCCAGCTCTGAGTCAGGCATTGTCAGGCGACCCACCGGGCCTGCTGACTCCCAGCCTAGCCAAGAAAAAGTGGACTCCCAGTTCAGAGAGAGACTCAGCCTCAAAGGGATGCTACAGACTGATAGGAAGGGTACACACACCATCTTCCGGTCTCCGCATCTGCACAGGTAAATGTGTGCACATGCACACGCACACGCACACGCACACGCACACACACACACACACACACACACACACACACACACACAGAGACACACACACTAACAAGGAAAAGGAAGGGAATGGGAAATAACTATAGTACAGTAACACAGGGTCACACGGAGGTATCTCCCCTGCAGCTAACACAGTCTGAGCGTGACTAGTTCTGCTACCCACATTCTGCAGGCAGTTAGTTATCTAGTGCACCTCGGAGAAGGGGCAACCTTTGCGAAGGTCACTCCTGGGTGTTTCCTGGGCCACAAGAGATGACAGTCCTGACAGCAGCTTTCCAAGGGGAAGAAAGAAGGCCACATCTTTGTTTTACCTAATTTGAAAGAACAGATTTTTGAGTTTTCCATGTGTGTTATAATTTTCTCTCCAAGTTGTATTTTCCAAATTGTCTTTCTTGATCTGGACAGACTTTCTTTTTTTTTTTTTTTTTAATTATATCTAGCTCTGTGTAAAACGTTTGAAGTTGCTGGAATCAGAGGGTGATAATTAGCATCCCCTAATCCTCAGGAAGTTTGAGGCACATCTGCCTCCAGAGGGCCTTTACATCTCGGCTACAAGGAGGGGGAGAGAAGACTCTAGGGCCAGCCAAGGGTCACCAGATTATAATAATGGGTGTCCCCTAGCTCTGGGCCTCATGGCCGAGCCACAGAGCCTGTGTGCTGCTTGTACTGCTCTCTGAGTCTTGGCTACAAAGTATATCACACACAATGCTGTGCTTTAAGAAATGCAGAAATGCAAAAATCAGAAGATGGGTTCCTCAAGTAGAGAGTCCTGTTTCCTAGGGTTCTCTAAGGCCTCTAGGGGTGAGCGGTGGGGGTGGTGGGAGAGAGGGGTGGAGGGAGGGGAAGAGAGAGGGGGGGGATGAATTGGTGTCACGTCCAGTGCGGTTTCCTTTATTCTAACTCTGAAGTCTGACGTTTGAGCAGAAAGCCCTATCGCTGTAGACAGATCGGCTTTTCATTCACTGGTTCTGTTTTATCATAATTTTAAAGTTGACAATTTGCTAACTTATTAAATTATGATACTGTCAGATGCTCAAAAAAGCAGAAAAAAAGTGAAAGAAATAAGATTGTTAAACTTTTTTTTTTCTTTAATTTTTGTTGTTACATTTCTTTGCTGATTGGTGGGGGTTGCCGCATGTGCTGCAGCGTGCGCATGCGCGTGCGCGTATGAGGCCAGCTTGCAAGAGCGGGTTCTCTGGAGACTGAACTCAGGCTGCGGGCTGAACAGCAAGCACCCTGACTCAGCCATCACACCTTGTCAAGCCCCAATTTCCCCCCTTTCCGAAATCAATTAGCATTTCTTTATTGATACCAGGAATGAAAATACTCAACAAAAGAGCTTAAACTATTGGTCTCCTTTTACTTCTTTGTACCTTTAAAGTTTTATTTTACAGGAATTGTGTTTAAAGATGTGTGATTGTGTGCATTTGAGCATATGGGTAGGTCCGTGTGTGTACTTTCATGTCGTGTGTACAGTTATGGAAGATGCTTTTGGGGCAGGTTCCAGAGGTAGTAGTTTTGTGTATTTCATTCTGATACTAATATTTTCAAAAGAAGATAAAGGCATCAAGCCATAAACATAGTTGAAGAGTGTAATTTTACAGTGAATTTGAAGACTCCTTGGGTCCAGTGTCAACACACCTAGCCCGATAGCGTTCACAGTACAGCTCAGTGTGGCTCGCACAAAGGAGCCCTCACGATCCCCAAAGAGTGATTTTGTCCTGTCTTCCTTTTCAACTTGTGAGATCATGTGTCCCTCAACTCCCTGGACAAGGCAGGTGGTTAGGCTCTGTTTTCATTGTTAAGGATAGGATTAGCCTGAGAACCAAAACATTTCTTTTTAGGAAGAAGTAAAACCAAGAAAAAGACCCCTCCCCGCCCCCACTTTGGGACTTTAAGGAAGAGAGGAAATAGAGAGAGACAGAGGTCCCTTCTTACACACTTTCTTAGCACTGTCCACGCAGGCGTCCATTTCCGTCACTCTTGATAAGACTGTCCATCTAGGAAGAAACGAAGCAGGATGGGGGAGAGGCTAGTGGACACATTGCTGAAGACATCTGTGTAGATGTTAACAAAGTTACTTAAAAACTCGAGTCATGAGAAGACACTGGGGATTGCAGTTAGAACCCTCATTCCTGGGTGCATGGAGTTTGCTTTCCAGGGAACTGATGACTTCAGAGAGGCTTGCATCCTTTTGTAGAAATAATAAAGGGGAAGAAAGGAATGTGGAAACACCTTTTGTCCCATATCTTCTGCTGAAGGTCAAAGGCAGTGACACTGCTCAAGCTTGGACATGTTATGTTCATAAATCTGACGACGACGATGATGATGGTGATGGTGATGCTGGTGGTGGTGATGATGATGATGGTGGTGGTGGTGATAGTGGTGGTGATGATGATGATGGTGGTGGTGGTGATGATGATGATGGTGATGATGGTGGTGGTGGTGATGATGATGACGATGAGCCTTCCTTTCTGTGGAAGTTAAGCTGCTTATCCATTATCTCCATGTCCAACATCCCATCCTGCTCTTCATTCTACAGAGCAATCACTTTGATCCTCTGAATCAGCCTTTTAAAGGGATCCTCACTGCCTAAGAAAGCTGAAATCTAACATTGTCACCCTTCCAAAACCATACTGCAATCTGTCTTTGATTATAAGTTATACTATTAGTCTTAAGTTATACCATTCCACGCGCTGACTCTGTGCCAGCCAAAGTGGGCTTATTATTCCTTAAACATATATTAGGCTTGTCTCCGTCTGAACCTTAACACAGAGGTTTGTATATGTAAAGCCGATAATGGACGCATTTATTAAGATAGTCTTTCCCAGAGAAAAGCACACCAAATGGTTATGCAATATCAAATGTCAGTCCTGAAAACGTTTATATAACTAACCTTATACAGACTCTAAGCAGGCTATATTTATGTATTTGAAAATATATAGGTATATACATATACAAATGTGTCTGTAACAACAATTTATATATACATATATATGCATATATATTTATATATGTGTGTATATATTTGTATATATAAATTGTTGTTACACATTTGGATGTGTGTGTGTATATATATATTGTATATATATATTATATATATATTGTATATATATATTATATATATATCTCCTGTTAATATGTTTATGGACTTTTGACTAGGAAACTTTCAGAATCAATCAAATGTCACCATGTAGACTGCTGTTGATCTTCATTTGGTAAGAGAATAGACCTTTCTGATTTTGCTGTAGGGCCGATACTAGGTAACTAGCTCCTCAGAAATCTAAAAAAAGTCTGTATGTTCCTTATTCTGCTTTTTATTGGTTTGTCCTTTGACACCTTCATGCACGCGTATCGTGTCCCCGACCAGCTCTCGTTCATACCTCTCCTCTCCCTGCCCACCCCTCCCTACCAATCTCTCTTCTGCAGTCATAGCTTTTTCTCTGTATTATTCTGGGCTCAACCAGGCCATCTGTGTGACTATAGGGTTGAAATTACCCACTGGGGCCTGATGGATTCATCAGAGGATACATAACTGAGGACGATGGCTTCCTCTGTCTTAGAGTCACCATGTGAGCCGAGAGTGGGCGTTCTCATGGGGAGGAGCAGAGAGTCCTGGTGACGTTTAAAATGGAGCTCCGAGCCCTTCTGCCCACGCTCGGTGGAGCCGTGAAGAAACCCATTGTTGAGATCCTGCCTTCACTGAGAAACTCGGGATGGATTTTAATAGTCGGTTCACATTTAAATTATGCCATCTTCTGTAGTCGAATGCACAGCTGAATGGCTAAACAGGCTCCATTATAAAATTCCAGTGCTCTCCAAATGGCCAATGTCTAAAGATGGGTTCTATTGGTGAAAGGAAGCTCTCCTTTATGTTTTCCTCTTCTGTCTCTGAAAAGAGAAAAAAATTAATGAAAACTTAGTAGCTGGCAAAAGGCCTTTGCCCTGTAATAAATCTCTTTACATATATATGTATATGTATATGTATATCTGTGTGTGTGCATATATATATATATATATATATATATATATATATATATATATATATATATATATATGGTGTGTGTGTGTGTGTGTGTGTGTGTGTGTGTGTCTTTTCATTAGAAGGCAAGGGTTTCTTTTTTTCACAGTTTGATGTTCTACCACTGAGTCAGGAACCAGATGTCTACGTTTGTGAAGAGTGAGAGCCTTTTGGAATGGAAGGGTCTAGGAATCCTCAAGCTCCCAGGTTCCCAGCGTGGCTCTGTGAAGGGCTGTTCTGGTCACGTTTGTGGTGAAGAGGGTCCTGGTGGAGCGACCTGGCCTTCTGGGGGATCAGACGTTGGGTGTGTCTTTCTGTCTCTATTAGGAAGTATTGAAGCACTGTGGTCTGTGCCTTTGTTTCTGCCCTGCTCTCCTTTCTCCCTTCTCCCACCTTTTCCCCTCAGCCTCCTCCATGACTACAGGTTTCCTGCCCGTCAGGTTTTCAGTGGACTGTAGCCTTTCTTCTTGTGGCTCTCCTTAAAGCACACCCCTATCCGTTCTGAGTATTATAAGCGTCCATTCAGATCCCAGCTGAGAAACAGAAGGTAACGAAGACAAGGGAAGCTATAGGAACTTGGAGGGACTTCCAAACTTTTCCTCTGTCTGGTTGGTGATTCTCTGGTTCTTTCTGAACCGGAAACTAAACTATCTTCTTGTTATGTGTGAGGATACCAATCTTCTCAAAGCTTGCTAATATGTTAAATAGCCGTTTGCAACTGTAACAAAACACCTGAGACAAACAACTTAAGGGAAGGGAGATTTAATTGAGATAATGATTTCAGAGGTATTAGTGTGTCGCTGTTTGGCTCTGCGTGTCTGGGCCAGTCATGAGGAAGTCAATTAAGATGGAAGGGTTTATTTGAAGTTGTTCACTTCATGGCACCCAGAAAGCAGAGAGAGACAGAGAACTTCTTGCACTGGGGGTGGGGATAGGGTAGCAAGAGCTACCTTTCAAAGTCACACCCTTCTGACCGCATTCTCTGAGCAGATCCGCCATTACTTTCTGCTGTTCCTAACAATGCCGCCATCTAGTGAATCAATCTGTGGTCAATCTATCAGTTAGACCCGAGGCCTCTTCATGGCTTAGTGCTTTATTCAGATCACCCATTATCTCTTCCTCCTTGTTTAGATGACATGCGACCCTCAACCTTTCCAAAGCTGCAGGAACTTTTGTGATAAATGCTAATGCTAAAAAATACATAATTCATAGGTACGGTTTTATTGTTCCATATTTTTTTAAATTATTGCTCATTAGGAAAAACTCTCTTTATATTATAATTCTTAGAAATTTCTTTTAGAAATTTTTGAGAAGATACATAATTCACAGATTTCACAGAATATATTTGTTAGTTGGGCTGTGCTCTTTTGTCTCTGTTTTTTGCTGAGTGCATTTTATATAGAAAAACATTTTAATTCAGAAGAGTTTTTTCCTAGAAGAGACGTGGAGGGAAGACCGCGTTTGTCAAGGGCTTGGACTGGGCGTTATCTCCTCCAATAGTTGGGTTACTGTGAAGATTTCATTCTCCTTGCTGTGAGAGTCAACCCAAGAAAAATATTTCAATATGAAAAACGACCTACCACAGAAGGATAGGAATGTGTACTTTTAATTTTTTGAGGCAGCCATGTTGGCAGATGTTGGCTTGATGTTTACAAAGAACAAGCAAGCGAGCTTTCTAACACTAAAGGCTAAAAATGTGGAGTTGGTATTCTTAATAATTTTATGAGTTTACCCAGAAGTTTGCTACTTGGGAAAAGAATACTCAGCTTGAAATAAACTTTTAAAGAAAGCGACTATATCACACACACACACACACACACACACACACACACACACACACACACACACACGGAGCTTACTCTGTTTAATGGAAGGCATTATACCATGGGTGGGAAGGGTGGACACTTTACCACTGTGGAATGTGACAGTGTGTTTGATCTGAGAGTGCCCCCATCGTCAAGTGCCCAGCATGAGCACAGTAGAACACTGGCTTCAGAAGTAACATTTGTTAGGTTTTTAGAACTTGATGTCTTGTTTTGTTCCACGATCTTCACTGAGCTGACTTCCTGAAATTTTATCTAAAGCCACTGCTGCTTGTGATAACAAAGTTTCTTGCAAAAGGCACGTCCTGGATTAGAGCAGCTACTGTGGAATGTCTCTTTCGTGCCAAGTACTTTAAATGTATATATCCATTTGGTTCTGCTAGCAATCCTTTAAAGTGGGTAGTGTCATGTGCTTTTTATAAATGAAGAAACTGAGGCTCAGGGTGGTAAGCTGGGACACTGCCAACAAGTCCACAAACTGGGGCCTTTTAGCCCAGGGACATCTGACATCAAAGCCTGATGCTTAACTGCCTAGCTGGACGGACACATTCCCAAGACATTCCATCTGCTTCTATCTAGGAAATAAAATTCCATTTCGCCACAGAACGTGGAGACTGAAGAGAAAACAAAGTATTTTGAAACCTACATACAGTGGATAAAAAACAAAGACCTTAATATCTCCATAGTAAAACCAAGGTGTCCATATTCATTTACATCGCACCGTGGCGACCTGATTTTGTTCGAAATGCCTCTTTGTCTGAGTGAAGCTCTCCATGATGAACTATGACTTCCCAATGATAAATGATCTTTGATTGACTTGTAGACAGGGTAGGGCGGCTGAGTGAGCTGAAGACAAGTCGAGGGCACGCATGTCACTACTACATGGGGCTCTTTACTGTCTCTGCTGGTCTCTCCGTCTCCAAATACCACCCCTTCTAAAGGACATTGTGTCTGTGTTCTTGCTTGTGTTCACCCCTTCCAGAACCTAAGTTCAGTAAGGACAGAGACTATTGTTCCTCTTTGATTCATTGGCATATCTCTACTACTTCAAAAACCACTTGATTCGTAACAAATATTCATGAGTTTAAAAAGACTTAAAAAGAAGAAATAATACAATATCACCCTAAGGTCAGTAATTTAGCTCCTGACAGCTACCAATAACCAACTGTATTTATTCTTTAAACTTTATCCCAAGCTACCATAATTACATAATTTTACATTATATGATACGTAATGAAAGCAAACAAAGAAAACACATATGTGTAAATTACGTGAATATTTTCCTAATATTCAGTGAAAGCAAACTAAAAAGAAAAAAAGCTTGAGAATAACTGAAGGAAACCTGTTTGGAGCACATTAAATTCTCTTTAAGGCCTTTGCAGTCAGGTCGCTTTGGAAGAACTTTAAGCAGGAATAGGGCGCATGCCTGAAATCTTAGCCTTTGGGAGGCAGAGAGGATCACAACTTCACAGCTAGAGTTAAGAGTAAACCCTTCGTCTCCGAAACAGAAACAAAACTCAGTGGGCGAGACAGCTCAGCAGGTAAACTCCTGCCACCAAGCCCAATGGATGAACTGAGTTCAATTCCAGCCCTCACACAATGGAAAGAGAGAGCTAGTAAGGTTGCACACAAAATAAAAATTTACATGTGATCATTTTTTTAAAAAAAGGAAGAAGAACAGAAGGAATTTTAAGTGCTGACTCCATGTTGGAGGAGCCAAGTCGGAAGCAGTTTGTGAGGGTTAATTGCTGTGGGTTTTGCTTGGGAGATGGCACAGGGCTTCAGTCAAAAGACCCAAGTTCAAATGAAAAGTCTGGGCTATGTTTCAAAGGATTGGCAAATGAATACAAATTTTGCTTTTCAAGTGGAATAGCAGGTCTAATGTATCATCTTTATGATGCTCTAAACAGCTCTCAAGTGAGTTGGCTATTAGTCTCAATTGAGGCCCATGTTGTGCAATTTTGGGTTGTTTGGTAGCAAATTATACATATTTCACATTGTGTTCTTTTTAACTAATACACTTTTTGAGATCATTTGCTAGCAATAAAGACAGAATATCCCGTTTTTTGAAATGGAATATGAGTGCACTTTTTGTATGCAATGCAATTTGTTTTATTTTCGACGGCATTGTGCTATTTTTAATTTTTTGAACAAACAGTATTGCGAGTGGTTGTACATCATTTGTACAACGGGCGGGGACATTTATAAGACAAATCCCCAGCAGTGATGTTGCTACAGTTTATGTGCTAAATTTTACTTATATGTCTGAGTGTTCTGCCTGCGTGTGTAGCCGTGTTCCGCATCCACACCGGGTACTGGAGGAAGCCAGGAAAAGGTATCAGACTGCCTGGAAATGGAGTTACAAACAGTTGTGAGCCACCTGCCATGTGGGTGCTAGGAACTGAACCCTGGTCTTCTGGAGGAGCCATCAGGGATCTTAACCCCAAGACACCTCCAGCCCCTACAGTTCATCCTTAATTCATTTAGGAAATACTGATCGATGTTGCTTAGGTTTTCTGTGCTGTAAGAACTTACTGGGTTATATTTAAAATAGTTTTTGTCACAGCTGATCCCCCAAGTTTTCACTCAATACCCGTAATTAAAAATAACTGATATTCATGCAGAAAAAATGACTTATAATCGTAGATATGGAAATCTTAACCATGAACACACCCTAACACCCATTTCTCAATTGAATTTTTTCTTTTAGATTTTTAAACCTTTTTTTTTTTTTTTTTTTTTAAAGATTTTAAAGTTTTTGATAACGGGAGATATCGTCTGCACACAGCTCTCATAGCAGGCCAGACTGTACCTCCCGCCCACTCTGTCAGGAATCTGTGCCTTGGGAAGGTCAGCCCAGGACATCTGGCAGCCAGAGGAGACACAACAGATCTCCAAAAAAGCAATCACATTGACGGTTTCATCCACTCTTCCTTTCACGTCTTTGGGACCGCCAGGAAAAAAATACACATAATATACACATAATAAACATTTTTAGGTTGCAACCCCCCCCCCCCCACACACACACACAAAATTTTCTGGATTTGCTTCTGGACCAAACTCTGATTTTTTTTTTTCCCTTTTTTGGCAGGGGGAAAAAAGATGACTAAGTGAAATTTCCATTATGTTTCTATTTCTTTGAAATTTCCCTCTAAGTGGTTCATATCGTGTTGGTCTATACACGTAGGTTTTGGAGTGCAAGGATTAAAAATCCACCAGATTTTGACTTTTGCTCTGTGATCTTTGAGCATCTGCAGCCTGATGGCTGTACTTGGCTAGGCTGCACATCATTTTGGAAGAGTCTTAATTCATAGCTGAAAATTAAATATGTTGCAAAACCAGTTATAAACTTCCTGTTCAGGTTGTACTTTTGAAAGGGAAAGATTTGGGGGGAATTCAGTTATCCTCTTAATGAGATAAATATTATTCAAATCACCTTGGTAACAGCTGGGCTATGGTCACCGTATCACTTTAGCATTACTTTCTAAGTTTTGATGTTGGTCTGGAATCAACAACAATTATCTTCCCAGAAGAGCTAAGTGTTTTTAAGAAAACCCTTTCTGAGACTGTGGGGTGGTGCTGAAGTCTGGCTGCTGGCAGACAATGACACTCTCGTAAGTCAGCCTCAACTTCTACTACATCTTGACTCTGAGATAGATGGATGTACTTGAGAAATAATACACAGGAGGGAGGAGACAGGGCGTGGCCCCTCTTAGCATGGTTTAGACTTCCGTACAGTTTGCTCTCTTGAAGGTAAATTAAAGAATTTCCTGTTTTGTATCCTTGTGGAGAGAGACCTTAAGGTTCCTGTTCTACTCCTGAGTGTCTTAGGGGCTAGTGGAGGTAGTGTGTGTGTGTGCTTAAAAGGATGCATGGCCCCGTATATTCTGACTGGTTCACCATGCTGCTTCTATCTGACTGTTCCTGTGCTTTGGGTTTGTTTTCAGTTGTTCATGTGGTTATCTGATGGCATTTGTGTATATGTGTGTGTGTGTGTGTGTGTGTGTGTGTGTGTGTGTGTATAAATTAAAGAATTTCCTGTTTATACTTTTATACTATACAGAATATATATATATTCTGTAAAGTATAAAGATACTGTTCATTGAAAAAAAATCTCTGAAAATAAAAAATAAAGAAGTTTGTTTTCCCCCCTTTACCCATCACTGACAAAAACCATGAATTACCCAGCAACAAAATGGACAAACAACAGCTAAAAGAGCCAATATTGGATTTGGAAAAGAAGTCAAGTGTGCCTTCTTAGTTGCCAAGTAAAAGCAAGATTCTGAAAATACAAAAGAAAACTGAGGAATCAGTCATATCCAATATCCATCATAAAAGTAGTCCATAAAGAACAAGAAGACTAGCGAGAAAATTGCTCAGAACAAAGACAGAATACTTCTTAGTAAAACTTCCCAACAGAGTCCATATTTTTGAATTTTGAACAAAAGCCACATATATGAATTGATATATCAGTGATCTCCTAAGTAAAAGTAAATAAACTGACATTTCACATAGGCATGTGTAACAGAAAGGGTTGATGAACAGGCTTCACTGTGGGATGATGTATGCTCTTTTATTTACTTATTTTAGGAAAAATTAATTCAGCAAGACTTTACAGGTCCAGTAGATCCAGTGGTGAGCAGAAATAGCCTGCTGCTAGAGAAGACTTGTAAGCAATAATTACTTTGCTGTAACAACACATGGCGACTGGGATGGCTTCCCCCTTGAGGGATACATGGAGCTGAGAACTTATTAAAGGAATTTTTGGCTTCATTGTAGAAGACATCTTGAAAATGGTGACAGGTGAAGAATGAGTTGAGGTTAGACCGAGGTTGGGATGGATAGTGACTGGGACCAGGGTGGGGGAGGAGGTACACTGAAAGTCACTGAGAAGGTAGTATATATCCAGCAATCATGAAGTCAGTGACGTGTGACACTGCATATCAGCAGACAGAGTAGAAGTGCCATATCTTCATACTCCAGTCTTGAAAAACAGTTTTCAGCTTATGAAAGCTTTCTAGAAAGAATGCAGTTGCATAGATTCTTGAAAACGGGGGAGGGAGAAGAGAAAATTTCCATAATCCCCTGGACTGGTGACCAAGCCTTTACCACATGGGCCTCTGGGAGAGGTTCCAGAGCTAGACAATAGCATTCCACACCTCTGCATCTCGTAACAGCAAGGTCTGAACTGTAGAGTGTTTCTTGAGGGCAGCATCAGGTATTATATCACTCGGGTAGCGGAAACATGGCTGTGTCTTCCTGGGCTTCTGACCCATTCTGCTTCCAAGAGACTCTACGGACACTCCTATCAGCATTTATTAAGGTGGGTTAGTTTATGCTGCTGTAATGAATGCATTTGTAATGTTTTGATGCCCCTTTGTATGTCCTGTAGCATCTTTTCAGACTTTACGCATGGTAGTGTACCTTCCAAACGAAACATTATAAAAGGCTTATGTTGCTTTTTTTTTTTATTGTATGTGTATGATTGTTTGCCTGTATGTATGTGTACCATGTGCATACCTGGTACCTACACAAGCCAGAAAAGGTCATCAGATTTCCTGGAACTGGAGTGACAGTGATTATAAGCATATAAGCACCATACAGGTGCTAAGAACTGAATCTAGGTCCTCTGCAAGAGCAGCAAGTGCTCTTAACCACTGAGCCATCTCTTCAGCTCTCAAACAAAACGTAATGGATTTTTTTTTACTAGCTATTTTTCCTTGTTTAGAGTACTAGTTATTTGGCTGAGACTTGCTAACTCTTTTGGAGTCGATATATTGAATGTCTACTGCATACCAAGCACCATTCTACATGCTAGAGAAAAAGACATGAGGGAAGCATTCCTTCTTCCACGAGGAATACACTCTTGTCCATAAGCAATAAACATAAGCCAATAAATAAGATAATTTTGGACACACACGGGGACATGCGGGTAGTGAAGTAGAGTGAGACTGTAATGACTATTCCCCTCTGTTTCAGATTTCAGTGTGTTATTAATGTTCTTCATCAAAGATAATGAGCAGCTTGAATGGCCAAGGACAGCATTTTAGAGTAAATGGCATTTAATACTAGGCAGACATGAAGATCCCTAGAGGAGTACTCCCAGGTGAAGGACCTCTAAAAGCAAGGAGAGAAAAATAAGCAGATTGTGTGGGCGGAACCTCGTAAGTGAGTTGAAATTGACGGAGCCAGGAGGATGTAAAGAGGCCATGGTGTATGGACCACAGTGGTGACGCAAGCAAGACGGCTTTGGAGGGCTTTAAGTAGGAAAGTAATACATTGTGAGCTGTCTTTTAAGAGGTCATTTTGGCCATTGTGTACCTGCTGAGCCTTAGGGTAGGACTGTGGAGGGAAAGGCATTGGTTAGGAGTCTCTTGTCCGGCATTGCTCATTTAGCTGGGGTATTGACAGTGGGAAGTGGTTTCTATTGACTGTTCAGCACAGCGAATTTCCTACACAATAGAGGACATTAGCATATACATCATGTTAACTGTGTGTGTGTGTGTGTGTGTGTGTGTGTGTGTGTGTGTGTGTGTGTGTGTGTGTATTCCAGGATTAAGGTTTAGAGAGCCTGTGCTAGCATCCAGAGAATGCGTGGAATACTGTCAAATGCTGAGAAGAGTACACAGCACCAGAGAAAAGGGGTATTGAGGCTCTCTTGAACAGAGGTAAGGCTGCAGTGCTAGATCAGGCTAGAACTGCAGGACTGTGACCCTGACATGGGAGTGTTAAGAAGAGAAGTAGTGGCTGCTCTGCTCTGCTGTAGAGGTCAGTGTGCTGTTCAGTCCCATGTCTATACTTCAAGTGTAGCTCTTAGGAGTGAGTAGTGGAAATACTGGGCCACATTACACAATGGATGAGATCATGAAATTCCAAGTGTCTGCCATTCATCATGGAGTGAAGAAGGGGGTGTGGAGGTGGGGGTGGGGCAGCAAGCTTGCAGGCCAGCTAGCTGAGTGTATGCTGTGGGGAATAAGGAAGGCCCTGCCTCACACAAGGTGGAAAGCAAGGACCAACACCCGAGATTGTCCTCTGATGTCCACACATGTACTATGACATGGCTGTAACCGCATTCACACATTAGAGAGTGCGCGCACACACACACACACACACACACACACACACACACACACACGGGTTACAAAATAGAAGAAGAAATGCTCAATATTGACTAGGTGGAGTAAAATTGGTATTAAGATAGACACTACAGCATGGGGATAGAGAGATGACTCAGCAGCTAAGGATGCATTGTGTTCTTACAGAGGGCCTGGTTTTGATTTCCAATACCCATGTCAGGCAGCTCAGAACTGCCTATAACTCAAGCTCCAGGGCATTCAGCACCTCTGGCTTCCAAAGGTACCTACACACATGGCGTCCACTCACACGGACAAGCATACACATGATTCAAACCAAAGTCTTCCTTTAAAAGAGGTATAAACATATGACTTAATTTTCAATGTCTGTACAATTTATGATAATCAAGGTTAGTCTTCTAGAAAGAGCTTCCATCTCAAAAGGCTGTCACAAACTGGGACTGGTCGCACAGTCTGGAAGCCCAGCTGCTCAGGAGGCAGGACAGGAGGATTGCAAGTTGACGACCTACCCAGGACAGAATAAGTCCGGGACCCATCTGGGTAACTTGGTAAGAATCTCTCTCAAAATAATATTAAAAGACATTGAGGATATACCTCATTTGTATAACATTTGCTTAGCACTCATGAGGCTCTGGGTTCAATCCCCACTGTGGCCTAAAAACACTCCATATAGTTACATCATAATGACGTCATATAGTTACATCATAATGACCTCACCTCATATAATTACATCATAATGACCTCATATAGTTATATCATATAGTTATATCATAATGAGCCCTTAGCTACAGGACAGATGAATAAGCTTTATTCTATCTATGGTTCACTACCTAAATGAGCTTTCTTTAAGATATGTTAGTTAAGAACTGATGCAGCAGAATCAAAATGGACCTTCAGAGATGAACTGAAATTTGACTGCCTTCTGGGATGCAACTGGCCTGCCTAGAGGGAAGACACAAATTCATCAGCACTAGAGGGAAAGTAGTTTCTGAAATCCTGGTTTGAGAAATGAAAAGAGTCAGGTCATGGACTTGCTAACTTGGGTGCAGGGCTGGTGTAGGATTGTCTTACCTTGACTCGTTCCAAATCTGTGGAATTCCTGAGTTTTTTGTGAAAACCAATTTTTCCAGCCTAGACTGGCAATGCTTTCTGCTCTGCTCATCCAGACTCTTGGGCTCTCTCCCTGGTGGTCTTTTCTGGACCCTGCTGCCTATTCTTTTTTTCTTTTGCTTTGGTTTTGTGCTCCATATGAAAGCAAAGAAGCAAAGATCAACCCGTTAGGAAATAGTCCTTCCAGAAAAAAACCGGCTGATTAGGAGAGCAGGCAAGAGCACCAAGCTTGGAGGGAGGGCATGGCCACGTGACTGTGCTCTGCAGCTGTGACCTCTTGTTCCAAAGCTGCCCCCTTCCTCCCTGCCCCTTGCACCAGCATTCCAGCACCTCTCCTTCCATTTGCTTGCAGGCAGCCGGCCCTTCCAGAATGCTTTGACAGAATCGAAGCTTGTTCAAGGAAAGGCAACCCTCAGACATGTTTTGAAGCCTCCTGTCTCCATCTTCTTTGTGATTGTGACAAGTCGTAGGGAACTTTCTACACAGTGAGAGGCAAGGTTCCCAGGTCTCAGCCTTTGAGGAGCCTCGCAGGGTGCTGGATTGGCATTTCGTTGATGGAAGTGAGGGGCAGCAGCGGACAGCTTCTTGCCCTACACTGCTGCCCTGATTCAGGCTCTACTTATTCTTGTTTTAGAAACTAGAAGTAAACATATGCACACACACACAAACATACACATGTATACATACAAACACATGCACATACACATGCATTCACACAGACACACACAGACACAGACACATACACTCATACACAGTTATAGACATGCATACTCACACATACTCACACACTCATACATACACACTCACATACAGTCACACACACTCACACACACATACACACAGACATAGACATACTCATACACTCATACACACAGACACACACACATACTCATATATTTACACACACACAGTCACACACACACACAGACACACATAGAGATACACAGACATACTCACACACACACACTCATACACACAGACACACACACATACTCATATATTTACACACACACAGTCACACACACACAGACACACATACAGATACACAGACATACTCACACACACAGTCACACACACTCACACATACACACACACAGACACGCACATACAGATACACAGACATACACACATACACTCATACACACAGACACACACACATACTCATATATTTACACACACAGACACACACATACAGATACACAGACATACACACACACACTCATACACACAGACACACACACAGTCACACACACTCACACACACATACTCATATATTTACACACACACAGACACGCACATACAGATACACAGACATACACACATACACTCATACACACAGACACACCTACATACACACCCACTCACACACACAAGCACTTATACACAGACGCAGTCATGCACACATACCCACACAGTCACACACACACTCATACACACACTCACATAAACACTCATATACACCCAGAGAGACGCAGACACACATTCTCTTTATCGCCATCATTTCATCTTTCACCGTCACTCATCTGTACCCTGAGTGAAGCGCTGACCGTTGAGGCCAGTGAGATTACAGTGGAGGTCCCTGTTCCTTGCATTATTGTGACATAGGCTGAGAACCATTGCTAGACTAGAGAATGAATGTCTTAGCCAGATATACCGACTCTTCATGGCCTTAGACCCTGTATCTTCTGCACTCCTGGCTTTACAATATGGAGTCACAAACTTTGTATTTTTTTCTCCTTCATACTGTTGAATACCACTTTTCAGTTTTGTGCCTTGATCTGTAGAGTCTGCCATCAGAAGTAGGCCAGAGATGAACAGTACCAAAAGCAGTCTTCGCTCTGGAATTGTATTTTATTTTATTTTCCATCTAGTTAAGTGTGGCACTAAGAAGCTACAGAGCCACCGGGAGTGGTGTCACTTCCTTTCTTCCTTCCTTTCTTCCTTTTCCTGTTCAAGTCCTGGGACTGTCTGGCAATCTATGTAGTTAGTTCTGTAAATGCCAAGTCTTCCTGGCTCATATCATGCTTTCCTGTTCTTCTTGCTGAGGAGCCATCCATCCCAGAGCCCTGTGCACAAGCTTTCTCATCTGTGACACTTGCAATGGAGTCGGGGAGTGGACAGTGAAGGAGAGCACTTGCAAGCCGCGCCTCATGCCCTGTGGGGTAGGAAGAGAACCGGTTGCCTCTCTGCTTCACAGATAATGAAATGAGGGCTTGTTCCACGCACCCACACGTCGTACATGTGCTCATCCAGTACTACAGTCTGGATATGGCCTGTGATGCACCTCTGGAGGATGACCCCACTCGGAGGGACATCGGTGACGTCAGACTGTGCATTCTCTATGATTTAGGAGCATGACCCAGCCCCCTGCTCCTCTCCTACAGACACTGCTGTCTTGGGTCAGTGTGATCCAGGTCACCAGAATGAGACTGGATCAGGGAGAGGAGAGGTCCATGTGATCACTTTCTGTTCCTCCCTTTCCTCCCCCCCTTTTTTCTCCCCCCCTTTTTCCTTTCCCCCTCCTTCCCCTCCACTCCTTTCCCTCCTTTTTTTTTTTCTTTCATTCATTCTTTGTTTTTGAGGCAAAGTTTCTCTGTGTAGCCCTGACTGTCCCGAAACTCACTCTGTAGACCAGGCTAGCCTCAAACTCACAGAGATCTCTGCCTTCCTAATGCTGGGATCAAAGGTGTGTGACACCACCACCCAGGGTAATATGATCAGTTTTCGGTGTGGACTTCTGAGACTGTCTACTGTATCACTAAGACATTTGATGGAATCGTGAGGATTCTGAGACAGTGTGGTTGGCCCAATCACAGTTATAAAAACAGTTCCTTCCAGTGACTCCAAGTCCCTGCATGAAGTGTTCACATAGGTTAGCTTCTGTCAGGCCGTGGCATTTCCCACTTCCTGTGACCAAATCTAACAGGGTGCCCCCCCCCCTTTTTTGGCTAAAAGGACCTTGCTCTTCTTGAATTTTTGCATTTTAAGAAACCATGAACAACCCATGACAATATTTAGATCCTCTTCTGATCAAAGTCAAGCAGTCTAAGCCACTGCATGAGAATAAGGATATTTCCTCTCTGTTGCCCACAGGCAGAAAGTGGTAGTTTTGATATATATATATATATATATATCTGTGCTTATAGCCAGCCAAGTTCTGATTTGAGCTCAATGAGAGCTTTGATAAAGGGAAAGGGAAAAGGAACTTTTAGGATTGGTTTTCCATTCATGGTGTGTGTGTGTGTGTGTGTGTGTGTGTGTGTGTGTGTGTGTGTGTGTGTGTGTTTTACAAGCAGATGAATAATGGGACTGTGCAGTTTTCCATCCAAGCCTTTTCCACCCTGAGAATAATTTCTTTCCCGGCTTCTCAATGAACAAGGCGTTCTTTCTGAAACCCCAGAGGCACTCCTTTGATTTCCCTTCGTGTTGAACTTTCTGAGTGATTTTCAATAAAGGAAATCCAAGGGCTTGGAATCAAGGCTCTCTTAGCATTTTTATTGATAGTGCTGTGGCTCTTATCTGCTGATAGTTGGAATATTGTTTTCCCTCTCTGAGGAGTGTCTAAGGTATTGTATTTATAAGAAAAACGAAGCACCTTGGATGGTCTTCAAAGTGAACCGCAGTCGAAAACCGATGCACATTGGTGGTACAGAACAAAGGGCTTTATGGGGAGCTTTTCTTCCTGCTGTATTTGTGTTTCCCTGCTGAAAGGGTGCAAAAGACGAGGGGGGAGGGGGGAGCTCACATTCAAAGCTGGACTGTTTGGGGACTAAATGACATTTGTTTAGTTTTTATCAAACTCATTCCTTGAGACTGGCTCAAGCTGAAGACTCCACTGCAGCCTGCTCCACGGTGGGCATCTGAAGGTTCAAATGCATGTGGGGGTTCTCCCTGCTCATTCTCTGTTCACTAGATAGTTGATTATCCAGGGGGGGGGGCTCTTAGCTGAGGTGCAATGGCACACACTGCCCCACGCACTGGATTGATTCCTTCAGTAGAAGACCCCAGCCCATGCTCAGATAACATCCTCATCAAGGCTAATTAATCATTTCATGGCTTACACGTTCCCTCAGATCCAGATGGAAAGTGATCTCAGAAATTAAATAAGAGGGGATATCTTTTCCCTCTGCATTTCCAAACCAATTATAATTATAGAAAAATCTGAATCATTCAGAGTAGTTGTGGACAAGAAAGCAGAGAATTGACCTAGGTTACAGGGCAGCTGAAACAGGATTTGGTAATGAATACTCAACGTTGTAAGTTGCAAAGAGTGGATGGATAACGCAGTACTTTCAGGAATGTGGGGCCAGAGCCAGCCTCGAAGAGCAGAGAGTCTGCCATTTGCTTCTCAATTACCCCCTTCCAGGGTCCTGGTCTTTTAAGCAAGGTATTTAATCTTTCTGGGTCTCAGTTTCTCTGTCTGTACTGTGGTGTTTTAGCTTTCCTGCTACATGTGCGGATTGGGTGAGTTATCCCTTCTAAAGTGTACACAAGAACTGTGATTGTTGGATCAAAAACTAAAGCATTCATCGTGGACAGCTGCCTATTGACGTGCCACAGAGCTTAGGATAACAATACCGTTGTTGGGTTTGTTAACGTGCACTGAGTGGTTATTTTCTTAGCATCCACTTACAATTTATAACCTACCCCAGGAGGTAAATAGACCATGACTTTTTTTTTCAAATGAGAAAAGTGAGACAAAATTCAATTTGCCCAACCCACCCAGTTCCCTAAAAGGCAAAACAATGGTTTGTGCACTGGTGAGCAGAAACCAGAATCTGCACCTTTGCTAAGTATGGAGGGGTATGTCTAACTTTTGGCCCCCAAACATCCATACCTTTATGAGATTTTCTTTTTAAAGACTCCTAATGCATTTTCTCATGGAGATTTTTTTTTTTTAAATCAAACTGAGTAGTCTGTTCAAATCATTAATATTACCCATACATCCCCGGCTTTAAGTAGGACTTGAATCAACAGCGTATTATTAAGGTGACTATTGCTTTGATTTCAGAAGCGAACGTTTTGTTCGTCTCTGGGATTGGTGGCTCTGGTCTCATGATTTGCAGAGACCTGAGATCCTCCCACTCTTTGGTTACACGCTTCATATGATATTTATTATTCTCCTTCTAAAGCTCTGATCCCTCCCCTGTCGCCGTAGGTGCCTTTATTGTCTGCTGGACTCCGGGACTGGTCTTGTTATTGCTGGATGTGTGCTGCCCACAGTGCGATGTCCTGGCCTATGAGAAGTTCTTCCTCCTCCTGGCCGAGTTCAACTCTGCTATGAACCCCATCATCTACTCCTACCGCGACAAAGAGATGAGCGCCACCTTCAGGCAGATCCTGTGTTGCCAGCGCAACGAGAACCCCAATGGCCCCACGGAAGGCTCTGACCGCTCGGCCTCCTCCCTCAACCACACCATTTTGGCTGGAGTTCACAGCAATGACCACTCTGTGGTTTAGTAGGAAGTCAGCCGGCTTCTGTGGATCTGTGAACCCCACCCTACCCCCCATTGCCAGGGTAAGGTGGGGAGCGAGAGGAGATGAAGACACTCCTGTACTTAACACTAACCAATGGCAGTATTTGTCCCTAGACCCAAGAGACTTGAGGATGAACTTATTTGGCAACCCCCATCTTCTCCTTTGGAAAATAGAAGGGGACCGTCTTGCAGTGGAATTCAGAAACAGACTCTGGGGTGACCGTGTAGCCTTCACTAACTAGACATAAGTATGTTTATGCCTGACAGCATGTTTGTGATCGAAAAGACTGCTAAACTGACATAGATGAATTTTTTCCCACGACGGAGGAAAATTATAAATTAGAATGATTTTCGTATTGTTTAGAAAGCAAGCATGTGACGTGTGTATACAGTATGCCTTTCTTTAAAGATAAAAGGATACTATTTTAAATCTTCTAGGGAATAGAAGAATCTAGTAAAAATCCGTATTCATTTAGGCTATGGAAGAACCAATATCCTAATCAATTACCTTTTAATTAAAGTAATGAAATATACATGAAAGGCAAAGGAATGTGAGCTTGTCACCCAAAGAGTGTGTACTCTGCAAACGTTGGAGAAGATGGCATGCCGTAGTGTTGTTGTCCCTGCGTAGTGAAGATACCCAAGTGCGTTCTCAGTGCCAGAACGTCGGTGGGATTTGTTTTAAAGCCTGTGGTTTTCCAAGTTATAAAATAATACCTGCTTACTATAGAAAACTTGAAAATTGCAGAACTGTGTGAAAAAGGATAGAAAGAAAGAAAGATTACTGATATTACAGCCTGGAAGTAACGCATGTATGCCTATAGACATATATTATATACCTTTTCTACATAATTGGGTTGATATTGTAAAATGTTTTGTAACTTTTTCTTTCATAATTGCCAGGTTTTTCTATGGCATTTTTTTTTCCAAAACAGTGTTAGTGGCTATATAATATTCCATTTAATGGATGCAGCTCAGTTTATTTAACCATTCCTGTATTGTTAACTAGGTTTTAATTTTTTTCATTATTATAATATTGGAAGAATCTTGTGTACATAAAGCTTTGCCAGTATCATTGATGATTTACTTAGGACCTATTCCCATGAAGGACCTACTTTTTAAAATGTGAACTGTCCTCATGTGTTTTCACTTTATAAAAAGGGATATTCTACTTTCAAACTGCAGGGGTGGCCGTGCTGACAAAAGCCCGGAAATTACCTTTTTACAAAAGAAACCCAGTGGCTACTTTAGTTGGGAATGAGTTCTTGACAAGATGTTCCCCAATAACCAAGACACCCCAACATAACTAACAAATTTACTTTAGTGTTTTTGAGGAAGTGGTGGTCCCTTTCTTGTTGGGTAGAAGTAAAGAAAACACAAAGACAGCAAACATCAAAGTGAATCCAGCAATGCAGCACCAAGTAGCCTGGGTGGGTTATGTTAGCAGCTGGCTGCTGTGGGATCTCCAGCAATTACCCAATGCATGCCCTGAGCTCAGAGATGCCCGTACGACGTCTGGGTAGCTACTGTCTCTAGTGTCATGCCATAAGGAACAAGGAGGAAAAGAATAGTCCTGAAGCAGGTGTGGGGAGGTCAGGAGGATGTCTGAGAGAAGGAAGTCCTTCAGAGAGTGGCTTTCTGGGGAGGAGGAAGGCAGGGTGTGTCTTGTGTCTGGCGGAGGGTAGGCATGTGACATGTGCCTGGTGGAAAAAATAAGTAGGTGGAGAGCCAGTTAGCAGGAAAAAAGATTTTGCTCTGAGTATACACAAAATGCAAAGAAATTTATACTGGAAATGAATGAAACAAACTTGGACTTTTACTGATGCCCTTTTTATGGGGGAGGTAAGGACTATTTGAATTGAAAAGCATACTAATTGAACCTTAATAAATCGTTCTCAGTCAGTGTTTGGCCATGTGTGGTTCTGGTCTGTGCCTTCTCTATTTTTGAGACGCTTCTGGCTTGTGCTGTGCTGTCCTTCGTCTCCGACCTTCTTTAACAGTCTGAGGTGACCCAACAACTGTTCCTCTACCTCAGATACTGTTTCCTGACCCACGAGATTCATGAGAGACATGTTACCTCAACAGAATGATGACTAGAGCGAGGTATTTTCAAGAGATTTTATTATTTTATTTAATTTGAATAAAAATGTATGTAATAAATAAGATAAAATAAACACTAGCACATCAGAATTGGGCAAAAACAAATAAACAAAAGAAAAAGATCCCACTAGAAGGCGTTTGCTTATACACTCAAGAATCCCATAAAATCACAAAACTGGAAGCCACAATATCTATGTAAAGAACCTGGGGCAGACCCATGTAGGCCTGTGTATGCTGCCTCAGGCTCTGTGGGTTCTTGGGAGATCTGACCATGTTGAGAGAGCCTTGTTTTCTTGATAGGTGTCTCTATGCCCTCTGGTTCTTAGACTCTCTCCACCTTCTCTTCTGTGGGCTTCCCTAATCCCTGGGGGAAGGGATTTAGCCCATACATCCCATTTAGGGCTGAGTGTTCCAAGGTCTCTCACACTCTGCATATTGTCTGGCTGTGTGTGGATCACTGTATTTCTTCCTATCTGCTGTAGGCAGAAGCTTCTTTGATGATGGCTGAGCAAGGCACTATCTATGAGTAGAGCAGATGTTGTTAGTAGTAATTTTATGGATGTTTTTGTTGTTTTTTTTAACAGAAATATTTGGTTTTGCCCTAGGTCCTTGGTCTACCTAGTCCCAGGTTTTTGGTAACCCAAGCAGCGTCACATAATGGGTTCCATCTCATAGAGTGGGCCTTAAGTCAAATCAGATATTAGTTAGTCACTCCCAAAAGCTTTGTGCCACCATTGAACTAGCATATACGCAGTCCATTGGTTTTGTGACTCAGTTGGGGTTATGCTAGAACACAAGGGTGAAGGCTCTCTGTAGGCACAGCTCAACATTTCCGTGTCCGGCGAGTCTTGTAGGTGTTGTCTTCAGCAATGGAGCCTTGGTGTCAGTTTGTAGAGAACAACCTACAGTTTTGGCAACATTCTGCATTGTTTGGGGATTACTATGGGACCTCTTTGTCTAACAACTTAATTAGATACAACTCAATTCCAATATTGGTAGCTTCACTGGTGACAAGAGATAGCCAGGTGTGGCTCTACTCCCCCGTTATTTGGTGATTTCATTTAGATTCCCTTCATATATGTATGTATTTTAGGAAGGTTCTACCCCTCAAATAGCCCTTCCTTTTAGCTGTCTTTCCCCATAGCCCCTCCCTCACCCCTCCCCCTCCCCCTTGGTGCTCCAACTCCATCCCCCATCCATCTGTAGCTATATTTTATTTCCCTTTCCTAACAAGATCTAGTGTCTCCCCTAAGTTACTCTATACCAAACTTCTGTGGTTCTATGGGTTGTGCCTTGGTTCTCATTGACGAGCCTGAGGGAAAGGAGGTCCAGTGACAGGCCCAAAATGGGGATCCAGCTCAAGGGGAGGCCCCAAGGCCTGACACTATTACTGACACTATGGTGTGCTTACAAACAGGAGCCTAGCATGACCACCCCCCGAGAGGCCCAACAAGCAGCTGAAAAAGTCAGATGCAGATATTTACACTCAACCAATGGACAGAAGCTGGTGACCCCTGTGGTTGAATTAGGGAAAAGCTGGAAGAAGCTAAGAAGGAGGGTGACTCTATAGGAAGACCAGCAGCCTCCACTAACCTGGACCCTGGAGATTGCTCAGACACTGAGCCACCAACCAGGCAGAATATACCAATTAATATGAGGCCCTCAACACATATACAACAGAGGACTGCCAGGTCTTGTCTCAGTGAGAGGAGATGCAACTAACCCTCAAGAGACTTGAGGCCCCAGGGAGTGGGGAGGTCTAGTGGGGTGGGAGTTGGGGGTGGGGTGGGAAATCCTTTTGGAGATGGGGGAGGAGGTATGGGATGTGGAACAGTCAGAGGACTGACTGGGAGGGGGATAAAGATTAGACTGTAAAAAAAGATTAAAGAATAATAATAAAAAAGCGCTAATATCCTCATATAAGTGAATATAGACCATAGTTCTCTTTCTGGGTCTGGAATAGCTCACTCAGGAAGGTTTTTTTCTAGTTTCATCTATTTACCTGCAATTTTTTTTTTAATGGCTGGGTAAATGTGCAATGTGTAAATGTACCATATTTTCTTTATTCTTCTGTTGAGGGATATTTAAGTTGTTTTCAATTTCTGGCTATTAGGAATAGAGCAGCAATGAACATGGCTGAGCACATGTCTCTGTGGTAGGATGAAGTAACCTTTGAGTATGTGCCCAAAAGGTTGTATAGCTAGACCTTGAAGTATATAGATTTCCGTCTTCCTGAAGAGCCGCCATACTGATTTTCATAGTGGCTGTACAAAATTTCACTCTCGCCAGCAATGGATGAGTGTTCGCCACATCCTAGCCAACATGAGCTATTTTTTTTTAATTGATCTTAGTCTGCTTTTTGATGAGTGTAAGATGAAACTCATTGTTTCTGATCAATGTAAGAGAAAGTCTCAAAGTAGTTTTGAGTTGCATTTTCCTGATGGCTAAGGATGTTGAATGTCTCTTTAAGTGTTCCTCGACCATTCAAGTTTCCTCAGTTGAGAACTGTTTAGATCTGTACCCCATTTTTCAATAGGTTACTTGTTTTCTTAATATCTAGTTTTTTGAGTTCTTTATATACCTTGGATATTAGCCCTCTATTGGATGCGTAGTTGGTAAACAACTTTTTCCATTTCTGTAGGCTGCTGCTTTGTCTGAAGGACAGTGTCCTTTTCCGTGAAGAAGCTTCTCAGTTTTATGAGGTCCCATTTATTAATTATTGATCTTAGTGCCTGCACTCATGGTGTTCTGTTCAGAAAGTTGTCTCCTGTGCCAATGCATGCAAGGCTATCCCCACTTTCCCTTCTGTCAGGTTCAGCGTATCTAATTTTATAGTGGGGTATTTGATCCATTTGGAGTTCAGTTTGTGCCAGATGGTCACAATGGATCTATTTGGATTCTTCTACATACAGATACCCACTTTGACCAGTATCATTTGTTGAAGATGCTGTCTTTTTTTCCAGTGTGTATTGCTGGCTTGTTTTTTAATCAAAGATTATGTGTCCATAGGTGTGGATTTGTCTGGGTCTTCAGTTTGATTCCATTGATCAACATGTCTGGTTTTGTGCCAGTTCTATGCTGTTTTGATTCCTATAGCTCTGTAGTACAACCTGGAATCCAGGATGGTGATCCCATCAGCACTTTTTATTATTATTATTCAGGATTGTTTTAGTTATCCTAGGTCTATTGTGTGTCCATATAATGTGGAAAATTGTACTTTCATGATCTCTGAAGAATTGTGTTAGAATTTTGGTGGCGATTGCATTGAGTCTGTAGATTGCTTTTGGTAGGATGGCCATTTTTCCTATATTGATCCTACTGACCTATGAGCATGGGAAATCTCTCCATCTTCTTACATCTTCTCCAGTTTCTTTCCTCAATGTCTTAAAAAGTTTTTAATCATACAAGTCTTTCACTTGCTTGGTAGAATACCCCAAGATATTTGATATTATTTGAAACTATTGTGAAAGTTGTTGTTTCCCAAATTTCTTTCTCAGACCATTTGTAATTTGTATATTGGAGGGCTACTAATTTTTGTGAGTTAGTTTTGTATTCAGCTACTTTGCTGGAAATGTTTATCAGCTATATGAATTTTCCAGTGGGAATGTTTAGCCTCACTTATGTATAATATCATATCATATACAAATAAAGATGCTTTGACTTCTTCCTTTCCAATTTGTATCCTCTTTATCTCCTTTGGTTGTCTAATTGCTCTAGCTTAGACTTCAAGGACTATATTAATAGGTACGGAGATAGTGGACAACCATTTCTTGTTCCTGATTTTAATGGACTTGCTTTGAGTTTCTCTTCATATAAGTTGATATTGACTAAAGGCTTACTGTAAACTGCCTTTATTATTTTGAGGTATGTTCCTTTTATTCTTAATCTCTTTATTTATCATGAAGGGCTGGTGAATATTGTCAAAAACATTTTAAACATCTAATTAAAAGTGATCATGTGGTTTTTGTCTTTCAGGTTTTTTGTATGGTGGACTACATTTATTGATATGCATGGTGAACTATTTCTGTATGTCTGGGATGAAGCCTTTATGGCAGATGATCTTTTTGATGTGCTCTTGGATTCAGTTTGCAAGTACTTTATTGAGAATTTTTGCATCAATGTTTATAGTGAAAATTGATCTATAATTATCTTCCTTTTTGGGGTCTCTATGTAGTTTGGGTGGCAGGGTAACTGGCCTCATAAAATGAATTGGATAATGCTCCTTCTATTCCCATTTTGTGGAATAATTTGAGGTTTCAGCTATCTGGCCCTAGGCTATTTTTGGTTGGAAGACTTAATTATTGCTTCTACTTCATCAGGGGTTATATGTCTGTTTAAATTGCTCATCTGATCTTGATTTAACTTTGGCACATTCTGTGTATCCAGAAAATTATTTACTTCTTTTAGCTTTTCCAGTTTGGTGGAGTACAGGTTCTTGATTTCTTTGGTGTCTGTTATGTCCTGTTTTCATTTCTAATCTTGGTAATTTGGATATTCTCTCTCTACCTTTTAGCTAATTTGGATAAGGGTTGCCAATCTTATTTATATTCTCAAACAACTGGCTCTTTGTTTCATTGATTCGTTGTATTATTTTGTTTGTTTGTTTGTTTCTATTTTATTAATTTCCTAAGTTTGTTTATTTTGGGGGATATATTCCTTTTTTTTTTTTTTTTTTTTTTTTTTTTTTTTTTGGTTTTTCGAGACAGGGTTTCTCTGTGTAGCCCTGGCTGTCCTGGAACTCACTCTGTAGACCAGGCTGGCCTCGAACTCAGAAATCCACCTCTGCCTCCCAAGTGCTAGGATTAAAGGCTTGTGCCACTACTGCCCGGCTTGACATAATTCCTTTTGGATATGATTTCTTCTTGTTGTTCTAGAGCTCTCAGGTGTGCTTTTAAGTTACCAGTATGGGATCTCTCCATTTTGTTTTTAAATGTATACACTTAGTACTGGGAACCTGCCTTTGAGAACCCATATGTTTGAGTATGTTGAGTATTCATTTTCTTTCAGTTCTAGAAAGTCTTTAATTTTTGTCTTGGTCTATTTTCATTCAGTAGTGAGCTGTCAAGTTCCCATGAGTTTGCAAGCTTTCTGTTGGCATCCAGCTTTAATCTGTGGTGGTCAGGCAGTATGACGGATGTTATTTCAATTTTTTTGTACCTGTTGGGACTTGCTTTGTATCTGTGTATGTAGTCGATTTTTTTTTTTTTTTTTTTTAATGAACTTGAGTTCTCTTGTGTTTGGTGGATAAATGTCAAGAATTGCAATATCTTCTTGGTGAGATTTTTTCTCTCATGTATATGTAGTATCCTTCCTCATCTCTTCTGATTAGTTTTGGTTTTAACTCTATTTTGTCAAATATTAAAATGGCTATACCAGATTGCTACATACGTTCATTTGTCTGGAATATCTATTTACATCCTTTTACCTTGAAGTGTTATCTATCCTTGATTTTAAGGTATGCATTCTTAATGCAGCATGGATGATCCTGTTTTCAAATTTATTTTGTTAGTTTGTGTCTTTTTATTGGGTAATTGGAAGCATTGATGTCAAAAGATATCAATGATCAATTATTGTTTATTCCTGTTATTTGTTGTTGTTGTGGTGGTGGTGGCGGTAGTAGTTGTAGTGATGTGTGTTCCCCTCTTTTGATTTGCAGGTCAAGAATTATTTATTTTTTTGTATTTTCTTGGGAGTGGTTAGCCTCTTTGGGTGAGAGTTTTCCTTGTATAGCCTTCTATAGGGCTGGACTTGTTGATAGATATCGCTTACATTTGGTTTTATCATGGAATGTCTTATTTTCTCCATCTATCGTGAATGGAGGTTTTGCTGGGTATAGTGAATGGAAGTTTTGCTGGGTATAGTAGTCTAGGCTGGCATCTGTGGCCTCTTAGAGTCTATAGGACATTTGTCAGGCCCTTCTGGATCTTAGAATTGCCACGGAGAGGAGTCAGGCATTATTTTAATAGATCTGTATTTATGTTACTTGGTTTATCTCACGTGCAGCTTTTAATGTTCTTTCTTTGTTCTATACATTTAATGTTTTGATTATCATATCCTGAGGGGACTTTCTTTTCTGGTCCAGTCTAATTAGGTGTTCTATATGCTTCTTGTACCTCAATAGGCATCTTCTTTAGGTTAGGGAGGTTTTTAAATATGATTTTATTGAAAATATTTTCTGTGCCTTTGACCTAGGTTGTTGTTGTTATTTCCTTTTCCCACTCTTCCTTTTCCTCCTCTTCCTCCTCCTCCTCCTTGTCCTCCTTCTCCTCTTCTTCTATTACTATTAATCTTAGATTTGATCTTTTCATAGTCTCTCAGATCAGATTTCCTGGAAGTTTTGTGCCAGGAGTTTGGGGATTTTGTTGTTGTTTTTTGTTTGATTGATTGATTTGGCATCTTCTTTCATCAGGGTATCTTGTTTTCTATTGTGCCTTTAATGCCTGAGATTCTCTCTCCCATCTCTTGTATTCCGTTGGTGAAGGTTGCCTCTGAAGTTCCTCTTCCTAAATTCCCAGATTTCCCCCCAATTTGGGATTTCATTATTAATTCTGTTTCCACTTTCATGTCTTGAACAGTTTTATTCATTTCCTACCATGATTTGTTTGTGTTTCATAGATTTCTTTAAGGGACTTATTCATTTTCTCTCTAAGGGTCACTACCATAGTCACAAAGGCTATTTTAAGGCCTTTGTCTTATGTTTTAGCTGTGTTGCAATACTCAGGGCCTGCTGTGGTAGGGTTGCTGGGCTCTAGTGGAGAAATACTACCCTGGATTTTATTGATTGTGTGTTTATGCTGGTCTTTAGGCATCTAGGCCTAGGAAGATTGTAATTCTAGGTGCTGAGATTTGGTCTTAGCTTTGTTGGGTGGGTATCAAGAAACCAAGAGCAATGAGAATCTACAATTAGCTCACTTTCTCCTTTTATAAAGTTTAAAACCCCAGTCCAGTGAATGGTGCCCACCCCCACAGTAAGCAAGTCTTTCCAGTTCTATTAACCTAATCAGAATAGTTCCTCACAAGAATGACCAGAGGCCCTTCTCTCAGGTGGTTCTAAATCTCATCAAGTTGACAGTTGAGAAGACTACCATAGACCATTTACAAAAAAAAAGAAAAGAAAAGAAAAAATAAAAACAACAAACAAGAAGAAATGGAAACAAAGTAAACAAAACGGCAACCACTACCACCACTTAATTTTAGAAGATTTCATCTCCGTCATCCTATCCTCACTGGACTTTGAACGTTCACTAAAAGATGGTAGATCAGCTTCACACATTATTTCTTACTCCAGCCCCGTCCATGGTGCCAATCTTCAGTTTAAACTTTGTATTAAAGATAATTTTTATTTTGAAATCTCATACTTAACTAGTCATTAGAAAAATCTTACCAAATATATAAAATTTTAACATTAAAATTATGCAACACTTCAAAATTTCTGAGCCATTGGTAAGTTACCAAGGTACTGTCCAGATATCTCTAAATACTCTATGAGTATTTCTACAGTCAGGATATATGCCTTCTAATCCCAATCCAACCATCACCACCAGGAAATTGATGTGGACACAAAACCTACCATTTAATCCACAGACCACATCCAAGTTTCACCAGTAGTCTAGTGACATCTATCAAAGGAAAAAAATCAACTCCAGAGCCCCATGTTGTTATATTCAGTGGTTCACTGTCTGGAGTCTTCTTCTGTTTTGAAACACCTCTTTGTCTTTTCTTGACCCCCATGGTCTAGCAGCTGAAGATCGTAGGTCATTTTGTAAAACTTTCCCCAAGTTGAGTTAGACTCACATGATTCCTTCCTTGAGTAGTCAGTGGTAATGTTAGCTGTGACAATATGATTGGGGTGGTGTTTGTTAGGCTTCCCTGCTCTGAGGAAAATTCACTTTTTCCTCTTTAGAACTAGTATTGTATAGAGCGGTATTTCAAGACCATGTAAACATCTTGTCTTTCATCAAAAAGATTGCATATTCACCATGTGTAGTTTAGTGAGTTCCAGCCTTGTATATGTGCATGTGGAAGCCAGAGGTAGATGTTGGGTGTCTTCTCCCACCTTCGTTTTTGAGACAGGGCTTAGACTGAGTGAGGCCAGGACTCACTGATTGACTAAGCTAGCTGGCCACCAACTATCATCTATCTCCACCCTTTCTCTATCCTCATCTCCGCCTCTCACGATCCACAACGCTAGCGTTACAGACTCACGACACCATGCCCAGCTCTGTGTGGTGCTGGATATCCAAACCCTGGTCTTCGTACTTGCCGGCGAGCACTTTATCTGCTGAGTGAATTCTCCAGCTCCCTTTTCTTTGAATTTTAGTTTCTGATTTCAGCATTCATTTTCATGGATGAAACCATTACCAATGGCTTAGTACTGCTGAACTCAGAACTTCACGGCTACAAATTCCATAAATTGCTGAGTTTTTCTAATGATTGGTAGGCTTAGATATCGCCAACCAGAAAGCAATGAAGTTTTAATGCTCTTAATTTCTTAGTAAGTCTCTCTGAGGGAATAAAAAGTTCTTTCTTCTCCCAGATATTAATTTATTTAGACTTGTACAGATTCATAGCTCCCTATTACATTCAGTAGTTGTTAATATTATTATCACTTCTTATTTGATATTTCTCTTTTTAAATGATTATAGATTTGCATGCAGTTTAGCAATAATATGAGGCCAGACATTGGGGCACACACCTGTAATCCCAGTATGAGGGTCAGAGGCAGAACTATCAGGAACTCAAGCCCATCCTGGGTTATATGGAAAACTATCTCAACTTTCCTCCTCAAAAACAAAAGAAAGGAAGGATGGACAGAAGGAAGAAAGAAAGGAAGAAAGAAGAGAGAGAAAATGCATATGAAAGGATTCCCTGTGCCCCCTACCTGGTTTCTTCAAATGAAGCTGACTTTCAAAACCATAGTATAACATTATAATCAGAATGTTGACAAGATATAATCCAGAGGTAGAAGAGGTCCCTTAGCCCAAAACTACTCTTGGTGTGTGTCATAGCCACACCCCTCCCCCTTACCATTCCATATCTAGTATCCATGATTCTCCATTTAAATTTCAACAGTGTTTTTTCATCACAGTACTTCTGTGTCAGTAATTTCAGGATGATAAACTGATGATTTCCTAAAGGTTATGGTATTTAAGACCTTTCACAAATATATAGAAATAAATAATAGAATCTTTAAGAGATTTACACATCCCAGAGGGAGGCTACATTGGCATATAGAGAGAGACAGGGAGCTAAATAAAATAAAAAGAAGTCTCCCTCACAGGATGGAAGCCAAACCACAACCTGCTGCACTTTACCTAATAAGCAGACACATTTTCAAATAACAAAAAAATCATAAAATAGATCTTAATAGAATTTTAAAATTCAAACTAAATAAAACACAACTTACCTAATTATATGTGTGTTAATGAGTTCAGGGCTAGGAAAGCATAGCAGTGAATTTGCTTATTGAATCTTCATGCATCAACCCTTTAAGACTCCATCTTAAGAAACTAGGAAAAATAAGAACAAAATACAGAGCAAGGGAAAGAAGAGTAATAAAGATTAGAGTAGAAATCAATAAAATTAATTCTAGGACATTAGTGGGGGGAAATCAATTAAGCTAGAAGCTGGTTCTTTGTGTAGGGGACCAACAAAATGAATGAATATTTAGCCAGCTTTAAAAAGAATAAAGTATAAGTTAATCAGAAAGGAAAAGGAGGCATCACTACAGATCACATGGATGTTAAAGGCATAATAACAGAATATAATTAGCAACTTGTTCACAGATTTGAGAACCTAGTTTCTGTGGTCAAATTTCTTAAGAGATAGTCTGCAAAATTGAGACAGGAAGAAATAGACAAATTTGGTATGTTTCTATCTGTTAAAAACACTGAACAAATAATCACTAATCTTTAAAAATAGAAAACATCATGCTCCCATGGTTTCTAGAAACAGAAAACTATACCAATTCTCTATGATCTCTCTCTCTCTCTCTCTCTCTCTCTCTCTCTCTCTCTCTCTCTCTCTGTAATTAGGAGAGATAATATTTTCTAATTCATCCTGTGAGACCAGTATTACTCTGTACCAAATCAGATATTACACACACACACACACACACACACACACACACACACACACACACACACACACACACTACAGTATTTTTTGATCACTGATGCAAAAATCTTCATCAAAATACTAACAAAGTGAGTTCAAAGTGATAAATGAGTTACACAGAATGACCAAATGGCCTGCAATCCAGGAATGCAAATGTAGCAATCACTCATTCATGCCATCTCTCAGCAACTTAGAGTTTTCTCAGTGTGATAAAGAACAGCTACAACAAAACTTACAGGTAACTGTCAGGAACTTGTTATGTCTGGAACACAGAGGAACATGTTTGTCTTTCCAGAGTGTCAGAATTTATTGAATACCCAATAAGTTTTCAAACCACACTGGTTTCTCTGACTGAAATTTTCCAAGTGTTTCTAATTTCCCTTGAGAGCTGCCCATTGGTTATCAGAAGTTCTACATTTCGTTTCTTACAGTTCATACCATAATACACAAACACATATTATAGAATAGTTAAGAAAGTATTAAGGAGGTTGCAGTTCACAGAGGCTGTCCTGAAGTCCAGGCAAAGAACTAATATGGAAGAGTCTTTAGAGGAAGTGTCTCTAGTGGGCTAGATGAGAAGCCCTAAGAGCCACAGGCATAAGCTGTATAGGCACAGAGCTGCTAGATCCAGATCCACGTGGCAAGCCATCTAAAGAGGGCTGGCTGTCACAGGCAAGTGAAACTGCTGTTTGTGCTGGTGCCTGGGGGAGAGAAGCAGTTACTCCCTCTATTCTGCCAAATTTTCCGGATGGGGTTTGTGATGAGTGATTGGGGAGCTATCAGAAAGCCTGAAATACTTTTGGTCTTGGAGTACCCCTTATAGTCAGAATGAGGAATTCTGAATGATATGATTATACTCACAGGTCTGCTGTTTCTTATATGATTTGAATACTCTCCAAGTGCTATTTATTGTCATAAATTAATAACCAGTTAGTCCCTTCTGGTGTCCAGGCAGATGAGGTTGTTTACTTGGGTAAATAGATTGAGTCATTTTTTCTTGACACTTACTCTTAAAATGGATTGACTTAGATCAAAGTCGTTGTTTTATAGAACTGAGTCATGCTGGGTAAGACAAGACCTTAAGACAGATATTCAGTGCAGCAAAACCTAACAGAGAAGTCTAGCCTGCTCTTCTTCTTAATAAGGCAGTTTCTGATGAGAAGCTAGAAGCTTTTTCCTTAAGATCTGGAATAAGACAAAAATATTTCCCTTCACCACTCCTTATCAACATGATTCTAGAAGTCGTAGCTAATACAATATGAGAAGAAAAGGATAAAAAGAGCATTAAAGAGAATTAAAACAATACTTATCTGTATATAGTATAGTTGCCCATATAGAAAATCTAAAGGCGCTAATAAAGAAAAGCCCTTCTGTAGCTAGTTATCATAACTGTTATTATCTTGGTTTCTTTTCTATTGCAATGATTAATATATCCTGACACAACTTTAAAAAGAAAGGGTCTCATTTAGCTAACACTCCTAGGTTACCCGTATCATAAGGAAGTCAAGGTAAGTGGAACGTAAAACAGCTAGTCACATCACACAGTCAAGAGCAGAAAAGTGAATGCATATATGTCTATGCTCAACTCACTGTATCATTCTTATAGAGTGCAGGACCAAAGCCTAGGGAATGGTGCCACCCATACTGGGCTGAATCATCCCATATCAATTAACATTAGTATGAAGACAACCCCCCCCCCCCACAGCCAACCTGATCAAGATAATCATTTATTTAAATCTCTTCCCTGGTGTTTCTAGATTATGTCAAAGTGACAGTTAAGACTATCACAGAAGTAATAGACAGCAGCAAAAAATCCAAAGTACTGATAACACCAAATACTGGTGATGATATGGAACAATGGAAACTCTCATTCACCGATGATAGAGACACACAATGGTTTAGTCACTTTAGAAGACAGCTTGGCAATTCCTCATAAAAATATAAACATACTCTAAACATGACCCAGCTGTCATGACACTTGTTATTTACCTAAATGGTTTGAAATGTTATTTCCACATAAAGGTCTGCAACAAATGCTTATAGCAGTTTCACGTATAGCTGTCAAAACTTAGAGGCAGCTAATGTGAGCGTCAGCAGGTGAATGTATAAATAAATCATGGCACAGCTTGACCTAGGAATGCTATTTAGCACTTAAAAGTCATGAGCAGGCAATCCATGAAGACACACTGAGAAACTTCAACACATATTCCTAAGTAAGAGAGGCTGAAGAAGCTGCATACTGCAGAATTCTAACCATGACACATTCTGGAAATACAAAACCGTGAAGTCAGTAAAATGATCAGCGTTCACTAAGTACTAGAGAGGAGGGAAGGCACACTGACACAACAGGGAAGTTAGTGAGGAGAGTAGGCTGGCCTGCTGCAGGGAGTCTCGGCTTTCAGCCTGCCTCACCTACCATGACTCAAGGAACCCATCCTATACGATGGCCTGTGCGTGTTGGATGCGCTTGTCCAGAGCCATAGCATGCAGAGCACCCAGAAGTCAGCTGTAACAATGCACCATTGCTGGTTCCCAGATTGTGATGGCCACTTAAGCGCAGGATGTCAGTGTGCAGTTCCCACACGTGGAAAGGTTCTGAGAACTTTACATTCTCATTCTCAACTTTGCCATGAATATGAAACTGCTCTTTAAAAAAGGATGAGCCATGCATGTGGTGTCTTCACTGCTTAGCTTTCACACGGACCTTTATTCTGTTGTCAGTACGACCGTCATCTGTGATGTTCTAAGTTTTGATTCCCCAATTCTCCTGAGCACTGGTGGTTCATGTTTCATCATATCTGTTGTCTGGTTGCTTCTCTGAGCCTCTGAATCTATCATCAGGCTAGGGGCACCATCCACAGCTTCCTGGCAGCATTCCTCTGGTGAGTCTTCAGCCTTTATCACAGTTTTTTTTTTTTCTCGCAGCACCTCTCTGCTGAGCTGTTCTTGATTGTTATTCATTGTACAATATAGTCAGGTCCAAGGTCATGGTCTAGATCTCTGCAGTAGGATAAAGTAGAGAGAAAACTACCATATACTTCAAGAAATCTCTCTCTTGGGGGCTGGAAAGATGGTCCAGTAGTTAAGAGAACTTGTTACTCTTCAGAGGACCCGGGTTCAGTTCCCAGCACCCACGTGGTAGCTCACAACTATCTTTAACTTCAGATCTAGAAGATCCATCATCTTCTTCTGGTGCTGCATAAACACGGTGCACACGTACATGCAGGCAAAACCATCCCTAAACATAAAAACAAACAAGCAAAAAAATATTTCTAAAGACTGCAAAAAGAATTTAAAGAAATTTAATTGGGCCTCAATAACTAGTCTCTCTCTCTCTCTCTCTCTCTCTCTCTCTCCTCTCTCTCTCTCTTCTTCAATTAAGAACTTCTATTAACCATATGTGGGTACCTTTCTATTTATACTTTCTTTTGTTTAAATTTCTCTTCAACTTTTGTGGCTCCTAGAGGAGAATTTTTAAGCACATGGCACATCTTTGAGAAAGACCAGTAAACACAATTCAGTGCCTTCTTTACAGAGCTTGTGGAAGACAGCCATCAGAAGAATTGTTATGTGAGACAGTTTTCCAAGAGTGAGTTTGTGTTGTAAATAAGACTTTTCTGAGAAAGTGAGTTTAAACTCTGTAGCTGAAGACTAGGTAGAAATGATCCAGGTAAACTTGGGGGTGTGGGAAAGCTGATGGAATGTCACGGGTAAGATGTAAAAGCCTGTACTTAAAGACCTACAAGATTATATGCATGGAACATGAAAAGCATCTGGGATAATTGTCAGGAACTGCATCAAGAGAAACCCTGTAATTTATGCTAAAGAACTTTCTTTTTATTCTAAGGAATGAGCTGCTGAAGGTTTCAAGACTGGGAAGGAAATGATGAGATAGGCAGTTTCAAAGCCTGCTGACTGTGTCATGGTGTAAATGGGGGTGTGGGTGGATAAGGGGGAGCAACAGAACACCGCTGATGCATCTGAGATGGGAAATAAAGTTAGCTTGGGTGATGGTGCGGATGGGGTGGACGAAAAGGTGTGAGCATGTCTTAGGTACAAGAGGTAAGACAAAGCCAAGAAGGGGTGGGGAGGCCGTGGGTGACATGGGAAAATGAGTTGATACTGGAAACACTTTCTTCTGGTTTCTTCTGGGGTCACTTACTCGGAAGGGAACTTTCAGAGAAAAACAGATTTGGGGTAAGAGTAGGGGAAGAGCAGAAGTTTAGCTGTAGACTTAGATCGTCTCTGCCTCTGGGATGCTCAGCAAGAACATCTTATAATAGGATGTTGATGTTGCTTAGAGGAGCAGTGTCAGAGACGATGACGCGCAATTCACTGGCAGACCGATGGCTCTAGAAACATGAGGGTGTTTCTAGTTGTTCAAGGAAGCATGCAGAATGCACAGGATGGGGAAAGCTGTGGACACACTGGGGGAAATGCTAACATGTATGGGTAGAAAGGAGTTTAAAGAGGAATCTATGAATCAGAATCTGTAGAGAAATAATTTAAAGAGAATTAACATTCAGATACTTGGTATATTTTTGTCTTTACAACTTTTAAGTCTTCCAGTTACATTGTAGTATTTTTAGTGTCCCTAACCATTCATACGTTAAATCTATGTGCTTTATATTTTATTAACAGCTACCAAGGGAAGGAAGCAATTAATAATCCTATCCAGCTGTGACACCTATGACAAAGGTACGATAAATGGCACTCACATGCTGGTAGCAACCGACAGCCGTCTAATTGGACTTAGGACCACTCAACAGGAAGGGATCCTTGCCTGTTACTAGAGACCTGGTTGAGCCCATTGACCTTAGAAGAGTAGCTGATACTGCCACTTTGCTAGACCAGCATAATTCCTAACTACATTCTAAATCTTCTCCTTATAACACAGATAAGGGGTATAGCTACCAGCCCTGATCAAAGAAGTGTCTCTTTACAGCAAATGGAGACCATCAACAGAAAAGCACAGCTGGACACAGAGCATAGATCCATGGATGATGGGGAGCCCATCCTAAAGGGACACTTCTGAGGCACAGCTTCTCTAGCTCTGGCGACACCACAGAAGAGGTGGTGGAAAGGTTATCAGAGCCCAGAATTCTAGAATGTCTGCTGTGTGGTTGCCTCTTAGTAAAGCTAGCATAAACCAGATCAGAATAAGGGCAACAGCAAGAGAGTGTTAATACTGATGGAGGAAAATCCCATGGGGTCTTAACTCTAGACAAAGAACTACAGGGAACTAATGGGAGAGGGAGAAGTGGTTTCTCTCAGGGATGAGCCCCTGCATTGGCTGTCCAAGGCAGAGAGCTCTGAAACCGTATACACAAGCTACAAAAACAGATTCAGCAGGGTATATATATATATATACACACACACACACACACACGCACACACACACCTGTGTACATGTAACAATAATAATAAAAGAAAAAAACGATCAAAAATTTGAGAGCAAAAGTGACATGGGAAAGGTTGGAGGAAGAGACATGGGAGGGGCTGGAGGGAGGAAAGGAAAAAGGAAGAGTGATATAATTATATTTTAATTAAATATATTAAAATTTTAAAGGAAAAACATGGATAGAATATTTCTTCTATTATATTTTTGCTGATTATTACTATTAGAAAAAATATTCCTTTATATGTTTGTTTATAATTAATAATCATCTTAAACATTCTTAAAATAAAGAAAAACAAAACCAGAAATAAAGAGCAGAAGAGCTGGCTGAGTGGTTAAGAGCACACACTGCTCTTCCAAAAGACCAGAGTTCAATTTCGGCACCTACCTGGGGTGCCCAAAACCACTGAAACTCAAGCTCCAGGGGAGTTGATATCCTCTTTCGGCCTCTTCTGGCATTGCACTTATGTGCCCCCACAAATAATTCAAAAAATAAAAATAGTCAAACAAAATTTGTAATTTGTCATCTTGGAACATCAGGGTATTTTTTTTTGTTTTTTGTTTTTTTGTTTTTTGTTTTTTTGTTTTTTTTCAGTAGTAAAATCTTACCTTGACTAAGTTAAATGAGAAGTTAATTGAAAGGAAATTTAAAGTTTTCCAGAATTAATCAGATTATTAACACCTTTGGCTTCGGAATCAGTAGGCACTGAACTGGGAAGCAGGAATTACAGGAATTCCCCTCTAACACAAGTGATCTAGGCTCAGCTGAAATGAGTGAATTCACGTAATTTTTGGTCAGGAACTAGATTCTATTGAGACCTGTTTTAGATCCTATCACAATATCTGGACTACAAGGCGTCAGAACAGGACTCCGTATGGCAAGAATCTGCATCCAGAAGAAATGATAATTATGTAAATAAAATTAAGGGATAATTAAAGCCAGAAAGAAAATACTGGCCAGTAATAACAGCAGATGTCCACTACTCAGGATCTCCATCTGGAGACTCTCACAGTCTGCCTCTGACAGCAATTCCTCTTCTTCCTCAATGTCTGACATCCTTTGGTTTCTTTATCCACACAGAAGCATGTGTGCCAATAGTGAGCAGATATCAGTTTGGGGAAAATAAGGGTCACAGAGTACAACTCTGGCTTACTGTGTTAGTTTACAGCCGTGTATCAGAGCAGAAGTGCCATGCTAGTGTTTGCGTCTGCTGTGGGAGGCCAGAAGAGGTCGTCGGGTTGCCCTGCAGCTGGAGTTGGAAGAAGTTGGGAGCTAGCTGCCTTTTGTAGGGGCTGGAAAGGAAACTCTGGTCCTCTGGAAGAGCAGTGTTGCTCTAAGCAGTGAGCCAGCTCTCCAGCCTCAGATTCTCCTATCTTCAGGTAAGAGTCAGGAAGTGCACTGGCAGCTCAGTACCTGCGTTCAGTTCTTCCTACTTTTGGCTGTCCTCCAGAATTTCCAGTTCTGCGAAAGTCAGTACTTTCCCTTCGTTAGTACTAGTCAGAAAGCAATTCTTTGTTGCCACATTGGCATATATGTATTTCTCACTGTTAATTTTAGTTTCTTTGGATGACACTGATGATTTTTTCAGACATTGTCTTTTCTTTGCACAGCCTTTGTCTATTTTTATAGATTTATGGTGTTTTTTTTTTTTTTTTTTTTAAATTTGAAGCAACTTATTTATGGACTTATGCTTTTTTCTTGGTTTCTGTGAATGGTAGAGTATGCCCTTATTTAACCAATTTTTTTTTTTTATTTGTTTGAGTTCACATTGGTTTAAACATCAGCACTCCTAAGACTCCTGCTCACTCCTTTGCTCGCTTTTGATGTCTTGTTCCTTGGGGAATGAGTCTTACGAACAGAAGCAACTTTTCTTTTCTCTTAGCCTTCGCCCCACAAGGCTTTGCGCGCTGTGGTTTACTTAGCTGACTTTGTTTCTCCTTCTTACGCATGCGTGACTCCCTTTCTTCCTTCGAATTTGCCATCTTGAAATTATTTGTCCACTTACTTTGAAGTTTTGTGTATTTAAAGAGACACATTTTAGAAACATTTTAACATCTGTCGATGTAAGTCCATGTGTGTCCCTGTCTTGTATTCTGTAATTTGCTACCAATTCACCAATTGACTTCCTTCCCACCCCCGTCTCCAGCATTCTTCATTCATTAACATAATTTGCCTATTTACTCCCTGACCCTTATTTCCCAGTTGAATTTCACGTTGAAGCATCTTTGCTCACATCTGCCAGTGAACTCTGAGATCACTTCACTGCCAGTCGGTGACGTTGGTAGGGTTTTTTGTTTGTTTAAAAATCTCAAATTTCATCTTCTCTTTTGGTTGCCTCTTTAGGCAGGATTATTTTTCTTTTTGGCTCCCCTAAATGATTCACCCCCGCCAGCCCACGAGCTCATACTTTGTGACAGTTTGAATGTGCGACACATGGTTCATCTTTCCTCTTTCATGAATGTTTTCTGCTAAGTGTAGTTTTTAACAATAATATTTTTTCTTAAGAAACGTTAAGACATGCCTCGGTCATCTTCAGCCTAGGTATTTATGCACTGATAAAGAAGGATAATCAGGACCATCAGCTTTATTCTGGACTTCAGAAATCATGACTCTCTCTGTTGGTATACACCCTCCCATGGTCTGGGAGAGCTACTTGCGTTTCCTTAGGCTGAGCTTGTTGATGGTGTCTTAGAATCCCTGCTGTCTATTAAGAAAAGCAGAATGAGCTCTCCCATTTTGACACTGCATTGTTTCTGTGGGGGAGGGTCTGAATTTCTGCATTATATATTCTACTTGACCAGGAATGTTCAAGTTTAAAATATTCTTTCTAGTTAGTTTTATTTGATGCCTACTTTTCTTTTGTAATTCTTTGAGATATACGATGTATTTTGATCCTATTCTCTTCTAGCCCCTGACATCTCCCAAACTGCTTACTATCTTCCCTACCCAACCAGCTTTGTCCTTGCTTTTGCTTGTTTTTTTTTAAATTCAACAATTTTCATTTGTATTGCTCATATAGCCTTGGGTGTGTGGTCATCCCCTGGAGCACGGTCAAGTACCAGCTAGGGACATGCTTTTAAAGAAAACTGACTCTCCCTTTCCCAGCATTTCTTAACTGCTGATAACTAACTCCTCAGCTAGGAGTGGGATTTCATGCTCAACTCCCCATTCCCGGATGAGATTTTGTCTAGAGCACACCTGATCAAGGTACAGAGAATACATGGCTATCTGGTGGTTTGAATGAGAATGGCCCCAATAGGCTTGCGTGTTTGAATGCTTGGTCTCCAGCTAGTGGAACTGTTTAGGAAGACTAGGAGGTGTGGCCTTATTGGAGTAGGTGTGACCTTGATGGAGAAGGTTTGTCACTAGGGTAGGCTTTAAGGTTTCAAAAGCTCACACCAGGCCCAATCCACTCCCTTCCTGTCTGCAACTTGCAGATCAGATGTGAGCTCTCAGCTACTGTTCCAGAGCCATGTCTGCCTGCCTGCCTCCCACCTCTCTGCCACAATGGTCATGGACTAACTCTCTGAGACTGTAAGCAAGCCCTCAGTTAAATGCTTTCTTTTAAAAGTTGACTTGGTCATGGTGTTTCATCATACCAATAGAAAAGCAATGAAGGCATTACCTTTTAGAACACCTGTTAAGCTTAAACACGTTAAAATTTAATGTTATTATGACGCATTTTCTTTAAACAATTTCTGCTGAAGACTCAGTGAGTCCTTGTGATGCAAACTTCTGTGAACTCCAGGAAACGTTCTACTTGCATTTCTTAAATTACACTGAAAATATATATTATGCCTCTCCAAAGCCTTGTGTCCCATTTCAACTTCGGTGAGATGTGTCAAGCCAACCATTACTGGATTTCACCACCAACCTGAAAGGTCTGCAGCCCTCTTTTAATCCACAGAGAAGTTTTCAGCCTAATTCTTCATGTTTGGCTACTCTCACATCATCCCCGGATCCTTTCTTTGATTTCTCTTGTACCTTCAGACAAAATAATCCCCCTTGGTCCCTCTAAGAGCTAAGAGATACAACGTTCTCTCTCTTCCTTTCCATGTTCTGTTGAAGCTGGAGGAGACAGTGAAACCTACACTCAGAGGTGCCTTATGGAATCATGTTTACATTTTTTTCCCCCTTTGTGGCTTTCTGAGTATTTCACTTCAGGATTTCTGGAAATATATCTCTTCTCTCCTTCCTGTCTTTACCTTTTTAATTGGTAATTGTGATAGTTTTACATTCTTGGAACATTCTTGGGTAGACACAGAACTTCGGTCACAAAATTTCATCCATAAAAAGTTTTTCAGCCAATGTGAGTTGAGTTTGCCCTGCCTTGGCTAGTTTAAGGTTTCAGCCTCCCTTTGTCGGGAAAAGTTAGTTGTATCTACCTTTCCCCTTGGTACCCATACATGGACTTGTAGTTTACCAGACTGTGGATATATTGGTACTGGCAAATGACCAGCAAAAGTTTTGGACATCACCATTCATAGCCTAACAAGAATGGAGCAGTGAAGTTAGTGTGCACCACAGAAATAGATAAGGAAAATCGGGGTCACAGGTAGAGAAACACTGTGTTTATGAGAAACTCTGATGGATCTCTCAGTAGAACTTCCCAAGGATGAAGTGATGGCTGACTTTCTAGTGCCTTCTACCAACATGGGAAGTGATCAGTCTCAGGCTAATCTATGATCTCTTAGAATATTGATCTGCTTCTTTATATGTTGTGGGGACCATGCTCCAAGAGGCTACTGAGTAAATTCAGGATTTGGTTGGTTCTGGAGACCCTTCAAATCTATGGGGGAAGAAAAAGAGAGTTAAGGAGATAAAAAAAGAGTCCATATGAAAAGCTTTCTGGGTTCAGTATGTACTGCCCCAATGAAACGACAGACTTGATGATGGGGCAGGACGCAGAGGAAAACATTCATGCTTCAGAAGTGCAGGATGCTAGTGTACTTCTCCAAGGCTGTTCATGCCGGATAATATTCGAAGTGCTTACTGCCTGAGGGAGGCTTCTGCCCACCCAGGTGTTCACCTGCCCTGCTAGTGGCAGGAGTAGGGGGTAGAGGCTCGTTTGTGGTTTAGGTTGGGGAGAAGAGGGACATCTAGTGGTAATTTGCGATCAGGAGGTCTCCTAGGAACACAACTACCGTGCCCCAAATCAGACCTCCTGAATGTGACAGCCAGTCAAACATTAAATTGTGTATCAGGAATTTGTCCATTCCTCAGCCTCAAGTTTAGGAAATCGGTTGCCTACTTTGAACTTTCCCGGAAACAGAGTCACAAAGGCAGTGACAAATAGCTCCTATAGAAGACTGCAGGAAGCAAGACTAAATGAGTTTCTGGGCTCTCTGCTTACCTAAGAGGCTTGTGTGTGTGTGTGTGTGTGTGTGTGTGTACTGGTGTATGGTGGAGTTTAATTTTGACTAGAGGAGCAGAAAAACTTAGCAAAAACCACCTTATTAATCTATATAAAGCATTCCCCATTTCACCTAAAAGAAGACTTTTTTCTAACCTGCTTTGGGAGGATGGGGGCAGCAATCCCTTCAAAGTTAATCCATTGTAACTCATGAGGAAGGCTTTGAACCAGGTACTGTTTGCTGTTGTCGTTGAAGACCAGTGTTTGGTTCTCAGCTCCCACATGTTGGCTCACAGCTCCCTGTAACCCCCATTCCGGGGATCCAGTGAGCCTGGGTGGCTCCTGTACACACAGTATGCATGTACAGTGAAGGCTCACACACACGCACATGGATAATAATAATAATAAAGATAAGTTTAAAAATAAGGTGGATTTGCTGATGAAATTCTTTAAGGTCTTCAGCAAAGGCTTGTGTATAATATATAGCCTCTTGTTTAATTGAGAAAATAGGTTAGAAACACATTTCTGGCAGATAGGTAGAGGAAACAGAAATCTTTTCAGTGGATCTGCCTCTGAAGAGCACTGGGCTCCATGGAGTTTAGTGATCTGGAACCAGAGAAGGAGAGCTTCATTAATCTCCAGCCTGGCTTGGTGAAGAGGCCATGGCTGCCTGGAAGGGAAGGGGTCGTTATTCCTCACTGGGATTATCCAGTAAGCTTTTTGTTTGTTTGATTGTTTTTTCTGCACTGCTTTGTTTGGGTTCGATGATTGCTGAGAAAACATTCTTAATTAATTTCAAGCTTTTATGTGCAGATATTGTTTTGTATGAGATAGCTACCATTTTCATAGTACAGTTGCAAATTTTTATGAAATATATTAAATGGAAAGTAATTGACTATCCAATGCCAAGGGGTCATCCCTGAAATCATATAATGCAAGAAATACTAAAGGAACCCAATAGGCTATATTTATGTATTTATGCAATATATATGGAACAATAACAAAGAAAAAGAGGCCACAAATTTGAGATGAAGTTAGGAGCACATGGAAATGGTTGGACAAAGAAAAGAGAAAGGACAAATGATGTAATTATATATTTTTTAAAAATTTAAAGATATGAAAAGTAGAAAAATTTTAAAATTTATTTCACTTACATAACAATCACTTTGGGCAAGTATTTTGTATAAATATAAATAGTATATTAGGAATTTTGCCTTTATAGCTTTCATAGAATATTTTAAGATAAGCATGTCCCCTCAGAGAGCTTCACCAGGACCACAGTCATCACTCTTAGAGTCCCTGTAGCATCACAAAGCTTGTCACTTGTCTATAAAGCACAAAGGAATTAAATGCAAAACTCCGCATCACCATGTGTACACTTTTATGACAGAGGTTGTCCAGATCTTACCAGTATGACCGTCCCTTATCCATGCTCAAGGTTGGACAGTTCTAAACAACTCCAGCAAACCCTTTCCTGAGTGTGAGAATTAGCTACCAAAATTGCCTGTCTCTGGATTAAAACCAAGCTTCCCTGCCTGTTCCTTTGGGTTTGGCAGGGAGTGTGGAATGTGAGTGAGGTTTTTAACTTTGGCGCCTTCCCAGGATCATGTCTTTCAGATTTCTCCTCTTACTGACAAATCCTGGCCTACAATCACTTTTATAAGACATAATTTTCTGGAAACTGAACCTTTGGTAGGCTAATTCTCAAATCTTTGCTCATGGCAGAGAAACACTTGATCTCTGTGACTAACCAAGGTTAAAGTTAGTTAGACAATCAGATGTTTCTTTCCATGATTTCATATCTGTAAATAAAAGTTGTGTAAAATATATATACTTGGAACATAGAGGGTAATATTGTTTGGGTTAGAGAATTTACTCCTTAAAGAAAAGGGCACAAGTTTCCATTTATCTGAAGGAAATGTTACATGACAGGCAGGATAGTTCTCTGTCTCTTTGTCTCTCTCTGTTTCTGTGTCTCTCTTCTCTGTCACTGTCTCTCTATCTCTCTGTGTCTATCTCTCTGTGTCTGTCTCTGTTTCTGTCTGTGTCTGTCTGTCTGTCTGTCTCTGTCTCTCTGTCTCTGTCTCCCTCTGTCTCTGTCTCTCTCTGTCTCTCTGTCTCTCTGTCTCTGTCTCTGTCTCTCTCTCTCTCTCTCTCTCTCTCTCTCTCTGTGTGTGTGTGTGTGTGTGTGTGTGTGTGTGTGTGTGTTACATACCCACCTGTGAGCCTTATGGCCAGAAGAGGACATTGGGTGCCCTGTCTTGAAACAGAGTCTTTCATTGAACTTTGAACTTGAACTTGCCTGGAAGTCGGTGAGCCTAGGTGATCCCTCTAGTCTTCAGCAGACACAGTGCTGAGGATTTGAACTCAGGGGCTAACACCTATGTACTTGCTCTCTCCCCTGAGCCATATTTCCAGCCTCAGTTTTTCCCTTTTAAAAAACTATCTCAGCGTGCAAAATTCCGTTCACTGCTGGAGTTTGAGATATGCTCCCTAGGAACTTCAGAAGATCAAGGTGCCAGCATTGCCTTCTTACTTTCGTTGGAGGATGTGGAATGGAAACATGTGGGAGGGTGGGGATAAACCCCAGCTGATATGCCAGCTGTCCTTGACACAAGCTAAAGTCATCTGAGACAATGGAACCTTAACTAGGAAAATGCCTCCAAAAGACTGGGCAGTAGGTAAGCAAGTCTGTAGGGCATCTTCTTAATTAGTGATTGATGGCAGGGAGTCGGCCCATTTTGGGTAGGGATATACCTGAGCTGTGGTCCTGGGCTCGATTAGAAACATACTGAGCAAGCCACGAGGAGCAAGCCAGTAAGTAGCATCATTCTATGGCCTCTGCATCAGCTCCTATCTCTAGGTTTCTACTGAGTTCCTGCTTTGCTCCCTCCCCCCTTTCTCATTGAATATTTCCTTTACTTAAATTCCAAATGTTTTTCCCTTTCCAGGTCTCCCCTCTGGAAACCCGCTATCCCCTCCCTCCTCCCCCTGCCTCAGTGAGGGTGTGCCTCCATCCACCCACTCCTACCTTCCTGCTCTGGCATTCCCCTACACTGGGGCATCGAACCCTCACAGGACCAAGGGCCACTCTTCCCACTGATGGCCAAGAAGGCCATCCTCTGCCACATATGTGGCTGGAGCCATGGGTCCCTCCATGTGTACTCTTTGGTTGGTGGTCCAGTCCCTGGGAGCTCCAGTGGGTCAGGCCGGTTGACACCGTTGCTCCCCCCACGGGGCTGCAAATCCTATCAGCTCCTTCAGTCCCTTCTCCAACTCCTCCATCGGGGACCCCGCTCTCAGTCCATTGGTTGGCTGTGAGCATCCGCCTCTGTGTTTGTTAGGCTCTGGCAGAGCCTCTCAGGAGACAGCTATACCATGCTCCTGTCAGCAAGCACTTCCTGGCATCCACAATAGTATCAGGGTTTGGTGGTGACTGTATATAGGATGAATCCCTAGGTGGGTCAGTCTCTGGAAGCTAACAAACCCTTTCCTCCCCAGCTGCTTTTGGTCATGGTGTTTCATCACAGCAAGAGTAGCCACTAAGAGACAAGCAAAGCTACTGCTACAATAAACTGAAAACATCTATCTCAATTTCATGTAACAGTGAGCATTCACATCAGGTCAACTGAGTGAAGCTTGGTGCAGGTCAGCTCCCTGGGGAGGATCAGGTCCGGGTATACCTCTTTCTGCTTCTGGGATAAACTTAGACCCATTCTTTTCATAACTGTGTTGTCAATTCGTCTAAAGGGGCTTGGAGCTGGTATACTATATGCTTCTGAGTCGTTATGAAGAAAGGCACTAGCTAAGTGCAAAGTGAAGGTGTAGGGAACTGCCCTTTGATTATGATGAAGTCCCAGCCTAATGTAAATGCAAGGGCTGGGAAGATGGCTCACTGCTTAAGAGTTAGTACTGCTCACGCAGAGGAACTGAATGTGGTTCCCAACACCCGTGTTGGTCAGCTCATAACCACTTGAAACTCTAGCTCCAGGCGCCCAGATGACCTCTTCTCGGCTCTGCCTGAAGTGCAAGGTCTTTTGACATTTGCACCCACCTACACACACAGCCCCATTCCCATACAGATATACACAATGAAAAATAGAAATTAAAAAATCTAAAGGCAGAAAGCTGTGGATAGTTGTGGTCACAATCTAGCACATGGAGAATAAGGGATGACTTATAAGATGAACCAGTGACCTGAATCCTAGGAGAATGAGAAAACTAACAAACAAACAAAAGAAAACACATTGGGGTTTAGAATTGCATTCCGTCAGAAGGAGCATATACCGGGAAGGAAAGGGTACATGGGACAGCATGTTGTGTTTCAGGAAAATGAAAGACCTAAGTAGAGAGCAGGGTATATGGGAAGAAGCTTGGAGAGACAGCATAGAGATAGATCGAGGCCAGATCATGAAGGATCTTGTGTACAAACAGAAGAGCTTAAATAATCTTCTAGACGGGGGAACCATTAGACTCCCAGACTTGCCTTTGACAAAAGGCCACTGTGGAGGACTGTGTCACGGAAGTTGTCATGTCAGGCAAGGTGCGAAGGTTCAGAGGTTAGGAGAGGCTGGAGAAGAAGGGTTTGAATTAAAGAAATGGAAGCAAGGATGGCTGAGAACAAGGGGACCAAATAAGGTAGGATCCACGTGACCTGATCTAGTTGTTGAAGTTACAAAAGGTATTTTTGCTTCTCAAAATTGCTACTTAAACTGTCAACCATAAACCAGTAACATCAGCTTTACCCAAGAAATCAATATGATTTCCAGGTTTGGGAAGTGTGAGGAGACATGGAGGTTACATTTCTGTGCATTGCTGGATGGAGATATGTAGTCTGTAGTCTGAGTCTTAAGATGAATGCCTGGGATTTGAGTGTGGCTTTGGGTGAGACTATGCAGGGAAAGTGATTTTTAAGCCTAAACAACTGAGTTCTGGATGCAGATGCAAAATCCTATAAGTTAAGGAGCTGGTGACAGTGGGTCACAAAAATAAACCCATGAAAGCAGGAAGGGAACTTTATGGGAAAAAAAGAGTTCATTAGGAGAGGGAAGGGAATAGGGGAGAGTAATGGGCTGTACATGATAGAATACATATATACATGCATGAAGCTGTCATCACACTCTCTGGCACGTTGTAGGAACACCTAAATGGTATCCTATGAAGGTTAAGGAGGAAAAGTCCAGGCAGTGGTCAAATAAGGCTGTAAATAAGGCCATTGTGTGTGATAACCAGCAGGTGGTTAGGGACATTGATGAGGGTGATTGTAGAGTATCAATGGAATACTGGCTTGGCCAAGATCACACATTGATATCTATGTGGGTCATTTGAGACTCAGACCAATGTTTCTGACTCTTAGTCCATTCGTACGGGGAACACCTCAGAAGCTAGTCTAGTTCTAAAGATCAATCAATACACGAGCGTCTTAGGCACTAAAGCCTCAGTGTGTGAGTGTGTGTGTGTGGGGGGGCTAATAAAGATGCGGAAGTACACAATTTGTCAAATTATCAGTGAGTGTGTTAGGGCCAAGTTCTTGGGATGCTGATAACCCCTAGCTGAACAGAGGCACATGAGCTCCTGGTTCAAAAGGCAGAAGATTCCCTTGAGAACAGGTCCCTAGGGATTTGAGTGGCCTGAGAGATGTTTTGTGACAGGACTACTCTGTCATTTCCTCAAAGACACAGACTTCAAAGCACTCCGGGGTCACTCCTGATTATTTCACAAACAGGAAGTTTTAACAAGTAGGACAAGGAAGAGGGGAATGCATAGAAGTGGCTTAGTTTTTCCAATGTTCTTTTGCAAAAGGTTTTCCTTTTTCTGTATTAGCAATAAATCCTATAACTAAAAATGTCAAATCACCAGAACTCAAGGATCTGTGAAACCCGTCTTCTCTTCATTCCGGGGAAAATACTGACATATTGGCGCACAAAAAATAATTTCTCCATCCAACATTGTGATTCCAGCTATTTTTCCAGGCATAATAGGCAAGGGAAAAGAATGTAAAGAATTTTAACTAGTATGCATTCTTGGGAGATGAGACAGGCTTGCTGATTTCAAGTTTATGGGGCCCATTCAGCCTGAAAGTTAGATTTGTGCTTTAACTCCAGACCTCCTGCCTTCACACTCCCACTTCTGCCTCCACACGCATTTATCTTCTTGTTTTTACATTCTTTCCATTTTATTTTATGAGTGTTTATGAGACTCATGCACAAGCCTGCATACATGTCTGTACCTCATGTGCATGCAGTGCTTGCAGAGGCCAGAAGAGGGCGCTGGAGTCCTTGGGACTGGAGTTACAGATGGTTGTTTAGTGTGGGTGCTGGGAACTGAACACAGGCCCTATGGAAGAACAGCCATGGCTGTTATGTGCTCCCCAGCCCCATCTTGTTTTTAATTTCTTGGGTTTTTGAACTGTCAAAAATGATTACTAGCTGACTTTTCTGTTTATACAATTTACTACATAGAAACAACTAGTTTTCATTTCCTTTGAATAGAAACTTCATTTTTTACTAACTTGATACATTGAGTAAAACTCAAGATAATGAGGACAGATTTACTTCATTCTTAATTACTGTTGTCTATCTTCCTAGGTCACTGTTAATTATTGTTGCTATTAGAAATAAATCTTTTTTATTATTTACTAAAAGGATTTTTTCAGTCAACTATTTTTTCTCTTAGAAATAGATACTGAAGGCTATCCAATGCCTTTGACATATGACTTTAAACATTGTGATTATAGAATAAATAACATTATTTTTTTTTAAGTTGAACCATCTTTGCCTTCCTGAAATAATCTCTAGGTGTTTAAGAATCTTCATTTTTGTTAAATGACATGGCAGTGGTGTGGCAGAACTTTCCAGAGAATGAGTTCAGACAGTAGGCTGCTTGGTTCAGTGCTTTCGGGTTGCTTAAACATTGACAGATTTCTCACCCTCTGTATACCTCGTCTCTATGGTGGGGATATTAGCTCCTAGGATGAAAGGCTGTTGCAATAGGGCAGATCACACCCAGGCAGGTAGAGTGCCTAGGGTGGACGGGAGCTGGAGGATCGCGGAGGGGAGTGAGTTTCTTTATTCAGATTGCTAATGTTGTGTTCTGTGACAACATACTATGAGCCATTGAACTGTCTGATTCAAATAAATGATGAAATTGTACTGTCTGTTGCCACCAATAGCATCTTGGGAAATATTAGTCTCTAAACCAACATTTGGTATAATACATTCATGTCTATAACAGTATTTAATGCTGTGACAGACTCTTTCAGGTCGTCTTGTGCACTTCACACCCACTAGCAGTGGGATGTCAGGCAAGTTATTTAACCTTTGGTGGCTCTCTATCTTAGTCCTCAAAGTATAAAATGAAAACAAGAGCATCAACTTTGTGGGCTATTTAGGGAGGTTTTATTAATACATTTTAAGCATAAAGAATAGTGTCTCAAGCAGTGAGTTCTTAGAAAATGTTAACTTTTCTTAAAAATATGTTAGTTAATATTTTATATAAGATTTAGAAAATGTTTGCTATAGATGGTATTGGTTCATTTCTTTTCTTTTGTTCTTTTAAAATGACTTTTTCTTGTAGCATTAGAAATATTCTGGTTCTTCTATAGTTACTGTCTTACTTTCCTATTGCTGTGATAAAACACCACGACCAAGACAACATAGAAAAGAAAGCATTTGATTTAGCTTACAGTTTCAAAAGTTTAGAGCCCATGATGGTGGAGCAAAGGCACCGTGGCAGGAATATTTGAGAGCTCACATCTCAAACCTCAAGCAGAATGCAGAGAGCACATAGGGAATGGCACTAGTCTTTGAAACCTCGAAGCCCCCCCTTGACACACCTCCTCCAAGGCCACACCTCCTAATCCTTTCCAAGTAGTTCTATTCAAACATCACAGTCCCCCATAGGCTTGAGACCATATCGTAATAAAAATGCATTTAGTTTAATTTCAAAAGTCCACATAGTATTTTACAGACTCAATACTTTAAAAGTCCCAACTATCTTCTGAGATGCAAGGCAGTCTCTTAGCTGTAACCCCTACCAACTCAAAAATCAAATTATATTCTTTCAGCATACAATGGCACAGAATATATATTACCATTCCTTAAAGAAGGACCAGGAGTATAGTGTATCAAAGCAAGGTCAAAACCTAGCAGAACAAACTTCAAATCTTGTAGCATAGGCCACAGCACTCATGCGGAAGTCAGAGGACTTGTGGTAGTTGGTTCTTTTCTTCCATCTTATGCTTTTGGGAGTTAACCTCAGTCACCAGGCTTGGGGTCTGGTCCCTTTACCAGCTGAGCCATCTCTCTGGCTCCCACTAGGGTCTTCACTTGTGAACTCTTGTGTGCGCACGCACACACATACACACACACAGACTGGAAAGCTAGAGTCTGCATATGTACAACAAATAAAATATTTGGGGTGTGATTTGTGTTTATTGATTGAGTATACTTTGTGGGAGTTGACTTTGCAAGCCAGACCCAGAGAGAAAGCGAAAGGCATCCATCCACTGAGGCAGACACTAGCAAGGGCATCAAGCTTTCAGACACTGACTAGAGGAGCAGCTTAGCAAATCTGCATCAAACCTGCTTGCTTAGACTTGCCATATGGCTTCGGGAGATAGATTCTCCTGGAGATACTATTGTAGCCCTTCCTCACCCTGCTTCCACACCCTGGTAATGGTTCTGTAAGCCACTAAATTCCACACAAATTCTGTTCTGCTTAGGCTTGCTAATGAAGACACTGGGCTTTTGTAACAGAATGAGACAGAATCACAATGGTTCTGACTTTAATTTTTCACCATGCAATTCAGTAACTTATTTTTCTCCTAACTGCTGATTTCAAATGTGATCTTTATCCTATGTCAAATCCTTATATATTTGAAATTACTAAACTGATTTCTTCTTATTTGTTCTCCTTTCAAAGGACAATATTTTTTAACCTTGGAAATTGTTTTTATTCATCCTGCGACAATTCCTCACATGTACATACAGGGTGTTGATCGTATCCCCGTCCTGTCCTCTCAACCTCTCTGCCCTAAATTCTTCTTCCTAACACCCACACCTTCTGTTTGTACGTGCTACCACACCATTTTAAAAAATGTAGCCTTGTGGTAATTTTTAATATGTGTTTGGGTAAGTGCCCCCTTTCCAATTAATTCACTCAACATTTTTCTAGAAGCCAATGGACTTTTCTATGATACGAATACTTTTGCTTTCTTCTAAATATGTCTTGGTTGAGTGTAAATTGAACTCATAAAAATTAATAATTAGATGTATTAAATGTGCATGTCCCCCATGTAACCACACCCATTTTGTTGAGTGACGTAACATTTAATACAGTGCCTCCTTTTGATGCACAGTGTTCACCAGTGGGGTCTCAAAATGAGGAAATCCTTATGTGGCAGCAGTCCCAGGGGACCCAGGTTTCCACCGGGCTCCGTTCCTCTTTGATTGTGACACAGCACACACCTACATATCCTCGTTCATTCCCTCAACCCTCCAAATGCTTGCTGTGATCGTTTATTCCGTATTTAGCCACAAATGATCTCACCATTTCCCCAATGGAGATAACCCAAATTTATTAATAGGAGCCTCTGTTCACTGTATCTAAGTCTCTTTCTGTTATTTATACCTTCTGTTTTTTGTTTGCTTGTTTTTTAGTGTGTATATGTGTGTGTTAATCCATAGTGTATGAAAGTTACATTTCAATATAACATCATTGGGATATGTCGGAGAATTTGTAATGATTCATAGAAATGGAAATACCTAGAATTGATATTCTAAGGGTGGGGAAAATGTTTCCTGCTTTTGTTTAAGTGAAGAGCAGTTGGCAGCGTGTTTCAGCGTCTATGTAACATGCGTGTGCATGATATGCTAACGGACATTCTGTTCTTCCAAATTCTATCGCCTTGAACTCCTGAGCTCCTCACAGACCCTGTTGTGTCGGCACTTCTGATAACCACTTAGCTACTTGCTGTTCTGAACTCTTGAGTTTTTGCTCTGGTGTGTCCTCAATGTTTGCTCAGTATTTACCTCCCCCTTCTCCCTCCCTCCCTCCTCCCCTCCCTCCCTCCATTCCTCCCTCTTTTCCCTTCTTCCTCCTCCTCCTCCCTTACTTTGTTTCTACTGCCTTTGCAAATGGGCCATATCTGACATTATCACAAAATAAGGTGTCTGAAACTGCTTTGATGGGAAGGTTTGGCTTGTCAAACACACACACACACACACACACACACACACACACACACACACATACACACACACACAAACATTATACATATTAATACACATATTGGGGTAGGTGTGACAATGGAAAGTGAAAACTGGCTTCCATGTAGAGTCTGTTTGGAAGAGGGAGAGGGCTTGTTCGCTCAGATTTGGTAGTGTCATTCCTAGCCACAGGACAGTGAAGATGGAGTCTCCATTCAGCTTCTTGGATTCCAACTACAGTGACTCAGCTTGGGGGTTTGTAAAACAGTGAGTCAACTCAAACTATGGAATGAAGTGTGGTACTTGCATTTAAGAAGCTCAGTCACCCTGGGCATCTCCCAGTCTGTCTATGCATATCCACCACACAGCTGCATTGTTCATTATCTGTTGTTATTAGGAAGCCATTGGTTAGCTCTTGTGTGGGTTTGTGAGAGGGCGAGCTTAGTCTTCAGGATGAAATGAAATAAGATGCCTTTTGTTTGCACCTAATGGTGGCATCTCCGAGTTCCACTTTCCTGGCATTTAGAGCTGGATTTTTTTGCCCTCTATGAAACATAGAAAGGCTGGTTTTCTGTCACTTCTGTCATTTTAGGGGTGGGAGTGTGAGGTAAGATATATAACACACTGTGGAAGCTGTTCTAGAAGAAACTGTAGAAATGTCTTTGGCTTTAGGCAGGGAAAGGGGGTGTTTTGTGAGATGGATGTTTCTGTTCTCAATCAGACAATCCCTTCCCTAAGGTTACTTCCTATTACAGATAACACAGTGATAACCATCAGCTTGTCACCATGCTGGTGGCCACTGAAGGCTGCAATCTGAAGTCAGTCAGAAAGTATCTCTGGGCTTGGGGAATAGCTCAGTCAGCTGAGTGCTTGCCTGACAAACATAGACACGGGTTTGATACCCAGAACCTGTATTTAAAGAGCTGGGTGTGTTTGCACATTTTTAAATCCCAGGGTTTGGCAGGTGGATCCCTGAAGCTTTCTAGCCAACCAGTTTACTGGACTAGAGAATTTCATTCCTGTGAGAGATTTCAGGAAGAAATACTTGAGATTGTGTCTGGCCTGCACCTGCAGATACATTCATATACACCCCTACACACACACACACACACACACACACACACACACACACACACACACACACACATACACTCACATTTCTCATTCATTCTGAAGGTTTCCAGAGACTGTTATCAGTTAGGGTTTTTTAGTTATATAGCATTTAGAGGCACCACCCTCCTCTTTGAAAACTGAGCTCTGACTAGTAGCCCTTCTCTTTTCTCCAAGTGGGAAAAGTTTTGTAGTGCTGGCGACTTTGGAGAGAGAACTTACTGGTTAATAAGTTGGGAGATTAATTGCTTTAGTCTTTCAAGGGGCATTCTTCCACATATGTCGACTTTTGAACTGTTGTGGGCAACTACTCAACTCACAAGCTGCTGATCTTCTCAGATGCTTTTCAGCCGCGGGTCCCCAGCCAAGCATTGAATCATCTAACAGAGTGCTGCCAGGGCCTTTTCTATGTGATTTCCCCGCCACATGCCCACCCCTCCCCATTTCTGGAGACTTCTATTCCTCCTGAATATCCCTGTCTGGGAAAGATTATCTTGGCAAAGAAGCAGGGACATTGGGAAATCAGAGAGGCAGCTTCTCTGTTGCCAGGCAGAGGTGGTGCCTTGCTGAATGTGGGCGGGAGCAGTGGGGAGCTTGGAGTGCCTCAGTCTGTGAGCAGTACATGTGAGTGTGAGCTCATTCCTTTCCTTAGATGACTTCAGCCCCATAAGGCAAAGAAGGCTATCTGAGAGGCTGGTGCTCTAGCTGATCAGTCTTTTTCTGACATAGCCTTGAGAGCTACCCTGAGATTCCAAAAATAGCAATGCATGGCGTTGGGAGCACTAAATGTTACCAACAGGCCACCGTAGAATTACTCTTTACCCTTTGTGTGTGTGTGTGTGTGTGTGTGTGACCATAGAATTATTCTTTAACTTTTATGTGTGTGTGTACCATGGTTAGAGGTAAGAAGAAAGTCTTCAGGTGTTATCTCCTCTCACCTTGTCCATTCTGGGGATCGAACTTAGGTCATCAGACTTGGTGGCAAGCACCTTTACCTCCTGAGCCATCTTGCCAACCCAGCCAAAAGAATTTGCACACAACTTGGGTATGTTGGTATATAAAATAGGTACATACATCAATCATTTCCTGATACAGTTACTTTAAAGCAACTTTTGGAATACATCTAATTTCACCATTTATTAAAGATGAAAGCAATTTGCATACTAATGAGATGGATGGGCCTGTTTATTTTTACATTGTTAAGTCATGGCTAAGCATTGGCTACTGCAGGATGTGGAACATCTTAAACATTTTTCAGAGTTCATTAATATTTCATAATTGTCAACTGCTTAGCACGTATTTTGGCAATTTATCCTACTACCAATCTTATTCACAATTATTCCCTAAACCAAAGCATTCATTCTTTTTAAATTTCTTTACTCAACAAATACTTCTCACCTGCCTAATGAAAGGCATTGTTGCAGATGCCAGAAGCATATCAGTGAATAGGACAATCAAGGCCCATTTCCTTCTAGTAGAGAGAACTAACACTGTTTACGGACATAATATGAATAAGATGATTTCCTTAGGTGTGGGTTGCATTGATGGAAGCTGAGGCAGGAGGATCACCAGTTTAAAGTGATCCTATAGCAAGACCCTGTCAATATACAGGATAATCTAGAAGACAGACAGACAGACAGATGGATGGATGGACGTATAGATAGATGGAATAGGTGTTATAGGTAATAAGGCCATTGTCAAAGATGGTGTCCCAAAGAAAGAACATTTTCCAAAGACTTGAATGGTAATCTTGTGTGTGCTAAGTCTAATAATATATCCATAAGTTGTTAGGCTCCCCCGTCCTTCTATATACCACCCAAATCTAGAAGCCCGACTCAAGGAGGTTTCTAGCACCAAAGTAAAGGAGAAGGAACACGTCTTCTCAGGTTCTTTGTGACTTTGCTAGCATCATGGACTAAAGCAAACCACATGGTACCACGAAGTAAGATAGGAAGGACCTGAGAAAGTGATGGATGGGGAATGACATCATCACTGTAGTCAACTGGATGGGGAATGACATCATCACTGTAGTCAACTGGATGGGGAATGATGTCATCACTGCAGTCAACTGGATGGGGAATGACGTCATCACTG
>CM052702.1:59029414-59042822 GCA_028551405.1 Uromys caudimaculatus | reverse complement strand
TGGATGGGGAATGACATCATCACTGTAGTCAACTGGATGGGGAATGACATCATCACTGTAGTCAACTGGATGGGGAATGATGTCATCACTGTAGTCAACTAGATGGGGAATGACATCATCACTGTAGTCAACCAACCAATGGTTTAGTTGACTTTTGTGTTTTTGCTTTTTACCAAAATAATAAATGTGTTTTAAAGCTTGCTTTCCTTCCTTTTCCACAGTAGGCTGTTCTGTGCTTGTAGATACACTATCGGCATCTTCTCAAGCTCCTCTGAGAATAAGGATTAGAGCCTTCATAGATCTTGAGTCTGCAGAGAGTGCTCTTCCTTGGATGCATTGTTGCTGCAGCAGCCACTGTTGTTGGCTCAGGTGGGCCCTCTCTTGGTGCTGTGGTTGGTTTCAGACATCTCCTGTGTTGAGATCTTTTCATTTTGTGACGCTCTGGGCGGGCCGATATCAGGCGCAGCCATAAGCCTTTTCCTCCAGTGGCCTCCCTTCAATTGGAGCACAAAAATGCCTGCAGCCTTGATTTACTTGGAAAGGTAAAAGCAATGACTACATAGGCAAACACCCAGAGGAGGAATGTGTCACCTGCAGATACCAGGACACACTAGCACAACTCTGACCAATCCAGATAAATTACATAATATATCAGACAATAGACAATAGATACAATATCTGATTTGTGGTTAAGTTGGAGCCAGTCATCAGGGCTCTGGAATTGAGTGAAGAGCTGGAAGAAGCTGGCTGTGTAGAAGGACATTCCTGGCTCACTTTTGCCTTCATATGTTTCTGTCTGGGAAGAACCCAACCGAAGTTTAGTCAGAAAAGATGGCTCCCAGTTTTATCACATCCAGTTCTTCTTCATTTGTAGCCATGCTATCTGCCAGCAGGACCTCTCCTGTTGTGTTAGAATCGTGACTCGTGTCCATGCAGACCACACTAGGCCAATACAGTTCCATGTGGGCGGTGCATTGTGGGGAAGAGGGCAAAGGTGGCCACGAAGATGGAAGGGGAAGGGAGAAAGAGAGAGAGGGGAGGTCAGAGGGTCTGCCTTTTATTTGGGTTGTGAGGTAACTGCTTGCAGGTAAAGGTGGGAGGTGAACCAAGTGGATTCTGGGAATGAATGGAGGTTGCCATGGCAACAGATGCACGGATCCCTGTCACCTGTGGGTGACGACGTCACTGGGTTTGGAGGTGATCTGCAAAGCTGGTTCCTGATATCAACACCTCCCACTTGTGGTCTTCCAAACCAATGGCCAATGAAGCTCCCAGGTGGAGATAAAGACATATATTCCTTCCTCTTGTGCCTTGAATTGGAAGTGACTTAAAACTTCAGACTCCAAGCCCCGCAGGCCCCATCAGCAAAGAAGACGACCAAACACGAAATCCGTATGTTCAGGAATGGAAGTCACTTCACTTACACTCAATACTGTCAGTCCACTGCACTCATGGCCTCTTGGTCACTTTTTCCTTTGTAGCAAAATGACAACAACAAAAAGAGTGTTAGTTTAAAATATTCCCCTTCAGAAGGTGCAAATCCATGACATCCATTATGGGTCACCTGTTGGTGCTACCAAGTCTAGAAGCAAACTGCTCACAGTAAAAGCAGACTTTCCTCTTGCTCTCAAACTCGTTCTAGCCCTCTATGATCTAGCATTTCTATGACCACTTTGGGAAAGACATATTTAGATCTGAAGGGAGGTTCTTCTGAAAGTCCTCAACTTGAAATATCTCCAGACGGTAGATCCCCTGTTCTCACACTACCACCTCCCCACCTGTTCCCAGAGAAGAAATGTCCCAGAGATAAACTGCTCTCAGTGAGATGATCCAACCTTAAAAGTTCCACGTTTACAACTATTCAGGCAAATTGCCCACCTGCACCCCTGGTCCACAGCCATAGATTATCCAAATGCCAAAGCTCCTAAGCAAGAGTTTCCATCTTTGAATTTAAGGTCTAGAGAAGTTGAGTGATGGTTTTATTCCTTTCTCTTCCAAGTTTTGTCAGGAGATTTATCCCTCCTTCCTGGCTCGGAATGTTAAAAAGCCATTCCAGGCCCTGTACACGGTGTCATTGCTGTGGGTCTCAGCACATTCAGGATAATGGAAAACTTAGCACTGTCTGGAATTTCATTTGATCACTGAATCATGAAAGGCATATAACCACTAGAATTTTTTTTTAATTTGGCATTATTTTGGGATGTATTAACTTCAATTAACCAGTACTTTTTAAATGTAAAGAGCCTTGTTGAATCCATTAGGCATTCACAGTCACATGAGAGAAATCCTGCAGGGGTTCCTCTAGTGTCCTAAGTATTTCTCAACATTTGTGTTATTTCTAACTAAGCTACTTCATTTCAATTGAACCCTCTTATTATTTGATTACAATAGACGTAGAGTAGGAACTTTGTGATGTCAAGCTGAATAGCCTGTGATACTATGAGCAGCGGCATCTGCCTCAGCAGTCACAATCCGACACATACAGATGAGCGCCGAGATGCAGTGGTGCTGCCTATCGTCGTGGATACCCGGGTACCATTTCTCTTCTGTAGCAAGGCCACAAGATCTTCTTGCCACTTGTTCCATTCTGAAGGATTAATAGATCCACTTGGAATGCTCACAGCAGAAGGGAGAATGAGGGAAGGATACCCTGTGGCGTTGTGCATTGAGACAGCACTGGAAATGTGAGAAGACTCTCCTGGGTGACAACAGAGATCTTTGGGGTCCAGTCATAGACAGTATTTACTCTCCAGATACCCTATTAAAATGTAAAGACTCCTAGAGTTATTGGGTGCTCAAAGCACTTAAAGAACCTGGGCTTTAGATACCCTAGTTCATGTGTGTCATGGGAAAGTGTCTGAGCTCTCAAATTTAAGTGATTCTGTGGGTTTGAGTAATGGCCGTCAGTGGTGGCCAGTGTAAATCAAATCCTAGGCCGTTCTTCCCAAACACTGTGTCCTGCATAAGCTCTCAGGGTCTTTCCATAAGGGCCTAAGAATGATCAAAACCAGAATGCAATTCTGCTTTGAGTCAAGAGATCACTATTGGCCTTGTCACTTTTATAGTCAACTTTCTTGCTCATAAAGTGAGATTCTCATCCCTACAAGCCTGTCTTTGAATATTCAGAATTCTCTAAACCTGCAGGGGACCTGTGTAGGTCCCTCTTTGCCTTTGGATACAGTTTTATGGCAGGTTTGTTGCTTTTGTTTTGTTTTGTTTTGTTCTGTTGTTTGTTAGAACAAATGCCTCAAGGTTAGAGACGTGACAGGGCCTTTAGCATTGAGTCTTCCCAGTACCTCGCCTACTCTCTTGTTATAATTAAGCAAGTTTATTGTTATTTTTCTCCAAAGATTGATTTTTTTAAAACATGGATTCCACAGAAAATTCAGGTGCATTCCAGATTTCTCCAAAGAATGAAAAGTATATTTGGATAGTAAAATGGTCAGGAGTGTGGGCTTCAAGACATTATTGCACTGGTACATCACGGATGCATACTGTTTGACCTGATGTAGGTTACCTAACTCCCTAGAAGTATGTATCCCATAAATTGTGATAAAACCTATGGTTGTGTGTGTGTGTGTTTGTGTGTGTGTATGTGTGTGTATACATATATACGTGTGTATATGTATATATGTGTGTGTATGTATACGTGTATATGTGTATAAGTATGTGTATATGTGTGCATATGCATATGTGTATATGTATCTGTATATGTACAGGATGTATATGCATATGTACGTGTATATGTATATACAAGCAAGAGAGCATACACAGGCACACAAGAGAATCTGATATAAAATGTCCCCCACAGTCTCATGTGCCTCAACACTCTGTCCCCTCCTGTGGTTTTATTTTCCCAGCTGTGGAAAGTTTCTGAGGTTAGACACAGCTAGAAGAAGTGAATTTCTAGGGAGAGGTCTTGAGGCTGGATCTGCTTGCTGTCTCCTTTGCTTCTCGGTCTGCAGAACTGTAACAAGCTACCTTGGCAGTTCCTGCTACCACAGGTTGAGCCTCACCCACCAGGTTCTCCACTCCCCACCCCAGGAAGTTCTCACCTCAGTTGTTTCTTGTCAGCTTGTTGGTCACAGTGAGGAGAGTGACATATATGGACTTCTCGGGATCTGCAGTCTTTAGAGCACTTTGCTGGATGCTGTGTGGAAGAGCTGAGCTGCCGACCTCAGCTCCTCTCGTTCCTTTTCCCATCTAGGTCTACCCATGTGAGGTCTACCCAACACATGAAGGTCACAGATGTTTATCGTCTCTTCACTACAGCTGCCTTTCAGCTAAGCCCTGGCCCTACACATGCACATTAGGACATAGTCTTCTCTAGGGTGTCAAAGCTGCCAGACAGGTGATTGATGCAGTGGAGATTCTGGGGTTCTTGGTAACTGTGATGTGTTTCATAAGGAAGGAACCAAGCTCCGGGTAGGCGTGTCTTCTTGTCTCCCCTTGGACCTCTCACTCCACGAGGAAGATAGAACCTGGTGAAGCTTGCTTAACCCCATGGCCCATGTTAGGGTCCCTCTTTCTCAGGCCCTGAACTTGGTGCTGGTCTCTGTTTTGGATTCTTTATACCAAGTGAGACTCACTGGTAGCAGTTGCTAGATTGCATCGTTAGTTCCAGATTTGGCATTTTCTTTGCTGAACAATTCCTTTTGTGGTCTTTGTGAAGCCTTGTCAGCTCTGCTTGGAGAACTTTCCCAAGTGTGAGAGAACATGTGCTGTTCTTGACAACAGAAAAATTATGGTTCACCAGACTGTCGCTGGGGTACTTCCCCATTGTCATTTTCAGCACACAGAGACATAACCCTCCAGGAACGTTCTGCCTCAGAATTGGCGAAAAACAACAATTTCTTCTTAAACACTGAGAACCCACACTTCACAATCAAGAGAATTTAGGGCTGTCCTATATTTTATAAATAAGAAATGGGGTAGATGGTTTGACTCATTACACCCTCTTCTTCCTCACCCATCTTCTTTCCTGGTCTGCTCTGAGAGTCTGTAACACTTTCAGAGATGGGCACGCATCCACCGCTAGTGCTCAGCAGTAGCTTTCTCGTGGTAAAGATGTACTGGATTAACTGTGTCGTCGTGTTCCTGTCGTGAAAGGTAAGATGGGAGCTTTTTTTCACGTTTATTTTGTAGCCAGAATTCACAACTGTTGCTCCTTCCTGCATTAGTGACTGTGATGAAATATCTCACAAGAAGCAGCTTACAGGGGGGAGGGCTTAACTTGGTTTACAGTTGGAGTAGAGAAAAGTCTATCCTGGTGGGGAAGTCCAAGGTGCCTAATCATATTGGGTCGGTAGTCAAGATACAGATGGCAAATAGGGTCAGAGCACTAAACTCTCAAGCCTTTCCTAGTGACTTCCTAGCTCCCCAGTGAGCCTCATTTTTACACTTTTAAGCACTGCTACCAGCCAGGACCAAGTGTTCAAACACGAGCCTCTGGGGACACATCTCCCATTCAGTCAACATTTCTTTTGAAGTGTAGTTACTTCTTTAGTAAGTTGAGTTGCTTCGTTAATAAGAAAGGAAGGTGAGGTCCTGAACCACACCCCCTCAAAGACTCAACTTCATTGCTCTTGCATATGTGTTATGCTAAGGTCTTCAATGTACAACCCCACCCCTACCCCTCAGTCTCTACACACAGCCCAGGCTACCTCATAGGCATATTACTCCTGTCTCAGTTTCTCAAGTATTGGATTGCATTTATCACCACATCTGGCTACTGTGTCACTACTGCTTAACCAGATGATTTTGTCTATCAAAATGAGACAGAGAGAAATCTTGATCAATCAAGTTTGGAAGTCAAGAAACTCAAGACTTTGAATCCAAGAGGGTGATTTCAACCCGCTTACGCCAGTCATGCCTTCATCCATTCCAAATGCCGAGGCCATACCTCAAGGCATCTGCTAAGGGAGAACACGACTCAGTAAAGGAAACTAGAGGAGGGTGTCCTGAAGACATCAGAAGATTTGAGGGTCTTTCGGCAGGATGCGGGTGAGTCTGGACTTGGACACATAAGAGAGTGATGTCTAGAGAGATGAAAACCACGGCACAGCAGAGCCCTGCAGAACCCTTTACCTCAGGATGCCAGGGCTGAGGATGGGGTCGGAACTCCAGCCTTTGTCCTGGCCTGGAAGACCAACCTTCTGCTACTTCCGATTATAGCACCAATACTTCACTAGCAAATTGCTCCAGAGTCATAGAAGCAGCCTTGTGTGGAGATGCCTGATCCGTAACCTTCCTCTACAGCCTCTCCCAAACCACCTGGGGTGATTCCACTCCAGGCCTGAGCAAAGCAGGGGTGTAAGTGTTCAGTCTCCACTGTCTGGGGAAGGATGTTCTCCCACATGCAAGTCACTCTCTAGAGCTCCTGGAGGGGACACGCTGAGGCCAGGCTTCTTCTGACAGCCTACAGGGCAGAGGGCCTTCTCCTTCCAATCCAGCTTCTTTCACCCTCTCATGCATCTCCCCAGAGTAATGCCTCAGTTACTTTCACAGGAATCCTCGACTCAGCGTTAGTTTCTACAGTGCGCCAGGAATGGCCCTGGGGAGCACCCTCTAAGGACGGAATCCTGATGTCAGATCATCTCTTAGGGTAGACGGAATAGTGACAGCCCGTGGTATGTCACAGTGGTGTGATTAATAGTTACGTTAGCAGCTAGAAATACGCACTAACTTGTGTGTCTCTGCCTTTAAAGTACTGTTTGTTGGAGAAGTGCATGTGGGGGTGGGGAAGAAGGGACATGGGGGAGGGACTGGGAGGAGGGAGGGAAAAGTATGGTTAGGATGTAATAAACAAGCAAGCAAACAAACAAGCACTGTTTGTATTGGTCTTTGAAGTTTCTACAGTTTGTTTTTTTTCCTTTAGAATTGAAACCTTACCAAGTTTTGTATCTATCTTTGCACCAAATCTTCCCCACGGATTCGGATCTATGACAGTGTCTAGCATTTAGTAGCTCATCAGTGCCACTGGACAAAAGGATGGATCAGAAGTTAATGGATGAGAGTGGATAGCTTCGGTGGTAAAGAGCTTGTTTCACACGTATAAGGACTGGAGTTTGGAACCCTTGAACCCAGGTAAAAACGATCACCATTGCAGTGCATGCCTACACGCCAGTGCTCGGGGTGTGAAGGCAGGAGGATGCCCCAAGCAGGCTGGCCAGCCAGACTACCCTAGTCAGTGAGCTCCAGGTTCAGTGAGAACTGCTGTACCAAAAAATAAGGTAGAGTGTGCCCAAGAGACACACCCAATGCCAACTTCTGGCTTACATATGCAAGTACATAAACATGTACTCTCACAAACACGCGAGAGAGAAAGAAGGAAGATGTAGGAGGAGGAGGAGGAGAAGAAGGGGAGGAAGAGGGAGAAGAAGGGGAGGAGGAAGTAGGGGAGGAGGAGGAGGAGGAGGAGGAGGAGGAGGAGGAGGAGGAGGAGGAGGAGGAGGAGGAGGAGGAGGAGGAGAAAGTTAATGGCTGGCCAAGCCTGTTGGTGCATGCCTATATCCCCACCACTGGACAGAGGAGAAGCATCACAAGTTCTAGGACAGCCTGGTCTGCACACAAGGCCAAGCTGGGCCACATAGTGACATCCTATCTCAAAACATAAAACAACAGAAGTTACTGTGTGGTTTCAAGGAAAGAAGAAACGAAACAAAGGTTGATTCTAGTAAATGATAGTTAAGCTACATACTGCCATGTCCTAGACACCACCAATAGAAAACTTACCTTCTGTGAGACCCACAGTCCTCTGCCAGAGACAGCACTCTGGTTGGCAGATGTGGAGAAGCAGTCTCTAGCCTCTGAGGGGAATGGGCAAGCACAATGCTAGTCATTTCTATGTTTTGGTTTTCTGCGCAGCTCTGCTGCTTGCTAGTGGGGATCTACCTGTTTCCTATCTTAAAGGAATGTTCTCAGATATCCTGTCCATTGAGACCTCAGGCTGGTGCAGTGTTCGCTCTCCATTGTAAACTGGAAGCCTTCCTAAGCGTGTGGAATTCTGAAATAGCTACACTGACGTAAGAAGTATTGTTAGGCTGGGACTCAAATCTGCGCCTGTATTTGTTACCTGCTTTGTTACTTTGTTACTTTGTTATCCTGCTTTTCCTTGACTGTGTGGGTTACCTGAACATGGTTTAGAATTCTGTTTTGATTTATAGGTAGTACATATAGGTTTGCCTCTGTATATTGCTGGTGACTCGGGGTGTATGTGTGTGTGTGTGTTTGTGTATGTGTGTGAGGGTCCATGTGTGTGTGTATATGTGTGTGTGTTTGTGTGTGTGTATGAGTGTCCATGTGTGTTTTTTGTGTGTTTTGTGTGTGTATTTGTGTATTGTGTGAGTGCCCATATGTGTTATGTGTGTGTGTATTTGTGTGAGTGCCCAGGTGTGGTTTTTTTGTGTGTGTGTTTGTGTATGTGTGTGAGTGCCCAGGTGTGGATTTTTTGTGTGTGTTTGTGTATGTGTGTGAGTGCCCATGTGTGTTATGTGTGTGTGTGTTTGTGTATGTGTGTGAGTGCCCAAGTGTGTTATGTGTGTGTGTGTTTGTGTATGTGTGTGAGTGCCCAGGTGTTTTGTATGTGTGTGAGTGCCCAAGTGTGTTATGTGTGTGTGTGTGAGTGCCCAAGTGTGTTATGTGTGTGTGTGTGTTTGTGTATGTGTGTGAGTGCCCATGTGTGTTATATGTGTGTGTGTGTATGTGTGTGTGTGTGTGTGTTCGTGTGCCTATATGTAGAAATGATGTTTTGTAGTTTCTTTAGCCTCTACTGATTATAATACAATTGTTGTAAATATTTCTTCTCCACACCTTTAGAGCCAGGTGCAAGTGAGGGAAATCTGTGATTCTGAAGACTTCTAGTGCCCCCACCCCGTGGAGAGTCCCTCATTAAAGTCTGGTGAGAGAGATGTGTGGGGTTCCCAGTGGGCTTCCGGGGCGTGGGTGGAGGTAAAGCCTTTTCCTGTGGTGTGTTTGTCTTAAGAAGAGCAATTTTTGTCTGGAAGTTTTATGTCTTGCTAGCCTATTCTTTCCGCAGTTATACTAAAATAGCAGATTTTCTTAGGGCTTTTTTTGGTACCTGCCCATTGGCCTTTCAGTATTTCCGATTTCTTTAAGTTCAAGTCTATGCTATTTATAGCACAAAGAAAACCTCGAGGGCTTACCAGCATGTCATGCCGTAGATAGGAAACCTCGAGGGCTTACCAACATGTCATCCGTGGGTAGGAAACCTCGAGGGCTTACCAGCATGTCATCCATGGGTAGGAAACCTCAGGGCTCAATGGTGCGTCATAGTGGGTCTGCCTTTCCTCCCACGGTGAATGCTCTTTCTGTGCCCTTCATCACCTTTGTGTGGCTTCTTCATATGTAACATTCAGGAGTTTTGTTGTATTTAGTGAGAGGAAGCAGAGAACTCGGCAATCTAATCTTCCTGAGAGAAGCCTGATGAGAGGCTATATCTAATACTTGATTGTTGACCTAGTGAGTACATGACCCACTAAAATAAATAAAAATCAGGATATTGCAGTGGAAACCACAAAAAGAGTGAATGCTTTAGAAGATGTGAAAGAATTGAGATATTAGAGCAGGAAATGTGTGTTATCTGAGGGGGAAAAAACAAAATGAAAGCAGTGAGAAAAAGAATGACCCATGTGAGAAGCAGAGAGCTAGAACATACATTGTTCTAGAAAATATTTAAATGAGGCTACTAAGGATGGGCAGGGAGTAGAAGAAAAATTAAAGTTGATATGCCCCTAAAATGATTTTTAAAAGTTTTTATAAAGACCATTATTTTAGGGTCTGGAGAGATGGCTCAGCGGTTAAGAGCACTGACTGCTCTCCCAGAGGTCCTGAGTTCAATTCCCAGCAACCACATGGTGGCTCACAACCATCTGTAATGAGATCCAATGCCCTCTTCTGGTGTGTCTGAAGACAGCTGCAGTGTACTCATATAAATAAAAATAAATAAATCTTTTTAAAAAGGACCATTATTTTAAATCCCTTAAACAAATGCCAGAGAGACATAATTTCTTTAGTACCAAACTGGATGCAGATTAAATTTGATAGTATTCTAAGTGATCCAGAGTATAAGAAATGGCCACTTGCACAGGTCAATGGTGGTTGTATAAACTGTCTTAAGACCTTCTAGAAGGCAATTCTGAAATGTGTGCTAAAATTCCTACACATGTTTATTGAGTCTGATTAATTGTTTCCTCACTTTGAGGTATCAAGAAATAAGAAGAATGCAGAATAATAGGGGAACTCTAGTACTATAGAAAAGAAATAGACATCCTATTAGCAAAGCTCTGTGTTCCGGGCACTTTCTTAAGATTGTTTTAAGTAACAGTTTAGCCTTAGAATGCCCTGTTAAGTTTTATCAATAAAGAAAATTAAAGCAGAGAGGGATTATGTCAGTTAGGAACTTGGGTCAGCTCCTGCATCCTGGTATTTACCTTATCACTGACCACTGCCAGTTTTGAGAAAGCATGCTATGTTAATGGAGGCAATTATTATAAAGTCACTAAAATCTCATTTGTTTATAAGCTCTCACATTTAAGTTTATGGTTAGCAAACTCAAGTTGGTATATAGTACAAGACCATCTTGGGACAAAGATCTAAGTGCAGATTTCAAAATTACAGACTGAAGATTTAGAAAATGAACATCAGACAAGCAGTGGTCCCTTCAGAGCTGTGTCATTCTAGACGTGCCTTTTCAGTTGTACTCAAAACATGAGTTTGGTCAAGTGCCAGATAAATTTGTATTTGCTGTGATAAGACAAGCGGTCTTTAATAAGAAATGCTGACTTTCTTCCAAATTTCCCCAAAATTGTGTAAATAAATGCCTTCTTTTTATATTAGGCATATAAAATTCAAATCCTTTCATATTGTTCTACAGAGCTGATCCTGTGGCTGTACAGTGCGTCTATCAGCTCTAGACACTGAGAGGAAGCTGTTTTCTTGCGAGTGTTGGAGGCTGATATTTACAAATGTGTGTGTGTTCATTCATTTCCTGGTGCCAGCCTTTCTGTTAGCCCTCCTCTCCCTGGGTATTGCTGCCAGGCAACTCTGTCTCATCTCCAGTTCTTTCATTCTCCACTGACCATCTCTTCTGAGAATAGTTGGGGGAACGAACTGTAGACTTGGTGGCTCCTCTTTCAAGGCAACTTAACAGAGCAACCTGAGACAGAAGGATTCAGAGTCCTCTGAGAAGGTCTGAGGCAGGTGTGTGGAGCCAGTGAGGATAAAACAAATACAAGGCACCCAACCTATTTTCCTAAGATTCTTCAATGCAATCCATTCCAATCATTAAAACAAACAAACAAAAAACAAGATAGAAAACAGCGTTATCGTTAACTTCCATGGGTCCATACTTGGGTAAGGTATCAGGTGAAACAAGGAAGAGCTTTGGTAACTGCCATATTACCAACATTGCTAAAAACAGAAACAAACACACAAACGAGGAAAAAATTCCACAGGAAGCAGCGTCATGTCACCACATCTGATTTTAGTCACAGCTCCAAGGAATAAAGAGAGCATCCAGAAGTGACAGTGTATGTCGAAGCATAGTGTTTTCTGTGGTGACATCTGACTTAACTTTAAGAGAGTAAAGATGGCTCTTCTTCTTAGGAGCAACATTCTAGATGTAGTGTGTACTCTGCAGGAGGCTGTGCTTTGAATGGAGGTAACAAGGAGCAGTTGTTAGTCACAGGCGTGGTAATGCTGCTGATAGGAGAGCTGTACCCTTTGAACAGAGGGTTTAGTGAAGAGGGAGGCAGGAGGGAGGATGTGCAAAGGTTTGGAAGGGATTGATGTCTCTCTTTATTGTGTGTCCTATTCAGGGGACGTGCTCTTTCAAATGAGATGAGTTCCCTTAGAGAGCCAGGAAAGCATCTGGACATACAAGCACCTTTTACTTTGACAATGGTATAATGAACATTAGTTTCTTATAAAAATTGATAATGTTCATCCCGTTACTCTTTCTTGTCTCTTTTCTTTCCAAATGATCCCCTCCCTTCATCTTCCCAATCCCCTTCTCTCTCTCTCTCTCTCTCTCTCTCTCTCTCTCTCTCTCTCTCTCTCTCTCTGTGTGTGTGTGTGTGTGTGTGTGTGTGCAAGCAGAAGCCTGGGTTAGAGGTTATTTACAAGGGTATGGACAACTCAATTCACCAGGGATCACACCACTGAAGAAAATGTCCTTCCAGCAACCATTATCTGTCTGTAGTTCTCAGAGATGGATGGAGACTCATGAGCTCTCCACCCATCCATGATGGACTATACATGGACCTAAACTGTGGGTAGGTGTTGTGTAAATAATAGAACAATAAGCAATATAATATTGCTGAGAGACCCAGAGAGCGATGGCCGAGTGATCCCCGGAAGAGAGTGCTCCACAGCTCTCCACCCCTTTCTCTGTCTCTTGCACTCTTTCCAGGCCCTCTTCCAGGATGGTCTGTGAACCGTGGAGTGGTTTCATAAATGTTCCAGTTGGGAAATTTTGGCCTTTTTAAAACTCAGACTCTGACACCTGTGAATTTTTTGTTTTATCAACATAGATTTTGGCTGTTCCAACATGTAATGGCTCAATACCATAAAGTCATGTGAGTAGTACCTGCTTTGTATGGTGATCTAGGCTGAAGTGAATCTTTGTAAGTACCTGTATTTTGATGACTGTGTATCTGAAGCAAGTCAAAAGGCAAGCAGCCTGAAATACTCCAGCTATAAGGCCAAGGCACCATTTTTCCTGGTGTATGGAGGCCTCTGCTTGAAATGGTAGGATGAGCATGTTGTCAAGTTCTTTTTTTCTTAAATTCTGTTAGAGCAACACCCAGATGATGATGATGATGATGATGATGATGATGATGATGATGATGATTAGAAGCAGCAGCAGCTCTGAAGAAGTGTGAAGAGGTAATCCCTAGCTCTCTCAACTGCCCCAGAGAGGTTTCTTGATCAAGATGGTGGAATGAATGTTTTAAACCAACATTTCATTGGGATGATGGAAATTACATATAAATAAGAATTGACCTTGGGCTGTCTGAAAATTGACTAAGTGACATTCTATCAACAATGTTTTGTGAAGTAGGAAATATCTTAATGTTCTTATCAGTTGATAACACAGGGCATAAGTAGTATTGGACCATTTGATGCTTGCAGCATATGTAAGCTGGGTGTCAGTCAAAGTAACAAGTGACTTAATGTGGATGAAAGCTCTAAGCCCTGAGACAGAGGATGTGGATGGCAAAGGTTATTGATCAAGATGACCACTAGAGGGTTATTCAGAGAACAGAAAGATCCAGGAGCTTCATTGGTTTTTTTTTTTTTTTTTTTTACATTTATTTATTTATTTATTTTTTGATACTTTATTTACATTTCCGATGATTCCCCTTTTCTTTGGAAACCCCGTGTCCCC
>CM052702.1:58954540-59028914 GCA_028551405.1 Uromys caudimaculatus | reverse complement strand
GGACAGTGAGGATCACGGTGCGGTCTCACCCACGGACAGTGAGAATCACGGTGCGGCCTTACCCAGAGACAATAAGAAGTAGAGCCTAGTTTTAGCTCAAAATGCTGGGCAGTGGTGGCACATGCCTTTAATCCCAGCACTTTGGAGGCAGAAGCAGGTGGATTTCTGAGTTCGAGGCCAGCCTGGTCTACAGAGTGAGTTCCAGGCAAAAAACAAAAAACAAAAAAAAAAAAAAAAGAAAAAATTGATGTATCACTAATTGTTTGCCAAATTCATAAATATTTACATGATCAAGTAATTATGATTATCTGATTTTTGTTTTTACCATGCTTAGGATCAGTTTATAGTCAAAGTGCTCACATCTAAATGAGCTAAAATAAAATAAAATAAAAAACAAAACAAAACTCTCAAACGCTATAGATCCTGACAGCATACAAATACAGCTGACTGATATTGTCAACCAAGGGAGAAAGTGATGGAGAAAATGTAGAAACTCTAACTTTATTGTACTTAATTTAGAAACAGTGGGTAATCTTTTTTTTATATGTGTGAACATAACAATGAATGTGACCGAGTAAGAAGCTATCATGGCTCAGGCTCTGGGGAGATTTGAGTAAATGTTTTCTAAACTGCCCATCTTTAATAAGGGTTGCATTAGTCAGGGTTCTCTAGAGTAACAGAACTCCCAACTTCCAGTGTGTGTGTGTGTGTGTGTGTGTGTGTGTGTGTGTGTGTGTGTGTGTGTGTGTGTGCGCGCGCGCGTCCATCCGACTATCTATCTATCTATCTATCTATCTATCTATCTATCTATCTATCTATCTATCTGAGATTTATTAGAATGACTTACAGACTGTGATTCAGCAAATCTAACAATGACTGGTTCTGAACAGAAAGTCCAAGAATCCAGTGGTTATTCAGGCCACAAGGCTGGTCTTCAGTCCACACCAGAATCCTGAAGAAGCAGGCTTCAATGCCGTTGAGCAAATAGACTTGCTATCAGGATGAGAGCAATCAGGCAAACAACCAAAACCTCCCTTTTCCATGTTCCTAATACAGGCTTCCAGCAGAAGCTCCAGATCGAGGCTGGCCTTTCCACCTCCAGTTTAAAGGCGTGTCTTCCCACCTGAACGATCCAAAATAGAAGTGGATCTTCCCTCTTCAAATTAAGGATATACTCCTCACAGGTGTGCCCCATTTTTTGGTTTTAGTTCATTCCAGATGTAGTCAACTTGATAACCAAGAATAGCCATCACGAGGGGGAATCCTTTATACCTTCATAAATTGATCAATGTAGAACTGACAAACGGGCATGCTCATTAGAATGGCAATGTCCAGCACCAGAAAAGCTAAGACCAAGAATGGTAAAGTTCTCAGTACAGAAGCTGAAGGACAAGCAATAAGACAGGACTTGGATTTTCTTCACCTATCTCCTGTTAAAGAGGTTTTGACCTTAGATTTGTTACTTCTGTAAACAAATAATTAGCTTTAAATATACTTACTGTGAGGGGTATTCACTAGATAAAACTACACATACACAGGTGTAAGCCAATAGAAAGTCTTTATTAGCCAGCCATTGATGACACTGGGTGTTCAGGATCCTACCGTAGTCCTGGGCCTTTCTCAGGGTGAGCTTTTAACCACCAAAAATATATTCTGGGTTGACATATTTCAGTTAATAAGAACAGTTAGACAGAAGCAGAACTACAGAAGCTAAAAAGCAAGGTTAGTCCTCAGAACTATGGACTTTGATGAATTAGGCCTTCGTTTTTGATTCGGCAGGTGGTGCTGTCTGTGAGCCAAGTTTTATGGACTAAATGGTGTTTCCATCATAGCGTCAATTGTATGAAGGTCTGGGGGCCACCTAAGGTCTGAGGACCTTTTACATTTATTTATGACTCTATTTTCTTTTGCTATAAACAAACACCAGAGGCTGAGTTCTTTATTTGGCTTATAATTCTTGTGGCTGGAGGGTCCAAACAATAATTCAAAGAAAACTGGAGCCCATGGTAGGACATATACAGAAGTGACCTCATCCTAAAGCAACCCACTCTTATGAGATGTAACTCACTCTAAGACACCAGCATTAATCTCTTCCAAGGGGGATGTCTGCAATGCCTTAGTCACACAGGGCTAGACACCACTACTACCCCAGCACTGTAACAGTTCCAATACTCTCAGCAATGTCACCCTGGGACCAAGCTTCTAGAAAATGATCCTCTGTGAGACACATCCAAACCACAAACAAACCACAGCATTAACCAATATCATATAGAAAAATCTAAGTTTATGAAACTATCACTATGCAGATAAAACTGTAACAGAGAGGAAAGTGATGAAATTTCCAACTTAGAAATGTTGATGCAAAATTTTAATGATTCAGAAGTTAAATATAAGATTGAAATCCAAAGAGAGTTTATTCTCAGAGTATAAGATTGTTTCACTATTAGGAAGTCAATTTATATAGTTTTACATTATTAACATATCAACTAAGGAAAATAGTCATTTGAATATGTAGAAATTCAGCATCATTTTCCAATGAATAAAAACTGATAACAAAGACACACAGAAATCTAGTGTATATATTTTAACATGATAGTAATTGTTCAAATATGTATGACAAAATTTATTGTTTTAATATATAAAGTGCTTTCATGAAGCAATGAAAAAGTGATACACTCAACCGAAAAATATTAGTATCACACAGATTGTAACTGTCCCCCAAACATTGAGAGATATTGAACATAATCAGTATTCAAATAATGTACGTGCAAGCTGCATGAAGAATTCTAGGTGACTATGTTGTCAGTGATCACAATGCTAATATACTTAGTATTGTTGAGGCCGAAAGAAATGGGCTCTGCCATCTGTATGGAAGATCTATGCATCAGCAAACTAATCAAGATGTGTAATATGTTCAAAATCATTAAAAGTACAAGTACCCTTTAATCTAGAAATTCCACTTCCAGGAGTGATATCTAAAGAAATTACTTTTAAAAAATGCCCACAATATCTAGCAACAAAGATTATGAAAGATTATATTTTATTATGAAAAATAGATGCAAGCCTAGTTCCAACAATGGACTTCTATATTATAAAACTATGATAAATGCATAAATACTATGCAATCATTACAAGTAATGTTGTACATGAGTAGTAATATATCAAACATGTTAGGGTTGATATAGACCATATTAAATAATAAGAATGCAGCTCAAACCTGTATAACAGAATCATTGTCTGTTTAGTTTTAATTTATCTCCTGTCTGTCTGTCTGTGTATCTATCATCTATCAATCATCTGCTGACCAATCTACATACTATCATTTATCATTTATACACCTAACTATATGCCTGCCTATCTATCTATCTACCTACCTACGTACCTACCTATCATCTATCTGTCATCTCTCTATCTATCAGTCATCTATCTATCTTCTATCTATTATATGTCTACCTCCTTTATCTATGTATTAGTAAATGGTGAAAGAATCTTTTTCTATGTTAAAGTTGATAAGCAGCAGCTGGTGTTTCTTCATACTTTCAATGGTTCTCTATTATTGTGAAGTGTATGTCATTAGTGTACTTTGCTTGTGATTTTTTTCCTATTCATAAGAAATTATTACATTTACAAAGAAGAAAGCAACATTTAAGGTAAAATATATATCTATTTTTCTCTTTTATATAAAGTAGAACAGAAACCTAATACACTTTTTATAAAATAAACCTTACATTTCAATTCTAAAATGAACACAACAGAAAATTAAATTGTAGGTAACTACTAAAATAAAACTATAAATGCTCTAGGAAAGAAGACCATTTCAACTTTCCCTTCTGCTGAGTTTTGCTAAGCGTGTAGTCATAGCTGGCCTGGAATTTGTGCCCTTTTTGGCTTAGGCTCTCAAGTGTTGAGATTGGAGGCTTATGTTGGCATGCCTAGTTCAATTTCACCAGTGATTTTAAAAAATAAAATTTAAAATGACATGCTCTTTTTTATTTATGACAGAGAATGTTGGGTGGGGAAACTTATTGCCAAATGAGGGTGAAGACCCAAATTCAGGTCTCCAGAACCCACATCAAGCCTGAAGCAGTGAACAGTCTCTGCTGTAACCTCCAAGCTTCGACAGCAAGATGGAGGAGGAGACGGGAGAATCCCCAGGACCTCCAAAGCCAGCTAAGCTAGCAGACACAGCAACAAAAACAAGAGATTCGTGTCTTAAACAAGGTAGAAGGTAAGAACCAACACTAGAGGATGTCCTCTGCTCTCTCCATGTGCAACGTGACACTGTGCATCTGTGTGTGTGTGTGTGTGTGTGTGTGTGTGTGTGTGTACACATACCCACACAAAATTGATACAAGAGTATTCATTTTCTATCATAGCAAATGCTTAATGTTACAAGTTATCATGGACAATGAAACTCTGAAAACATTTCTAGAGACTGAGAGACTATGACAATGTAACAAAAGTTTTATTTTTATTATTATTTAGTGATGCCTGTGTGTGTGTGTGTCTGTGTGTCTGTGTGTCTGTGTGTCTGTGTGTCTGTGTGTCTGTGTACGTGCACATGAGTGCAGGTGCCCTTAGAGGTCAGAAGCATTGGAACCTCCGGGACCTGAAGTTAGAGGTGGTGGTCAGACAGGTGCTGAGAACCGAACTCCAGTCCTTGCGAGAGCAGTATGTGCTCTTAACCACTGAGCCATCTCGCCGGCCCCCATAACAGGAGTTTTAATATTGTGCATGCCCCGTGGTCCATACATCTCCTTCCTTAGAATTTCCAGAGATGTGTACAAATGTGGTGATCAAAATACTGTTTATGATGATAAAAATTAGGAGAATCTCACATGTTCAAAATCCAAGATTGATTGAGTTATGGGATATCCATAAAGTTGATATTATTTAGAATTTACATTAGCTTTTAGAATAATGATATTAGCAGATTCATAATAAACTACGAAGTGATGGAAAGTTGATTTCTTTTCCTGCTCTGTTCTAATATGTCCCAGAGAATGTGTTTTAGAATTGTGTGCAAAATGGCCTGGTCTTTTTGCTGTGTTTGGTATCTGGACACTTACATAGACTTGCTTGTGACTTACGGATACCGTGCTGCATTTGGTAACATGTTTCTTCTTTTATGTTGTTATAGCAAGTCCGTAGTGTGAAAAATATTTATTCAGGGAAGAAAGTGATACTGGCCCCATGTTATTGCACTATAGCATACTATAACCAGCTAATGGTTTAATACTTAGTGATTATAAAATCACTAAGGAAATAATTTAATAATTTTAACTCAAAAGTGCAATTAGAACTCATGCTGAGACAAACATGCTATCTATTGGATGTTTAGATTGGCTTAAATTGTTAATATTAAGATTGGCTTTCTTCCTATTCATTGAAAACCCTTAGGAAAATAATAACAAGGCATATAGTGTAGGCTTTGAGACCACAGACAGATGATAAATCATCTCCATGGAGTCCTTATGTATGTGGGAAATCTTCACTGAGGAATCTCTTAAGCACTGGGGGACCTGAGTCCAGGGAGTTAAAAAAAAAATATTAAGTAACAGGACCATTTGATTCCCTGTGCAGAAGCTATGAAGCAACACACTGCCAACCGTATGACCAATCAATCAAAAATGCCTTGTAGAGATAGCACATCAGAATGAACAAAAACATTCCTTGTGAAATAGCGTGGAACCACAGAGCAGCTTGCAGTATCCAATATTACACCTCCTGCTTTACAATAGTTAGTGGCCTGTGGCAACAGAATTACTGTATGGTAAATGCAAGAGCAGACAGAAGGAATCTGTGATACTTGACAGAGGTAAAAAATATATCTGTCGCTTATGTTATTTTAATGAAGATGTGCCAATATAGTTCTCAAAGAAAAAGGTAGACTGATAAGCTATGAAAAAAACCCAAACCAACAGGAAGAATGAGGTGAGTCACATCCATGATGCGAGCTCACCAAGGAGGACCTCTGGAGGACAGACAGGAAAAGGAGCAGGAAGTGCGGTCGGCACGGAGCCTGCAGGCTTTCCACTTTTTATTCTTCAAAAGTCTATCAGTAAAATAGATACCCAATGACAGAATGCAAGTACAAGATTACACATTCGGTGCAAGAAAGAAGTAAACAACAGAAAGAACCTGCCACGTGTCTTGACTGGTGGAAGAATGGATTCCTATCTTTAGTTTTCCGTCTTTTACCTAAATAAACACAAAGGCACGCTGCTCTTGCAATGGGCAGGATGTCTTCCATTAAAAATGAAGTTGCCCATCCAGCTTTGGATTCAACCTAAACACAACAGTCTCGCTCTGGGGGGTGATGTAGGAACACACCCAGGGGAGTTCTTATTATGCAATATGTATTAGAAACTGTCCCTATGAGGGAGAAGAGCCACCTGCTGTCCTCTTTCCTAGCCTGTATCTCCAACTACCTATTTCGATGTGACCCTTTAACCCTGTGGGTTATTCACCATCTATTTCTCTTGGCAAACAATCAACTGGCACGTGATGTCCGAGTTAAACTCTTCCTATCTGGTCTTATCCGGCCTCTGCTGTAGAATTCCTCCAGCTCACAGTCTGAAAAGAGCCTCCTGGATGTGTTTTGAGCATGGTCAACCTTAGACACCCACCGTTCCCTCCGCTCTCTCGCACATGCGCTGCAGGATCCGGTGGATACTGCAGAAGCTGGGTCTGTCCGCCGGCAGCTTGCTCCAACACAGGCGCATGAGGTTGTACAGTTCCAAGGGGCAGTTCTCGGGGCAGGCAAGGATGTTGCCATCTCTCACATAGTAAATGACCTCCTCATGGGCCATTCCATAGTAGGGCTGCAGTCCATAGGAGAAGATCTCCCAGAGGACCACACCATAGGCCCACACATCCGACTCCGTGGTGTAGCGGTTGTAGAAGATAGACTCGGGCGGCATCCAGCGGATAGGGATGGCATCATTTCCATCAGCTTTGTAGTAGTCTGCGGAGTAGATGTTCCTGGAGAGGCCAAAGTCTGCAATTTTCACCACCATGGTCTCTCCCACCAGGCAGTTCCTGGTAGCTAAGTCCCGGTGGACAAACTTGCGCTCTGACAGGTAGGCCATGCCAGCTGCCACCTGCCTGGCAATGCAGAGCTGTTCTGCACAGGACAGTGGTGGGGGACCAGGGCTGGACACCCGAGCCCTCGTGGACAGGTCACTGTGGCTGAGGCTGCACACAGTGTGAGGGGACATGCTTCGGAGGAACTCATTGAGGTCACCATAGGCCATGTATTCAAAGAGCAGACACATGGGCTTCCCAACCGCACACACACCTGCAATCAAAGCAATATCATAGTTAGACTGAATCTCCCCACAAGGAAAGAACACAGCAAAATCAAAGGACCAGACTAGAAAGGATGGTGTCCCACTTATTATGGACACTGTTAGTCATACTCTGACTCCCACCTCTTTACTTAAACATGTCCTGCTACCTCGTAAGATTTCTTTCCTGACTCCTTGATTCTTATATTTTCCCTCTGTTATCTTTCCACATATACTACCACGTGACGTCATGCTCGTTCATTGTATTAGCCACATTCTCTCAGCATTTTATCTCTTGGAGTAGAGAGATCATGGCCCCTGATTCTTTAAATCACTCAGACTGGCCAGGTATCTGGACAGCAGTCCACAGTAACGTATGGGAAGTGGACTCAGGAATGGTATTTGCGGGAACGTGTGAGGCCAACGTTCTGTTTAGATGTCTGAGAAATGAGAATGAGGGAGATCTACCGCATTAGGAGGAACGATCAGAACAATCCAAGCTCCTAGAACACGTTCTTAGGCGGTGTCCGAAATTTAGATTTTTACCACTGATGCTCATTCTCTAAAGAAAGCAATGTTCATATATACAGAGTTTCACACAGTGTCAGGAAGGCATTTGAAAACCCTTAACATGTTTCTATATATGAAAAAATTATATATGAAACAAATAAGCTTACACCATGAAAACTGATAGGCATAATTTCACATCACAGTAAAAATAGACTATTAGATTTATATTTTTTTCAGGGAAAAATAGAAGTCTCAGTTTGCAAGAAAGAAGAGAAATAAGAAATAGGGGCTTTTCTAGTTACTTTTGTAATTCAAAGGATCTTTAGTAGTCAGTGTACTCATTCAAGAGGAAATCAAGTGTTGGCCACACTTCCCAGTGCCTCCTGCAGGCCCTTCTTTCAGTCTTGTCAACAATCGTTTACCTGTATCATTAGATGGCTTTGATGTTGTTACACTAGTTAAATTGATTTGAAAGAATTCTTACATTAGAAAGCCCAAGACAACATATTTATTGCAAGAGAAAATGGTGTGTGTGTGTGTGTGTGTGTGTGTGTGTGTGTGTATGTGTGTGTGTGCGTGCATGACAGAGTCTCATGGCTGTCCTCAGATCTACTTGGAGGCCACTGTGACTTTGAAGTCCTGCTCCTTCTTCTACCTTCAAGTACTGGGATTCAGGACACTATGAATCAGTCTTAGTTATTGCTGGGTAATAAACTTGAGAGACACTCTTACTACTGATGTAGGAACACACTAGGTAGTAACCACAAGTCAGCGTACTCATTGTACCTGGCTGAGTTGGAATCAGTCCCCAGGACCAGGGTTGTTGTAAACTTGCAGACACACATACAAATGCAGCAACATTTGAAAGAACAGTTCAGATTCTTTTACAACAAAACAGTGTTTCAGCTTGGTTCTCATTGTCAAGGGCTTTCAAGTTAAACAAAAGTTTTAAAAGGAAACACGCCATCTGTCTCTTTTAAGCTCTATTGTTATTTTTTCTGAGCCTGATCAGTGGTGAACAAGAGGTTTAGGCCAACGCAGTAAAATGGATCTCTTTCTCAGTGTGTTTTCAACTCTTCCTGGTAGTTCTAGCTCACAACTCTTGAAGGAATGTCCTATCATTATCCTCTCTCTGAAATTCAGCCAAAGCATGTCTTTCTCTCGCCACTCCTCCTTGTTGCACAGCTCACATTTGCTCTCTCCAGGGATTAATTCGCCCCACCTCTGTACCAGCTGGTTTTGTGTCAACCTGACACCAGCTGGAGTTATCACAGAGAAAGGAGCTTCAGTTGAGGAAATGCTTCCACGAGATCCAGAGGTAAGGCATTTTCTCAATTAGTGATCAAGGGGGAAGGGCCCCTTGTGAGTGGTACCATCTGTGGGCTGGTAGTCTTGGGCTCTATAAGAAAGTCATCTGAGCAAGCCAGGAGAAGCAAGCAAGCCAGTAAGTTACATCCCTCCATGGCCTCTGCATGAGCTCCTGCTTCCTGACCTGCCTGAGTCCCAGTCCTGACTTCCTTTGATGATGAACAGCAGCATGGAAGTATAAGCCGAATAAACCCTTTCCTCCCCAACTTGCTTCTTGGTCATGATGTTTGTGCAGGAATAGAACCCCTGACTAAGACAGCCTCTGAATTGCCCACAAACCCCAGTCCCTCCTCATTACCTCGCCACCACTCCCTGGCCTGTACCAACGTCCTTCTGCACATGAAAAGACAACATTCCCTATCCCCTCGTTTTCATTGTCTCCCTTCAACTCTGTTCAACAACCCAGACAGAGACACTCCAGAAAACAAACAAAAAAACAAAACAAAAACTGTCAATCACTCCATGCTGCGGCTTGGCCCGCTGTGGCTCAGACCTTCCCCTTGATCCCGTCTTACTTACAGTATAAAAGCCATAGTTTTTTCTTTAATTTTTGAGATTATCCTTTAATTATATAATTTCCCCTTCTTAATCTCTTTCCTCATGGTTATTACATACATATATGCTCATTTATATAATACAAATGCATTTCTAAATATAACCTGGTCAGTCTGTATAATGTTACTCATATGAATATTTTCAGGGCTGACCAGCTCTTCCCTGAGGAAAACTAATTCTCCCACTCACAGAATTCTTTGGTTCTTTGTATGAAGGCCTAGTAAGATGGTCCAGTCTCCCCACTGCATTTACGAGCTGATCTAGTCTTGCATAACTCTCTCAAACCGTCCCCATCACTTTTTCCATTCCATTCTGTTTCTTCCTCCTCCTCCTCCTCCTTCTTCCTCCCTTCCTCCCTCCCTCTCTCCCTCTCTCTTGCTCTCTCTTCTCTTTCTCTCTCTCGTGTATATGCATGTATACATATATTAATTTTGTGTAAGGGTATATGTGTGTGCAGGTACATGTGTACACGTATGGGTGTGGACACTGATGTCTAGTGTCTTTCTTAATTGCTCCCCACCTTATTTTTTGAGACAGAATCTCTCCCTGATCCTGAAGTTCACCAATTTCACTAGGCTGGCTAGCTTCAAGTCCCAGGGACACTCCTGTCTCAACATTCCCAGAGTAAGCATTTACAGGCATGTGTTACCGTGCCCGGCCTTTACATGGGTGCTAGGGATCCAAACTCAGGCCCTCATGTTGTTGCCATGGACACTTTATGCACAGGGTACCCTCTTCCCAGCGCCCATCTTGTGTTCTCTACGCACTGGATAAGCTCGCCATGGGGCCTGTGCAGGTGCATCTCATTCCTCAGCCATCTCCACTGCCATCCTCTCACCTCTGCCAGGCCTCTAAACAAATGTCACATGTCCACTGCAGTCTTCAGAGTATTAGCTCACATTCCAAAGAGTTTTCCTTAGCTTAGACTTTTAAAACAAATCAGGAGGAATATAAGCCACATTTATACATGCCCACTCCTGCTGTCTCCCAAAAAGAACGTAAGCTCCCCAAGGCCAGGAATTTTGAAAGTTTTGCTTATTTCTGTGTAAATATATAAACTATTCAATTAATATGTGTTAAATTTATGCATCTGTGATGAACTGGGGAGACAAAAATGAATAAAATATTATTTAAATTGTGGTATTCTAGTTAAGGAAAAAATAAAATGGGCAAGATAGAGAGAGAGAGAGAGAGAGAGGGCCTTAATAAATTTTGTGATGGTGAATTAGTGTCAAGGGAACTCTCTTCATATGGAGACACTTGAAAAAAAAATTTGAACCAGAAAAGAGGCAACAAGACAGAAAATTGGAAGTGGCAGAATCTAAGTAGATATCTGTGAAACAGAGAGTTCTAGAATCTGAGGTAGAAGGAATCTTGAGAAGTCGGGGAAGAGGCTAAATTCGGAAAGAAAGAGACATACCACACTGACCAGAGATAAGGCAAAGGGATACATAAATAAGAGACAAAAAAGAGAAAACCTTGGCTGAGGACCAAGCCCTCCTCAGTTATGTTTCCATACCTAAGAGCTTCACGATGTTGGGGTTGTCAAACTCCGCCATGAGGGCTGCCTCCCGCTGAAAGTCCGCTTGCATGTCTGCAGAGGCCTCCTCCTTAAGCATTTTCACGGCCACCATAGTGAAAGGTTCATAAGGGAGCAAGCCTGGGGCCCTGGCAGACAGACCACAGAGGGCGTGTTTTTACCCCCAAGGATATATTTACTCACATCTATGTGCCCTACACTTATGCAGCCTTTTCCAGAGCCACAAAACGAAGCAAGACAATGATAAGTCATGCTTACATTTCTTGATGCAAATAAGAAATTCACTAGTTATTCTTAACACAGGCTATGTTTGACAATTACTTACCAGCTAGAGAACACACATGCACACGCATGCGCACACACACACACACACACACAGCGAGAGAGAGAGAGAGAGAGAGAGAGAGAGAGAGAGAGAGAGAATATTTCATTGCAACCCTCTACAGTTAGCCTGAATCTAAATTCCTTGAGGTGGAGATTATGGCTGACTGTTTGTTTGTCCTTCCCCAATACAGGGTAAAGTTGCGTCTTGCCAATTGCACAGAGAGTGTGTGAGGTTTCACTTTAAATGTAACCCCAATATCACGGCTACTTTAAGCGAAGTAGGATGAGACTGGCCACCGGTGATAAAATCCAAGCCCACATTCTGTTGCTCAGCTGTGTGTCTATGGATCTGAGCCCACACAGATTAGGTATTTCATTCCATTTCAAACAAAATGAGCAATGATTGATGTAATACACACCCTTTCCTGAACTCACTGAGTTTTTGAATTTTTACATTTCCCTTTGTTTTGTTTTTCTGTAAATGTCTATTTAATGTCCACAGAAGTCAAACTATGAATTCTTAAACACTAAATCAAAGGAAACTTTAAATGAAGCAGAGAATAACAAGAGAAAAATAAAAAAGAAGTAAAAAGGGATTATTACTAAAGCAGGGTAAGAAATTATGGTTAAAACATACGAAAATTATTTTCTAGAAAGAAAATATAATTGGATCACTAGTAATTTCTAATAAACTGCTTATGGGATTTCCTATAAATTATACATTTATATTCAGCAAACTACATTCTTTCTAGATATGCTACTTTCTAGTGAAAGGGGGACATCAGGACTTACAACAAAGCACGTGGAGGTTGTGAGATGGCTTAGAACACTGCTTTTCCAGGGACTCACAGAGTGCTTTACATGCATCTGTAAGTACCTCCAGTTTCAGGAGATGCAACACCCTCTTCTGGCTTCTGAGGGCATTGCCACCCACATCACAGACATACGTACAGGCAAAACACCAATACAGGTAAAATAAAAAATAAAAACTTACAAAACAGTATTCAATATAAACACATGATATAAAGAATTAAATAACTTGATAATAACTTGTATCCACAGTAAGCAAGTCTAATAATCTGATAACTTTTCAAACATGGTAAATTCTAGAAGAGATTTTTTTCCCCCATAGTTAACTTTACCTTGCTTGAAAGACCCTTCCAAACGCTCCCTCTCCGATGTCTCGGACATACTCGATGTTATTCCTTGGGTACTCCAGGCTGAGCAACTTGGGGTTCAGAAGGAGTGGCATTCTCTGGTACATGGGGTTGGGATGAAGCCTATCCAGCAGGAGCTCGGAAGGCAACGTGGTGAGGGTCACTGCTGCCGACTCTCTGCCGGTGAGAGAGGCAAGATCAACAATCACTTAGACCTAGATCCTGACAGATACTTAGAAATACGTAGAGCCAAGACAGCTGGAGACTCTTGAGAACAATCAAGTGTGCTGCTTGGTCTTCGGTCCATAAGAGATTTTGTCACATCTCTATCAGCAGCAGCAGTGGGAGAAGGCAGGATAAAAGAGTAGCCATTTCCATCCAAATGACGATATAAGTTTTATCTGCTATAAAAACTGACTTTGGTACATGTGACCTTTTTAAAGTTCAAAGTAGGGGTGTCTAATTGTAAAGCCGGGGTGTGGACGGCAGTGAGACAGTGGTGTTGTGACTGACACTTCTCATCCCCAATTCCGGAAGTGAGTACGGGGGTGGGTGGGGCTGCAGCTGGGTCCTCACCTTTTCTTATTTTTCCACTCTTTCCTCCTTCGGCAGCAGTAGAGAGCAGCGATGGTGAGAAGGGCAAACATGGCGAAGCTGGACATGATGGAGATGATGACTGTCATGGAGTGTGCAGGTGAGACGGCAAAGGAAGACGTGGAGGCGGGCAGACTCGGAATGTCCGCGCTCGGCCTGGAGGATGCTATTGACGGGAATGCTGCAAGCAGACAAGAATCCCTCGTGCTTATTTTGGAAGCTTTAGAAATCAGTTTTTGTGCTGAAGTACTTACTACCACGGCCTTTAGAATATGCTCGGGTATCAGCTTCTCCTCTGTTATCTATGCATAACGTGTAGTGTTAATAATCCAGTAAAGTTTGTTTGCAAGGAAGGGGAGATCCAGAGGAGAAATACAAACCCCAGGCTTGGGTTCTGTTTAGGACTGACAGCACTCAGAAAATTATACACTAAAAAATCACTCAAAACGCTTTCATGTAGAGACTGCAGGTGAAGGTGAGAACATTTGAAATGAGTGTGTGTGTGTGTGTGTGCGTGTGTGTGCGTGTGTAGTAGGTTTATAAATAATAAAAAATAGTGAAGATGAAAAATGAAGTCATAAGAACATAAAGGAGCAGAAACGATTCACCTAAAACTGAAACACTCATCAAGCGCCCATGTGAGAAGGCAACGAGATTTAGTAGCAAGTGAAATCGGCCTTTGAGCTGGAAATCGGCAGATGCTGCACTTCTGCTGGTCTGCTTGCAGCTTGCGAGCGTGGTGGAGAGAGCTACTTAAGCAACCTCATCGCACATACCTTGACTCTGCTGCGTACAGTGAATAAAGACAAAAACATGGACACCGAATATTTTATATGTGACCAAAAGGAGTCTTGACATCTCAGAATCAACGTTGTAGCTTAAAAAGAGAGATTATTTCTTCAAATATTTGGGAAACACCAACAGAGTGGGTAATGCCACAGAGAAAAGCCTCAATAACTTTCAAAATCATAAATCACAAAGCTCTGTAATGAATGTAGTGAGAAATGAAATAAAATCCAATAGGACTATGAAGAAAAAGAGATATCTGTAACTCTTCTGGTTAAAAATATTGTTATAGGTCAGAAAACAAAAGTCTTAATGGCATGTATGAAATCTGTCCAAAATTCTATTCATTGATAAACTTTTTCATCTTTTGTTAGACACGAGGAAGAGGATGGGCAGAACGTGAGACTTTAGACAAGCAACAATAACTCTTGAGAACAAAGGGAAACAGGGGACCAATGGCACCCATATGCAAGCAGAGGTTGCTAAGGGAGACCTCCCACACCACAAATGACAGAGATGAGTAAATTTTCTAGTCTTTTAAATATTTAGAACATGGTTTGATGAGTGGAATTTTAATTGGAAAAGACAACAAAAGCCACGAACACAGCTATTAAGAAAGAAGAGGGTTATCTCAAGAGACTCACAGATCAATAAAGACAAAGTAGTACACAATTATGTAATTACATTGAAAAATCTCAGAGAAAATGATAGGAATATAGAGGTTACCAAATTGAATAAAAATATACATGAGTAAAACCATAAACAAAAAAATTACTTTTCAAAACCATTGTGTAATGACAAATACACTCTGTGAGTGTAATGACAAGCACACTCTGTGAGACCTGGGAGAGGTAAGCTTCTAGTTACCACAATCTATCCCATCTAGCAAACATCATTTTAACCTGCTAAGGAACCTACAGTGCCAATATGCAACCAAGAAAATAGCACAAAAGGAAAAGGCACACGCCAAGTATCTGATAGAGCTTTATAATTATCTAAGTGAGCAATTGCTAACTGATCCCAACATAAGAAAAGAATACAGGTTTCACAAACAGGAAGGTATTAATTAATGTAAAAAATCAAAAACACAAAATAAAAATTCAACAGGAGCCAATGATATTTAGAAACTGGAATTTTTAAAATGACTGTTGTAAATAGTGCCTATATCTGCCTTCTTAGTTTGGAGTGGGGACAGCTCAGCACTTCCAACTGAACAAAAGATAACCTTTAATATAGAAAGTTCCCAGGGCCATTTGAGACACAACATTCAGGAAAGTACAGGTTAGAGGGGTGTTTATGTATGACTTCTAGTCTAGGAGTGAACATAGTGAATACCCTTGACTACCATTGGCCAAGCAAGTGTTTTTGAACTGTAAAGGTCAAACACGGTCACTTCTGGGACTTAAGAAGATGTATGGGACAGGGAGATACTCAACACACACAGTAAAGATCTGCGAGGGATTGGTGACAGCTTGCCTGATCAAGATGCAGCAGTGGTGGGCTTCGACTTCCCAGGTTCACTGACTAAAGCCTTTGCTACCTAAGAGTAAAGATGGGAGTTTGGATCTCCAGAGCCCAAGTGGAGAGCAGAGTGTTTGTAAACCCAGTGCTGAGCATGGGCACAGATAGATGGCTCCCTGGCTGGCCCATCTAACCAATGGGTGAGTCACTGCCTCCAAAAAATAAGATGGACAGTGATACAGGAAGACATCAACATCTGGTCTCCACATATGCGTGCACAGGTGCACCTACCCGCACACATATGTGCCCACGCATACACAAACCACACCCGCTTTATTTTTTTCAATGAAAGACTTTACATTGTTTGACCAGTAATTCTGATGTGTGGATTCAAACATTTCTTCCTTTCTGAGTAGTTCTATTATGATTCTCTGATTGTTGCTCATAAGAGCAAGTTGCTCTGGTTTTCTCCAGAGCCAGGTCAATTAGCAATCTGGAGCCAAAGGACCAAACTGGATTTCCATTTCCTTTTTATCCTTAATTTTTCTTTAGTAAATTTTATAACTTTATCCTTTTCCTACAATCACCAAGTAATCATTCATCCTTACAGTAGCATATTGATTATTGTTAGTGATTTTTAGGAGTCGGGAGCTTTGTGAACTAAAGTGTCAAGGAGGAATGAATCGGTAAGTAGATTGCTAGCCACGAAATGAAAGAGGACGTTATAAAAGTAGTAATGGGATACTCAGGAACACATAGGGGCAGTGACAATATGGTTTAGGCAGGCATACATCTTCTTATGTAAATTTAAATTAGATATAACTAAGGAAGACCAACACCAGTAGAAAGCTACTACAGTCTGAACATTTGTGTCTCTTGAAAAGCCGTATGTGATTCATGCCCTTATGAACAAGATCCGAGAGGCCTCCTCTTCTGCCATTCAGGGTTACAGTGAGAAGATAGCAATATCCGAAGCAACCACATATATGATCCTCATCTGACATGCCTTAATCCTGGACAGCTAACTTCCAGAACGCGGAGAAACAGATTTCTGTGGCTTTCAAGCTGCTGCTCCCTCTAGAGTGTTTTACTGTTGTATCCTGACAGGCCAAATCTAAGATGACTGGCTGCATAGGAGGGAGTTTTAGAGTCGAGTGGGATAAGAGTGAGTAGATAGTGTTTACAAAGAAGAAATAGTATGAACTGGGTCGGAACCAAGCTGCTTTGTGCTTCTCCAAAAGCTCATCTGACTGTTTCATTGCTGCAGCTGGAGATATCTACAGTTAAGGCAGATATCAGCTTTGGGTCATAAGAAAGTCTCACATGCCAATCAGAGTTATCTGGCCTTTGCCCCCGAAGCAAGTGGAGAAAGCCACAGGAGGGTTTTAAGTAGTGCAGCAGTTGGTCAGCGTTGTCAGCCGCAACCCAGGCCTCCATGCCATCATTCCCAACATGGCTGAGCACAAGCTCCTATTATGACCTCCTAAGGAGTCAGAAAGAGATGTCTAATGGACACCGTTGGGTAGGATTCCTACCACACACACACACCAACACCAACACACACACACACACACACACACACACACACACACACACACACACGTAAGAAGAAAATCTAAAAGCTTCAGTCTTGAAAGAAAACAAAACAAAAAACAAATTACAAAAAAAAAAAAAAGGAAGAAGCCAGACATATGAAACTATTTTACTTTAAGCTAGAAAAGATGCAGTTACTTCTAAGGCTGGCTAGAGTCCTGCAGCATCACTCAAGGTCTTCATATTTTCCTATTGATTTGTGATTGAGGTAAGGTAAGACTATTACATGATATTCACCCCCTCAAGGATTCTCTCTCAAGACCTCCTTTGAGAAAATATACAAAACTAAAGACTTAAACTAAATACACTTAACTAAAGACCATCTGAATCTGAAAGAAACTTCAAAATAATAATAATAATAATATAAAAAAATAATGTTTCTAGACCTAAATGGATAATGATGACATGATTGGGACCTTTGTCTAATTCTCTACAGAAGAATCAAGAGAGAGAGTCATTCTCCAAGGAAAAGTCAAGTAACACTGGGGAAACAAAGACAAGATAAACAACACGTTCTGAGGCTCTCACTGGGGATTCTAAAGGTTCCGTGGTGGGCAGAGTGAGGAGTGTGAAGGAAAAGCTAGAATCTGACTTCTGTGGAGCAGTAGGAGAAGAACTAGCTCAAAATAAGTAAAAACTGAGCCCTAGGAATCACCATCCCCACCTCTCCAGCACGGCTTGAGTGCGGGCCATCACTCTTCTCTTTTACAAGTGTGCTGTGGATTGAACTCACATCATTGGGCTTGCACAGCAAGCACTCTACTATGTGAGCCCACAGAGAGAGACAGGTAGGCGGCATGAGTTTACTCTACACTAATGAAGAACAAGCCTTCATTACAGAGAATGACTGCATTCTAAGTCTTCATACACCATGGTCTGTCTACTGCATTCAATTCTGAACACCCTCCATTCCCCCAGTGTGGGGTGGACACAAAGACGAGGGCCTTGGAACTCACCTCACAGAAAAAGTTCGGAGTGGGGGATGTAAAGAGGAAGAAACTCCAAGGAGATCTAGGGCATGTGTCTCCAGATAGTTTTAAAGTCTGTGCTACAGAGGGTGAACCAGAGGAATGGCAACAAAGAAAAACAAAACAAAACAAACAAACAAACAACAACAACAAACACAAAACACAAAAAACAAAAATCAAAAAACAAAACACAAAACAAAACCCAGCTATTAGAGCTCTAGTGGGCTAAGTTTAGTTCAACATGGCCAGAATGTTCTCACAATTAATGGAGTGAATTCTAGTTGGGAAAGCCTGCAGAGACAAAGCAGAAGAGAGTCTATCAATTCTGAATCTCTTTCTAGTAGTTTCTAGCTCTCCCATCCCTGCAAGATGGATCCAATCAGCATTTCAAATGATTAGAATATAAATGCATTAAAAACTCTCCATCCCCCCCTCCCGTCCTCCGTCCCTCCCTCTCTCACTCATTTATGGCCAACATAGTAGCTGACCATTATAGAAACTGAATTTTAGAAGCAAATCATATATTGATAAATGGGATTAAAATGGTATCAAGTTATCTGGATGGTGTAAAATTAGAAACACTTGTGTCTACAGGAGCTTCTACAGACTCACTCCTAACCATGTGAGAAGCGATTGGCATCTCTTTTAGAATGAATCTGTTACAACAATCAGGCAAGCTTTTCATGTGAAGTCTTGGAAATTTAAAAAGAAGATGATACCCCTTCGCTGGGAGTGGCCACTTCAGGGTCCATATCCCCCACGGCCAGTTGTCTCAGCTAGAGTCGCCCTCATAGATCTTCTGGGGCCTCTCGCTATCCCAGGTTTCTGTCAAGTCCTGGAGATTGCTCCCGCACTGCCAATCCCCCTTCTCTCCCCTATGCTCCCTATATATGATTCCCCCTGCCTCACTTCCCTCCCCATCCCCTCCACCACACAGTTCCTGCCTTCCACGGACCTCTGATATCTATTTTGTTTCCTCTTCTGAGAAAGATTCAAGCATCCTCCCTTGGGCCCTCCTGGTTATTTGGGTTCTAGGTTCTGTTGATTATAGCATGGGTATCCTGTACTTTATAGCTAATATCCACTTATCAGTGAGTACATGCCAGGCATGTCCTTTGGAGTCTGGGTTACCTCCTTCGGGATCATATTTTCTAGTTCCATACATTTGCCTGAGAAATTCATGATGTCCTTGTTTTTAATAGCTGAATAATATTCCATTGTGTAGATATAGCACATTTTCTGTATCCATTCTCTAGTTGAGAGACATCTACATTATTTCCAGTTTCTGGTTATTACAAATAAAGCTGCTATGAATATAGACAGCAACCCACCCACAAAAACCTTCAACCCAATATGTGTCCTGCCTACAAGATGTACAGGGACAAAGATGGAGCAGAGACTGAAGGAATGGCCTAGCAATGACTGCCCCAAATTGAGACCCATCCCATGGGCAAGAACCCTGACACAATTAATGATACTGAGTTATGCTTGCAGACAGGACCCTAGCATAACTGTCCTCTGAGAGGCTCCATCCAGCAGCCAATGGAAAGACATGCAAAGACTCACACCCAAGCATTAGATGGAGCTGGGGGAGTCTTATGGAAGAGTTGGGAGAAAGATTGAGGGACATGAAGAGGACAGGGGCTCCACAGGAAAACCAACATTGTCAACTAACCTGGACCCTGGGGGCTCACAGACACTGAATCACCAACCAAAGAGTGAGCACAGGCTGGACCTAGGCCCCCTGCACATATGTAGCTGATGAGCAGCTTGGTCTTCATTCAGGTCCCCCAACAACTGGAGCAGGGGCTATCCCTGAGTCTGTTGTCTGCCTGCCTGCCTACGGATCCCATTCCCCTAAATTTCCCACCTTGTCTGGCCTTAGTGAGAGAGGGTCCACCTAGTCCTGCAGCAACTTGTTGTACCGGGAGGGGGAGCGACACCCAGAGAGGTGCTTAAAGAGGGGGAAGGTAGAATGAGGGGAGGACTTTTGTGAGGGGCCCTGGGAGGAGAGGAAGGGCTGATACTGGGTTGTAAAGTGAATAAATAAATATTTTTTTAAAAAAGAAGATAACAGAGAAGCATAAGCTGTAACCATGTAAAAACTAGACTTTGATGGTGAGTGAAGGCAGAATCAGACAAACTGAGGCTTGAATACTGGCTTACACCAACTCTACACAGGTCACGTGGGACAAGTTGGTGACCTCTTTCTCACAGTGACTAGGATGTGGAATGAAGTATGTTCATGGTACACGCTTTCACAGGGCTATTGAGGGGCTTACGAGAGACTGGGTACCTACCGTACTAATAGGTTTGTCAGGATTTGGTACAGTCATTCACTCTCCGGTACTTGAATGATGAGAAAGTTGGAAGAGACAAGAAAATGGATGGAGCATAGCTCTCCATGACGGGAATAAGCCGGACCATACTTCTCTTCTTTAAAAGATTTGAAACAAAGGGCATGTGTCCTGCTGACTGTGCCTGGAAGGTATGTGACATCCCACAGAAGAGACCAACAGTATGCTCAGCACAGAGTAATGTAAATATGGCACAGTCATGACATGTTCAGGGAGGTATTTCACTTCAGCAAAAGACACTAAAGTAAAACCAACCCAGAAACTACTGAAACCCTAGTTCCAATGTTTGAAAAAGTAGAAAACAAGACAAAGATAAAACATGATATTTTTTTAAAAAAATCCCTCTAATGCCCCCCCTCAAATGAACTAGTAATGATATTTGGAATTTATTAAGAACCCAAAAAGCAGGACCATCAAGATGGCTCAGTGGGTCAAGGTGTTTACCGCTGAGCCTGATGAACTGAGGCTGATTCCCAGAACCCATAGAGTAGAACTGACTCTCTTAAGTTGTTCTCTGACCTGTGCATGCACGTGAACGCACACACACACACACACACACACACACACACACACACACACACGTAAAAAGATATTTTTTTAAAATCATAAAGCAAGGAATATTTGAGGGCTTACTATAGTCCAGAGAACACAAGTTTCTGTGTGTAATAAGGGTACTTTGTTAGATTACTAACCCACTATAAGATAACAGCGATGACAACTTGCTTTTAACTCAGAGATCATAGACAGAACCCACCTACATGCAGAAAAAACAATCCCTTTACAACATTTGGAGCCAATTTTCTCAAATGTATCAAACATCTCATAAAATTGTTTTCCAAAGACTAGGAAATTAACATCTGTAGCTAATTTGTGTTGCTCAGTATTTCAACTTGTAGGAGTTATTTCTCTCCTTCTTCCTGTGGATCCCAGGATTGATCTATCAGGATTGATTTACCCTTTGAGCTGTTTTGCTGGCCCTCCTGATGACCCTTTTAAAATCATTTCGTTTAACACTGCAAACATTATACTGAAAACAGAGTATCCTGAAGCAACAACAATAAAAACCGACTGTGATGGTTTGAATAGATGGCCTCCATAGACTCATGTGTTTGAGCGCTTGGCCCACAGAGTGGTACATCAGGGGGTGTGGCCTCACTGAAGGTTGGAGGAAGTGTGTCACTGTGGGGGTAGGCTTTGAGGTCTTCTACATTCAAGCTATGCCTAGTGTGGCACACAGGCTCCTGCTGCTGCCTGTGGTAGAACTCGCAGCTCCTTCTCCAGAACCACATCTGCCTGCGCACTACCTTGTTCCCGCCATGATGATAATGAGCAAAAGCTCTGAAACCGTAAGACAGCCCCAGTGTAAATGTTTTCCTTTATAAGAATTGCTGTGGTCTTGGTGTCTCTTCACAGCAACGAAACCCTAACTAAGCCACCAAAAACTAAGCCTTATTCCATTCCACACTCAGAGAATATTGTATATTACAATAAGTTGGGAGAGAGGATTTTGAGTCTTTTTATCTCAAAGAAATGATAAGTAGTTACATAGGAGACAGGCTTATCTTGCCTTTGAACATTCTGCAGGATATTAAAATATGATACAATACTCCTCAAATGTGCCCAATTTAAAAAAAAAAAAAAAACTTAAAAGGAATCTAAAATACTAGATTGCACTCCACACCAAATACACTGGACGGTAGATGTGGGGCACCCCCAGGCAGCCACACTGTTTTAAGTTTTCCAGTTGATGTCAATGTGCAGAATGAATAAAGAATCACTCTAAGCCAGCATGTGGTGGCACACATCTGCAATCTCAGAATTCCAGAATCAAAGCCAAAATGTTTGAGGGCAGCCTGAGCTACTTAATGAGACCATATCAAAATATATCCAGCATTAGGATGTGGCTCAGATGTGGCCTGCTTGTCTGGCATCGATCTAGCCATGACCTTGTACCTCATCACTACCAAAATCCCAAGTCTATCTGAGCACCTTTAAAGAAGGACAGGAAAATTCCAGTTCTTCAGGTTAAGACAACGGCACAGATTGGTCTTGACGGTTTCATTTTTAAAGGACACAACGTTAAGTCAGTAGAGAAAGGATCTTGATCTGGGGAGAGTTAAGTAGAGGGGCGAAGATAATCAAATTATGTTGTATAAAATACTCAAAGATCTACTACTAAATGAGCACAATCAGAAATGAGATGCCAGTGACATACTAAGAACTTTCCTCTTGTTATCAGTGGAATGATTAATTTTAGAGCTAAAACAAAATATTTTGAAAAGTGGGAATATAGGTGATTTATTGTCCTTTTCATTTTCCCCCTTGGGCCAGATGACAAGAGGTTCTATAATTAATATAGAATTTGTGTATAAAAACTCAAGGACTAAAAGAAGATGAAGAAGAAGGAAAAAAACGTACACCTATTTTCAAAAAAGAATGACTTCTCACAAATAAAGACCACAAATCACCTCAATGAAGGAAAAAATAGTATTTGTTTCCATCCAAAAATAATTACATAATAGAAAATTGTGGCTGCAGAATCAAAAGGCTACGTTTAAACTTGGCTGATTTTGCAAACATACGAAGTATAAAGCAGGCCAGCCCATCTCGAGGTGGAAGATAGTATTTGTTCCACTCACTAAGTGTGGAACATCCTCCATGTTCTACTTAGAAGCTAGAAGCAAAGGGAGTGGATGAGCCCCGACACTTGTGCGCAGGCACTAATGATGCTCTCTCGGTACGTTGCCTTCTGGACTTAAGGACGTGTTATGTAAATATACATGCACGAATCCACTTACAGACACAGATTTCAGAGGCACAAACAAAATTACTTACTTGTTATGTTTTCTTTTTTATAATCTGAGGGGGAAAGGATAAAAATTGATTTTAAGTAAGCATCAAGATACCTCCTAGACCCTGTGAGCTACAGCTAAGAAACGTGGCTTTCCCTCTCAGCGTTAAAATGAATGACAGAAAAGCATTCAGATGTGAAGAGTGCGTCTTTGAAATTAAACCAGTCGTCATGCAGTGGCTCGGTTGTGCTTTGTGAGGTCAGCGTTTTCAAACATGTGGCTTATTTCTGCATGCTTAAAAAAATCTGCATCGTTGGCTAAGGAAGAGGATTATTTATTCTGTTACGCCATTCCTCTGACAAACTATGAGATGTTTCTTAGCCATTTCACATACGTTTCAGAAAATGTTACACTTGTAAGATCCTCTTATGTGAAACAAAGCAAGATCCAAGCATCAGTTAAAGGTGCCCTCTGATTTATTTGAAAACAAATGAAATGAGTCTTTATGATAACCTATGCAATTAGGAGAGCATTAGGATTCTGCTATTATGTGTGTAGAAATGGCAAAGCGAAAAACATTATTAGAACAGCCTAGAAAGCCTAAAAATGTTAGGAGCTTTAAGTACACACCTTACTTGACTGAAAACTGTAAAATTTTCTTAACTTCCAAAGTCTGGAGGAAATTATTTGTTACCTAAATATGGCAGTCTTGTGCAGGCTATGGGGTCCCGGTGCATGCTGGGAAGCTTGCTGCACTCTGGTACGGGGAGGAGATGCATCCCGGATCTGTAGAGTCCCCTGTGGGTCTTTTCTTCCATTGTCAGCCATTCCTTTGCACAGAAGAGCTCCTTTACTGCCAAGCAGTACTCTCTGAAACGTAAGGCAAGCAAGACTTGTTGAATCATGACGAGTTGAAGACAAACTTGCAGTGGCGCCTAAGTTTTGTTTTTTTGAAACATCATCACATCGCAGTGTTTTTCCTTATAAACGCATTTCTGAAAGGACTATACCTTAAATAATGCAAGACATTAAAGATACAGTGTACTATGCTGTGAAATTAAATATTATCTTGTTTAATTTTTTTCAAATTTAGAATGAATTAGATAAGAGTCCTGGTATAACCTCTCTCGAAGTTCATATTAAAAACAAAGGTACAGGGACTGGAGAGATGGCTCAGAGGTTAAGAGCATTTGTTTGTTACCCTTGCAGAAAACCAGGTTCAATTCCAGGCACCCATATTGTGGCTCACGACCATCTGTAACTGTAGTTACAGGGGATCCAAAAGGCACTTACATGGTGCACGCACATGCGTATAGGAAAACATTCATACACATAAAATAAAATAAATTAATAAAGATACCGAAATAAGGTGACAATTTAAAGAACATACAAACTAAGGAGCAGGGGCTATCCCCTCGGGGCTGATGGGCAGAGCTCGAGAAAGGAGCGCACTACACTTTGAGGTTCTGCTTGCTTTGTTCCCTGGAAGACAGCAGCAGCTCCTGTAGCAGTTCCTTAGCCAGCCTGTCCCTGAAGAAGCAGAGTCCTGCCCTGAGGGTGGAGCCCTTAGGTCTGGGCACCCATAATGAGTGGAGGAGCCGAAGAAAGGCTGAATGTGCTAACTGGAATCTGGACGTTAATGTCTGTGTATGTTTACTAGCACAAACTGCATCAAGAGAAACCTGGGTAATTCCAAATTAAGATTGATAGGGCTAATAATAAGAGGACAATAACTGAAAAGGGAAAATAATTAAAGTACCCAAGGGCTTGGGTTTAGCCCAGCCATGCACACATGTGCGTTTGAGTGTATACACACACACACGCACACGCACACGCACGCACGCACTCACGCATGTAAGCATACACGCACATATACACATGAATTCACTCACATATACACATACACACTAAAACACACACACACATATACAGAGAGGGGGGGAGGGAGGGAGAGAGGGAAAATATGACAGGTGTCCTTATCAAGGAGGGAATTTTATCTGTGTATGCATGCATATGCACACATATACCACAGAGCTCGTTTTGTGGTGAACAAGACAACTTTCTGACTGAGCCAGACTAATATTTTCTGTATATTCCAAGTATTTGTATCATAGATTGCCATCAGTAGTTATGTTGGGAAGAATTTTGTCCTTTTAATTATTTCTTTTGGATGAATGGCAAAATTTGTCTGACCTACCGCCCATGACAATGCCTTCTTTGGCAAACTGTTGGCATACGGGGAAAAAAAAAAAAAAGGAATTTTTTTACTCACTCATTTTCAAAGGTTTACCTGCAAATGGGCATGGGAGTAGGTACCGCTCCGGGGCTACACTCTTGGAAGAGGTGGTTACACAGCAGAGCCTCGGCGGCTGGCCGGCAGAGTGGGCTCACAGCCTTCAGCTCATTCCACGCTGTGTGGATCAGCAGCTCTTGAGCCTCCTCAGGGTCCGAGTAGGAGGTGTTGAAAAAGACAAGAGCGTCCTTCGCCAGGACTGCATCGCACACCTCCCCTCTGTACTGGGCACAGTAGCCTTTGCTGTCTTTCTGTGGTTTACTGAAAGAAGTGATCAACAGCATAGCCAATCATATGCAGTGTCTTGGCATCCGTTCTCCCCTGCACAACACACATCTGCCTCACAGGAATAGAGAGACTGTCCTGGCAAATGTATTGAAATGTTTCTTGTGAATATTCTCCCCATTTCTAGCACTAACCTTGTCATCTCTAGATCCCTCAGGCTGTGACCAAGGCTGTGGAAAGCTTTGGAAATGGTCAAGAGCTGAGTGAATTTGGGCACTTTTGTTGTTTATGTTATACATAGATCTGATTGTTCTTACTACAGTCAGCTCCCACATCTCTTGGACCCGAGCTGATATAATCCAAGCAACGCATTCATTGTGATGGATCCCAGACAAGAGAACACAACAATTGCTCCCAGGGGAAAAGCTTGCAGCTTTAAGAACAATCTATTTGTTACTGCTTAGTACATCCTGTCTTGGCTTGTTTATTGGGGCAGTGGTATCTCAAAGACTCACTGAAGTACTTATTGAATACTTTCATGTGTAGGCAGCATCGTGGTCTACTGTATTCCTAGGGTTTCCATCAGACGTCTAGCATTAACTGGATGGAAAACTAAGATCATTTTTCTTATCTAAATGTATACTATTAATTTTAGATGTTTACTCTTAAGATTTAACTTTGTGTTACCATTACATAAAAGACTCAAAATAAGAAGATCCAATCCACTGAAATTCGTGAACTTTTAAATGGTTAAGGAACACCGATTGAATTTGAAAAATTGGTACTCTATAAATCAACACTGTCTGGTCTTTGAAATGAAACTGTTAGAATGAGACAAAATACATTCAAATACAAGAGTTTCACTTTGGGTTGATCATTTATTAATTTGCCATCAGGATTATTAATGTACCATTTAATTCATAGTGGATATTTAAAATAAAAAGCCTTGAATAAGAAAATACCCACTTAGGGAACTCAATCGGTGCTGGCACTAAGAAAAACATTTAGAATCATGGTTGCTGAAGTTAAAAAAAAAAATCAGAATAGTAACTAATAAAGAAATAGCCCAGCCTGGATTGTAAAGGGTCTGATGATTCATCTTGGTAAAATGAGAGACGAATGAGAGCATTAAAACAATCTTATTCCATATAAAAGTTAAATAATTCTCCCCATGTCTCTGACCTCAGAGACTCATCCAGCCTCTAACATCAGGTGTTAACTGCTGACAGAAGTTAATCTTCGTTTTGGATTTTCCTCCATGAACATCAAAATATAACACATATTGGTATTTTCCCTGTAATTGCACAAGCAAAACACATTTTTTAAAAGAAAAGGACACTATAGATAATTGATTTTAAAAAATGACCTCAGCTGGGCAGTGGTAGCGCACGCCTTTAATCCCAGCACTTGGGAGGCAGAGGCAGGTGGATTTCTGAGTTCGAGGCCAGCCTGGTCTACAGAGTGAGTTCCAGGACAGCCAGGGCTACACAGAGAAACCCTGTGTCAAAAAAAACAAAAAAAACAAAAAAAAAAAGAAAAAAATGACCTCAGAAATAAGGCACTAGTAGTCAGTTTCCCTCTGAATCTCTGCTGCTTCCTTACTGAAACCTTAGCAGATCTTTGGGACAATGTTAGTGTGCTCAAAGAAATGAATCCTTACTTATTTATTTTTTTAAATATTAGTCAAATAACCCCAAAGAAAAAGTAAAAGAACAAAAGAGGGGGTCAAATAGGTTTTGAATAAAAACTTTAGATAGCACACATGCTTTGATTAGCTCCTCAGCCCAAGCATTCGAATGTGGTGTGTGTGTGTGTATTATTAATGTATATAGAGATATATCATATATATCTAGAAATCACCACTCTGCCTACTTACCTGTGAATTGCCTAGTCACAGTTTTGACATTTTAAATTCTTTTTCTTTCTTTTTTTTGGAAGATATTTATAAAACTCATATTTTCCACAGCAATCAATTTAGATACCAGACATGGAAGCAAATTGAATCATTTAGTTCACAGACATCCTAAATCTATCCGTAATAATAATATAACAATAAAATAGTAGTAATAATAATGAAGCCTTGAGTGTTGCTCCCAGCAAGAACTGGTTTTTGAGGTGAGCAGATAGCCTCCAAAGCCCCCAACCCCCGGTTTTCTGTGGGCTTTTGCACTGCCCACGTGACTGTGTGTATCTCTTTGGCTCCTAGACTGCTGATAGGGCAGTCTTACATGCCACTGGCCTGTTGCTCTTTTGAACACTGGGGCAGAGGTCACAGAGGTCCCTTTACAGAATGCTGATTATTCTGGAACGTTCTGGTAGACCATCTCTTAACAATAAGAGTTAATGTTGCCCATGGCATCTGTTCCTGTGTTGCCTCCTGGCGAACCTCCTTCTGTAACGGTAAGAAGGGGTACTCGACCCTGGGTACCTCCCTCAGCTTTTATGAAGAGCGGTTCTGCAGTCCGTGGAACATTCATGTGACTCTTCCCCTTCTCTCCCCACTAACACATGTCTGCATCACATTTCGAAAGACTTCTTTCCGGTTTCTATGAAGGAGGCACCATCTATTCCCTTTGAACTTTGTCCAGAGGCATGTCCAGGGAGCTGGCTATGTCCTGTTTGGTTTATGACACCCCCTACTGTAGTGGAGGTACACTTGATAGCTCTCCCTCCCCTTGGATCTTCCCTTACATGGCCACTGTCGCCTTTCCCCTGCAGAGGTGATGGCCGAGATTCCTAGCCATTCCTCATCCTCAAAGCAGCTGGCAGGATTTTCGTTCTTTCCTGTTGTCTGTACACGTTTCACTTGCTAAGGCAGAGGCCAGCAAGTGCAACTCAAGACTTTTCAGACTCAGTTCTTAAAGAAATACATAGACTCACAAAAAGGACCTAATGATTTTTCATTATATTTTAAAACCTTGGAATGTGGTCAATAACGGCTACTCATAATCACATGTACCTAAATCTAAGTTAAATGTTCACATGTGTACCATAATGGGCACTCCTTTTTCAAAGTAACATACATGACATTTCTTCAGTCTTTAGTTTAAACATTTTTTTTGTCTTTGAAAATAACATTTTATTGGCAGAAGCTCTGTATAGCATGTAGGACATGATACTTTGTATCGAACTAATTAACATATGTATTGTTTCAGATGCATATTACAATTTGCGATGAAAGCAGTTAAAATCTATTTAGTGATTTTTAAAAAAAGAATACAATACATAATGTTAACACTAGTCACCTAGTCCTAGGACAGCTCTCTTCAACCTGTTCCTATGTCTGACTGAAACTTCATATTCTTCATATTTTAAAGTTTATGGTTTTTACAGATTCTTCTTTTGTCCTGAGAGCTAAAAATAATATCTACATTTTAAGTGGTTGTAGAAACTTAAAAGAAGAATATTTAATGACACGTGAAAATGACATGAGACTGTATCTCCATGAAGTCTTATTTTAAAAGAAGCAATTGTACCCATTTATATACTTTTTGTGGCTGAGTTTCTGCTAAACTAACAGGCTAAGCAGTTTTAATAAGGTCTGTATGGCTCACTGAGGGAATATATTAATATCTGACCCTTTATAGAATATGTTTGCCAACCTCCGCTGCTGCGTACTGATCAAATGTCACTTTGCTGAACTGCCAAGCACGATGTCCCCAGCGAGGAGAACATGACCTTCCTGAAAAACCTCCTGTGCTTCCTGCGAGTGGAAGTTAAGAGCTGTTTGCTCTACAAAACGCACTACAGTATGCAGAAGCAATGGGCTTTATTAAAAACTAAAAACCGGAGAAAATGGATTTTTATCTCTCCCAGAAGCTAAGAGAAAGAATATAAGATTGGTTAGGTAAGGGGGAGGCTAAGAGGAGCTGGAGGACAGGGAGAGAGGATATGAAATTCTCAAAGAACAATCAAAATAAAATGAATATATTTCTAAACTAAATAATGATGTCTCATAGACAGATATTCTATATATGACATATTTGTGTATAATAAATTATGTTGTTCATACACAGAAATATAATTGAACTGTAAATCATTTTTATATCCTGCATTTTTGCCTCATAGATATTGCAAACATTTGCCTGTGCCTTTAGAAAACAAAGCTACTATTTAATTTCCATTATCAATAGATATGTATGTTGTTTATCTGCTATATCCATGAGTGTATGCAGTTGTGAATAACATTCATAATTCTTATTTCCTTTGAGTAGGTTTCTGAAAGTGGATGGTTTTGTCTATAGATACAACCACGTTAAGGCTAAGTTGGAAATGATAAAACAGTCATTTTCCTCAGTACCAGCAGAATTTGAGAGTGGTTTACGTTATCACAGAGGAAAGTGGCTGGGGTGGCTCTTTTTATTTCTTGAGACATGGTCTCACTTTGTTGTCCATGATGGCCTGAAAACTTCCTGGCCTTCTGTCCCAGCCTGCCGAGTGCCGGGATGACCTGCGTAGTCCACAACCAGTTAGAAACCGTTCTTTGACTGGCATTTATTTAATTTCCAGCATGCTTAAACGGCTTCATTTGAATTTACTTCCGTGCAGTTGATCAACATCTACTCTTTTAGCCCTGGATTTTATTTTACTTTATTTTGTTTATGATTCCAGTATTACACTGTCTTACAATTAATCTTTATGTGCCATAAAATAAAATAAAGCCTCCAGAGACTTGGAAGTATATAAATTGGTTTTGTGTCTCCATTTCTAATATGTTTACAGTAATAGAGTACTTGGTTTTTTAAAAAGCTGGGAGGGCCTTTGTCTTAACAGGCTGCTGGTGTGTCTTCATTGTCAAATGACGTGGCTCTTACCTGCTTGCGCCGTATGGCCTGTCAACAGACATTGGGCTTCACTGTAAAGTTCTTAAGAGTGGCTACACTGCCTCTGAGAGCTGGGGAGCCACTTAAAAGCTAACAACTGATCTCCAAAGAGAACATCACAGCTATATAGGCAGAGATTACAGTATTGAGTTATTTTCTCCATGGAATTGGAATCGGTGTCTGGAGTTTTATATTCTTCTCAGTTTCTGTGCAGTGGTTGTGAATCTGAATTCTGGAGTCTGTCTGTCCAAACTTTGATGGAGGCCTAGCACTTTGGATCTGTATGGTCTGGCAACCCTTGCTGCACTTGGATCCTTGTACAAAAAAGTACAAAGAATAATACTTCTCCTTAAAGTCCCTGTAATGCCAAAATGAGAACAGGTATCATGATACTAACTGACACGGTCAGTATTGGTATTATGGACCAATCATCTGTACTTAGGACACTACATGAGATTTTTAAAGCATTTTTTTGTTTTGCCTATTCATCTGTTTTGTTTTGTTTTGTTTCATTTTGGTTGTTGTTGTTGTTGTTTTTCTGAGGCAGGATTTCATTTAGCCAAGGCTGGTTTTGAACTCCTGATTCTTCTTTAGCCTTCTATGTCTGACAGCTAAACATCACCAAACATAACTAATTGTTCCATTGTTATTTCTTTCTTTCATTTGTTTGTTTTTTTGGTTTTTTCTTTTTTTGGTTTTTCAAGACAGGGTTTCTCTGTGTAGCCCTGGCTGTCCTGGAACTCACTCTGTAGACCAGGCTGGTCTTGAACTCAGAAATCTGCTTGCCCCGGCCTCCCAAGTGCTGGGATTAAAGGCGTGCACCACCACTGAGACAAGGTGTCATGTAGTACAGATCATCCATAAATCCACTATGTAGCCTAGGCTATCCTCAAACACACCACATAGCCCACTCTAGTCTTAAACTTCTCATCCTCTTCACTCAGTGATGGAATTAGAGGTACGAACGTCCATGTCAGATTACCACACAGTTTTTTATGAAAGTCAGTTTTATCAATTCTGCATCTAAAAAACCACTGTAAATAAAAACTTCTATAAGTTGATTTCTTTTAATCTTTTGGAAAAACATATATAAAGTAGTTTTGGAGTCAGTCTTGAGTTGTATTTCGAGATTCCTCATTTTTAGCTGAGTGAGTCTCCAGTGCAGTTTCTCAGTTCCTTTCCTGAAAACGGGGAGAGCCATAGTCCCTATTTGACAGGAATCTCCTGAACAGCATCCAACACATGGCAAGTATTCAGTTGACATTAGTTACCTTTGTATTAACTTTTATCATCTTATAAAAATACTAAATGGCTTTGGACATTAGAAATGCCTAAAATGTTTATAGTGCTTAGCAGGCAAATCATTGACATATTGAATTAAAACCACGAATGACATGAAACATTAGAATAATAAAGGATGCTTACCTCCATTCTGATGATGAAAGAAGTGTCCATGGGAAACCACGGGGGAGGGGAGGAAGGAAGAAGAAAGAAAGAAAGTCAGCACACACTCATCTTGACCACGATAAGGTTCTGTGAGCTTCTCTGCTTTTACGAGGAAGCTGGAAACTACATTAACAGGTGGAGCTGGGGGAGGTTAAGACAGTACTGTCCCAGGGAGCTGTAATCTTTTCAGATAGCAGCAGCCATGGGCACCACTGGCCACACATGAAAGAAAGTATCCATTTTACCAAATTTTGCAATTAACTTGATAAGGTAGACAGACAGATAGGAAAACAGAAGAGCTAGATGATAGATAGATAGATAGATAGACAAACAGATAGATAGATTGACAGATGGTAGATAGATTCACAGATGGTGGATAGATAGTAAAGATAGATGTATATATATAGATATATGATAGATATTAATATGTATTACTGACACTGGTAATATGGTTTCTCACTTCTAGCTATATTATTATTAGAGAAACTGCATCAGAGAGAGGACTGAATGTCTATTCAGGAAACCCATTTGCTCTTTTCCCTGTAAATCCTCTTCTGCTTTGCTATGAAGGGGGTAGAACAGAGGGACCCAGCTGTCCGACAGCAGCAGGCCAATTCTCATCTGTTCTCCTCGCTCCCTGAAGGAATGTCTGTCAGTGGGCAGGATGAAACAGAGGAATTTATAAGGGATAATAAGACATGAGGTTTAAACTAGATTGGATTGCTGTAATTAATCTTTAAATATCACCCAAGACTTGTGGAATCTGCTTAAAGGCTGTAATGAATTTGATTCCCTAAGGGAAAAGAAGATTCTCAGCACCCAGCAAGTGGAGAAGAGTAAGTTTTCTCTGTGTGCATTACAAATCTAGATTTCAATACGCTTGTTGCACATGTCATCTTGAAACTTGTCGCCTCTCTGTTTCCTATTGAAACCATTTGATGTTTTGAAACTTGTTATATATATATATATATATATATATATATATATATATATATATATATATATATATATGTATGTATACACACACACACACACACACACACACACACTTGAACATGGTATTAGCCAACAAAGACCTCCAAATTCCCATCCCTCTCAACACGAGTTGCTTAACTGAGAGACAGAATCTTAGTGCTAAAGAAAGCTGTATTCCTTTAGGACAAATCCCTATCACATTCAGTACTGGAAACTGAGTGGCTCGGAGTGACCGTGGGGGAAATATCAAGAGCTGTGTAAGGTCTGTAAGATTTCATTCCACCGGGAATCACTACGAAATGCCTCAGACTTACTTTCATTCTGAAAAATAAAATCTAGTATGTCTTTTGTTGAGTTGTACAGGTGATACTGAAAGACTCTCATTTGCATTCAGAAGATGCTACTGGGGCTGAGGGGATGGCTAAGCAGTTAAAATATTTGCTAAGTAAGGGTGGAGGGAATTTGGATCCCTAGAAATCCACACAGAAAACATGCCCAGGGGGTGTGATGGTCACCCGCAATCCCAGCCTCAGAAGGCAGAGACAGGGGATCCTGGCAAGACTAGCCAAATCGGTGCATTCTGGGTTTGATTGAGAGACCCTGCTTCAATGCATAGTGTGGAAGTGCAATGAGGGATAGTTCCTAACAGCACCTTCTAGCCACCATTTGTTCACCCACAGCCACACACATCCATCTACACACATGCAGGAAAAATACATAAAACTGGAAAAAGGAATAAAAATGTGAGAGAGAGAGAGAGAGAGAGAGAGAGAGAGAGAGAGAGAGAGAGATCTTTCCCACAAATTTTGACTTAAGAGTTAGAATTGTAGAGGAGCCAGCTGAAATTCCTTAATGAATGAAAATCACCAAAGGGCCTGATGTAGGAAGCACAGAGTTCCCTACTGTAAGCATTCATGATAATTCAAGCTTCATGATAATTCTTCACTATACAGGTGGGAACATGTGGAAGGGGAGAGTAGGAAATTCCTCTGCAGAAGCAGTGTCTGGTGCAGATGAACAGAGGTATATCCTAAGAGCAGCTGAGCAGGGGTGCACCGCTCCACGAGGGAACTGAGGTCATGTGTATGAAGATGTCCTTATTTTAAGTTTCTATGGCAGACTTGGCAATACGAGCAAATGCCAAAGAGGGTCCAGACACAGCAGAGGACAGAGGCCATGAAGGTACACCTCCAGGTGAAGGACAAGAAAGTAAAGAGAAGCAACCCCAACTCAAGGATGGTCATAAGAAAATGGTGGTCCTCTCATCACTGAGTGACCACATGTTCTGAAGTAAAGGCACAGACGTGCCTCTTCACATCCTCTCTCCCTGCTCTCCCTTTCTCTTCTCCTCTCCCTCTTCTTCCCCCTCTCTCCCTCTCAACACTGAATGGTTAAGGAACCAGGGACAGAGTCCATGAAACTTGTACTTTATAATAAATTATTTTATTTCTCAAACTAGATGTCTTTTCAATTTGTGAATTTTTCACCATATTTGCAGTATCTTTGAAATTATCTGGAAAAGTCAGAAAATATCATCGGTCCTCTTCTGACACACATCATTTGTAATGACAGAAAGCTTCCTGGCTGTGCCTATGGCTCACTGTCAAATATCTGGTAGCAATTGATTATAACTACTGGCCGATACTCATGTATTCTCTTCCCTTTTGCTAAGAACAAACCCAAAGCACTTTAAATCCAGACAATGTTACAATGAAATGCCAGAGCACTTTGTAGAGATACTCTCTACTCATGTATGAAGCATGGAATGGTGGAAGGAGGAAGATGTGACCCCAGGTTCATCCCGGTGTTCTAAGACGGGATGTGTTCTTAGAACTTTGGAATTCACTGTGTGATATGAAGGACTGTCCTGATTAGCTTTAACTGTCAACTTGACAAGCCTGGAGTTATCTGAGAAGAGAACTTTAATGGAGGAAGTCCTTGAACAGATTGGCCTGTGGGAGATTGTCTTTGTTCATTTATACAGGAGGGACCAACCTGCCCACTGTGGGCAGTTCCATCCCTAGGCAGATAATTCTAGGCTGTATAAGAAAGCCAGCAGAGTATAACCTAGCTGGGGACCCAGCTAGCAGGTTTCATCCTTCATGGTTCCTGCTTATTCTTCCTGGCTGTGAAGTGAGTTCAAACAGGCCTGCCTTTAAGATCCTGCCTTGACTTCCCTCAGTGACAGACTGTGACCTGAAGTTGTAATTTGAAGGAAATCCTTTCCTCTCCTAACTTGTTTTGGTCAGGGTATTTGACACAGGAGCAGATATAAAGCTAAAACATGGACTTACTAATGACACTGAAAGTGGGAAATGCGGCTGTGAACCCCTGTGAGTCTTCTAATCTTCTAACGCTCCTGATCCAGGAAAATGCTCATTCCAAGGGTCATGGCTGTTGTGTCCTCTACCACAGGGATGAGGGTTCTTGTGACAAAGAGAAGGCATCTTGCCAAATACACATCATCCCTTGAAATTAAATCATAACTCGACCTTTTGGGGTTGTGATGATGGGAAAAGTGAGCTTCCTGGTTCTGGGGAGAGGCTCAGGGACATTTTATGACTCCTTTAATGACTACTATCAGATGTAAACGTCCCAGAAAGAAATGTGTTAGATTTCTCAAACAACTGGCAAGGGTGTGGGCAACGTGTGGATGGTGGCTGGGAAGGCAAAGGCTGATCTTTTTTTTCCCTTGTCCTTCAACCCCTAGAAATATCATGAGACAAAATCCTAAACACGGACTCTAACAGCTCTTTGCACATCCAGTTTTCATGCTGCGATGAGTAAACAGAGCAAGGCTTCCAAGTGAGACAGTGGCTGTGACAGGGGTCTGTGTGCTGCTGGGCCTGAGGAGAAGAAAGGCTGAAACTGGAGGCAACAGTAGAGGAGTTGGGGACACTGACAAAAGAAAAAGAGGAGACATTCTAGCTGACTGAAGCCCCACTTTTTTCTAGCAATGCCACCAGGAGGAGACTATAGACTTCCTGGCTAGACATACCCTCCTTTCCAGCCCCTGGATGAGTGTGGTGCTAAAGATCTCATTTGGCTCACAGTGCCCTTGCCTCCCTGGAAGACTGACCAACAGAGCACACTTTATAGTTAGAAGGTAGTTCTTCTGGGATTCCAGAGAGGTCTTTGGGAGGCATCCATCAGGTCTGACTGACAAGAAAATTGAGAAAATGACATATGGCTCTGGTAAAGGAGCGTGTTAGTCAACCGCACTAGGGATGCATTGGGACTGCCTGGAGGACAGTGGAGAAGGGTTAGGTCTCCATCAGCGACACCTAACCTGAGGACAGATGAGGAGCTGGAAACCAGAGCAGGAGGTAGCACAAGACATGTGGTGATTTCCCCAGCAGATGGGCATGGTTCTGAGTTACCATGGCTTCTGAAGCCCTTCTAAATCTTTTTCCTTTTCTGTTTTTTCTCTATCCTCGCAGTTTCTTACCGATCCTCAAGACTGTGTAACATCTGACAGTGCAGAAGGACAAATTCGGATATTTTTCACGAAGCTCAGAATAAGGTATGGGGCCACAAAGGGGCTGACTTTACCCTCCTGATGCTGTGTGTTCTGCCTGGGGTCCTCTTTCCAGCTTTCATGGTCCTCTTTTCCAGGATAGCTTTAAGTCTCATTCCTAGGGACCCCAGTTCCCCCAGCTCTAAAATGATTTCCATACAACCTTATTGTCAGACTGATTGCCTAGTTCAGTTATCCCCGGTACCAATCATGATGGCCCTTGATCCTACTGAGGTGGCTGGTGCCCATCTGCATTCGGCTCTGTGGCTATAGCGGTTAGAAAAGCCTTCTCTGCTGCTGCTTGCTAAGCCAGGCATCAGTCCTGATGGCGCAGACCCTGTGCCACTGTGACTTTCTCTGCTGGTTATCCCTTACCCCTGGACATTACCTTCTACATGGACTGCCTCACAACGTATGGAGATCTGTACCATAAAAGATTCCACTGGGAAGGCAAGATGGTTCAGTGGGTAAAGGGCTTGCTGCACAGCCTGGCATTCAATCTCCAGAAAGCATGTAAGGTTGGAAATGTAGACTGAGTCCACAGAGTTTTGCTCTGACCTCTACACATGCCATGGCATATGCACCTCTCTCTCTCTCTCTTTCTCTCTCTCTCTCCCTCTCTCTCTCTCTCTCTCTCTCTCTCTCTCACACACACACACACACACACACACACACACACACACAGAGACACAGAGAGAGAGACACACACACACATTCCTCATAATTATTTAAATTTTAAAAGAAGATATCACTACATGTTGCTACTACATGTTAGGATTACACATCTCTCTGTTGATATAGTCCATTGTTAATGTGATTGGATCTGGTTCTCACTGGTTGGGGCAGCGATGGAGATGCTGCCACTATATGTAAGTAAGACATATGTCAGTTGTGCTCAATGGCTTTTATGGTTTCTGAACGATTATGCCATGGGATGAATGCCCTATTTTTGTGGGGTAGAAGTAGCTGCTTTCTTAGGTTCTTTTCCTGTTGCTCACAGTGATACCTCTAAAACCATCTTGATATCTATGATGAATAGATTCTAAGATCACGAGACTAAGGATGAGGGGATCTTCCCAGGTACTCTGCCGTGGACAAGAAGAAGGTAGAGGGGCGAAGAATTTGGATATACAGTTTTGTAGGTTGTAAACCCAAATTTCAATATTACAAATAGTTATTGATTAAGACAAAAGCCCAAAAAAGTGGGTTTTTAAAAACTGCTCATTTGAAATTCTAAAAAAAATGTCTCCTACTCTGACATGGGTACATGTGCCAGAGGAGTAGCACCCACAGCGTGGGTGCAGCAGACTGGGTGAAGAAATCTAAATTTTGTTTTGGTTTCTCACACCTCACAAGAGACACAGAGGTGGTTTCAGGCCTATGGTGGGCACAGGCAGCTGAGCAGAAAGCCAGCAGGCCTGCTTTCAGGTCATAGTGATGAGATGCAGGGTGACCTCACAGTTAAGGCTCCAGAACAGACTCTTTGTAGGGAGTTTGGCTTATCTGCTATGAGCTATGACTCTCTAGAAGGTGCCCAAAGTCAGCAAGTCATCCAGGGAGGTCCTTTGGCCTCAACTCAGCTGAGAGATGAAGTCCCAAGCTCTCCAGCTTCAGACTTCTCCAGAACCAGGAGATTGGAGGACACCATTGAAGTATCAATCCCTGCCATCTAGGGAAGAGATGAAAGAAGGAAGGAGCAGGAACTCTAGCCAAGGATTAGCACTAAAAAACCAAGAACGTGCATAAATGGGACTCTCCAAAGACTGGCAACACTAATATTTATCTTCCATCTAGAGGAGGAACAAGCCAAACTAAATCACGTCTGTGCATTTGCCTGAGATAGCCCTGTGTAAGTGTACTCATCCTTTCCTTATACTATTCTGAAATCTCTAGTGTGGATTAACTAGTTTTACTCCAGCACCACATCAGGGCGCTTACAGACCTCAATTTGACCCTGGCAGGCCTTCCTCGTCTCTCAGCACCTGCCATTGCCACCGTCTTCTGGATGTCATGTCTTTTCTATGCTCCTGAACCACATTCAGCATATTTAACAATTGCATACAAAGTCCATTATACAAAGCAAAGTGTGGTGCAAATGGTAATCATTATTTTTATTATCATTAGTATGTTGAATCTCTTCACAGCTCATCATTACCTGAAGAAGTAGTATACTTTAACTGATAGAGTCACCAAAGACCCTGTCGAAAGACAGATCCTACAAGGAGGTAGTAGAGAGAGCCTATATCTCACCCTTGTGAATATGTTCCTGAGTCTAGCCTTGTCTACTGCTATTTTTATACTCTGTGGTCTCTATTTCAGATTAAAAATTATAGGCACTCTTGGAAAGTTCTCCATTGGGAAAGATCAAAGAAATAAACTGTAATAAGAAACAGCGGTCTCCAGAAGCTGGCCCTGAGTCCGCCCAGTGCTAGCTTTACATGTCCGGCCAAACACCTCTCAACTGATCCTTGAACAGTAGGCCTGCTATGAGTCTAACATGCCTGGCATTTCCTGATACAAGGATTATTTCCACCTCTAGGAATTCCACAAATGTGCCCAGAAGCCTTTTGGATACTTAACTTTAAAAAATAACCCTTCACAACACAATACAGGTAGCCTAGAAACACGTGTGTCAGATGTTTCCCATAAAAATACCTGCAAACCCTGTTGTCACTTGGATAACACAAGGAAGTAAAACAACAACAACAAAAAACAAAACAAAACCAAAAAACATGGTAAAAATGTCTTTAAGAAACAGCTGTGTGGGGCTGGTTCAGCCATGTTAAATGTCTACCAACTTTCTGAGAGCCTTGAGAAGCTTGCTTAACCTGGTTGGGGGTGTGTGGGGGGGGAGAGATTCCAGAAGGAAGAGTGAAGTAAAGAAGGAAGGAAGGGTGGAATGATAGAGAGACAGAACCAAGAACCAGGAAAGGGAAAAAGGGAGCAAGAACGGGGAGAGGGAGGGAGGGAGGGAGGCAGAAGCAGAGGGATGGAGAGAGGGAGAGAGGGAAGAAGAGAGAGAGAGAGAGAGAGAGAGAGAGAGAGAGAGAGAGAGAGAGAGAGAGGACTTATGAATAGGGACAGGGAAGGGAGAGGGAGAGAAAAGAGAAATTTAAAAGGAGAGAAAAAGAAAAATGAGGTCCTATAAATTGGTATCCACCACTTGAACAAGAATGTTAAGATTTTGTTTTTGACACAACAAAGTCAAAATCTATGCCTTGATCACCCACGTGTATCAAAATGAACAAGGGAATAGCTTCAAGGGGACTGGGGTGGTGAAGGAGGTTTTGCCTCTGTCTCTCGTCAGAGTGCCAGCTGTCCCTCTTCCAGGGCACCATAAACACGCAGCACCTACCTGCTATACTGACGGTGGCTGCAGCCTTTGCCGTACTGAATTTCTCTCCGTGCTTATTGGTAGCTATGCACGTGTAGAGTCCTGGCTTTGTGATAAAGAGCTGGAGTCTTGAGTCAATCACTCGGTCTTTCACACTCTCCTGAATGGAACCTGAAGAAACCTGGTGGGTGTGGGCAAAATAAAAGGGAGGACTAGATTACCCTCTCCTAAGATGCCGCATCGGTCATCTAGAAGGGTAGAGCATTTCAGTTATATTCAAGAGGCATGGGGAGAACTGCAAATATAGACACAAGCTCCCTGTCCCTAGGCCCATGTCCTTGTCCTATGACTCCTCAAGCCCTCTCTCTATAGAGATCATCATTCTCTACCCTTTGATGTAGGCTAGCCAGTGATGTGTCCTGAGATCACTTACAAAGCTCTGGCACATTGTGGCTTGCTTTCTTTTTTTGATTTTGAAGCCTGGATCCCTCTGTGAATAAACTAGAGAGAGCTTGCTGGATATGGTAGCTTGAATGAAAACAGCCCCCATAGGCTCACAGGGAGTGACACTGTTAGGAGGTGTGGCCTTGTTTGAAGAAGTATATCACTGAGGGTGGACTTTGAGGTTTCAGATGCCCAAGCCAGATCCAGGGTCTCTTCCTCTTCCTGCTGCCTGCTGATCTAGATGTAGAACTCCTGGCTCTTTCTCCAGCGCCATGTCTGCCTCCATGCCTGCATGCTTCCCATAATGCTAATGGACTAAACCTCTGAACCAGTAAGTCAATTAAATGTTGTCCTTTATAAGCTTTGCCATGGCCATGGTATCTTTGCACAGCAGTAGAAACCCTAACTAAGACACTGGAGGATGAAATAAACATGTCCCACCTATCCCCAGCAAAAGTGCCAAACCACCAAACATATGAAGAAAGATATTCTGTACTAACCAAGATCCACCCAAACTGCCAGACAGACTTGAAAGCAAGACTAGCCCAGTGTTTGCCAATCCTGGCTCAAGTCAGCAAAGCCATCCAGTTGAACCCCAGACTTGTGACCACTAACAGCTATTATTTTCCTCCACTCAGTCTTAGCTGGTTTGTGAGATGATAATGGATAACTGATACAAGCTCCAAGGATACTCTTCATAGATATTCTATGATTTATCCTGATCTGCAGACAACAGTGAGAGGTTTCAGACTCTATAGCGTCTGATCATTTCTCTATAAATGGACATCAGATTGATAGATGTGCAGTAAGGGAAATGGTGTATAAGGCCAAGGCACTGTGAGGCACAGCCTATAAAATATGCCAGACCCACAAACCAGAAGTCAAATGTTCTTAAAGAGCTAGAATATCAATATATTAGCATGGATTTGACAGATTAATTATACAAATGCCTATTCATTAGTCATCATTTCAACTATAGTAAATACTGCCTACATTTAAAAAAAATTTTTAAGTTATATATATTTTTTCATAAGTATGTGGGCACACTCATGCCATGGCGTGGGTAGCAGAGTGTAAGTTGGTTCTGTTTTTTCATGGTGTGGCTCTCAAGGATTGAACTCAGGTCATTAGGCTTGGTGACAGGCACCTTTACCACTGGCCCTAGACGATCTACATTTTCTATTCAGTTTTGAGTTAGAATCTGTACCCTGTTGGTCTGACACCAAAGTCAATGGCTTTTAATCATTATGTTCTCTAGTCCTTCAAAAGAAGGCAAATGAATTGCTAGTAAGCAAGCCCAGTGGCTTGGATCACACATTTTCAAAGCCTCATGTGTGAAGGGTTGTGTGGCAGCCTTGGATGTTGGCGTTTGGTCTGGGGCTGCTATGTATTCAAATACTAAATGCTGGCCCCCAAGTTCTAGGAGCCCTCTGATGAGCAGATCCTCACATACACCAAGGGATGCTTTGTAAACCTTGCTCCCTAATTGATAGCTATTGGTTAAATAAAAGTGGCTACAGCCAATTACTGGGGAGAGTAGAGGTAAGTGGGTTTGAGTTACCAGGCTGCAGTTCTCAGGTAGGGATTGAGTGGAGAAGAGGGGAGAAAGATGGAGAGAGGAGAGAGAAGAAGACCACCATGAGGCCAGATGGATCATTAGCATGTGGTCAGGAAAAATGGACCCTGAGAACAGGCTGTTGGGATGGAAACAGACTGGGCAAGAACTTGGGGATCCCAGCTGGGGAATTAACAGTGTAGCATATAGAAAAATAGATAAGGAGTAATTTACCCAGTAATTGCGCTAGAGCTGATTTTAAAGATCCGTTGGACTCTGCCTTGATTGTTAGAGGTCTGGAAGGGTCATTTAAGAACTAATCGAGCTTAGTAACATCCATTTACAGTTGTTAATGTCGGGAATCTGCAGAAGCATTAAGAGGTGGAACCAAGAAAAAGTTACATCCTCAAGCATGTGTCTTTGAAGGGGATGTTGGACCCCTACCCCCTTTCCCTCTCTGCTTCCCAGCTGTCCTGAGGAGAGCGGCCTCACCCGCACACACCTACAGCCATAGAGGTATTGTGTGAAATCACACCCAAGAGAGGAAGTCAAATGACCATAGACTCAGACTTTTGAAACCATGAGCCAGAATGAGTCTGTCTTCCTTGTTATGTTGGTTTTTCTCAGATATTTTGTCAGGGCAACAGAAAGTGAACGCTACAACCTCAACAAATCAACAAATGTCATTGTTAAGATGGTGGCTTATTTTGAAATGGTAATTCTTTCTTCTATATTCTTAAGCACCATGGCACGTTTTCAATAACTATTCATTAATCACCACTACTTAGGTGAAGGGAAAATGAGTTTGAAGGAAACTCAAGTGATTGAGAAAAATTAAAGAATTAGCCAATGACGTTTTGGGAGACTGGATGTTGGCATTATGGTGAGTTCAGTTTGGCTTCCCTGGAATAATAAATTCCTCAGTGTGAATGTGGCTAAGAATGGTAAATTTGAAGAGAGTTATCTTACTATTTTGCATGCAGGTCTTCTCAAACTAGCAAGAGGGGAAGCTTTGAGATGTGATCATCTTTATTTTTTAAGTGTGTGTGTCTGTGTCTGTGTGTGTGTGTACGTGTATATACATGTGTGTGTCCTGATATGTATGTGTGCATAGATTAGGGTGGGATGCCACAGTGCGTGTGTGGGGTCAGAGGATAGCTTTGGATGGCTAGCCTTGTTTTCTACACTGTTTGAGACAGGCTCTCATGCCTACTGTATTCAACTTCCGGAGGCTGCCCGTCTCTGCCTCCCACATCTCTGTAGTAGCTCTGGGATTACAGATGCAAGCTTTTACTTCCAGCTTTTATGTGGGCTCGGGGGACTCAAACTCACGTGCTCATGCTTATGTGCCTTTTCAGCTACACTACCTCCCCAGTTTATGACCAGCATTCTTTCTAATGTCTAATGGCTTGTTGTTCCCAGCACTAGACAGTCTCTGTAGCAATTAGTTAGTGAAATTTTGTTCAATTATCTTCTTTGTCTTGTCATTCTCTACCCTCAGGTCAGATCAAGCATTAGGGCACTCCCCCCACATAAGTAATCTGGTCTCTATGGGAAACTGACAAAGCATAGAGAAATGTCTTTAAAAAGTATGCATTCAGGGTAAGCAGGACAGCTCACACAGGAAAGAGCTTGGCTTACAACACGAGAACCTGAGTTTCTGAGTTTGATCTCCATGCCTTAGGAGAGTGTGCAAGAGAGGAGAGAAGAGAGCAGCCATGGAAGAAAAAGAACTTGCAGGAGGGAGAACCAGAACTGCCATGTAAAAGGGCCAAGAGAATGTGGCCCAGAGGCTGCTCACTTGGGTCAAGAGCAGCCAAGATGGAACATAGGACTTAGTAAGTAATAATGCCCTTGTGGATAGATTCTAACAACAGAAGTTAGGCAGTGCCCAACTATTGTGCTGCTTAAGACATATTAAAGTGTGTCTTTCATATGAGAACATAAATGGTGTAAGGTGGGAAGGAACCCTGAGTCGGGATTTATTAAAATATTCAAACTACAGCTGCCCTCCGTTTCCGTTCACACCTAAGCAGCCATTCCTAAACACCCGCCATCTGCCTGAGGTCACAAGGTCACCGGAAACAAGCCTCACAGAGAGAAGAAGAGTTCTTTAAGCCTCCTGGGCTCTCCAGCAGCCTCCATCCAGGTGCTGGAATAGTTGAGTGGATAGCCCAGGACATTCTGAAGCTCTCTGGTCAAGGACGATGTGGTTTCTAAGCGCTTTTCCTCTTGCATCCAGAGGCCTCTCTTGATTCTCTATGTGACTCATGCACAGCAGGCCTTGTAGGTCATAGTTTGAATTTGTTTCTCTGTCTTCATAGCTTGTTCAGACCAACAGCTTAATATTTTTGATGATGTAAACATAAGAGCACCCTCTGCCCTCTAGTTGGATCATTTTACCTGCTCTCTGGGCTTTAAAAGTTTAGAAGGATGATTTTAGATTCTTGTTGTGACCTTTTACCAAGGTGTGTTTAAAGTCTTCTGGTACAGTGGCCCTGCACGTCTGTTTGTAGACTGCATAGATTTGACTAATTTTGTTTTGAAAATATTTTCAAAGTCTATCTATATTGAGCATGTTTTTTTAACCTGTCATTATTCCCTAAATAAAATAGTGCCACAGCTATTTTCATGGCATTGTACTAAGAGACAGATGATTTAAAGTGCAGAGAAGGGTGTGCACTGGTTATGTGCACACACAAGACTGGACATGGGGCCTTGAGCGTCCTAGGAATTCGTTATCCATAGAGAGTCCTGGAACACAGACCCCACAGTGACCAAGGTCTGACAGGACTTAACTCAGGTGAATATATCTGACATTTACAGTAAGGATGTTTTTGCCAAATTACTCTGGTTCACTTAACTAAAGAAGCCAGAATAAATTCTAATCTCTGGATAGAGCAGTGGGTCACGACCCCTTTTGGGTCACACATTAGAACTGCTGCATATCAGATATTTATATTATGGTTCATAACTACCAAAATTGCACCTATGAAGTAGCAACAGAAATGTTTTATGGTTCGGGGTCACCACAACCTGAGGAACTGTATTAGAGAGTTACAACGTTAGGAAGGTTGAGAACCACTGAGCTAAAACATTCTGTCTTTCTGATAGTGACGACTTTTGTAAGGACGTAGATCAATCCGATCATTTGTTTGACTGCAGTGACTATTTCACTGAGTAAATGTATGCAAAATATCATTCTTATGCCTTAAACATATTACAGAAAGATATAATAATGGAATTTTGGGGGACTGCAGAGATGGCTCAGTGGTTAAGAGCATGTACTTCTCTTGCAGAGAATCCTAGTTTGGGTCTCAGCACCCACATCATGATGGGCAGCATACAGTTGCCTGTAATTCCAGCTTCGGGTATTATGATACCCTTTTCTGAACTCCTTGGGCGTTTTCACTCATATGTACACAAAACCACAAGCGTGCACACATGCGCACATACACACGCACACATGCACAAATAAAACTAAAATAAAGCTTTTTAAAAGAAATATTCTTAAAGAGTCAGTAACATAGAAAGTTCTATCAGATAGACATCCTAACTCCCATCTGAGATCATGCATGGCTTACAACATTTGTGTGCATCTTTGATCCATTAACAGTGTTGGTTAGAGAGAGTCTACCTATAGCCACAGATAATCTAGTAACACCACGACTTCACTTGAACATAGAAATGCCCTGGAAAGTATCCAGTCGTCAGTGGCCCTCATGCAGGTATGAGCAAAAGGTTCTATATATTTATATCTTTTATATTTATATTATATATTTATTATATTTTTCTGTAATGTTTAAGGCACAGGAATGATATTTCATATACATGTTCCCAGTGAAATAATTACTGCAGTCAAGAAAATCAGCAGATCAATCTACCTCCTTACAAAAGTCCCAGTAAGGTTCATGCTCCTGCAGATACACTAAATATTATTTGTCTCTGCATCATAGAAAAGAAGATACTGGGATGAAAGGCATTTCCATATTGTTTTGCATTTCCATAGCCATAAATATTACCCTCTTTCAAGCTGCCTACTGAATTATCTCACATATGACTTGTTGTATGTAATTATTTTGTTCTACCAGTCAATTATATAAAATGACTCCAAAGCTCACAAACTTGAAACCAAAATCATGTCCCTTTAAAAATGTGGTTAAAATCTGGCTACCTGTAAGATTATTTAAAAACACAATCATATATATATATGGTTTGTTTATTTTACAAAACTCTTTTTTAAAACCTATTTCAACTTTTACACATTTTTAGGAATCATGTGTATTGGACAAAGCAAGAGAGACATATATTTTTTCTATTTTTTAAATTAAATGTCTATATAGCAGTTATTATCAGAATAACTCCATAAATTTGGTTCTTTAACCTGCAGACTTTCTTTTTAAAGCTGTTTCTTATTCTCACCTAATTGCTGTACCCTCTATTGTAAAAGAAAATAAGAGTGACCTGTCACTCTCAAATTCATCTTACTAAAAATTTCCATTAAAAAAAAAAAAAACAAAATAAAACAAAGAAATGAACACTGACAAGGGCAGAAAGGAGACATGTCTTCATCACGTTGGGACACATTGTTGGATTTTCTTCTGCTCTTTGTCTCCGACTGTTCAATATTTTAGTTTTCATGGGAGATGGGAAACAATCTCCTCTTTTATAGCATTGTAGGCTTATTACCATGTTCGGAGGTTAGTTTTAGCTTGGCTCTAGTTGGTGACTAGCCAGCCGGCATCATGTGAATACTCTTTGTGTAACATCCATAGTTAATGCTCTGGTGCTTCCTGAATTTCTAGAGTGAATCTCAATCCAGTCAAGTTGACGCTAAATCCTATCTATCGCAGAGAGGGACCTGCTTTCTAGGAGTCTGAGGAGAGAGAATGTAGAGGAGAGAGAAGCTATCCTCAGAGGTATAGCAGTGGGATGTGGCCCAGAGTTTTAGAAACCTGCATCTCAGCCTCTTCGCTTCAGACTCTGCACCAAAGAAAAAGCTAGAAGCTTGCCAGGCGATTCCATGAGGCTGGCCTAACGCTGCCTGTCCCTGGAACATGATCTTGATAGCTCACTGAAAGAACAGGCTGCTCCCAGTTTAGAAAATAGTTACAATAATCCAGAACAGAAAATGGAGCAAGATGAAACAGCACAGTGGAACAAACAAACAGAAGGTAGTGTGCTTTAGGGAGTGAAGCGGTGCTATACAAGGGAGATGTCCATTTACTGTGAGAACGCCATGCTCACCAACAGTTGATACAACTGATGACCAGGAATTATATTGATTTAAATTGCATCTATACCAAGCGATGAAAATATATTTCTTTACCTCATGAACACAGTCTTAAAACTGTGAAGGGTTAGTCTTTTGTTTTGCTTTGTTTGGTCAAATTGATACAAGCTAGAGTCATCTTGGAAGAGTAAACCTCCAATGGGGAATTGATTCTACCAGACAGTCCTGTAGTCAAGTCTGTGGGAAATGTTCTTGACTGATGGTTGATATGGGCGGGACAAACTCACCGTGGGAAGGTGGTCCAGGGGTGTAGAGGAGGCAGACTGAGTAAGCCATGGAAAGCAAGTCAATAAGCAGCACTCCTCCAGGGCCTCTGCTTCCGTTCCTGTCTCCAGGTTCTTGCCCTGACTTCCTTTCAGGATGAACAATAAGCTGTCATCTTAAACAAAACCTTTCTTCCTCAAGTTGGTTTTGGTTACAGATAATATAAAAAGTATATTCTCACAAATACAAATAGGCAAGAAGCAGTATTTTAAAAATATGACAGTAAGAGTCCTGATTAATTTTCCATTCTGGATACAAACAGACAAACAAAACAAAAACAAACAAAACAAAAAACTAGCTGCTACAAATTAACTTTCATACTGAAAAGAAATTAAAATTCCAGAAAAAGTAACATACAAAAAATCTTCTTCCCCTGAGAGATTTCCCGACCTTGGAAAGTTTGAATTTTCTTTTGATTGTCTTTAAGGAGTGAGAAGAGAAAATAAAATGTAACAATGATAAAGTATAGAGATTAATTAGATACAAGAAAGAAAGATCTCAAAGCATTAAGTATCAGGATGGTCTCAATGTGAGCTGTAAGTGAAACAGTCTATCTGAAATATTACACCTGTGCTATAATCACCAGGCATATACCAGGAGCTTCAGTCTTTAACTGGTCCAAGATTATAGGTAGCCCTTAGATTCTGACAGAATGAAGCAAAAATCATTTCCAGAGGAAAGTACCACACCCCACCCCTCAAATTAGACATCTTCATTCCAGTACGATGAATAGTGGCCAGCGGAAGATAACCAGACACACAGGGGAACAGGGCACAATGGGGAAGAGTCTGGGGCAATACACAATGGAAACAGACTTGCAATTGAGTCCCGTGTCAAGCTAAGGAAAGCTGAAGTTGCTTCCCAGTCTCTGCAGGGAATTTTTGACTCACAGTGGCCATGTGCACCCCTCATCTAGGCACTCTTCACTCACTGGTGTATAACCACACAAACCTTGCTGTTCCTCCAACAAATCGTGTCTCCACCCTTATCTCAGAGACTTTGTCTAGTAATCGTCCAGCATCTGTGCACATAGCCTTCCCTGTCATCATATCCAGACCTCTTCCCAGATGTCTTTGTCCCAAGTAGACTCAACTATTCTACTGAAACTGGAATCTTTCTCCTAAGGTCCAACTCTCTGACTCATATCCAGCATTATAGGTTTTCGTTGTTGTTGTTTGCTTTCTTGTTTGTTTTGTTTTATCGTAGATAACGTAATTTACGCACATTCTCTCTGATTTTATTCTCTATCCTTTCCCGCCAGAATGGAAGCCGTTTGACATCAGGGAAGGTCTCTCATTTTTCTTGCTCTTGTTGCCACAGAGCCTACAATATTACTTGACGCTCAGATGCTCAACACCTGTTTGTAAAATGAATGTGTGAATGCTTGTTTGTAAAGTACTTGGAAGAGGACCTGGCTCAAATAACCATGTAATCACATTAGCTAATATTAGCACTATTAAAAATGAAGAATTATTGAATGGATTATAATCATGGATTATTTTTCATTAAAGTAACCTCAACCAGTAAATTGGTCTTTTTCTGGTACATTTCATGAAAATTATTTTAGTTGTAGGAAGTACTTGGAACTATTTCTCTTTTACACACACAAAAAAAATAAAAGATGCATGATACAGGGAAGGATGTAAACTCCAGGGTTCAATGCCAGTGGTTTCTGGTACCAAGGACCACTTTAAATACTGGTAAAACTAGGACCAATGATATAGATAGAAACAGTAACACTGTATCTTACTTACTATGTACTTATCACATTGCTGTGATAAAATACTAAGACCATGACCATGGTGATTTATAAATGAAAACATTTAATTTGAGGCTTATGGTTTCAGAGGATTAGAGTCCATGATGGTGGAGCAAAGGTATGGCAGCAGGAACAGTTAAGAGCCTACATCGTGATCTGCAAGTTGAAGGCAGAGAAAGTGGCAGAGGGAATGGCCTTTTGAAACCTCAAAGGCATCCCAATGACACACCTCCTAATCCTTCCCAAAGAGTTCCACCAAGTAGGGACCACATACTCAAACATATGAGGCAACAGGTACTGTTCTTATTCAAATCACCACACATTACAGGCACATGCTGTGTGCAGAAAGTCACCACCAGTGGGTCTTCCCCAAACCATCCCAATCACAAGGCACTCACAGCATTTCCGTTTTCAATCCAGCTGATGGTGGGGACAGGGATGCCTATTGCTGTGCAGCGTAGTGTTACAAAGGAACCAAAGGTGACATTGTGGGATTCAGGAGCACGCAGGATTCTTGCAAAAACTGTTAGGAAAACAAAGGGCATGAGTGATTGTTCCTTATGAAATGGCTAAGCAAGGCAGGACTTTAGAACTGCAGTCACACTGTGTGCCCTGAGTATGCTCACTCCAGTGTTGTTACACTTGTTCTCCATGCTCTTTGTGCTATGATTTTGCGTTTATCACCAGCCCAGGATACACTGAGCTTACTTCCAACAGAGAAGTTTGTCTTTCTTGACACCCGGTCTAGAACTTTATGCTCATATCTACATATGATGGATTCCTTATGTGTATAACTTATGTCTCATTTTAAGGAACGTATTCTTAGGACCATAATCATCCAACACACAGTGCAACTCCCAATCAACTTTGCCATTCTATCTTGTGATCTCTATATACTTACTGCTCTCTGATATTCTGTTAGTCAGTTCCTACTTATGTGTTCTTCAGCTCTCTCATTAGAATTCCTTGGTCTATTTTGTTTCCTGCTGGATTAAGTGCCCAGACGAATTCATGATGAAAATGAACACAGGACACTATTTTAGAAAACTAAACAAATAATTAATGTTTTTATACCCTTAACTCTATCTCTAGTAGTGAGAACAAATTCAAATATATCACACATTTCAAAGAATGGGATGATATACTGGGGTAAAGGAAAGGCATGTTTAAGATAAATGTGAGGAAGAGTATGAGTCTCCTGCATTCCATTCGGTTATACATCTTCACCAATTAAAAAAAATCAATTTGTAGACTTAGCAGTTCTATCTTGAATTAAAGAGAGAGGTGAAAACTCAGAATGAATTGAGAATGCAGTTCAGAAGATAAGCCAGATTTCTGTCCTTCTTTACAGATGTGGAAACCGAATCCTCATTAATTTTATTTACTTTCCCAGAGTAATAGCAGTGGTGGTAATGAGCCTGGTCTCATGCCTTCTGATGTCAAATCCAATAGTCTTTTAAGCTATTATGAAATCTTTTTGTTTTCCTAATATGTTGTCAACATGTTTTATGCTCTTTTTTGTTGTTTTCTAGGGCCTGAGCCCAGCACATGACAGGAATTCTAAGCCCTAATTGTCATGGCACTTTGACTTAGTTCTTCTAGTTCACTGAAATTCATGAAGACAAGGCAGAAGAATCACAGAACAATCACAGTGAGGTGAGCTTCTCAGCAAGCCCTCTGACTTTTGACCTCTTCAAAAGGTCACCTCACTCAAGGGTATAAAAATGTGACGATCTCTCTTAACAGCTGGATCTTTGGTTGGTGCAAAATTGAATTAACTTGACTTCCTATCTTTTGATATTCAGGACTCCAAGATGTGTTATTTATGACACCATTTGGGCTCACACATTTAAATATGTAAATGTTATACCCAAAAGCTGGGAGAACAGAAAAGTAATAAAAATGTCATGCTCAATGATAACAGTACTTAAAAACTACAAAGTATTTTTCTAAATATAGTGATGTTTAACATGCAGTTGAATCTATCTCTTAAAACTAAAATTGAGGGCTAGAGGTGTAGTTCACTTGGTAGAGTGATTGCCGAGGCTATACAAAGCCTTTGGTTCAGTCCCCAGCACCACATAAATCAGATGGAGTAGGACATGCCTGGAGTCCCAGCACGGAGGAAATGAAGGCAGGAAGAATTGAAGTCTAAGGTCATCCTCAGCTACATGGAAGTTTGAGGCCATCCTGAACTACATGAGATGGTGTCTAAATAATAATAACAACAACAACACTAATAATAATAACTTGGCTTTAGAAGGTCCTGGGATCTAATTAAACACCCAACAAAAGTCAGAGTTCAGGAATACAGTAAGCAACACCCTGGAGACCATGACTGTCAAACTCAAAATGCAGAAAACTTAAAATGGCAAATTATTTAGTTGCCTCAGTAAATAAATAGTAAGAGAGAAGAAATCTGCTATGGGCTGAAAGAAGTTTAAGGGCCATGTCATCTAAGAGCTCGATTTGGATTCGTATTTTCCCCACTTAATCCGAGTTCACAGACTGTGTTCTTTTGACCACCAAACCCAGGCTGACCATCACCCTAGCAGGGGTCAGCCACATAGCCACATACTGTTCTTGTCTTCTGGTGATAGTAGTGGAGGCCTAGGCTGTGCCACACATCTGTAACACAAGGCTGGAATAGTGTGTGCAGGGGCTGGCACTGCAGGTTTTGAGTTGAGTCACTATAATCAGAAGTACATGGAGCCCACTGCCTCTGAGCATTGAGAACAGTGCGGTCCTCGAGAGACTGGGAGTTAGATTATGTTGGTATCAGTCTTGTTACAGAAGTGTTCAAATGGCTTGACTGAGCCCTTGGCCTTAAAGTGGGGGCCTTCTGGATGAAAACTAGGACAATAAATAAACTGGAGAAATAGGAAATCTAGATTCTTTCTCCTGTTTTGATTTATAGAAGCACAGTTTTAAATTTGGGAACTTCAAATTCTTCTTGGAAATGCAGTAACCAGGGTGGGTTTATTGCATTCTGATTTACAGCCTTTCTTTTTCTTTTGGCAGCTATTGCATTATATGGATTGCCACTTAGGTACATTGCGAAACCCTCGATGGTCTATATTGCACAACACAGCGAAGCACAAAGTGAGAGAGTGGATAAGTCAGCCAACTGCTCTTGCACAGCTCGTCATGACGGTGAACTTAGTCGGTTCCCTAGCCTGCCTTATCCAGAGCTTTCTAGGGGCTCTGTTTGGGCACATGTGATGGGTACTGTTGGCCACACAGGTGTCTCCACAACTATAAAACTGCTAATAAATGGTTGTTCTCTCCAAAGTGGGGCTTCATCGTTAAGTGTAGTGTGTTAAGGGAAGAGGATGAAGTGACGCTACACTGTGAAGTTACAGTGAAGCTAGTCTATTCCACACTCTTGAGAGATCTCCAAAAGATAAGAGCTGGCCTTCCCTTTGCAGTAGTGGCTGACATCTTCAACCTTTCCTTTCACTTTTCCTCTACTCCCAAAGGTAAGCATGGTCCATACCTTTTGGGTTCCATGAAATGTCTTGTTTTCATAGTGTCCTCCATGCCCCTCACTCTGGTTATATTAACCTAGCACTTAGCACCACTGGACGACTATGGGTCCTTTATTTATCTGTATTGTGACTGTCCCTCTCCCTGAGAAGCAAACATTATCAAGGTCTGGCTTGGCTTTGCTCATCACTGCAGGTATGCACATGTGGGTCTCTGTGTATCACTAGATGTACCCTGCCTGGTATAGGGTAAGTAATCATAAGTGTTTATTAAATGAATGAGTGGGTGAATAGGAGAGCAAGTGAGTGAGCGAGTGACTGCTGGTGAGCTAAGGCAAATGGAGAGACCTATAGTTTGTGGAAGTCAGCCCTGCTGGGCCACCATTCTCTTGCCTATCTTACCCCTATGAAGGGATATGCAGTTGAAAGTTTACCAAAAGTCTACCAGGTCAGGACGTCTCTATCCAAACTTTAAGATGTGACATGGGAAAGGCTGGAGAGGCAAGAATGACAAACAGAAGCTATGCTAGTCTCCTCGTTAGCTGGACTAGAAGGCTTTGCTTTTCAATCCAGCTTCATCAGCAGTAAAGCTCATGTGTTTCTCCCCATCTGTATTTGTTTCTAATTCTAAATGTGAAAGGTGAAGGTGGGCTGACAGAAATTCCAAACATCTAACAACCGTCCACAACAGTCCCGGCAGCTGCAACCAAAAATAAAAGTCAGGCTAACTTCATCCCCTGCAGGAATGAACTTGGATATAGTTTGATAGCAGATGCCATTGCTTCGGTGGGTAGCCACAAACTGAGAATGCATTCTACGTCATCAGGGAGCTCAATGAGATCTGCTTCCTAGCCAGTGAAATGCACATTAAATGTCTTTATTTTGTAATTTACTTTCATGTAAGAAAATATGCTTTGTTACGTGAATAAGCAAACAGCTGAACAGGAGTTTGAAATTATTTAGGGATTTGGGGAAACTCTTTAACTACCCTGATATTACACACCTCCTCTTGCTATAGACAATCTGATTTATCACTATCCAATTTGCTATTCCCTCTTCCTCATCCATGTTCCCAAGGGCAGGTATGGCAGTATTCACCAGCACTATGAAAAGAAGACACGGCCAATGTTGAACCTTAGGATTTTCTCCTTAAGAATCTATTCATGTTTCTGGTTTTATGTCTCTTGGGTAAACTTGCAGCCCTATCTGAAGGTCAGGAATCCTACATCGAAATAGTTTATGACAAACCCAGGTATACTCCTTCTATCCCCACCCTGAACACCTGCTACCACATTCATTTTCCAAATTACTTTCAGATTTATAATCAGTTTTAAGGTTGCCATTTTAAAGGTTGTATATGTTCAGAAGCTATGTCCATCCTAATTGTTCTTGTGATATCATGGGAAATGCAGGGAGCAGGAAACCTAAGCCTGAAATGACAGGTCTCCAGTCTCTCTTCTTGGTTAGAGGGTAGTTCAAGAGATTTCTCAAGTTTTGCCCAGTTCTCTATTTCTAGACAATTATTTCAAAGGAACAGCTAAGGATAAATTTTATTGTCTCTTACTTTTCCCTTCAGTAGTACTTCCTACCTTCCGTTGGAGAGTTCTTTGTAAAGGTTTCAGGCGCTCAGTGGTGGGCGGGAATAAAGGGGAAAGAGAGATGACTGAAAGCTAACCCAGACTGCCAGGGGAATACTTTTACTCGATTGGTGTTGTGAATAACCTGGTGTGTAGAAAGAGGAAAACAGCTTAAATATGGGTTAGGCCTACTCTATGGCTTAAATCTAAAATGTCCTCCATGTTCATGTGGTTGGACACTTTGTCTGCAGCTGGCACTGCTGCTTTGGGAGGCTGGGGATCTTCTTTTATTGAAGATTTATTTTATCATTTTAATTGTGTGTACATTAATTGTGGAGTAACATGCACATCGTGTGTGCACATGTAGGTGCCTGAGGAGTCCAGAGTAGGATGTCAGATTCCCGGGAGCTGGAGCTAAGGGCAGTTGTGAGCTTCCCAGGGTGAATGACGGGTCCTCTGTAAAAGCAGTGATGCTCTTAACCACTGAGCCATCTCTCTGGCCCAGGTTCTAAATTCTTTAGGACATATAGGTTAGCTAGCAGAACTGGGTCATTGGGGCAGGCCTTGAGCATGTGTATGCATGCTGTGGTACTGATTCAGGCTCTCTGCTCCTGATCCACTGTGATGCATGTCATCTCACACCCTTGCAGCTGCAGATGGAACTGCAGCAGCCCTATGTCTTGCCCGCCAAACTGGTTTGCATTCCTTGGCTCTCTGGGCCAAATGAAAGCTCTCCTTTATAAGGCTGCCTCTGACATGTTAATGTGTCAGGGCAATGAGATAACTACTACTACAGTTTTCCTAATATGAAAATTTAAAAGCCCAAACTCATTAAGAGTGCCAACATGACTCTCAGCAGGTTTCTAGATAGACTTCGGATCTTCAGATTTGGGAATTCAGCTGGCCAAGTCTGAGCAAACATTCCAGAATCTGAAAAACTCTGAAACCTGAAGCACTTATAACCCCTAGTACTGTAAGTCTAAAGTACCCAATCAACTGTATTCGTTCAGCAAAATGAGAAGGAGGCGCTGTGTAAAACAGGGGCAGCCTAAGCTGGATAAGATAGATAGCCTAGACCCAAACTCTGTGACCTGAAGGCTTGTGGTTTCTAGCCTCAGAGTACCAAAGTTTGGTTGAGAAGAGCGTGAGTTTTCCTGGGAGAGAAGCTACTTTTGCTGATGAGAGGCTTGATGTACATGAGGGTTTTCCCAGACAAATACACATCTCCATGTTAATGAAAATAAAATCACTTTATTTTTTTACTGATTTAGAGCAAATGCATTAAACTCCTCATCCCATTGAAATGTTGGTAACCAAACATAAATTAGCATCTTGAATTTTTTTAATATTTCTCCAAAATTTAATACCTCCTCCTAAATAACTTTCTGTTCTGACCTGTGTGGGTTTTTCCTTGTCTGTTCTTTTTATTTAATCTCATGCTGTGATTCTAGAATTTGGCATATATGATTCTAACCCTTCTCTGGATTCAATGTTCTCCTAAGAAACGCAATTGGTTGATCTATAACCTGCATCTACAAGAAAGCAACCCCTTCTGTTTAATGTTGCGACTTCTTATCCCCAGGGGCCACTTGCTATTTCTTGACAAAATAATAGTACTTAAGGTCAGGAAAACAAGCAACTGAAGTATACTGTGCATCTAAAAAGAAGCAGCAAGGCAGAAAGAAGGGAAAAATACCTTTAGCGTCCTGCTCAGGTTCACTGTCTTCTGTTAATGGGAGCGGGAGGAAACAGACACACAGGCAACAAACAGAAACAAAACAATGCTTGGTGAGAAGGGGGGTCTAAGACACAGCACATCCATTGTGCACTGTTCATTAGAATCTACTTGTTTCTTATTTCAATAAGAAACAAATGCCAGGAAGGGAAAGTGCTGACCTTTCTTTGCAAGCAAACAATCCAATGGCATAAGATTCCAAATTATGACTTGTAGTCAGGCAGTATTATACAGAAAATAAACTGCAGCATACTCGAAGACGTAGCTCACTCATTCATTTTTGTTTTAATGTGGACAAGGACAATCCCCCCTTTCTTTCAAGGCAACAGAGTCCCTACTATTCTAGTGAATTCTGTTCCTCTGTTTGCTTGGCTTCTCGTCTTACCAGGCCCTGCTGTGAAGTCAATGCTGTGGACTGTGGGATCTCAGCTATCATTTCTATGGCAATGGACTCCTGTTGTGGTAAACAGGGGATTAGGGGGTTTCTGCAGAACCAGGGCCTACCACCAACAAAGATCTGGAGCTCTCATTTAACCCGCAGAGGCAGCTTGGAGAGAAGAGAAGAACAAAGCATTCTGGGAACAGACTAGCCAAGGCTGCTCTGGGAGAAAATGAAAAAAGAAAGAAAAAAAGGAAGAAAGAAAGAAAGAAAGAAAGAGAGAAAGAAAGAAGGAAAGAAAGAAAGAAGGAAAGAAAGAAAGAGAGAGAAAAGAAAGAAAAAGAGAGAGAAAACCAAGAATCAAAACTCTAAATTGGATAGAAAGGATGGAGAATTTGTATACTTTTTTAGAAACCCTAACCAAGGGGGGGGGAAAAAAAATTAGTCATTCTAAAGTGTTTACTGTGACCATATCATACAAAACTCTCAAGAGTTATTTGTCCAAATCCATTTAGACCTTTTTTTTTTTTTTTTTTTTTTAGAATTAATTAAATGTTAGCCAGTTGCAGTGTGTGTGATATTGTTCCTAGCCACTGTTTCTGACCGGAGTATGCCTGCACTATTCTTCATAGATGGTGGGTATTTCCATATATGGCATACACTGCTCACTGAGACCCCTCCTGTATCTCTGTGATTGAACATGACTGCTGTGACTGGGGCTATTTTACATATAAAAGAAGCAAAACTCAGGGATCTATCTACTGCCAGGACAGAGCCAGGAATGCAGTGTCCTCATGCAGGTTCAGACACGGAGTCCTCTGCTGTAACCTGGTGTCACTGGGACTAATGTCTCCATTCCATACTTCATACCCAGTCTCCTTAAAGTCAAACACATGTAAAAGCTCCCATTTGATTTGACTCTCTCTGAGCTCTCCTGCCTTCACCAAGGAGGTCAATGGTGTTTAGTTTTATTTTCTTGCTTTAAGAATCCAGGCTAGAGGCTACTAACAATTTATAAATTGATGTCAGTTTCAAAATAAATGTTAAGAGGTTGACCGTCAAATGGACTTGAGTTCAGATAAAAACATTAGGTTTTTACAACATACCTAGCAGTGCCAGGTAAAGCACAGAGGAAGTATTAGTTTCTTCTCTACTGGACACTTAGAAACTGTAGAGTCCCTGGTTCGTTTTTGTTGCATTTTTATTGTTTGTTTTGTTTTGAAACAAGGTCTCACTGCGCATCATTTGGTATGCGTGAACCTCTGGATCCTTCCTGAGTGCTAGGAATTTGGGTGTGTTCCACGATCCCGAGGAAGAGTCCCTGGCTGTATCACAGATGTTATCAGAAGAGATGAAAAGAGATCCATCTTTGAGCCAAATTAGGCATGAAATATTGTGAAAGGACACACCCCAACACACACACACACACACACACTACAGCTAAACAGAACCAACCAAAGAGATGCAACAGTGTCTGAGATTTGATATTTTCCAAAGAACAAGCTTAGAGGTTGGCCTTGGAATTTCACTTTCATATGTATAGTATAAAAACTCCTTTCTATGCATAGATGCAAATATCCACAAATGTCTCACATGCTTTGGCATTAATACACACACATATAAATACATGCACACACAACTGATGTTATCTTAGAGGAAAATATGAAAGATTACTCTGTGAGAACCTATTGAAACTTGTATGCACCCTGTGGAGCAGTTTGCTGGTCATTTCAAGGACAGATTGCAGTCCTTAATTCGCCATGTGACCCATGTGTTCACAGTGGTTCCTGGTGACTTTTGAACTTGTCATCTGCCAATTTTGAAAATCCTACCTCATAGCCTTCATCCGGATTTAATTGTTAAATTCTCATCTAATTGCTTTATGTGTTATGCTCTGTTTTGTCTTCCAAACAGCTTTTTAATCTTCTGAGGAATGCATAACCAGGGTTAGCAACCAACTTCTGTTGCTGTTTTTATCTAAAGTATAAAACTGTTTCTCATAGAAAAAAATCTGTAATTTTTAAGAAGTCTTTTGCCATTTGTATAACGGATGGCTTGCCTTCTGCTTTCTTGACCAGCCTGGGAGGGAGGTTAGGCTAGACGGTCAGTGCCTACCCTGACTGCACGGTGTACTCACTCTACTTCCACATTCAAGTTCAGCAGCAAGCAACTATTCTCTTCAACATGTTCATTTATAGGGAACTCAAAATCATCTTAGAAACCCATTTTGACCAATTCTTTATGAAAAAAATGAGAGGAGAGACATATGCTCTAAATTATTCCCCTTTCTGATTACTACTCATAAGACTGGATCCCTACTTCCACTCACTGGGTGAGAATTGAAAAAAAAGGTCCAATTAGTGTTTTGATATCTCCAGATGTCATAGCCACAGTGCCTCTTTGTGATTGCTAATTTTTCAAATTTCCTTAGCTCTTTTTATCCTGAATTACTCGAAATTCACAAATATGCACAATGAGTCTAATAACTCTAAAGAAAAGAAGCACTGTATGCACTTTCTTTCCATGAATACAAGTCTGCATGCATTTCCATTTGTAGTTGTGTGATATAGTCAGCCAGCTGATGTCACCGAAAATCACAAATATCCACCACTGAATTTTATTCTTTTTCTTATTAAGGTCTGTCTCCCCAAATTCATCTATGTATGTGCATTTGTGAGGTTAATTCATCAGTTCATAAAATGGGGAGGAAATTGGAAGGTCTATCAAAAGTCAGGCAGGAAGAAGGAAAATGAAGGTTCCCTGAGAGAGATGAAAGGGATAAACTTAGTAAAATCACACAAGTCATGGAGACCCTGTGGAGTAAATGAAGACCCAGAAGAAAGCAGACTTCAGAAGTACACAGATAGCATGCATTCTTCTGGCTACAAAAGAGAGAAGAGTTTTTGATCTTAGCCATTCTGACTGGTGTGAGGTGGAATCTCAGACTTGTTTTGATTTGCATTTCCCTGATGACTAAGGATGTTGAACATTTCTTAGTCTCACTTTACAGTAATGGCTGGACTGAGAGTGAGGTCCCAGATGGAGGAGTTGGAGAAGGGACTGAAGGAGCTGAGGGAGTTTGCAGCCCCATGGAGGGAGCAACAGTGTCAACTGGCCTGACTCTCCCCCCCCCCCCGTCCTCCTGGAGGCTGGACCACCAACCAAAAAATACACATCAAGGGACCCATGGCTCGGACCACATATGTGGCAGAGGAGGGCCTTGTTGGCCATCAAGGGGAGGAGAGGCCCTTGGGCCTGAGGGTGTTAGAGGCCCCAGGAAAGGGGAATGTCAAGGGGAATACTGGAGTGGGTGGGTGGGTAGGTAGGAGGTGGAATTCCCTCATAGAAGCAGGGGAGGAAGAGGGGATAGGGGGTTTCCAAAGAGGAGATCTGGAAAGGGGGAAACTTTGGAAATGTAAATAAAGTATAAAAAAATAAATAATTAAAAAAAAAAGATAGATAGAAATTTAGATAGATAGACAGACAGACAGGAAAAAAAAGATAAAAAAAAATAAAACCTTTTTACAATAAATGACAATCTTTTTAAAAATAAAACGTAAAGGTAACACCAGAGCAAACAGCAGTATGAACCAAGCAATGGCCATACATGAAAGGCATCCAGGAGCATCAAGTTACTGTTCTTACAATCTCGCAATATTGTTTTACTCTTTAAACTATGGATGTGTGTTAAGTTGATTTAAAAGATCAGTATTTTAATTAAAAATAACTATTATCTAGAGAGAGAGAGAGAGAGAGAGAGAGAGAAGAGCCAAGACATGACAGGGATTCCATTAGTGAGATTGAGGTCTCGGGAGAGCTGAATGCACACATTCCTTGCTGGCTAGCACTGAGACTTCCTGTTCCTGGGAAAAAGTTATCATGAGAAAAAAGGTCAAATATCAGGTAGAGAGGGCTTGGAGGAGAGGCCAGCTTGCCCTGGCCGGCTCTGGGGGGAGTATGGCGAGGTATGTTAGAGAAGTCTGAGCAAGAGGAAAGTACTGAGATCACCATGAGGGGAGAGAATCTGAGATGTGTGAGCCAGCTGCTTTGAACATGAGCCCCTTGGAGGTTCCAGGTGTCCTGGTCCTTTTTCTTAGCTAGGTGACTAGGACCCAGTCAGTGCAGCACACAGTGACAGCACAGAAAGGACAGCAGGCTCTGGGTGTTCTACAAGATGCTAGTATGTGCTTGTGCCTGTACTTGCATTTTGTTTATAGCATCCAAACAAGCCAGCTAAAGCATTCTGTTTTCTAGATGGATACAAAGAACACCTTTAACTAGCACTTCCTTTGACTGCTTTGAAACAATAATACACACCCTCACTTCTTGTTTATTCCATGAAACAGATGTTTTGTACAATGGAATTGCACCTCAGCTTTTTGGCTAGGATCAAAGGTACACGATGATATGTAAACATAGCACGGAGACTATATTTGTGACAGTGCTGAGTTCACAACTCAAAATTATCTCAGTAGAACAAGTACATAGCAATATTAGAGACTAAACTAATGCCTCAGCCAACAGGAAGCTCGGTGTACTGGCTGGTTTTGTGTCAACGTGACACAAGATGGAGTTATCACAGAGAAAGGAGCTTCAGGTGAGGAAATGTCTCCATGAGATCCAGCGGTAAGGCATTTTCTCAATTAGTGATCAAGGGGGAGGGCCCCTTGTGAGTGGTACCATCTGTGGGCTGGTAGTCTTGGGTTCTATAAGAGAGCAAGCTGAGAAAGCCAGGAGAAGCAAGCCAGTAAGGAACATCCCTCCATGGCCTCTGGTTCAACTCCTGCTTCCTGACCTGCTTGAGTTCCAGTCCTGACTTCCTCTGGTGATGAACAGTAGCGTGGAAGTGTAAGCCGAATAAACCCTTTCCTCCCTAACTTGCTTCTTGATCATGATGTTTGTGCAGAAATAGAAACCCTGACTAAGACAATAGGCAAGACACAAGAGACAGGCAGGAACTGTCAAGTTCCAGTTCTTTCAACAGCAACTGAGGTCTGATATCTATCTATGGATGGATGGATGGATGGATGGATGGATAGATAGAGATAGTATGTCCACCTGGCATTGGGAGTGAGTAGCTCATTGCTTGAAAACAAAGGCAAGAGTAAGGTGCCCCTCCCTATGAGATGAGGAAGACAAAGTCAGAGTACTGCAGAATTTGGGTGTGTAAGGGACCAAATCTGGATTGGATTCCAAAACATTACAGATTGGGACCCTAAAATCTGCTCATTATGTCTTTTTTAAGAGGAAGGAACTGGAAGGCTTTCTAAGGGAAACCTTCAAAATTACTGGAAAAGAGAAAATTATTTTAAATGAAGAATAACTAGGAATAATGATTCATAAGTTCATAGAACTTTGGGAATAAGAATGCTAAGAAATCCAATGCATTTAATAACTAGGTGATTAATCCCACTGAAAGAAAATAATAAAAAGATAGCACAAACCTCAACACATAAGCCATAAAAAAACAGGCACGATGAAATGAGAGGCACAAGTTAATAATCCTGAAGAAAGCAATATGAACGCTAAAAATTAAAACAGAATTAAAAAATTTTAAAGAATAAATTGAATAGCTAAAATTCATGTACATACAAGACATACAACACATTTTGAACAAAGTAGATTGAAGAATCAGTGAATAAGAAGTTGCTATTTAGGAAGCTGTGGAAGCAGACTGGTAAGATGGCTCAGAGGTTAAGAGCACTGACTGCTCTTCCAGTCCTGAGTTCAATTCTCAGCAACCACATGGTGGCTCATGAAAATACACAAGATCAGGGAAGACTGTAGATGTGATTCAGGGCTCTCCTGATGTTACAAGATCATGGAAAATCTACAGTCAGGGAGGAGCAGAGAAGCAGTGTGCAAAAAGATAATGATCAAAACTGTCTCAAGTTGGAGCAACATCTGGATCTCCGGAAGCACTAAACATCTGGATCTCAGGAAGCACTAAACATCTGGATCTCAGGAAGCACTGAAGTTATGGCTTTAAAATCTGAAACTCGTCCTCATTCGTGAGGCCTTTAGACATGTAACACAGGCAACACAACCTGCACGGTAGGAATCAGTGGCTTTGCCTAGGCCTCAGGGGTCCTTTTTACAGAAATACTCAAAAACGTCTTGGTCTTTCCACGGGGCAGAAGGACTGTTAGCTACTTAGGAAATGAGTGTGTAGAAGGATTAATAAAAATAAGTTGACATTTGTGGTTTGAAAATGTATCCTCCCTAAGGAAAAAAATGGTGCCTGATTTTTCTCCTTAAAGAGCAGGTTGAATTTAATGACTCATCTCTAACCAATAAAATATGGCAGAAGTGAGTGCATAGCTTTTAAGTCTGGACTATTAGAAAGAAAAAAAGAAAAGGGAAAAGAAAAGAAAATTTTTCCTGTTCTCCACTAACTCTCAGTCAGGCACTAGGGAAAGCTGGAACTTGTCAGGACACTCAAGCTGCCCTGTACATGGGACCCACAAGAGAAGAAACTGAGGATTCTTGCCATCTGGCATTAACTAGAACTAACCTGCAGGCATGCCAAGTCAGACCTGGTTCTTCCAGCTTCACCGAGCTTTCAAAACAGTGAAGAGGTAGTCAACAATTCAATTGCATCTACGACCCAGAGTAGCCCAGTAAACCCACTCTCTAAGTCATGACGCATTGGAAAAGATGCTGTCAGTTTCCTTTAGCCATAAAATTTTTATGTGACATATTACACATTAATAGATGACTGGCAGGCCTGATGACAAGCTGGGATAAAAGCACTGATCATCAAAGGTCAAGAGAAAAACACCAAAGCTCCCAGAAAGTGAAGTTGGCTTACCAACAAAAGAACAAAAAGGACCAAGACCTTCTCATCCTTCAGTCTGTGAGGTCATGGGGTAACACTGAGAGAAAATAGTTGCCACCATAAAGCATACAGACAAAACAAGAGTGAGTCCATGTAAAAGGAGACACAGAGGAGCTAGAGAGATAGCTCAGTGGTTAAGAGCACTGGTTGCTCTTGCAGAGGACAGGGGTTCGATTCCCAGTACCCACATGGGCACTCACAGCAAGCAATAACTCCAGTTTCAGGGGATCTGATGCCCTCTCTGGCCTCTTCAGGTACCAGGCAAGCATGTGGTACACAGACAGAATGCAGGCAAAACACCTGTACAAGGTGTACTGTCTGGTTTTGTGTGTCAACCTGACACAAGCTGGAGTTATCACAGAGAAAGGAGCCTCCCTTGAGGAAATGCCTCCATGAGATCCAGCTGTAAGGCATTTTCTCAACTAGTGATCAAGGGTGGGAAGGTCCATTGTGGGTGGTGCTATCCCTGGGCTGGTGGTCCTGGGTTCTATAAGAAAGCAAGCTGAGCAAGCCAGGGAAAGCAAGGCAGTAAGCAGCACCCCTCCATGGCCTCTGCATCAGCTCCTGATTCCTGCCTGCTTGAGTTCCAGTCCTGACTTCCTTTGGTGATGAACAACAATGTGGAAGTGTAAGCTTAATAAACCCTTTCCTCTCCATCTTGCTTCTTGGTCATGATGTTTATGCAGGAATAGAAACCCTGACTAAGACATAAGGTTAAAAAAAAAAAAAAAAGACAAAAAGAGTCCAGTACCCATGGATTACCATAGAAAGAACTAATGAAGAATATATTTAGGAAATGAAAAATTCAATACATAAAGAAAAAACATGATCAAGAAACAGTAGATAAAGCACCCGATGGCTCGTCTTAACAAGAATACTGATTGCAGTCTATAAAGTTACTCAATTTTTGAGATTAAGAAATATTAGATAGTGTGTGAGGTAGGGAAAGAGAGTGGCATTTGTTAAAATAGGCAGACTATGAAAGAGTCTCTGCCCCTCCTGGAACACTAGAGACAAGACTCTGATTTTAACCTCTGTCAGAGCAAAAACGCCATCTCTGTGTTAAAAATGTCAAAGCCATCACCAAAGTAGAACATACTGACTCTAATGTCAGAATTAGCAAGCTGCAGGGGTGGGTGTTGAGAATTCATCAGGAAGAAGGATTGGAATAAAAATCAAGCAGACAAAAGAAACAGCCAAATTAATATTACAGGTGGTTAAGGTATACAGAATCCTGAGCTGGCGGAAGAGATCACACGTTCAAGCTAGTCTGAGCTACCTAGAACAGCCTCGTAAATTAATTAATTGATTCATTAATTAACTCTAACAAATATTAGAAATAAGTTTTCAGATTAAGTATAGATGACTAAACTTATATACTAAAGATGACAAAACCCTTTAGACTGGATTATTTTTACAAATTAGGCTCTCTTCTACTTCCATCATAATAGGAGGGCTAGAGAGGAAGCAACTGAAGACTAGAAAGCAATGGAGGAAACATTCAATTAAAACGTATCAACAATATTAATATAAAATACAACAGAATTTATCACAAAAAGTACTCAGCAAAAAAAGAGGAACATTGCCTAAAGGTTAAAAACACAGATTATCCAGGGGGGATTTATAACGAGAACGTGCATGAGCTCAATAAAATAAAAATTTCAAAACATGTAAAACTCAGACTGGTGGATTTAAAGAGATCCATATCAAATGATGCCGCTGACCGCAGCTGCCAAGAGTTACAGAGTTAGGCTAAGAGGCCGAGTTTAGATGACAAGGCCAACCCTTAAAAAGGGAAGGTCAGAGGGTTTTAAAAGTGTAAATGAAGGAGAAAAAGAAAACTATGTCTTCTACTGTGGTCCAAGTGCAATTTACTTTTCTGCCACAGCAAAAAATTTATGAACCATAAAACTAAAATAGAAAGATTATAATGCTACAAAGCAACTTCTCAAAATAGCCGTTTGCAAAGTCCAGTTCCCCGGTCTCTTCATGCACCTTTCCAAACAGTTTCTGGCTGTTCTGTTACTTGGTGAGACTTCACATGGTGCTGGCATTTAAGATGAAGATTAAAGAAAATGTCTGAAGTGCTCACCAAGGAGACATAAAAATTATCCTATTCATATAAAACACTAAGATGCTATTTACCTTTTACTGTTTTGTTCTGTCATTTTAAGACAGTCTAAGACTTAGGCCGACCTCAAGTGTTCCCTTTGATACTCAACTAAAGAGCTCATATTTTCCTCTGCACCCAATTTTTTTTGTGTATGTATGCATGCATGGCCCAGTGGTTAAAAGCGCACTGTTTGTCCAGAGGACCTGAGTTCAGTTCCCAGCACCCATGTTCACAGTTCATAGCCCTCTGTAAAACCAGTTCCATGAAGCTGTGATAGCGGTTTCCGGTCTATGTGGGTATCTGTACACAGACACAGTTATTTGCCTTTATGTGTGTGGTTCTCTTCCCAATCAGTTACTCAGGGAATCCTGACTCTCTGCCATTCAAAGTTCTTCTTAACTCTGGAGATTTTGCAAAGGATAAACTCAGAAATTGGGAAGCCCATACTCAGCACTAAGATAGTCTCCTCCCATTTATACATGAGGTCATGAGTGGTAGATGTGGATTAGAGTCTTAATTTTATCGCTCATTGGGTTTTTTTATTTGATTCTTGCTCACCTTCTACAAATTTCAGGTTTTTTCAACCAGAAGGAAAAAAAAAATGAAGTGATTGACTCTCAACTCGGAATTGCAGAGAAGTTTTAAAAGCATGAAACAATGGGAGATATTTGGGGGCAGGTGGAGGAAGCTTGGGGGCGGGAGTTCGGGGTACACACGAGTAAGACACACTGAGCATATGTGTAAATTTTTCAAAAATTTTTAAAAATATAAAATAAAGACATAAAGATATAAAAATATAAAAAAGAAATAAAAACTTAGTTTAGATCTTTAAAATAAGACAGGAGCTTAATGGGAAGGAGGAGGACTAGGTGATGGTTGAGGAGGATAAGAGAGAGTACAGGAATGAGTGGCCAAAATATACTATAAACATGTACAGATCTGTAAAAGAATAAATTAATAAACTATCAAATTTTTATAAATCAAAAAGATTATTTCTATGAAGCAGTTAATAAAAATTATTATTATTATTATTATTATTATTATTACACCGATTGAGGATATAGCTACAAAGCATTGAAGCCAGATTCATATTCTTTCTCCCTCCTCTCTCTCCCTCCTCCCTCCTCCCTCCTCTCTCTCCCTCCTCACTCTCCCTCCTCTCTCCCTCCTCTCTCTCCCTCTCTCTCTCTCCCTCCTTTCTCTCCCTCTCTCTCTCCCTCCTCTCTCTCTCCCTCCTCTCTCCCTCCTCACTCTCCCTCTCTCTCTCCCTCCTCTCTTCCTCCTCTCTCTCTCCCTCTCTCTCTCCCTCTCTCTCCCTCTCTCTCTCTCCTCCCTCTCCCTCCTCTCTTCTCTCTCTCTCTCTCTCTCTCTCTCTCCCTTCTCCCCCTCTCTCATATCCTTCTGACTCACGAAGGCTGTTCTGCCCCTTCAGCAGACTTCACAGGTAGGTTTTTAGTTTATTTTTAACATCAGGCCGCCTTGGCTCATGCTTCCCAGATACAGATCATGTTGTATGCTGTTTTCTCCCAGACATTAAAAGCGCGCCCCCAACTCCATCCCTAAAGGAAGCTATCAAGAGAAGAACCACTCTGTGACAAGGCAAATTTGTCCTGTAGCCATTGATGCTAAACCCTGGATGTGATTCTCTGTAAGTCATTTGGATCTCTTCTCCAATTGTGTTTTCCAAGAACCCCTGACTGTTAGTAGGCAAATGCTACCAGCAGCCCAAGGGGTCATTTTCACTAGATTTTTTTTTCATCAATTGAACACAAGAGGGCTGAAGAGGAGCTGTGGCTCCATAGAACTCTGTCTCTCAACAGACTCCTATCTTCATATTTGATCATTAAAATAAAATCTGAAAATAATAACAAACATTTTTTAAAAAGAAAGAAAAAAGAACCTGGATTCTCTTTTGGACCCTTGGTAGCTAAAGCAAAGAAAGAAGATCCTGGAATGAGGCTACTGTTTGCCTGTCTGTCTCTCTTGAAGCAGGGCAGGAACATGCATGAGGCAGTCCCCACTGGGCCTCCATCCCTGGAGAAAGTGGAACCAGAGCACATCCTCCTCTCCGTGACACTCTGCACCAAGTCCTCAGAGGCAGAGCTTCCCACCTCCCTAAGACCAAGATTCTCTACTGCAGCTGGCCCATAGGACACGCCTGTGACCTTTAAGATAATAACATTTTTCTGGTTCATAAATAAGGACTGCTGACTACTAAGCATGAGAAAAATAGTTGCTCAGTTAATCAGAGTAGAGTCTGATGAATTTCACTTGTTTTATGCTCACGTTTATGTATTATCACGTTATGATAATAAAAAGGAAAATTTCTTTTACTAAATTCGTCCTGCAAACGTCTCGCTTTAACCATAAGTCTATAAAAAGTTGGGCTACAGTTCCAATGTACTCTTTCAAGGAAAAAAATCATCTTCAATTCTGATGGGACCAGATGCTGAACTGCTTAGTTATTAGAGGAGAAATTCTCCTCTGACGACCATTCTAAAACTTTCGTATCTGAAAGAATTTTCAGCTTACAAAATCCTAGCAAATGGGAGAAGTTCCATGTGCCATCCACCCAACTTCTCCTAATCCTGTAGCGCCACAGCAGGCTTCAACAAGATTTTAGGATAGCCAAATAGCTTTATTTGAAGCTCAGAAAGATGTCACATTCTAAGAGTAGTCCAAAAATCAATTATTTTCTTGTATTTAGGACTTTTAGCTGGAAAAATAAGTAGGAGCCTAGCAATCTTAACAACTTTAGTCTGAAATGCCACCATAGTATTCTGGTTTGTTAAATGGCGTGGACTGATAATGTCTGTCGTTATTTTAGGAGAGATTCTGAGTGTCCAATAACGCCACATGCTTCCAAACTATAGATTTCCATCATTTAAAAACTACATCCGAGACAGAATGGAATCTGTCTCAAAAAGAACCTCAGTGAGAGCCCGAGTCACGCCACAGGTCATCGTGGCTGTAGTGGTGCACTAATAGAGCTGCCACAAGCTCTCTGTTCTTGTTAGGCTCTGAGTCAAGATTGGGTTCTCTGTGTGCATGATAGATCTCTAATCTCCACCCCTGCCCATTTTCTTTCGTCTCTCACAGAGGTTTGAGCCACACAACGAATGCCTCTTCACCAGTCAGAACTCGTTTGGGTCCCGCCTTTCTGATGCTCTCAAGTTTCCGTGACTTTTCACTATGTCTGGAAATATTCAAGGCATGAAACAACTTATCATAGGTTGGGTTTTGAATGTCTCCCGATGGCCTGTTGCTGTGAGGGTCACCAGTCTGTGGTGCTGTTGGGAAATGATGAAGCTTTTAGAGGTGGGATTTGATGGGGAAAATTTAGGTCACTCAAACACACTCTTGAAGAAGATAGGAAACGCAGCCCTTCCTATCTCACTCTTTGCTTCCTGGCCACCATTAAGTAAACAGAAGTTTTTCTTACACATTCCCTACACAATGTATTGTGTTGCTCTAGACCAGTGATTCTCAACCTATGGGTCATGGCTCCTTTGGGGGATGAATGACCCTTTCACAGGAGTCACCTAAGACCATTGGAAACACAAATATTTACATTATAATTCACAACAGTAGCAAAATGACAGTTATGAAGTAGCAATAAAAATAATTTTGTGGTTTGGGAATCACCATACCATGAAGAACTGTATTAGACAGTCACAGCATTAGGAAGGTTGAGAACCACTGCCCTAGTGTCAAGGCCAGGACAAGGTCAAGTGACCACTGACAAAATCCTCTGAAACTGCTAGTCAAAACAAACTGTTCCTCCCTTTAAGATAGTTGTCTTGGGCATTTTGTTATAGTAATGGATAGCTAACTGATACAAATCTTAATTTTTCATATCTTTCTAAGCTACCTCATTACATTAAACACAGCAGGCACTAAACAAGTGTAATAATTAAAAATTATAGTGGCATTTATTTCTTATTTCTTTTGGGTAACCTATCTACTTTTAAGATTCGTCAGGAATAATCACATTCCAAGTAGACATCTTCAAGTCAGTACTTCTCAAAATATAGCTCTTGGATGACCTTCAGGTGATCAAGGAAGCCAGAAGAGGGTGCTGGACCCCATGGGGCTGGAGTTATAGGTGGTTATTAGCCACCTCATGTGGGTACTGGGACCAGACTCCAGTTCTCTCCAAGGGAAGCAGCAAGTGCTTTCAGCCACTGAATCCTTTCCAGCTAGCTCCTCCATATAGATTTTGAGTTGGGCACATTCCAGCCATAGAATAATACGTCTCTTTCTGATCCATTCAATTTAATAGACAAAACTAAGCTTCAAATGCTGTTTGGGGATACATTTCAGAAAGGACGGGAACAGTGCAAGATGAGAAGATATGAGACACTACTAGACGGGCTCACACACACGATTTTGTCACGGAAATCTCTTCATATCCTCCAGTCACTAAAGTTTTGAATCAGCTTCTCACTTGAGATTTACTTGGAACACAAAAATGATGAAAAATTAATATTTGAGCAAGACCTTTGGGCAACTATCTGGTTTTATAGGAAATAAAAATTATACAAGCTTGAGAAACACACGCTGTTTTGTTTTGGTGTTATTTGTTATTCTTTTCTAGACAGGTTGTCCCCAAATAGCTCCTCTCCAGTTTGCCACTAAAGACCCGTTCCTATTTCATACACCTCCCTCGATAAGCTTTCTGACAGCACTCATCACAGTGGGGCCAAAGCGGAGCTATAATCTCTAACAAGCAACAGGCATGCAGGTGCAAGGCGATGCTGATTGAGGGTGGATTTATGTTCTTTGGAACCCAGATGAGCAGTTGGGAATGTTGACATTCTGTTTATGAAATATGAGAAACCTAGCCAGGAGCTTTCTCTGGATAGAAGTCACCAGCTTTATAACAATGCTCACAGCAGACAAGAATCCTGAACACAGTTAGGATTTGTGTAGAAGCTGCCATGGACACTGTGTGCTTGTTCTGTCTGAAGAACTCTGGGATCTCAGTGATTTCTCCCCCCTCCCATTTTTTAACACATGAAGAAATAGACTTTCAAAGGCCAAGTAAGTTATTCAAACTGTGTGGCTAGTAAGTAGGGCCTTCAGGATTAATATCCAGGGCCAGCCAATTGGTAGGCAAACCTCTGAGGACGGCTCTATGTAATTTATGCAGACAGAAGGGAAGGAATCACAAACGGATGGTAGAAGATGAGAGGAAACCCAGGACCACCTCATCCTGTTGTTAGTGTCATTTCATTATCTGCAAATTAAGGATTTGAACTAATTTCTTCAATTCCCATTCCAGATATAAAGTATGCTTACGATTCTAATAGACTCAAAGCTAATAAAAATGCTCTCTCTCTCTCTCTCTCTCTCTCTCTCTCTCTCTCTCTCTCTCTCTCTCCTCCCTGGGTTTCTCTGTGTAGCCCTGGCTTTTCTGGAACTCTAGAGGATGGCTGGCCTCAAACTTAGAGATCTGCCTACCTCTGTCTTCTTGGGATAAAAGGTGTGATCTCTGTTTTAAATTAAAATTTACATCTTGCTACTGATGAATTCTATTGCCTCAAGGATGAAGTTGATACATGAAATGGACTGTTAACTGTCTTTGCAAATTCTTACATCGTTTCTAGTTGCACAAAATATTCCATTAACCTTGTAAGTCACATTGAAGACATTGTCTGTCTGATGTGTTCACAGCAACTGTTCTTATAAGTGTTATCCTAACCTACACTTCGATAATTTGTGAGATAGATAATTTATTCTACTGTCAACTGAAAAACTGAGGCAGAAGGAGAAATATTCTTTTAAGGTAAGCTACGGAAGCAGCAAGTGGAGGACCTGGGCTTTAAACTCAGAAAGTTTACCCAAGATTCTGGAGCCTGTGCAGTTTCTACGACAACCTGAAGCCTGTGTTTTCAGCCAGAGCAGTCTGGTCCCTCCAAGAATCATGCCTGTCATAGACTATCAGTCATGAAGGCAATATACTAATTCAAATCTCAAAACTACACACTTGATATCTAAGGAAAATAACTAAAGGTAAAATTATTGGAACCCCTGTTTATCATAGAATTGAAAAGGCTTCCCATGGTTTCTTTGCATCCAAATACATACATTTTCAATTTACAATTTAAATTTAAGCCCCAAAAAGACAGAGTAGTTTTTTCTATCATTTAGCATTTGGAACATTGATCTGCCATCTTTGTTGAGTATATTATTTTATTAAAGTTTCCTAGGCTGTAAATGTGTATTTGAACCTATGAGTCTCATTTCAATCCATAGAAAATTAAGCTAAAGTTTTAACTTTAGTCTCCAACTAAAGACTATCAGTTTCTGTTCATAGTGATTTTTCATTTTAAATAATTAATAAATACATAGACACTGCACAAAATCATTTACTTGTTTTCAAGCCCACTTCTTTCAACAGTTCAGATTGAAAGAGCCTCACTGTCCTCTGACTTTCCTGGCTATTGGTTCAGTACTGTAATTGTTAATGTACCTTGTTTTCCTTGGAGTCTGTAGTGACAAGTCTACAAGGAAAGGACCATTGAGACATTCTTCCCTAAGGTCTTACAGAACTTTTGACAACCACAGCATAACGTCCAAATCAGTAGGTCAAACTCTTCTGGAGCATGCATCTATCAAATCATGCAGATTTAATTCTGCCAAAGATAGCCCCTAGGGGTATCAGAGGCATGTGGGTTTTTCTTTTGTTTGATTTTAAAATGCATGTTCTACTCATGACAGCAAACCAAACCTGTTAGTGGCATCAAACAAGTAGAGCTGATGCCCAGAACAGGACCACTGCACAAATTAAAACTGCAATCACTGAGACACAGCACACATGGGGTTAAATACCTCTCTCTGTGGCATTTGTCATATTAAGAGCTGTAGCATAAACAAAGGAAAAAGCAAATCAAACGTGGTATAAACATCACACAATTGCTTCCACTCTTGTAGATGGAACAAGAAAATCTGATCGCCAACAGAGGGGGCAGGCAGAGTCTAAGGCTGTAAAAACGGTGCTATTGATTATATGTGTGTTTATTAACATCAATTTCAGAAACATGATGATCAAGAGATTGGTGAGCTGGTAGATAAGTTGATAGATGACATAGATAGATAGATAGATAGATAGATAGATAGATAGATAGATAGTTAGATAGATAGAAGTAGGTAGATAGACAGATAGGCAGACAGACAGATATTGTTGCTTAATTTAGGATGATCTACTTTGTTGTTTGCAAAAGATCTTGAGGAGACAAGTTTCTAAATAGACTTGGCCAGCTCTCAGGCTATGCAAGTACAGCCTTTGAGACTTCAGGGAACTATCCACGGCCCTCCGGTGCACTGACTAGCAACAGAGGTTCATGTCCTGGAGCCACCTAAAATTTCCACACCGCTTGCTTGCCCTCCTAGCTGCCAACATTCCTGTTCATGTTGAGATAAGATGCTGGTTTTCAAAGCCTCGTGGAAACAGGAGATGCATAAACATTAGAGAAGCATACAGCAGTGTCTACCTAGAAGGACTCTGTCCACATTCCTGCTGTTTCCTGCTGCTCTGGCTCCCATCGGCCTCTTTTACGTAGCTATCAAGACGCATCACACTGTAAGGCTTCTGGGAATGCTCAGGCAGCTCCGGCTTCCTTTCTGTCCAACCTTTATTTTCCCCGGCTTAAGATGGCAGCAGCAAGCCAGGCCGGAATAGATAACGCAATCACCCGGGGCCTTGGCATATTCTAACATCCATCTAGTTTAATTTGGGTCCTGGAAAGTCTCCACTCATCTTGGTTTTCTTCATCTAATAGCGCTCATGGGAATTCAATGTTTACATGATGCAGTAAGATCTATATTCCTATATTCAGGGCCATGTAAATAATCCTATTACCCATAGTTAAGTCAAAAACTTAAGGAAAGAAAAAACAAAAACAAACAAGCAGAAACCAAAAAAAAAGTGTGCATTGGATCTTTCCCAATAATCAAAATTTTTATATCAAAGACCCATATGAACACACGCACCACAACAAAACCAGAAAAAGTACATAATCATACCAGAAACATTTCAGTTCTGTAGGATTAATTACTATTGGTTAAATATATACATATATTTAAAATAGAATTATGCCACTGGTTAAGACTAGGAGAAAAGGGTCTGGAGAGATGGCTCAGGGGAGGAGAGCACTTGGGGCTCCTGCAGGGGACCTGGGTTCAGTTTCTAGCACGCAGGACAGATGCCTCTCAGCTGATTATAACTCCAGCTCTGGGGATCTGACACCCTCTTCTTAAATCCATCCTTACCTGCAATGTACACACACATACTTAAGCACATAGATGTACACGTAAAATAAAAAATAAATGTTTAAAACAGATAATAGGAGCAGAAATTCAATCTTGCACTGCAGAGTGTCCCTAGTGATCACATGACTTTCAGGCAGCCTTACCATTCATATCAACACTTTCTGCTCTCATCTTCCTGAGTCACTGAGTATTTGCCCCCTAGCTACTAGGAAAACGTTCAGATACACAAGGAAACACTTTGGCTCACTCTTTGGATATGAACCATATCCAAGTTGAATGCAGAGCTGATTAGAGAGACAGGCAGGACTTTCCCAAAAGAAAAAATACCCTACTATATAGCACTGGAAAGTCACTGGGTCTCTGATTTTAACTTAACACAAATAATATATGGAGAACAATTTCTTAGGAGAAAACATTACGTGGAATCATTTTACTGGGGAAAAATAGGATTCTTGCTTCTATGGGACCTCATTAAAATAAGCGATGACGCCACAGCTAATCAGCGCCGGGACAAAGATCCCTCGCCGGAGATCACAAGACCCAGCAGAGGGCCAAAGACACGCCCCACAGCTCACCAGGAACGCAGAAAAGCTCAACCCGCTTTCTGCGGGCCACAGAGACTGACCGCCAGCAGCTTCGGCCGGAAACCTCAGCTTGGGCCACAGGGCCCCACAGCTAATCAGCGCCGGGACAAAGATCCCTCGCCGGAGATCGCAAGACCCAGCAGAGGGCCAAAGACACGCCCCACAGC
>CM052702.1:58930068-58954040 GCA_028551405.1 Uromys caudimaculatus | reverse complement strand
GGAGTTCAGACCACCAACCAAAGAATACACATCTATTGACCCATGGTTTGGACTACATATGAGGCAGAGGAATCACCTCGATGGCCATCAGGGAGAAAGGAGAGGACTTTGGGCCTGAGGGTGCTAGAGGCCCCAGTAAAGGGGAATGTCAAGGTGGGAATATGGGAATGGGTGGGCAGGTAGGTGGGAGGAGGAATTCGCCTCACAGAGGCGTGGAGGGGGAGGGGATAGGGGGTTTTCAAAGAGGAGACCCAGGAAAGGGGAAACATTGGAAATGTAAATAAAGTATCATAAATTAAAAAAAAGAATCCGTGTGAGTAGAATTCGTGTGGTAGAATCCGTGTGGTAGAATACTGGAGAAAATACTTGAAAGGAAATTTGGAAACATACACGCAGGGCCTCATACAGACTTTGATTAGGTAACTAAATTCTGTATTTATCTGCAGACTTTAATTAGAAGATGAGTTAAAAATAAATAAATGAGGTATTGGCAGTTTTATTTCTCACAGTTAAATTGCAAAACTTAAACCGAATGAGTGCACAGATGATGGTATATCTGTTTATTAAAAGAAAATTTGTAATCCCCAATGAGAATAAAAATGTACATGAGATTGTATGTAGGGTACTCTAAATATTATTAGACATATATTTTCTATACATCATATGAAATAGAAGAAGAAACATATAATATTATTTCCTAAATTATGGCCATATTTAAACATACTTAATATATGGTTGTTTAAATCATTGATTTTTTCCTTGTTATTTTACAATCTGAAACATATTTTTCAAAGAAAAATATGAGAGAATAAAAAATTGACTAAATGTCACATTAGCTTAGTGCAGTCTCCAAGTATTTCTTAATCCAGAAAGATCCAGCCAATCATGATTTCACCTGTCTGATGCCAAAAACAGTTACTTCACTCATAAACAGAAATCCACAGAAATTATCATTCTGAGTATGTAGCATAATTATACATAGAGTGTTAAGATCATAACTCAGACTTTCCATGACTTTCTGTAGTCCTCAGTTCACTCTGGCCCTGCTCCGGGCTAACCTAATACAATCTCCAGTCTGGCTCTTGCGCCACACACTGGGGCTCTGAACAAAGGTCAGGAGTGAGGTTGGTTTGCAGACCCTAATCCGACTGATTACCAGGGCACTACAAAAGCAAGTCTTATCTGTGGCTTTATAGTGTAATTGAGTTGATCGCCAGAGAGCATCAGAGCTATGCCCAGAACACATTTATTTATCTTTGCATCAGCTCCAAGAGATTGTTGCAAAAAATAGACTGTGAATAATCTGACTGTGTCATGCTGATTCACTCCTGTGGTCCAAGTCATCTAGAACTCTTTCGTGCTGTTGAGTTACGAAGAGGCTAAAGCAAAGGATGCTGTTTCCCCAAAAGGATGCATTTTTCTAGCCTAGAAAAGTCTGTTCCAGGGACTCTGGATGCTAATGTTGCACACTGCTGAGCCATATTGACTCATCATCTTGTCAGCATTTTGCACAGTGTCAGTCATGGACAGAAGCACTTTGATAATTTGTGTGCACAAATGGAAAGTGTTAGCTAAGAAAGGAGACATGATGTATTTGGTATTTGATCTTTCAATCAGCTGGCAGTGAAGGGGGCTGGCACTTTGGGAGAACAATTTGTTCAGTTCTAATGTTTTATGGCATTTTTGTTTTTCGAAAATGAACACTCCACCAATCAAATGACGTCAGACTGAACATAACCAGTGCAGGGTTCTCTGAAGGGCTGGTGGGGAACGTTTCTAATCCATGTTTTATTTCATGCTAGCTCTCAGATCTATGGTATGACCTAGCCTGTCAAGGTTACCAGCTTTGCAGAACCACTTCCTGTTCCTTAGCCCTCTCTTCCTCTCAGTGGTGGTTGACCAAGCTGGCCTCCTCTTCCCTCTTGAGGGACTTTTTCTCCTTCTGCCCACAAGAACGAGAGTGCCTGGGCTTCCTTCAACTTCCCTGTCAATTATTCCTCCATCTTTGTATGTGTTCCTGTGGCTACACATGTGCACATGTGTATGTGGAATGTGGAGGCCTATGGTCATTTCTCATTTGATATAATTTCTCAGAAGCCAGTCACCTTGGGTTTTTGAACTCACTGGTTAGGCTAGGCTGTTTGGCCAGTGAGTCCCAAGTATGAGCCTGTCTCTGTCCCCCCAGAGCTGAGATGACAACCATGCACTACCATGCTTCTGTTGATGTGAGATTAAACTCAGGACCTCATGCCAGAGGGCAAACACTTCACTCATTCAATGATTTCCAACCCTCTTTTGTTGTCTTAATTTGAGCTCCCTTACCACAGCCTCTAACAGTAGGCTTTCCTTAGGGTCAAGCCTCACTTTTGCTCTGTGGTGATGACTTCTACTTCTTGATGGTTTAACAACACCAACCTATTGACAATCCCAAATTGAACTCTCCAGCCCAGATTTTTCACTCAAGCTCCAGACCTCAACTCCATTTTGGTTAGGATGTGAAGAGACCTGCATACTGTGGGGTGCTCACCTCTAGACTCCAGATTAGGCACAGACAAAACCCAGACACCAATTTCCAAGCACAAGCTCAGAGAGATCTTTTATTAGACAATGCAAAGAGACTAGGCAGCCGGATCTGAAGTGGACATAAACAGCAGCAAATAGCTTTGCAAGTGTTAATTTTAAGAGGGGAAAAGGGAGAGGTCTGTGTTAGAATGAGCTAGGGCATAGTGGTGAGTTCTTATAAAATATTTTAACTAGGTTAGTCAAAATAGTGAATTTTGATTGCCAGACCTTGAGTTTTTTGATAGTTGGACTGTAGTGACCAGTCTCAGGAATGAGTTAGTGGCCAAATAGGGCATAGACCTTGGTGGCAAGCCTTAGGAAGGTAATCTAATGATTTAGCAAACGGAAGAAGAGTAAAAAGCTAATCCACCCTGGGGCCTGTGTTTGTAATGCTCAGGCCTCCGAGAGCCCTTCAGGATGTCAAACAGATGGCTCACGTTATCAGCAAATACCTAAATCATGATTAGGGAACACCCTTCTCCTTTCCTTCTTTCCAGTTGGGTCTCATGCAGCCTAGGCTGACCTTAAACTTTCTATGTAGCCAAGGCAGAACTTGACTTTCTAACCTTTCTACCTCTACCTGCTAAGATTACAGGCCTGCACCACCAATCTTATTTTTATGGGTGTTGGTGACCAAACCTAGTGTAACCTAGGCAAACATTATACTAATTTAAACAGATCTCATCCAAGAACCTTTTAATTTTTAGATATTTCCTCTGTCCAGTCCTCTGAATCCCACCACGTCCATCCAATAACCAATCCAACACAGTCTTGTCACTGTTACACCTACATGGAAACAGCAAAAAAAAATTTTTTTATAAACTTATCTCAGAAATGACATGCCAGGAGCATCTCTTGGATTCTGACTCTTGAAAGAGAGTCATTATGTCTAGTTTATACTCTAGGCCACTGTAAAGATTACGGACCACATTCCACTCATCTAAGGGCAGGCTGGGCGAGGAGAGTTCTCATCCTTCTTCAGTGCTCCCTGCCTTGCCAAGAGCATCTCTCACAAGGCCGCCCAGCCTGATGGATGCAGCTGTCTGTGTTGCTTTTGGATTCCAGTACTGGCTCAGGGTCTAGCTGTGATTTGCTGAACTGAACTGTATTGTATAGCTGCAAGTCGCAGTCAGAACATGTAACCAGTGCTGATGGCTGGGAGTAAGTTGAGAAATAAAAAATCCAGAAGTAAAGCCTATTGCTGGGGTGTTCCTGTTAAAGATGATATAGCGCAGAGTTTTATCACTGTTTTCCTCAGGGGTTTTAAAACACAGCTATTTTTTGTTTTGAGATGAGGTCTTACTATACTGATGAGACTGATCTTGAACTCATAAGCTCAAGAAGAAATCCTCCTGCTTCAGTCTTCTAAGTATCTAGGACTTCAAGCACTTATCTCCTGCCTCATGTGTAATCCTTTGAGGGATACACATCTTGAGCGTGGAGCATTCCAGCTAAGGAGGAGGGGGGGAGGGGGAGGGGGAGGGGGGAAGGGAGGAGGGGGGAGGGGGAGGACGGGGAGGGGGAGGGGGAGGAGGAAGACAATAGGCAACAATGGGGAGGGGTTTACTCTTGGGTTGGGATTCACACAGCAGTTTCCAGTCTCCCCTCTCTGTCTTTCTAATGAGGAATTTCTGGGTAAGATCTAGAATTCAGGGAGACAAAAGAATGGAAGCTTATAGTAGATTCAGGGACAAGGTAGCAGTTGTATTATAAAAAGAGCTGGGCAAGGTCTTAGCACTGCTCTTCTGACTCCAAATGCCAAAGGCTGGGGAAAGTCCAAGCCATTCTTTTCCGAAGATGCACCTAGGATTCCAGCCTGATATTGTTTCCCCAATAAACTGAGTAAATATCAATCTCCTTTGTTTTCTATCAAAAGTACAAATTTCAAGTTTCAACATGGAATTCCTGGTCTTCCTTTCTCTCCAACATTGAGAGGATCTCCAACAATCGTGTACCCAAACTGTAAGACAGAATTCTGAGGAGTTTAATGTAACCACACTCCTTCTACATGAACCTTTGCAGGGGAAAGCTCATTTCCAAATCACAACGCTGGAATAGAGACATGACTAGCAGGGAGCCCACCCCCGGTTGATGATATGGTGAACAGACAACAAATTAATAGGGCCTGAAACTGAGGCAGAGAGTGATGAGGGAGGTCTCAATTGAACTGTCATAAAGTGATAGGGCTTAGCCTAAAGACAGGATGAAGACATGGGCATAATAGTTAAAATATTAATCATGTATGTGAACAATATATTATTTAGCATCAATTAAATTAATTATAATTATTAATTACATATTATCAATAATATATTAATGTATTGATATGTATTTATAGTATATAATGTATATATAGCTAATAATTAAAGACGAGGTGATGACTTGGAGAGCGAGTGAAGGAGATGTGAGAGGAATTGAAGGCAGAGGGAGGGAGAGAAATGATGTATGAAATTTTCCAAAAAAATAAATTAAAAATAAATTTATTTCTATTGTTAAGTGGCTTTAAGAATCTTGGCACAATTCATAATCTTTAAAGCCTTACCTTTTGTGAATACTAAACAGACACTGTTGCATATGGACAGAGAGTAACTCGGAATGAAGGGCAGCTGGTGTCTAGAACAATGGCCACGATCTCATCAGAGCAACAGCCTGGTCAGGGTGACACAGCTCTACTGCGGAGCACAGGGCACAGACGCTGCTATCCCTGGACACTGGATACTGTAGAAGGCACTGTCGTCTCTGTGCACTGCTTTTGGCATGAATGCCATTGATACCTGATGTCACTGCCTCTAGAATGAACCCAGCTTTCTCTTCTTACATGTTCCAACTCCCTGAAAGGTATCTGACCATCTGAGCTCAGGTAACTTATTCATACCCAGCCACTGGAGGCTTTGGGGGAGGGAGAGCAAGTATTTACTTTTCTTGAATTCTGTGGAGAGCAGATAGCAGACTTCTCCTAGAACACACATAAACATAAATAAATATTCAAGTACAGGATTTCAGAATAAGATCACTGTAAATGACCTTGACTGTCAAAGACAATGACATCTGTGCAAAGACTTTTCTTTAATGATTACTACCTGGTCATAGAATGGCATCTAGTCACACACACACACACACACACACACACACACACACACACACACACACACACACGTTACTATACTTAAAAAGCCCTCTAGGTTATCAGTGAACATCTGAACAGCTCTTGGCAGAGATGACATCAAGAGAGATGAAGCCTGAAGAATAAGAACATCACAGCCCTACAGTCTTTAGACAATGAAAGCCCATCCCCATTGGTAGAGCAGAGGGTTTCGTCTTTCAGTACTGTCAAACCAGAAGCGAGAGCCCCAGTCTCTTCCAACTCTACTTCCCTTGGGTTTTCAGACTCATGCTTGAAGACTGAAGAGCTTGCCAAGCCATTAAATACCCAGTATAATATGAACTATATCTACGCCGACTATTTTGAACCAGTTAGAAATTCTGGATTCAGGAATATGACCCGTGGTTCTCAGAGAATATTGTGAAAAACCCCATATAACACAGTGGTGTTGGAGCTGGGCTTAAAGGGGACAGAATCAGTGTAGTCGGTCTCTGGGAGCAAGGGCAGGGGCTAGAGATGTTAGGACTGAACAACCAAGGCATGTAGCAGTGACAACAAATGGGACTTTGGGCATGCTGGCCTCTCCTCCTTAGCATGGCATCTGTGTCCCAAGGAGGCCTAAAGCTCCTGGAGTCCTGCCTGAGCAGCCCCACTTCCCTCTAGATAAGTCTTCATCCACTCTTACTTGCTCCGTGACCCAAGAAACTGACTGTATGAGTCCTACCTCTGGGAGTTCTTGGTCTCTAGTTTCCAGCTGGGTTTAGACAATGGAAAGAATTTTCTAGAAATCCAAGCCATCCCTGGAACTGTATCTCTCAACCAAAGGTCTTGCCTCTTGGGATACTCTGTATTTTGGTTGCAGTAACTGTTTATCTAGAGATGGTTAGCAGCAACCATTAGGGGCTCCAGGTTCTTCATAAGGTTGTTGCCGTTTCTTTATGCTTTGTACTTCTCTATAGCCCTGTGTTTATTCGAGCGGGCCATTCCTTTCCTTCTGGAACCCTCGATTAGTTACTTCTCTGTTGCCGTGGTAAAATACCATGACCAAAAGCACCTTATGGAAGAAAGGGTTTATTTTAGCTTATGGATCCAGAAGGATAGAGGCCATTAAGAGTGAAGGCCTGGTAGAGGCAAGAATGGCAGCAGGAACGGGAAGCTGGGGTCACATTTGCACTCAGACACAGGAAGTATTAGGTGTCAGGGGGGCTGAGAGGAGGTGAAGAGAGAGAAGAAGGAGGGAGAGTGCGGTGGTGGGGAGAGTGAGGAAGAGGAAGAGGGACGGAAGAAGAGAGGAGGAGATGGGGAGGAGGGAGGGAGGGAGGGAGGGAGAGAGAGAGAGAGAGAGAGAGAGAGAGAGAGAGAGAGAGAGAGAGACTTAGAGCGACACAGAGAAAGGGAGAGGGAAAGAAAAGAGGAAGCGGGTGAGGTCGTGAATGCCCAAAGCTGTGCCCAGTGACGTACTTCCTCCTGCAAAGATCTACACCCCAAGGGTTGCATTCTCTCTTGAGAGTGTCTCGGCTGGGGAGCAAGTGTTCAAAACCTTAACTCTACAGGGGCATTTGCAGCCAATCATAACAGACCCTCCTTGCCACTTACGCATATAGGATATAAATACTTTTGGCCCACATAGTTAAATAATCCACGCTTTCCTTTAAGTTGGAAGTCCGACCTTTATCTTGGATTTATAACCGAATCTTTTGTCTTTGTGTTCTCATTTGTCTCGAAAGCATCCCATGCGCGCTACTACAGCCTTACGGTCTCATAAACGCCACTGGCTTCAGAACCGGTCTCCGCTCTGAGAAATGAGTTTACCTCTATTGAAACAAAACAACCGCAGATCATGGAGGCTCTGGCCCCCAGTCTAACACCTAACTGACTTCACCCCTGCCTTGGGGCCGCCCCCTTCCCTTGATCCCATTTTCTAGTTTCTCACAGCTCAAGTGATCTTAAGATGAGGATAAGTGCTGGTCACTCTACGCTTTCCGCCTGTGTCCATGCCCTCTAATTGACTGTTTCATCACCCTGCCTCCTAGCATCTACCACTTCCCACTCTCCTTTTGGGAATGCTGCTGCCTCGGACTAACGCAACACCAACTAATACCTTCTCCTCCCTTTTTTCCCCCAAAGAAACCTACCCAACCATTGAACATGTGTCATTTAGGAAGGTGACAGACACTGGTGGGAAAAATATATCATGCCAAAGCAAATGAGTATCAGTCTAAATTTAAAGTCAACGACCTCAGCGGTGTGCTTCTTTAATCTCTGAGGCCAAAGTTTTAAATCATCTCACCCAGTACATTCTAATTTATAGAACTGGCAACAGCTATCAGAAGGAGACACCACCCGCTCTTTGCTACCGTGCCTATTTTCTTATTCGTGTCTTCCTCAGCATTTTAAAGACCGTTTATTCGTTTCTGCATGTATATGTGCATGTCCGAGTGTATGGATGTGCACCATGATGAACAGAAGCCCACAGAGGCCAGAAGCTGGCGTTGAATTCCCCAGAACTTGAGTTACACAAGGTTGTGAGCTGCCCAGTGTGAGTGCTAGGAGCTGAACCTAGGTTCTGGGCAAAACAGCAAGTGCTCCTAACTGTTCGGCCATCTCTCTAATCTGCTTCCTTGGCAATTTTTGTGTCGAGATGTTGGGTCAAGGCCCAGCTCCTCCTGCCCTCCCTGAGACACGGAACATTCTGCCTGTCTTCTCTGTCCTGCGCCTCGAGTTCTCTTCATCTTTACAGGATCTGCATAATATATTCCACCAACAAATACTTGAAAATTCCTGTTTCCAACCAATGTCTTCCTCGCTAACATTCCCACCCTTTCCCACTCTTCTGAAGATTCTTAAATTCGTGAGCTAGCCCTATTCCTCATTCCCCTACTCTATTTGTTTTAAGTTGGCATATGTTTCATGTGTATGTACAGGGAACAGTTTTGACTTATGTAAACACTGAGAAAGATCCAGTCAAGCTAATTAACATCCACACCACCTCACCAAGATACCAGCTTTGAGGCAGCAATCACGTTAAATATATATTAGCAATTTTAAAACCACATGTTATTATTAAATGTGGTTTCCACGCAGAGTAGCAGATTGTGAAAACTCACCAGTCTAGACTAACTGTCCCCAGTCTCTCCCCCTGATTCTGATAAAGCCTCTTCTACTCTCTAAGAGTGACTTTCTTAGACTACACATATAAGAGCACCCACAGTATTTATCTCTTCGTGCCTGACTTATGTCACCTATGCTCATGCCTTCCAGGCTCACCCAGATTGTGAATTCCGTCAGAATTTCTGTCTTTCCGTTCTGGGTAGCGTTACCTGATGTGTGTACAACATTTTCTGTCTCCAGTCACCCTGATGGACACTTATTCTCAGATCACTTTTCTTTGACTAGATCTGAGGAGGGAGGTTGCTCGATTAGACACTAATTATATTTTTAGGCTTATATAGTTACAGAGCCACCATATTATTCCAGTATGGCTGTAATTTAGATTCTACCAACAACTTATAAGCATTCATTTTCTTTGTCTTGTTGCCAATATTAGTTATAGTAATTGCTATAATTTGGGATGGAAACTTGAGTAGTTTCTATCATAACAGTGAACAAATTCAACAAATGAAAAAGTCATGAATATAGTATGCTTTCATTAACATAACTTCAGCACTCAAGATTGCATCCTACTGGAAGACCCGGTGCATCCAGCCTTTATGATTTGGGGGTAGGTGGTAGGTATGGTTTCACGAAGTCGACCACAAGTATGGGAAGATATCAGCCCTCTAGTCAGTTAGGGTTGCTTGGGAACAAGACACATCAGCAGGCCATCAGATATGATACAGACTAGTAAGAAACATGGATCATAAAAGATGAAGCTAGAGAGACAACTAGATGCCAACGAGTCCCCTTACATCACAGCAGAAAGGATTGCATGTAGTTTTATGTGACAAAAATCACTGCAGCCTTTGGGGCAGGAAGGGCTATCTCATGCTCATATTTCTCTGGGATAAAGTGTAAGACTCTAATGATTGCCTAAGAAACAGGTTAGTATCACACCTTACTAGTGTAAGGGAAAAACGGGAAGAATTCAGGGAATGTGTGGTTGGTGAAATCTGGAGCAGCTGGGCTAGGCTGGCTGTCAGCTGGGGGTCAGGTGAGCCATGAAGAGAGTCAAAATTAGTTTGATCCAGATTCCTCATTTGAGTGCAGAAGAGATAGGGGACTGACCTCCCATTAGGAATGCTGGAGCTCAGGGACAGCACTGAAGCCGTAAAAGGCATCTGGTATTGTCCTTCTGCCGCGTCTTAAAGGGATTCTGAAGGGATTTTCTTTCCCTTGTTCCTCCAGCCCTCCACTTGCATTACTGGCCTGAGTGAGTACTCCGCAGCTGGCCGTGTCCATCATTACAGTCAGGTCTGAGGATTCCTGGTTATACTTAGAGCCTGTGGCACTGCAGACACAAACAGTCTTTAGCGGACAACTCTATTGTAACAAACCACGCTTTAAAATGTAAACCCGGGAGCACTTTCCTCACATTGTCCAGAAGCGATCTTTCTTCCCGAGCCTGGATTAATCATGAGAGAGCTTGTCAACATTCCACTGTTACAGATGATCACCCTGGTTGCCTTCAGCGGGACTGAGAAACTTCCAAAAGGTTGGTCTGTACAATCTTTCCCTAAAGTGTGTGTGAGCTTCATGGTGACTGATTCATACTTGCGTGATGGAGGGGTAGAATGTCTGGAGAGAGAGAGAAGTCTATAGAGACTGGTTGGTTCTTCTCTGATGATTGTTCCCTTCTAAGCTCTACACAACCTGACATGTGCCGAGACCTCCCTTCTAGGGAGACGTTACCAGGTAGACCATGAGTTAACGAGATCGACTCTTTTTCTGTGTATGTCAGACACTGGGGTGTTCTAAATGAGTGATCAAAACCATTCCACACTGGGTTTGCCAAGAGTATACTCCACCCCACTTGCAGAAATCCAGAGTGTTTTGCTTCTGAGAAAAAGTCATTTCTACTTTCAGTTTTGGTTTTTACCAAACTCTTAGTGAACATTCTAGTAGCTAGAAATCAGACCCAGAGAAAGGCACACAGAAGAGGAGTGCAGATAAAAGCCCAGAGACAAAGATTCTCCGGAACTTTGCTACTGGGGTCGTGATTTGGCTTGGCAAGCAAGTGCACTAGGTTTTTTCTTTCAGTGCCTTTGGAATGTACCGGAAATAACACCCCTAAGGGGGAAAGCAACTTCAGAAAGTGACAAACACCTGTTGCAGCAGCAAGAACGTCCACAGAGCTGTGGTTCCTGGCGGAGAATTATCAAAGTTAGAATCAGGAAGAGTGGAAAAGACGTGATTTGCAAAGAGAAAGGAGCTTCAAAGCAAGGCATGAAGAAGTAGACTAAATGCTATCAGATGGCGCTAGGCTAAGTGTCTTACAACGGAGTTATGCAGAGTTCTAGATTTTAGTCAGATGAATTATTTCCCGTTTCCACTGGGTTGCCAAAGTACTGAAAAATTTTATCTAGAATAATTAATGAATGGCATTTGTATGTACATGGGAAACGCATCTTTACGTTTTATGGTTCACCTATAGTTCTGGGGCCACGAGGTCATGGATCTCAGGTAACAGATAGCACTCTTTCCAAACAATCTGATCCTACAGGTTTATTTTCTTGTTTATTTATTCAATTTTCCTGGGGCAAAGGGGTTGGTATCTTCTAATACTCTAAATAATTTACACCACAATGATACTTTAAGATATCTTTAGATAAAAAAGAATCTGGACCTTTTAAGATAACTAATAATAGCCCAAAGGACTTAACATTGGCTTCAGGTTATTTTAATACTTCCTGATCAAAACACGGATGTCCGGGAGAGCAATACCTGGCTGCTTGGACCTATGGATTCTAATCAGTCTTATTTATTTTAATCTATACAGGCAGTTACTGACAAGGGAGGAGGATACATGTTAAACCTCAGCTTGTTAAGAGCGGCACAGCTATTTTGAAGTTCTAAATCAACTGGGGGTACCCAAAACAATACTAACAAAACTCCACAGAACACCTCTGTATTTGTATGCTTATGTGGATTCTGGAGACAAATGATTCTTTGTTTTAGTCCCCAGCTATCCTAAGCCCCCAGTCAAATGCATACAATCATCTCTGTTTTGCAATCTTCAGACTGTCATGGCACAGGGTAACAACACCAAATATCCTGGCTTTTAAAGAAAACTACCAGAACACCAATTCAATGTGCTTTTTTTTTTTTTTTTAAAAAAAAAAACCATGTATTTGCTGCAAATTTTAAAAATCAAAACAATATTTCTCTTAACCTATTCTGTTTATTGTAAACATTGAAATTAGCATTGGGTTCATGTCAGCCTTATCCCCAAGCACTACCCCTGGGTGATTAGACATCTGTTCAATACACCAGATGAATTTTGAAAGTAAATAACATTATGAAAAGTGAAATCCTAAAGATTTTAAATACTGTACTATATGGCGTATTTTGATAGAAAAGAGCCATCTGAATGTGTTATTCTCTTACTATTGAAAACTGTGATGGCTTTGCTGAGCTTGCTTACAGCAGTAGCTAGTACAAGAGTTAGAGAGTTTACTTGTCCAAGTCCAGTGTGGAGACGGAAATCAAAGGACCTGCACACAATACACAGCTAGTGTTCAGTAGAGTAGATGGGTTTAGAATGGACAGTCTTAAAACGGGGCTGTTTAAGTGTTGGAAGAATATTAAAAGGTTCCTTCCTTCCCTCTGTACATGGAGATTAATAGTTTATTATTCTAACTTTAAATTAATCTAAATATCTGACATTCTGAGGCGAAGAGGTGATTGTCCTTCTAGATAATCTCAACTAGTGAGTTTTTTTTTTTTTAAATGGATTTGATTTCCTCACCTCAATTAGGAGAGTTTTGGAAATCATCATGCATGAAAGTGGCCAAAGTTTTATTAAATTTCCACAGTTATGTATTTTAAGAGCACTTGCTGATTTATCAAGGTGTGTTAAAGAGATGGTGGGGTGTTAAAAATTCTGCATGAGTAGAAGATTCACATGGGCAGAATTGGATTTCTTTAATATGCACAGGATTTCCCCCAAAACCCCATCTTCAAAATGACCCCATTTACTACCAAACACAGAGCATTTAATGTCTAACTAATTTCTCTTAGATAAGTGGAGAAGCCTTGTCTTTCAAATCACATGTACACAGACAGGGATAGGAGTCACAGATTCCACTCATGAGTCAGTCAGAGCTGACACAGCTGTTGTGAACCCCATCCAGGACAGCGAGTCCTGGGTGAGTGTTTCATACTGACACACATGGTCAGAGTTACTCATTGCATGTGCAGGAAAGCACGGTTGCTTTACGTCATTGCCCTTACGTGTGGAAGCAAAGAGTGGACATTTCATAATATCTCAAAAGATGAAGGACTCGAGGTCACTGAGGAGAGGTGAAGGAGATGTCAGCAGACTGATTCTCTCAGGTCCACGACAGGAGTACATGGGCCTAGTAGAGCCTCAAGCTAGGGCTATGAACAGTGGTTTAAGAGTGACTCCAACATGAACAATCCTTTTCCTGTGTCCAGCAAGCACTATGCGAACACAGAAGCAGTGAGAACAGCTGTTCAGATTTACTCAAGACTTGGGCTTTTCAGGGGCCATGCAGCTGAAGAACCCAAGTGTAGGGTTAATGGAGTGTCCCTCTCTGCCACAGGGCTCGGCCGCTTGGGGAGGTGGGATGTGGGAATTTTGACTGCATTTACCCCAGGCTGGGGCCTGGGAGAGTGTCCTATGGGAAGCCCTGGGACACCGCCCCGGGTGGGGGTGGGGGAGCGCAGTCTGAGATCCCAGGGACAGCCAGAGCCTGTGTGAAGGCTGGGGCTGTCTGGTTCTCAGGTTTTTGGGTACCCAGGCACTGCTGGATGTCACAGAAGAGCTGAGAACTGAGTGGGGGCCTAAGGGCTGGATCTAGCCTGGGGCTGTGGGGGAAAAGAGGGGAGGAGCCCAGCTGGGTCCCTGAGAGGAGAGAGTCCTTGACTTGTTGGCAGGCAGCTGGGCTTAGTGGTCACAGTGGCTGGGAGCGCTCAGAGCCCTTCTGCTGTAGATTAGGCTCTTTAGGCAAAGGCCTGCTCCATTGCTCCCCACAGTGGATCCAGATGAAAAGAGACAGTCTATGGTTTTAAGACAAGAGTAGATGAATAAAACCATACCCCAATTCTCAGGGCGGGCCTGAGGTTAAATATCTTTTGCAGGGAGGAGTGTCTGGAAGGGGAATTTATTGGCTAAGCCTCCAGGCCTTTAGGTACCTCATTAAAATGGAGATCTGTCTTGAGGCTATGTGATCTGTGGTCATGTCCTCTACCTGTGGAGGGGTTTGGGGCATTGCCCTATGTGACTGAAGGCCACAAATCTGTGAAGGGCTACGGCCTCATGCCAGGAGCCTGGTGTCCAGGAGCATGGCAAAATGCCTTCCGTCCCTTCAGGGTCACCGGGGCTTCAAGCCTGTGCTGACCAGAAACCAGGCTGCCTTTCAGGGTGCTACACCCAAGGATACAGAATCTGAAGTTATTTGAAAATACCTCATATTAGAGGTCAGACAATGAAGATGTAAAGCAAGGATACTGAAGGCTTGAGCAGGTGTTACTGTTAGTTTTCCTTTCTTGACCCCAGCATCTTGCTGCATATCGTTAAAGAAAGTACTTAGTCTCTGCCTCGGCTTCCTTGTGGAGTGAAGCAATGCCATTAGTGTCACACTAAGGATTACCCATGGTTGCTGTGAGGGTCATAGGTAGCATGCTTTACCTGGGTCCTTATGGGACTGTGGCTTAAGATCTCCAAGGGATGTGGACTCAGAGATTCTCGAGAGCTACACATAACTCCTGTGAAAATCCACCCCTGATGGGGAGAATCGAGAGTGCATTCAGTTTCAAGAAATTTATGACACAGCTTTAAAAATGGTCGCCCCCATGGAGGGAGCAAGAGCGTCAATGGGCCTGAAACACCACCCCCCCCCCGTCCTCCTGGAGTTCGGACCACCAACCAAAGAATACACATCTATTGACCCATGGTTCGGACTACATACGTGGCAGAGGATGACCTCCATGGCCATCAGGGAGAAAGGAGAGGCCCTTGGGCCTGAGGGTGCTAGAGGCCCCAGTAAAGGGGAATGTCAAGTTGGGAATATGGGGATGGGTGGACGGGTAGGTGGGAGGAGGAATTCCCTCACAGAGGCGGGGAGGGGGAGGGTATAGGGGGTTTCCAAAGAGGAGACCCAGAAAAGGGGAAACATTGGAAATGTAAATAAAGTATCAAAAATAAATAAATTAATTAATTAAAAAAAAAGCCAAAAAAAAAAAAAAATGGTCACATGTCAATATCGGTAAATCTTACAAATTACAGAGACATCGTGACAAAAACTTTCATTTTACCGCAATTAAATGAGCCAGCTATTAGGATATGTCAGACGATGATCAATACCTGTTACTCTCTTTGGTGAATCTGAAAAATTTCCAATACCAAAATGCTTTCTTAGACTGAAAGAAGAACCAATGCTGTATTGATAATAATTAGAAAACATGAAGTTTTAAGGTCTTGGCATTTATTTTCTTTTTAAAACACAATGCACCTGGCTCCTTTGCATTTGGTCACGGCTATCAGTAAGTGTTCAACCAGAAGTGGGAGTGTCTGCAGCGCCATGTTCTAGGCCTATAAAGGACAAATGAAGGTAATACCATACCATACTCATCAACAGCTAGAATTCAAGTTACGTCTTCTGTGGTTCCAAAAAGGGCTGTGTGTGTCCTCGTGTGCTTGTTGTTCATGTGGTTCTTGGATCAGGAGAAGAGACAGAGCTCCAGTTTAGACAGGCTCTGGCTGGGATGAAAGCCGGGAGCTAGAGGTGAGTAAACAGGAAGAGATCTGTCATGTCCTCAGTCAGCCAGGCAACTGTGTCAGTGAACATTTCAAAGGGAATTTGGGTAGCTTTGGAAGATCAGTTAAGTGGATCTGAAAAATTATATTCTGCTCCTAGAAATTAATATATTGATTAATATTAATATTTAAGCCATTTTCTGTGCATAACCATGACTGTAAGACACAGTTTATCTTAGGGCTTAGATCTCTCTCTCTGTCTCTCTCTCTCTCTCTGTCTCTTTCTCTCTGATTCTGTATGTGCGTGCATGTTTTCATGTGTGTGTGTGTGTGTGTGTGTGTGTGTGTGTGTGTGTGCATGTGTAAGTGCAGATATGTGGAAGCCAAGGCATTTGTGTGGAAATCTCTCCTTTACATTGTGTAATGCAGGTTAGCTGGCCTATAAGCTCCCAGTGACTCTCCTGTCTCCACCTCCCATCTACCCATGAGAATATGGGAATTACAGACATATCCACCATGCTCAGCTTCATGTTTGTTTTGGAGATCAGAATTCATATCCTCATGCTTGCACACCGAGGGCTTTACCCACTGAGTCATCTCTCCAGCCCCAAGACAGAACCTCTAAGCCAACCTTAACACTAAAAACTATCTTCTTCACTTCCTATTTTTGTGATGGTTTCAAAAATTATTTAGCTACCATTAGCCCTTGTGTCATTTGCAAATACTTAATCATATTTAACTCTTGTTTTGATAAATAAGATAATAGAGATGAAGTATGAGGTGGACTACATTGTTCTTGAACAATTTTAGGTGCTGGTGTTATTAAAACCAGAGTCGGCCATCACTGAAGACTGTCACATCACTGAGCATTGTGAGAAGGTATTACCACGACACTGCTCTAAGGGACACTTCCCAGATTTCTCTGTGTCTAAGATTTTCGAGATTTTGCTGAGTCTGTCTTACTTCTTTGATCCTAATTGTTCTCAGAGGAGTGTGTGTGTCACTGTTACCTCTGCATTTCAGTCTCTGTGTGGAGTAAAAGAAACTAATGGATAAAGCTTATTTTTAAAACAAAAAATTACGTGTGGTAGTTAAGATTTATTGTGAAAAGACAAAGTAGTCAAATGAAGCAGGAAAAGGTACTTCTGCTTCCAAGACGGTTGGCTTTCCATATTTTTTCTGTGTTGTTCTGTGCCTGGCGTGTTCACTTTTCATGAAAGCCTGGATACTTTTTATTACTGGTAGCCTTCAAAGCACTATTTGTAATAATCACATCCTGTCCTGGTTACCAGACAGTGCGCTGAAATATGTTTAACATCCACCTTTCTGAGAAAAATAAAAACTCTGCTGATTCATCTCCTTCTGCTGTAAAAAGACTGTAAACCACATCCAGTTTCAAATGACCAACAAATCCTGGAAATGGAGTCAAGAAACAGCATACACAGCATCACATAACGAACTGTTGTGGACCATCTTTACGACCAAAGTGATCACAGAACATAGATACAGTGTAGTTAAAAAGCAAGTGACTTGCGCATGCGTGCGTGTGTGCGTGCATGCGTGGGTGTCTGTGTGCGTGGCGCACTGTCCATGTGCCTCTCTCACTTGCCCTTCACCTTGTCTTTTGAGACATGCTGAATCAGCAGCTCACTACTAGCTCTGCCTCACTGGCTGACCAGTGTGCCTCAGGGATTCTCCCATCTCTGCCTCTCTAACGCTGGAATTACAGGCATGTGCTCTTGTATCTAGCTGTCTGACCTCGGTCCTAGAGGACGAAACTTAAAGTATCTCTCCAGTCTAGATGTAATTGATTTTTTAAAGCAGGATTAGTAATAAACATTAATATAACTTATATAAATTCATGCAATAGTTTATCAATAACAGCTACTTAACAATTACTCACAAAATTACTGGAAAAATAAAAAAAGAACAATTCATTCTTGGCAGTGCAGACCAACTCCAGCAGACCATAGCAAGAAGGCAAAACCACCCATGCCCTTGCGTTATTCAATTAGCGCAGCTGGGAGGGATGCCGATGTACCTTTCTATGTGTGTGATCACTCACTTGTAATAGATTATAAAGTATCAATAATTACTTAATTTTTTTGTAGAGATAGAGACACAGCTCAGCAGTATAGAGCACTTCCTACTGCCCTAGAGGTCTTGGGTTCAGTTTCCAGAACTCATGTTGGATGGCTCACAGTGACCTGTAATCCAGCTCCATAGGTTAAGACATTGTTCTTCCCACCCAGTCCTAGACAACCATTGATATGTTTCTTTGCTCTGTTGGTTTTTAAATTATAGCTGTTTTACGCATAGCATTCTGTTAACACGATCATCTGTGTTTATTTCCTTATACTTTGTTTTTTTCTTTCCATGTTTCCTTCTTGTCATAGACTCTAACACCTCCCTTATTTTCATTGCCAAGTAATATTCCACTGTACATGTATACTAATTTTGCTTTTCCATCTGTTGGTGGGCACCTAGCTGGCTTTAACAATAGCGTGCTGCTACAAATAGAGATGCGCAAATATTTGAGTATTTGAGTCTCTGCTTTCAGTTCTCTTAAATACATGCCCAGAAGTGGAGCTGTTGACCTTAATTCTCTTCCTGTTTCTTTCTGAGGAACCTCCATACACTTTTACCCAGAGACCACCATTTTAATTCTTACCCACAATGCACAGGGTTCTAATCTATCAACATCCTCACCAACATTTGTTATTTATCTTTATAGCTACCCCAGTGAATATAGCTTTAATTTACATTTTAATTTCTCTTTAAAAAATTGTGTGTTTCTGTATGACTTGGTGCATAGTTGCACATCTACACACACACACACACACACACACACACACACACACACACACACACGTGTAGAGGTCAGAGGTTGACATGAGGTGTCTCCCTTGTTTGCTTTCCACTATATTTTATTTGCTGACTCAGCTTGTCAGGCTGCTACAATCTCCTGTCTCTGAAACACTGATATTACAGACAGGTCCTCCCATGCTCAGTGGGCATTGGAAAAGCAGTACTCATTCAGCTGCGTCTTAGCTTCTGGCTGATAAAGTGATAAACAGTGCTCTTGAAAGTTCTCCGTTATTTCTGCTCTGTTTAGCCCCTGTCATCACGACGCCTCTTGAAACTGTAGATGCCTTAGTTGAAGAGGTAGCAACTTTCATGTGTGCCGTGGAATCCTACCCTCAGCCTGAGATTTCTTGGACCAGAAATAAAATTCTCATCAAGTAAGTATTCTGTCTCACCCCTCTCTGCTTTATCCGTTTCTTTCCTCGGAAATGTGCCTATACCTGTTGGCGGTACTAAAGCTCACCTTCTAGAATATGTAAACTGAACATGTATCCATTTTGTAAATGGAAGTTGTGAAGTCTGGGGAAAAACACTGATTTATCTGGCATGGGGAAGGCCAGATGGGAATCTTGAAGGTTCTCTGAGATTGGGTTCCATGGAATCTAAGACTGCAGGCACAGGACCCAGGGCACACAGAGGAGCTGAAACAGATTCTCAAACAAATACAATTCCCGTTTGGCAGATAAAGGTTCTGCTTTTCTTCCCTTGTTACAATAGTTACCTCACCAAAAATGCTCCTTAGAGAAATCTAAAACAAAGTAGCTGGAGGCTTTCTAGCAGGCGACGTGGTTTGCACTGAGGCTGACTGCTCAGTGTGCATGAGCCGTGATGATCGAATTGCTAAGACTAGGTGGTTTATAAGTCACAGGGAATTACTTCCCAGCCCAGTGGGGCTGAGCAGTCCCAAGTTCAAGAGACCAACAGGATATGTTCAGGGGGTAGGGCTTTCTTTTTTGTTCACAGGTGCCCATTTTTCCCCAGTCTCTTCACATGAAGGAATGGCATGAAAGTACTCTCTTAGCTCTCTTCTATAGGGACATTGGTCCCACTCACAAGAGTTCGTTTCATGACCTATTCACCTTCCAAAGGCCACAGGTCAAATCCTATCATATCTGACATCAGGCTTGTCATGTATTCTGGGGGGATATGTGAACATTTCATCTACAACAAGTACTTAACCTGGTGTCCATAGACTGGAACCCATGAACTTGGAGGGGAGACAGGACACACATATTTTTGCTGCCTCTGACTGGAATGGTTTTCCTGCTGTGGCACACTGAAATGCTGTGGGGAATCACAGTGTGCCACAGCCTTCAGAATCTCTGCCAGGCAAGCTCTCTCAGAAGCTCCAGGACAGGACAGCCCACAAACAATCGAAAGACTGGAAAACATCCTTAATATCGTTTGCAATTTGGATAGACTGAGACGTTTCCAACTCATGAAGCCTGAATTTTTGTTTTTACTCGACAGTACTTTTTCTTCTTTTATGAGTAACCTTTGAAAGACTTAGTTTAGTTTTATTTTATGTGTATGGGTACTTTGCTTGCATGTATGTATGTACACTTCATGCCTGCATGATGTCCAAGGAGTCCACAAGAGAGGGCTGAATCCCCTGGATTTGGAGTCACAGATGGCTACAGGTTCAGGAAACAAAACCCAATACCAGGTCATCTGTAAGAGCAGCCAGTTTGCTTCAGCACTGAGCCAGCTCACCGGTCCCGGAAGTACTTTAAGCTACCTTTCTCGAATTTTACTACAAACTCCCAAAGACCACCAGACATAGTTTCAACACTGTGTCTGGAATTTTCCTAGCTAATTGTGAGTCCATTGTTCATAAGATCTGAATTCCAAATAAGTATGAGGCATCATTTAGCTGAACCCTCTGCTACTGTTTGGCACGGACCGCCTTTCTGTCATTTTTTTTTTCAGGCAACATCTTAGCCTCTACAAGTAGAGGAAGTAACATTCATATTTACATCGATAGTCTCTTCAAGTCAGCTGTCAGTTAATGATAATATTCATTCTCATGGCTGATTCAGCATCTCCCCACTAGGTCTCTTAGCTCTTTCTAAGACTCCAGGAGCTATCATTAACACACATGTTTCAGCTGACAGTCTCAAGACATCAAAGCTTTTGATTTTTTTTTTAATCATGTTCCTCAAAATGGGAACAGAAAGTAATAAAAGATAAGCATAATGAAAGCTTATTATATACGTGCGTGGAAGTGGCATATTGAAACCTTTTATTTTCATACAGTTAACATGTTTGTAAAGTACAAAGAATGACTACAATTTAAAAACACAAAGGTAATTTGAGCAGTTCTATTTAAGGTATTTATTCAGTCATTAACAGCTTCAACAAAATGAAAATAAGATTCTGTAAAATGTATATTTAGTTAATTATAAACTATGAACTCAGTGCTTGTATTCTATTTATTAAAATTTGATAACATTCATGATTATTAAATAAATTATTAAGTAATTTATTTAATAACCATGACTTCCCTGGGCTGGGGGCCACTCTTTAGTCAATAATGGCCTTTCCTTGCAAGCATGAGACCTGAGTGCAATCCCCAGAATGCACACACATAAGGAAGTTGGATATGGTAGTGGGTGCTGGTCATCCCACCTCTAGAGAGGCAGAGGCAGACACATCAGTATGGCTTGCTGGTCAGACAGCCTTGTATACTCTGCAAGTTCAGAATGGCATGCAACCACACACAATCGCACACTTTCCTGTGTAAATGTTACACTCGTTCTCAGCAGCAGCCATCACCTCATAGAAAGTTTTGTACAACTTAGTGGTGCTTTGATTATGGAGCCCAGAGAGATCAGAATATAAAGTAGCTTAATTTTACTATACTAAGCAAGGCTACCCAACTTTTCAAAACACGCATTTTTTCTAACGCTTTTTCTGCTTCCTCACGAACTGGTCATCCATTTTATCCATTAATCAAAGACGTGTATATGTGCATATGTGTGTTTGCATGTGCATATGTGTGTGTGTGTATCTGTGTGTTTGTGTATGTGTGTATGAGTATGTGATTGTATATGTGTGTATGTGTGTGTGTGTGTGTGTGTGTGTAAATCACAGAGGATGCACTGACCTCCCCCCCCCTTTGCTCTGTGACCTGCAGACTGTTTGACACCCGTTACAGCATCCGGGAGAATGGTCAGCTCCTCACCATCCTGAGCGTGGAAGACAGTGATGATGGCATCTACTGCTGCATAGCCAACAACGGAGTGGGAGGGGCCGTGGAGAGCTGCGGCGCCCTGCAAGTGAAGATGAGTGAGTAGGGACAAGCATGCTCTATGGTTTTAAAGTTGTCTCCGCGCAACCTGGAACAGCCGTTAGCAGAGAGCTCTGATGACCTGGCAGCAGAGGCACACGCTCAAGCACAGAGTCCCACCTCCAGGGCCAGCCTGTCCCGAGTCCCTTCTTCCTGCCGCCACGGCCACCCTAGGGCAAGCCTGTGGGTCTCTCCTCTCCCATTTGTTTGTGACCTTCGCACAGCTCTTGATTATATTTGGGACTTCCTTCTGAGATCACGGGGCATTTTTTTTTTAAAGATTCATTTTTATTTTGCTTATTTATACGCCTAAGTGTGCTGTGTGTGTTCAGGTATCCACAGAGACCAGACGAGGGCATCCTATCCCTTGGAGCTGGAGTTAGAGGTTATTGTGCGCCACCTGATATGGCTGCGGGGAACCAGATACTGGTCCTCTGGAGAGGCGGGAGGTGCTCTTAACTGCTGTGCCACCTGTACAGCTCTTACTGTGCATTCAGAAAGCATAGTTCCATTACAGACACTCCTTTTAATTCTCTCTTCTTTTTGAAGATAGTTGTATTTGCTTTATTTAAAGTTGTTTTGTGCTGAGTGGCTTCCTACTTTAATGGAGGATGTTACAGTTCCCCACCTTGTTACGCAGGTTTAGCTATAACTGGGAACAAGTCTCCTATCCTCTGACGCCACTTTTAAGCCATTATTCTTGTATTGCTGTGCAAACTCTCTTCTCTCATGTAGGTTTCTGATGTTCTGATCATCCTCTTCTCTAATCCCAGCAAGCACTTGCTCCTGGATGCTCTGATACGCATCGGACAGTCTGATTGCATTCTCAGTATCTTTCCATTGTCTTTATCTGCCATCATTCCAGAGGGCTTTAATAACCAGGAGATGGAGTCACTAGCTACTCCAACCTCACAAGTCCTCACCTGCAAAGCTCCAGTGTTATTTATCTGAACTCTTTGCCAATTTCCAAAATCAAGGGTCAATAGTGGGCTGACCGTGCCATGCACTGGCAGTAGGCCAGTTACAAAGTCACAACTTCTAATGTGTCACTTTCTGGTTGTGGACACTTTTGCCCAGCTTCATGGATGTGGGAAACTTTTCCACAGTCATGGCTTGCCTCTGTGGAGTAGGCAGAAATTTGCTGTCTCTTTTCAGGTAAGAGTAGCACCAGCATCTCCTAGTCTCATGACACATTGTACTGTAGGTGCCTGCTGTTGGTAACACTGTCAGTCTTGCAATAATGAGTTTTCTTCTTACTAATAAGAAGCTAACATGTTGTCATCTGAAGGAATCTGAGTCTACTGGAGACTCTGATTCTAGTTCTTCATTTCTTCCCCACTATTTCCTATCTTTTACTGTTGTCTTATTGGAAGAAATCAATATGTACCTTTTTTTTTTTCAGAGTATACATAGGTGTTTTCTGAGTCTTTTGCAAGACTGAAACGCTTCGTTTGGCCTTTCTGTTGGGTAGAAATTTTGCTAGTTATGTCCACAGCCTTAGCTCATTCCTTCAGCTCGCAGGAGAAAATTCTTAGCTAACATATAACAACACGCTTAGGTTATAGATGAAAAATTTTTTCATTTCCTTATAAGTAAATCTCAGATTTACCTACTTTAAATTCTAGCATATTCTATTATTTTCAGAGTTCACATTTTATTTTTACAAATCCACCAGAATATGTCTTTATTTTCACATTCCTGTTCTGCTTTAGTATCTTTTGTATCTAGATACCAAAAGAGTTTTTTAAATGAAAATTTCTCTATTAATCCTCTTTCCTTTTTTTCTGTTATTTTATTTTCTTTTAATATATATTTTTTAATTTAATTTTAATTTTTTGATACTTTATTTACATTTCCAATGTTTCCCCCTTTCTAGGACTCCTCTTTGGAAACCACCTATCCCCTCCCCCACCTCTATGAGGGAATTCTACCTCCCACCCGCCCGCCCACTCATTCCTATATTCCCACCTTGACATTCCCCTTTACTGGGGACTCTCCTCCCCCTGATTGCCAACAAGGCCCTCCTTTGCCACATATGTGGTCTGAACCATGGGTCCCTCCATGTGTATTCTTTGGTTGGTGGTCCAGCCTCCATGAGGACCAGGGAGGTCAGGCCAGATGACACTGTTGCTCCCTCCATGGGGCTGCAGACTCCCTCATCTCCTTCAGTCCCTTCTCCAACTCCTCCATCTGGGATCTTACTCTCAGTCCAGCAGTTACTATAAAGCGAAACTTGGGTATTCCAAACGTTTCGGCTAATATCCACTTATCAGTGA
>CM052702.1:58902681-58929568 GCA_028551405.1 Uromys caudimaculatus | reverse complement strand
AAGAATACACATCTATTGACCCATGGTTTGGACTACATATGAGGCAGAGGAATCACCTCGATGGCCATCAGGGAGAAAGGAGAGGACTTTGGGCCTGAGGGTGCTAGAGGCCCCAGTAAAGGGGAATGTCAAGGTGGGAATATGGGAATGGGTGGGCGGGTAGGTGGGAGGAGGAATTCCCTCACAGAGGCGGGGAGGGTGAGGGGATAGGGGGTTTCCAAAGAGGAGACCCAGGAAAGGGGAAACATTGGAAATGTAAATAAAGTATCAAAAATAAAAAAAAATAATAAAATAAAATAAATAAATATTTAAAAAAAAAACAAAAAACAAAAAACCCAAAAAACAAACAAAAAAAAACCCAATAATTCTCAAACCTATCCATCTTGCTAATCAAGGCAGATCCAGCTAATGTATTAGTACTAATGCACAATGAACTTGTCAATAGTCAATAAGAGCCTTGTGGTGGTTTGAATGAGGGTGCCCCTAACAGCTTCATATATTTGAATGTTTGGTTCCCAGCTGGTAGGCTGTTTGGGAAGAACTGGGAAGTATGGTCTTAATGGAGGGGGTGTGGCCTTGGAGAGGGTGTGTCACTAGGGGGTGGGTTTTGAGGTTTCAAAAGCCTCCACCAGGCCTAGTCTTGCTCTTTCTACCTCCTGCCTGCAGATCGGGATGGAAGCTCTCAGCTACTGCTCCAGCACTGGGCCTTCCTGCCTGCCACCATGCTCCCTGCCATGATAATTGTGGACTCAGCCTTTGAGTAAGCAAGTTCCCAATCAAATGGGTCCTTTTATAGGTAGCCATGGTCATGGGTTTCTCTTCACAGCAACAGAACAGTGGCTAAGTTTCACCTTAGCAACTCTGACATCCATTCGACAGCCTTACAAAGGCCTTGGGTCACAGTTGTTATAATTGCCCTACATAACACATTTTGATTTTTATGGAAAGTTTAGGCATACTTATGTATTTGCAGTCTCCTGTCCCCTCACTAGCTCCAAATATTAGTAAGCAGTGATTTTTGTACCTCACCAGCCTGGTTCCTTCTGTATGCAGAGGTCCACTGATGCCTCCAGTCACCTAGTAAGGAAGACTGCTTTTTTAGAATTCTCAGCTGTATGTCCATTCACTTTACTGACAAGGTAGGTGTGAATCTGGATTGGGAGTAGATCTTGGACTGACGGAGCAGCCAGCTCAGTTGGTTGAGTCCTTGCCTGGTATGCATGAAGACTTGGATTCCATCGCCACCACAGCATCAAGCTAAGATGATCATGACACAGACTTACAATCTGAGCATTCAGGAGGAGGCAGGGGGATCAGAAGTTCAAGGTCCTTGACAGTATAGTGAGTTTGAGGCCAAGAATATGCCTAGCCTTCTCTCTCAAAGACAGGCAGACAGGCAGACAGACAGACAGACATACAAGCAGACAGACAGGCAGAGACAGGGGCAGAGAGTAGGCTTGTGCAAACACACACACACACACACACACACACACACACACACACACACACACACACACACACACACACACACAGTATTAATACAACATTGAGGCCTGGTCTGTGTTTATGGCCTATAAGCAGAATTTACTATTAAGCATCTTGATCAGCTCTGTGGAATTGTTCTCTTTTAAAAGCATACAATGCTGGGGTTGGACAGATGCATCAGGGGTTAAGAGCAGTGGCTGCTCTCCCATAATACCCAGGTTCAACTCCCACCACCCAGCTCACAGCCATCTGTCACTCCAATGCCAGGAAACCCATTGCCTTCTGGACTTCTCAACATCAGGCACTCGTGTGGTGCAGAGTCGCACATGTAGCTAAAACGTACATGCACATAAAATATGTGAATAATAAATAAATAAAAACCACACGATGCTGTAAGCAGGTGAGGTTGAGCCTTGACATTCCTAATCCAGGGCCTGACAGGTAGGCTAGGCCAGGAGGGATGGAGCAGTAGGATATGATCGCCTCCATGAGGAATTTCCTCATGTATGTGGCTCCCCAGCAGGGCAGTCTGATGATCACAAAGCAGCCGGGCAGCACACGTAGACTGGAAATTATATGAAAACACATGACATGAAGAATCTGGTTGCTGTTTCTTGGCCAGGAGAAGTATAAGAGTTGGCTTGATTGGACGTAAAAGTCCTACTTGTTAAGAACAAGTTGGGTCATGGTGACTGAGCATAGCTAGAACATAAAACTTACTTTGGAGTACAAGAAGATCTTGTAGTCACAATGTGTCCTTAAGCCTAGGCTACTCAGCCTCTGTGAATGCTGATGTAATTGTAAACATGTCTAACTCCATTTCTAGCAAGTCTTGATCATAAGGGGACTTATGTCAAAACTGGTACTGCCTTCATGGTCATTTCTGTTACATCTTTAATACTATCCAAGAATATTTGTGAAATAAACAGAACTGTTTCATGAAAGTCAGCATACACTCACAATGACATTTAAGTTCAGATAAACAGTCTATATTTGTAACTATTGATGAAGTAAAATGTTTTTCAGTAATAGTTGAAAACATATTAAAATGTATTATGTACAAATAAGTTTGGGAGAATTTGGAGAACCCAAGGAAGTGGTAGTAATAAAAACTGAGACCTCCCAATATATGTTCTAGAGATAAGCATCGGGATGAGAACAAATGGGCTACATAAATCTGGAAACAACTTCCATATGTGAACTTCATATTTTCCATACCCTTAAAAAAAAGTGAAGAAAAAGTACCCCTGAACTATCTCACAGTAATGAGGAAAATATTTCGGAAGAATGCTAAGTCTTGAATCTGAAAAATCCCTCTAGTGGTTGACCATTTGGTCCCCAGTTGGTGGCACTGGTTTGGGACGTTGTGGATCTTTGAGGCACAGACCATAGTGGGCCTTAATTCTAATCCACACTTCCTGCTTCTTAGTCTACCAGGATGTGAACGGGCTGAGCGAACAGTTCCCACTGCCATCAAGTAAGTCCATGGTTCCTTCTTCCCCATTGTGATGGATTAAAACTACTGGGTCTAAAGAATGGATCCTGATTCTAGCAGCTACTCCCAGCAGCAGATACAGAGAGCAAAACAGTCTGAAAAGTTTTGAGACTAGGAAGGAGACCACAGACTCTGAAGTGGACTGCAAATGACTCCCGACCAAAGAAAATGACCTTAGGTGTGAAATACTGAAAAGAAGTGTTGACAGTAAGGACTTAGTAATGGGCACCGGGTGAGAGGAGTCAATTGTGAGAGCATGTCTTTCAGAGAGATAAAGGATAAAGAGATGGAAAAGATACTCTAGTTGGAAATTCCCTGAGAATGAGAAAAAGAAGCAAAACCTGGGGCTTAGGAACCAGAAGTGGAAGTCAATGAATCAGAGAACGCACATCCCTCTCCACCCTCTAAAGAAAGGCAAAAGCCAGCCAGGAGGAGGTTGTCCCTTAGACTTCCCTCCAGGGAATATAGAGTGACTAAAGAAAACACTACAAAGAGGAGAGTTTATAGATTTTTATTGATGTGCTCATAAATTTTGGGGTTATTTGACTACTGTATCCATTTTTTGTATATGCAGATTGTTTTCAAAATATGGTAAAGAACAGTTATTTCAGGGATAATTTTTACTGTGGTGATTTGAATCGGTTTGGCCCCCATAAATTTATGTTCTTGAATGGTTGGCCCATAGGGAGTAGCACTAATAGGAGGTATGGCCTTGTTGGAGTAGGTGTGGCCTTGTTGGAGGAAGTGTGTCACTGTGAAGATGGGCTTTGAGGTCTCTTATACTCAAACTATGCCCAGACTGACAGTCTCCTCTTAGGTGCCTTCTGATCAAAATTTAGGTAGACTCTTGGCTCCCTCAGCACCATGTCTGCCTGCAGGCTACCACGTTTCCTGCCATGATGATAATGGACTAAACCTCAGAACCTGTAAGGCAACCCCAATCAAATGTTTGGCTTTGTAAGAGTTGCCTTAGTCATGGTGTCTGTTCACAGAAACCCATGACTATGACATTTACTAAAGCTTTTCCCTGTCACTTTAAGATAGTTCTACTTTATGAACACTAAGGCATAGTTCTAAATCTACAATTCAATGAGCTTTGAACACATTCACAAATGTGTAAGCAACCAAGAGTCAAGAAACAGGACTCCTATCACCACTGGTGTTGGCAACGGACCGCCAAACCAGTGACAGCACGACCCGCCCACCTGTTGCCAAGGCAACAGCCACCATATTCCCAGAATCCACTTGGCCCACAGCCCACCTTTACCTGCGGCTATGTGACTCTCTATATGTAACCAGAAGACCCCTCTGATCTTTCTCTTTTTCCTCTCTCTTTTCCCTTTCTCTTCTCGCCGCTACCTTGCCCCCCCTTCCAATAAACCTCCACGTGGAACTGTTTGGCCTGGTGTGGTTTCTGGAACTGTGCGACCATCCCCGCCGATTATAACGCCGCACGTTTCCGACCATTTCATCATTTTTACAAGATTAGCAAGGAAACTGCCAACTCTCCTACGACTGGACAGACATCCCCCACCCCCATTCTTCTAGGTTCCCCAGAGACACGTCGCCCCCAATGCCAGTATGAAGCAGTCAGATATTACGATGACCCTATTCCTGCTTTACCATTGTATATTTCTAATTTTTCTTTTTAATTAAACCAAAACGGGGGAATGTTAGCATTCTGTCTAAACTCCACCCCACAGTTGCCTGGCAACAGCCAGGTAGCTCTGGCCCACTATAAAAGGGGCTGCTTGCCCCTCCTCTCCCTCTTATCTCTTTCTCTTGCCTCTCTCCTACATCTCTTACCTCTTACCCCTCCCCATTGCCTTACCCCCACACCTACCCCCCCAACCCCATAGAACATATTTATCTCTATATATCTTTATAAACACATCAACTGGGAAGTTTCTGATGACTCTCATGATTGATACTCTGCCCCCAGGCTAAACCCCAGGCAACCATTCTCCTGCTCCCTGTGGTGGTACCGTGGTCTTCGATGCAATGAGATAGAAATGTGAGCAATGCCTGTGGAGACCACTGTGTCTAGGTTCTTTCTCTTAGTGAAGTATGCTTCTGGCAATCACATACGTAACTGGGAGCAATCAGAGTGCACTGTTTCACTTAAGTATTTTTGTAACATGAGAAAGTCAAGTTAGTGCAAATAAATATTAAATGAGCATTCTATTATACAAATTTAGTATCAGCATAAATTACTACCTAAACTAATGTTTGTTAGATTTAAATATTCTTTTGCTGGTGATAAGTCTATAGGCGACAGAGTTATAGTTATGAGACATTTTATATTTTTTTCAAAGCGTATAATGAAATAAGAAGTAGGTAAAATATTATTAGAGAAAAACAATGCTTAAATGTGTCTATGTTTTATATATATTCTATATGTATTCACAAATGATTTAAATATGGACATCAACTCCCACTATACCTATTGAGAACGAGAAAGATAAATTGCTAATTTTTGTGAAGGACAAATGGGACATACTGAATAAGAAAAGAAATTAAGCTGTAAGACTCTGCAAGGTTGGGATGTAAGGCAGCCTAGGGAGGAACTGAGAAACTTCCCTGCTAAAGCAAAACAGCATCCAGAGGACTTCATAAACAAGAGCAGACATAATAACTCAGCTACAAGGACTCAGTTCAACATCAGTGCCTACATTTCTTCAGTGAGATCTGAATCACAGAAAAGCTGAGAGTAGATAAAAGCCAATGTTCGGAAAGTTTGTTCTCAAACCCAGATGAAAGACCAAAGGAATTCAGCGTGTGACTCTCCTAGATCCAGGCCGACAGACATACAGTTCTGACTCCAGCTTGCAAAAGATACTTGATGAAGCTTACTGTTAAGAAAACATCTTCCTACGGTACAACCCTGAGAGTTTAGATGTGAAGATTATGAAAACTGAACTAACCCTAGTATTCATAAAATTCATAAAATTATGAATGAATGAAATATTATTTATGCGACTTCTTAAAGCTAAAGAGCACATGAGAAAACCAACACCGTCATTCACTTTGTATGCGCAGTTTGTGTCTTTTGGCAGCTTCTATTATTTAAGAAATTTGGCCTTCTAAAATGGGAGGAGATGGGATATACCTGACCTCAGGGACTGCTCTTGAATTAGAAAGATCATATCGGAGAGGAAAAGCACAAAACTCTTCCCAGGGAAAACACCAGTGGTACAAACCACAGCATTTATTCTCCCACAAACAAGAACTTGCTTTTTATTTTGTTTTACTTAGTTTATTTTGTTTACTTCCTTTTCCATTTTCCCCCATTTCTTTTGAAGTCTTTCGGCGCCTAGCTAATTGACCACTGGAGGGCAGCAAAGACAAGATTTTAATAAACCAGTTCTCATTCATCACCTAACAGACTGACTGACATAAGTGCACACTTTGCTCTTGCACAACTTATTACCTGGTGTCTTCTGGATTCCAGAACATCAAGGCATGTTTCCAAGGGTGTGCCTTCGAGTAAGAGAGACAGAAGTAAATAACCAATGTTTCCAAGGGTGTGCCTTTGAGTAAGAGAGACAGAGAAGTAAATAGCCACTTCTGTTGGGAGACCTAAGGTGGAAGATGGAAGTGTTCTCAGGGTCAAAGGGACTCCCCCACCAGCCTTTGTGTCCTAGAGACTTTTCTAAGAAGACATTCAGGGCTGGAATGAGAGGGTACGGAGGAGCTGGGGATGAACCACTGAGATGAGAGCAAACTCTGGGCAGAGCAGAAAGGATGAAAACCCCAGAATCTTGGAGGGGCCGGGTCACCGAAAGGAGAGCTGGGAACCATGTGAAGATGTTCAGATTTTACCACGAAACACCGTTTTAACTTTACAAAGCCAACTGTGGCCAGTGTGTTAAAAAGATGGGTCAGAATGGAAAATACTGTAGGAGACAGACCGATCCCATCCACAAAATGATGGTGAAATTAAAGTCTTGATTCAGTCCAGAAGCTGATTCAGAATCTAGGTTTGGCAGGTGTTGAATATATTTCAAAAAGTGGTTTTGGGTGTGTTCTTAAATAGTGAACACTTCCATCTGGACTTTCCTAGGGAAACTACTGGACTGTTGCTATTCATTTGCCCACAATGTCAGCACCACTATCTGGATGTCACTTATGGATACTTGCAAATCAAACCCAATGATGTTGGGTTCTGCATGTTTAAATATTCACTTAAAAAGCAAGCCACGTCATCTTTCACTGCTGCTGAGAAAAACTGGAAATGTCTAGTGTTTATCTAAGATAACTTTCCATTTCAACGGGAAAGCATTGACTTTATTGAAAACATTTTAATTTTTTTAAAAAAATGTACCTTATTTTAAGTGTGTGGCTGTCTTGCCTGGACTATGAACATGCAATGCCCGCAGAGGCCAGAAGAGGGCGTCAATGCCCCTGGAACTGGAATTGTAGATGTTTATAAGCCACCTGATCGCTGCTGAGAATTGAACCTGAAGTCTCTAGAGGAAAAGCCAGAGCTCTTAAACTTTGAGCCATCTCTCCAACACCCCAGATTTATTCTATGCCTCTGCTTGTGAACGTCCCATTGACAAACGGCCCTGCTTATCTTCTTGTTTACTGAATATCTGCTTACTCATGAAATCCATGAGATGTCGTGAGAGTCCATCAAGGTTTATGATTCAGCGTATAATGTGTGTTTTAAAGACAAGCCGTGCCTTGGTGGTATGTAGAATGCCTAAACTACTCTCTCCTTGGGCAAATTACAAGCATGGGGTCTAGGGAAAAATTAGAAGGGAAATATGGTTATGAGGGGAGGTTTGTGCAGCTGTGTGCTTTTTGATGAACTCATCTGCTGTTTATTAAGAAACAGGCTGGAAGGGATGGAAATTCTTCTGATGTATTTTCTTTAACAAACTTTCCTGAAAGGAACTTCAGAATTTCAGGGTCTGGAAAGGGGAACTTGGTGAACATGCCAAAACACTATAGCAGCAGATGGTAGAGAGCAAGTTTTTTTAGGCTGGGAAGAAGTTACATTAAAGTTAAAGCAGTAAATCAGGAAAATATTTGAGTCTAAAGATATTCATATTTTAGGTTGATCACTTGGTATCTACAGTGTTCATTTAAGACTGTCTAACTACGCCTTGCCAACTTTTATCTTGTCACAAGCTAGCTGCAATGAGTTGCCAGGAAGATATAGAAAGGAAAAAACAAATCAGGTGAATGGCATTCCTTCAGGGGTGTTTCAAAATGTAAACAATAATTGTTGACATATAATTATCAAAAACACATGATAGCTCCTACAGTCAGATAGCTTGAATAAAAATATATCACAATGTTCTAAGCCAAAAGTGAAAAAAAAATAAACACCATAAGTTGAAAGGGGCTTTACTATGTACCTAAGTTCATTCAAAACATTCCCTATCAGCTTAGTCACGTGAAAACACATTTGAACAGGCCTTAAATAACAGCAAATTTCCTACTGACACAGTGGGGATTATTCTTTCAAACTGCATGTACTTAACAAGTGAACGGATGTGTCTCATGATCCGTGGATGCAGGTGACTCCGGATGGCACCTGGATTAATTAATGCAGGGAGTTATCATCTTAAATATCAGAAGGAATTCTCCATGGACAGATAGTGGTCAGGGAATGAACGGATCGGGAGGCAGGGTTGTTGAGAATGACAGCTACGGTTTTTTGATCCGTCAGCTCTGAGATGCCCACAGCCCAGTGGGTGATAGATACAGCTTCAGTAGACATTTAAACAAAATGGAGTAACATTTGGGCTAGAAATGGAGATTTCTGCCTCATGAATATTCATGAGTGGAAAACCCGTGAAGCTAGAAATGGGAGTCTGCACTGAGAAAGAACCTTTATGTGCTGAGAAGAAAAAGCAGCCTGCAAGGCCAGACAGAGGCAGAAGATGCTACATTAGAAACAGAATTCACTACTTAGTAGCATGAGCCACAAACATTGTCAAATAAGTCTAGATGCTAGAGACAGTCATCACTAAAGCTGTGCTCTTCTCTTTAAAGTCTTTCAGTTAAAAGAGTGACAATCTCTTTTCTTTCATTTCTATTTAGTCTTTGACCTTTTCTTGCATATAAACAGAGCACCTTGGTCATTTGTACCCAACTCTCTCCGGGTACCTCCAACATGGCCCCCTTGCCCCTTTGTATCCTCCCCGTTTTTGGCTAATGACCCACTGAGTCCACCCCGTGCTTTCTGTTGGATGCTGACCTGAACTTGTGCGGGTAATCATAGTTGTCACGTGTTCACGGGCGCGGTGGCCATGTTGTCATCCAGGGAGCCTTTCAGATCACTTCTCTCCACCCTCTGGCTTTTACAGTCTTTCCATCTCCTTTCCATGATTTTCTCTGAGCCTTGGGGAGCAGGAGTTGACACAGATGTCCCATGTAGGTCTGAGAATAAAGTGACATATGCTGTTTCATAGTAGCATGATTGGTGACCCTTGGCCTTGGCCTCTGACACTGGGAATTGTGGGTTCATATTTAGTATAAAATCAAACTGAATGAAAAATTTAGTATGCAAACACAAGACATAAAAGTTGTGATTCTAACCCTCAAGGCCATGGAGTAATGAGAAAGACAATGGTCAGGTTGGAACTGTGCCATCTGGGTGACAGTTCTAATCACGATAACAGGTGGGACCCCGGCTGGTTAGTTTTGTCACAAACTAAAGTCATTTGGGAAGAGGGAACCTCAGTAAGGAATTGCCTCTATCAGATTGGCCTGTGGATACATCTGTGGGGCATTTTATTAGATTATTGACATGGGAAGGCCTAGCCCACTGTGGGCAGTACCATCCCTAGGCAGATGGTCCTGGGTTGTATAAGAAAACAAGCTGAACAAGATATGGAGAGCAAGCCAGTAAGCAGTTACTCCATGGTCTCTGCTGCAGTTCCTGCCTTCAGGTTTCTGCCGTCTTCTCTCAATGATGGACTATGAGGCAATGCTCTATTCCCTTTCTTCTCTGAGTTGGCTTCTGTCAGTGTTTTATCACAGCAACAGAAAGCAAACCCAAGACAACTCAAGAGCAGCTCAGGGTAGCTGTCCCTGCTGTATCTTGTCCAGCCAATTTATTCAAATAGCACGGTACTGGGAAGATGACTCAGTTGCTAAAATGCTTGTCTCACAAGCATGAGAACTTCAGTTTGGACTACTGGAACTCACACGAAAATACTAAACAGGACTGCACACACCTGTAATTCCAGAAATGATGAGACAGGAGTTGGAGACAGCTTTTAGGCCAACTGGAGCCTGGCTTACTCTGTGAAATACAGATGAGTGAGACTCTGTGTCACAAAAACAAAACAAAAACAAAAAACAAAAACAAACAAAAAAAGTGAAAGGTACCCAGAACTGATGCCTGAGACTGTCTATGAATTACATGCATGGTGTCAGATGTGCGCGCGCGCGCGCACACACACACACACACACACACACACACACACACACACCAGGCTAGAATAGCGATCCAAAACAGCAGATACTGAAGACTAACAGCTGTTGCTAGACTCTGAAAGAAATTTTCAGTAATTGTTGGACGAGTGAAATGAATTTATAACAAATCTGGTTTCTCTGCCCTCATTGCTTTATGAAATAAATGGTTCCTGCCACAGTGGAGTCTGTGGGACAATTGAAAGACACCCTGTCTCAACGTCTTCATTGGTGAACCCTACTCACTGTGACCTGATTGAATGAATGGGACTTCTCAACTAAATTGGCCATTCAAGTGCTTGGTACAAATAAGTAAGAAGCAGATAGTAGCTTCTGCACAAATCCTCCTACACACTGGTAAATATTTTTGAGTAAAAACAGAAAGGAAAGAGAATTCTGAAGAGCAGACACTAGTTAGGAATGTTGACAACTTGTTATAGGACCTGGGGAGGAAGTTTCACCAGTGTCTAAGACTCCAATTCTGCTGTGAGACCCTTGCTCTGCAGAAGATCACCTAGAACACTAAGCAAACTTTCGTATTCACAAATGATCTGTGCAGAAATAAATACCTATAGAGTAGAAGACTACAAAGTTAGTAAGCCATTAAGTTCAACCCTATAAAGTATACAAAGTGGTCAGCAGAGTTATAGCTAGACCTCTTGTGAAATGGCCCCAGAGTAACTATTCATGAGTGTAGTGGTATTAGTCCTCTCACCTCCCCCCACCCCCACCTCCAGTCCCCAGCATCCACAATTTTCAAACTAACAGGAAATTTCTGGATTAGTTTTTTATAATGGTGGCTTGCCAGTTACACTCTGGTTCCACTTGAGTTTCTGGCCCTCAGAGTAGACATGGGATTTGCAGTGACTGTACAGGGTTCCTCATACCTTGCCAAAATGCTGGTGCCCTTCTTGGACCTTGCAAGGACCAGTGAACCCTTGGGAGAACCCCAAGCCATGTGGCCAAAGGTGAGCAGAGGCTTTCTCTTGACCTTGGGGATACAGCAGCTTGCTTGCTCCTACAGTAGATAACCTTTCATGTGAGGCCTGCACATCCTCTAGTCCTGTCCCCATGACCACATTTTTGTAAGCCAAGAATCATCATCTTCAAGGTCTCCAGGAAGGAAACAGAGATGGATGAGTGGCAGGGCTCAAAACAACCTCTTCAGCTCAATCTGTTGAAGGCTTAGGGTTGCTTGTCTGACCAGAAACCTGTAAAACTTAACCTTAGGTAGTTAGTTATCCTGGCTATGAACTTCTTGTGTCAAAACTGTAAGTCTGGTTGTTGTTGTTGTTGTTGTTGTTGTTGTTGTTTTGTTTTTCTTGTCTTGTTTGGTTTCAGTGTCTAATGTGTCCCAGGTTGACCTCTACCTCACTATGTAGCAGAAGATGACCTTGAACTTCTGATCCTCCTGACTCCATGCCCCATTTGCTGGGATTATAGCTGTGCACAAGGTGCCCTTATTCTTTGGTTCTATGGAATCAAGCCAAGAGACTCGTGATGCTAGGAAAGCACCCCCCAACACAGATCCCTGGACCATGATTGAGGTTGTCATCAGCTTCCGTGATGTCAAATCTGGCTCAGCTGAGATCTGGAGAGAAAGCAATAGTTCTGACCATTTAATCTAATACCTTTGAAGTTCAAACTTAAATTTAAAAAAAAAAAACACAAAAGTTGTGCTCCACCATTTCATTGGTATATAATAAATTTATTACGAACGCTAGTGTGATGCCTGAAGACATTTGATGTAAGTGCTCAGTTTACACTGGACAGACGTTCCATCTCTTGCCCTCCCTTTCTCCTTCCCCCTCTTATTTGTCCTCTCTGTTCCTCTAGATCACCGGTGACGTGTAACTGTGTCTGTGGCATGTTGAACTTGAGGTCCTTCAAGAATTGGTATTCCCGGATCATATGTCAGATCTTTTATTACATTTTGAGGATGCTCCAAACTGGTTTTTGTGGTATCTGGGTATTGTGGGACTATTCTCAGACCCACCAGCAACATAAATAATGACACAGAGTCTTTTCAATATTTTAAAGCTTAGGCCTTATCTGGGCAGTCTCCTGACTACACTATTCAGACTAATCCTGGCCTACCCCACCTCTCAGTTCTTCTCCCAGGATCCCTCTCTCCCTAGAAGTTCTACCTTCAACTTCCTGCCCCGCTGTGGGCTGTCAGATCTTTATTAAATCTAATCACATACAGTTCTAGGTTGCCTTGGGTGAGGAAGGATCAAATATTTACAAGGTATGAGACCAGCAATGGACCATAGAAATAACAACGCCACATCCTGCCAGCATTTAGCTCTCTGCCAGCACAGAATTAACCATTGAATTTACAGAGACACACCTTCACACAACTGTCCCAACAGCTGGCAAAGTCCCGTCTTTATTTCAAGGCTCTTGCATTTGAGTGTTCCTTCCAACCGAATCTGCTTGGTAACAGATCACCAGAAAACATGGCAGAACTTACAGGGAGTGGATTGTGCTGGGTAAGGAGCAATTTCAAATTCCGTAGCATACACTTGAAGTCAGGCAAACCTGCAACCTTGGATGAGAGCACTAGAATATGTAAGCACGGTAACACCACAGCAGAATCGCCAGTGAGGGTTTTGTAGCCCTGTGCTTGTAGCAGGTGCAACACCCTGAGTTCCATCCCTACCATCTCCCCCAAAATTTAAAAAAAAACAAACAACTTCATGTGTCCTTTCTATGTTTCTCAATCAGCATTTTCTTCATGTCTCTGTTACTGTTCATTTTATACCTAAAAGCAGAAATGTGAGTCAATGGCTCTGTTGGCTTTCCATAACTATAACAAATTACCCCAGATAATCCGTTTATAATGAGAAATGTTGTGGTTTTTTTTTTTTTGTTTTTTTTTATTCATAGGTCCCTTCATGTTTGAAAGTCAGTGTTCTGAAAGACAAAGGCTGTGCAAGTCCATAGTGATAACAACTCCAACTGTGGCCTCAGAACCATTCCAAAACGTTGGCTGCTATTACGTGCATCAGAGATGGCCATCGACGGGCATTACATGGTCATATAATAGCAGCAGAAAATTCATTTTGTTCCTTTAACAGTATTTCCTTTGTTCTTTCATTTACTGGGCCATAGACCCTCTGATGAGATTGGTGTCACAGATGTGAGAAGCATTTTGAAGTCAAAGTCAGACCCTAACTTTAATATATATCAGGACCAGGAAGAGTAAACAACAAAACAGAAGAGGAATATTTGTCTTATAAAACAGAAATGCAGAAAGAAAAGTGTGGTGAGGTGACAGGGAGGGTGGGCAGGGGGTCCTGGCTGCTCAAGGTTGGACTCAGTACAGTTGGCCTCTGCTGTGGAGTCTGGTCATGCAGAAAGCATCAGGGTCTTGGCTCAGAGAGATGCTGGTGGCACCATTTGTGTTCTTTGGAAGTTTGGAGACCCCATCAGTGAGAAGCTATGGTCACCATGTGTGGTGCAGCAATTTCCTCTGAGATTAAACCATCTATCATTGAGGGAAGGAAGCCGTTAAGATACAGGATGTCTTTTTTTTTTTTTTTTTTTTTTTTGGTTTTTTGTTTTTCAAGACAGGATTTCTCTGTGTAGCCCTGGCTGTCCTGAAACCCACTCTGTAGACCAGGCTGGCCTCGAACTCAGAAATCTGCCTGTCTCTGCCTCCTGAGTGCTGGGATTAAAGGCGTGCGCCACCACTGCCCAGCAATACAGGATGTCTTAAAGGCAGGCCATGACACATCCACCTTACAGGAGGCTCTTTCAGCTCAGGAAATAAACAACTGAAAAACTTCAGGAAGTCTCTGAAACAGACCAGAATCACTAGATCCTGTCCTCCCCGGGATAAGCAGTAAGGACTGCTGAGAGACACTTTCAGATAAGCCCAGATGGCCAGGAGAGGCTCTGACCATCAGAACTACTTAAAGAAGACTCTCTAACCTTCAAGTCATGCAATGAGCACCACATTTCCAACTTTCATAGGCTATCAGTCATGCTGCCATGGGCTGTTGGTGATATACCTGCCTTAGGGTCATTTCTGCTCCTGTAAGCAACCCCATGCCCATGCTCCTATAAGTAACCCCCATGAACTAATTGGTTCAAGTTGGACTTCGGTGGCATATTTACTTTGTCTGCCATTGGTTCCAAGTCTGGGTTGAGTGGATATTTGTTCATATCCTCTCCCAGGACCAACGTCACTTGGTGCTGGAACACAGATGAACAGAATTGTGAGTCTGGGAGGAGTGATTGTGTAGTCCTGGTTATGGGTATTAAGGCAAGCCACTGAGGCTGGGCAGCCCCAGGATGGGGCATCCATGGGGGTCGGGGGCAAATCTTATATGGCTACTTTTTCCTATATGGTATGGGACAGATAATGTGCCTTTTGCTATGACAGTGGTTATGTGGCCTTTAGGATGGAAACTGAGACATGCAACCAAGACGAAGTCCTCTATGCAGAGGGAAAGTCTAGATTAGAAGTCCATAGGAGAAACCCTGATATGACTAACTTTTCCCATATGATAAATGATAGTATGCTTTTTTGCTAGGTCATCAGTCATATGACCCTCACAATGGCTGCTGACACATGCAACGAAGACGGAGTTCTCTACTCAGAAGTCAATTCTAGGTGGGGAGTCTGTGGGATAAATCCCAATGAGGTCATCTTTCTTTATATGCTTTGGGGTAGCATGCCTGCTTGCTGAGAGGAGTCTGGTGTATGAGTATAGAGAAGCCCTAAAAATGAAAAAGGTTAATGATTCAAAATAAGACGTGAGAGTGTTAATGCACCGTCACAGGGGCCATTGCTATGTGCAGTAAAAGCTGTGTCTAAGGCTGAGATGAGTACTCAGTGGGATTTTCCTGGGTAATAGACAATTAGATAGAGATGTATACAAGGACAAGAGAGTGCAAGTTAGTGTGCGCCCAAGAGGCCCTGATTAGGTCCAGGAGCTGTGGACCCATGGAAAGAATCAATGAGTGACCAGAAAAATTATGTGATAGGACCAACGGAAGATGTATCTCAGGTTAGACCTTTCATTTAAAAAGAAGATGAAAAATCTGTGATTCCACATAAAGACAGGCCTAATAGTGACCCCGTACAGAAAACTAAGGGAATCTGGGAACACAGGGACCCTCACTAAGCTGAATTGAAAAAGACTGTTAAACAGTGAAAGGCTCTCCCCACCTAGCTTGTGAGGCTATGGATTGTGGGCTAGGTGGGATCAGTTTAAATACCTCAGAAACAGGAAAGTTGAGTGATAATAAGCCCCCTCTCTGTTCTCTAGGAAAAGACTGAATAACCCGAAGCAGCATGAGGAAAACCAGTCCTCATGGACTGGTTCATACAAGCCATTAGAAACACAGGTTAGGCCCCAAAGGAGGAAGACATACATGGGGTCCAAAGAGGCAGATGCAGGTTTAGTGAAGATATAGCCCAAAGGAGGTGAACACAGGCTTATCCCAAAGGAGACAGACACAAGGAAAGCCCAAGGGGACAGGTACTGTGTGAACTTTGGCCCTAGACTAAACTAAGCAGCTCTAGCCAGCCCCATCAAACTTACCATGGGTTGGAAATACACAGAGACCCCATGGGAATGGCCCAAGATAACAGGCTTGGACAACCCAGGGAGAGCGACTGTGAATTCAAAAGAGCCAAACAGTCACTTCCACGGACTGCAGTGAAATCCAGACTATCATTAGAGAATACTTGAAAATTTATACTCCAAAAAGCTGGAAAGCCTAGATGAAGTGGATAGTTTCTAAGTGCATATCATCTATCAAAATTAAAGCCAGGAGCTATAAAGAAGTCAAATTGACCCATCACAAGCAATGAGATTGAAGTGCAAAGCCTCCTCTCACAGAAAAGCCTGGGACAGAATGCATTATCGATTGAATTTCATAAAACTTTTGAGGAAGATCTCATAATAATGCTTCTTGTTCCAAAATATAGAAAGCAAAGGAATATTACCAAGTTTATTCTATAAAGTCAGCATTGTCCTACTACCCAAACCAGTTGAAGTCACAACAAAAAGAAACGACAGACCAGCTTCTTTGCTGAATGTAGTCACAAACAACATACTTGCAAACTAACTTCAGGGAAACATTCAGAAGACAGACATTTTGACTAAGTGGGCTTCACTCTGGAGACTCAGGTTGGTTTAACCTATGTAAATCAATAAATGTAAGGCACCATATAAACGAAGTTAAGAACAAAAACCACATAATTATCTCTATGGTGATGAAAGGGCATTCTCCAAAGCTCAGCAGGCCAGCAGAGCTGCCTGGAAAAGACACTCACCAGTCCCTGAGCTGCCTCGGGTTGTTGGTGAGCTCCTGGTCTCTGACTTGGATGAGCCATCACCCCTGGTGGCATTGGCTGTTAGTGATGCAGTTGTTGTTGAATCATTTCTGCCCCTGTATATAACCTCTTCCCCATACTACAAGCAACCCCGAAGAGTTCGCTGGTTTAGGAAGCTGGGCTTTGGCAGTACCCTTACTTAGGTCTGTCGTATCTTCCCATTCTGGGTTGAGTAGGCATTTATCCACATCTTCCCAGATAGCATCACACAACACCATATAACTAAACTTAGGAGTTTGCTATAGAAGACAGCACACAGACCACGTCTTTCTGGTCTTAAATTGTAGTGACGGCCTTGGATGAGGGTCAGAATTTTCAAGAGTGTGGGAGAGAAATGAGGCCCAGCTCCAGTGGTTTAAAAACATCCATAATAAATATGGGGGTGGCTCCTGGGAGGTTTGAACATTCTAACTTTTTGGCTTAGTCGGTGACTCTATTGTACACTCCATTGCTTTCTCAAAATATGGCTAGGAATATCACTCTCCTCAAGTCTACCACAGTACTAACAAAAGGCTGCCTGCAAGTGTATACTTTTCCTCATAGGAATTAATTTGGAAATACCCTTTAAAATGAAAAGAAATTTGTTGTCTTAAACAAACAACAACAACAACAAAAAAAACAATTTAGAAATTTTAGGTAGAGACAAGAGCTCTGTGCTCACTGTGAATTTTCTCATAATATACTAACTTAACAAAAACTGAAAGGAGAAGAGGGATCTGAGATGTATATCCAGAAACTGGAATCTACAAGTCATAAAACACACTATTCTTCCTTGGATTTGAGGAGAGAGTTAGAACAGATGTTCTGTTTGTGTTCTAACATTGCCACAGTTATTTGGGCAGGACCTTGGCTCTTCTGAGAACTCTGGTGGTTCTTGTATAGCAGGAAATAAAGCTCATGAGACAAGCCACGTGCTCGTGGTAATTGGTTTAGCTGGGGAACAGTGTTGCAAGACCTAAAGAAGGAGAATGCTGTGCTGTGAAAATTATTGCACCACAGAAAAGTCAACCAGAGTCGTTCAGCTCTGGGTCAGACAAGAGATGACTTCACAGATCTGCAGAGACAGTCCAAAGCCTCCAGTGCAGCTCTGATGATAGTAGATCTAGAAAGGTTCAGGGGAGGACAGTGAGGGAGGACTCTTGGGCGGGAAGGCTAATCAGATCATTTTGCAAATGCTTCTGCAGAGAGCTAAGCTGTTCAGGGTTCCTGAAGGCTGTAGTCGTTCTCACTCCTAATGAACACAGTCTGGGAAAGAAGAGACATGGAAATAGTGGATTATGAGAAAAAGATCAGACCAGCCACGATTCAGAATTAAGCTCTGATAGGAGCAGTCAATGGTTCTAACTAAGACTTGGAGAGTCTCCCAAAATAAGTACCCTCACTTTAATTTGGGGTGACTTCTTGTAGCCTGTAGATTTCAGGGAATTGTCCCATATTATCTAAATTATCAAATATATGTGTGTGGGTTGTTTGTAGTGTGTGTTTTCCTTTTAATTCCATGGTCTATGGGGTCTGTAGTGATAGTTCACTTTCTGTTCCCTGGTTGATCATTTTCTTCCTCTCTTAGACCTCCTCCCAGCTCCGTGGTCTGATTGCCTAGTGTTTTAATCAGAGAACGACTCCTTGTTTCACTGATTTTTATCTATTGCTTTTCTCCTCTTCATTTTTTCATTGGTCTTAAGCACACTCTTTTTTTCCTCCTTGAGTTCAATTTTCTCTGTTTTTTTTTTTTTTACTAGTTTCTTAAGAGGTTAGATGATCAATTTGAAGTCTCTTTCTTCTTTTAAAATAGGATCATTTAATGCCATAAAGATTTTTTAATGTGAGCATGAATGCTATAAAGCTTTCTGTAATACTCCCTTTAGATGCTTCTATAAATTATGATATATTTACACTTTTGTTCAGTTTTAAAATGTGTTCCAGTTACCCTTGAGAGTTTTTCTTTGGTCCACAGATAGTTTAACTTCCAAGTATTTGGAGAGCTTTTAGATATATGACTCACTGGTTTTTCATTTAATTCCAGTATGATTGGAGCATGCATTTTGCATGGTTTCAATTTTTATACATCATTTGATATTGTTGCATAGCTCAGGTCTTGGATGGAGTGTAGGATTGCCTGTTCTCTCATTCCTCTGCGTCCTTCTAACTTCCCCTTCTAACCACAGAGTAAAGACATTCCCCATGGATCTTGCAATTTACCTATGTTCTCTTTCAGTTATTTTATTGTTTGTCTTCCTCCTCCTCCTCCTCCTCCTCCTCTTTCCTCCTCCCTCTCCTCCTCCTCTTTCCTCCTCCCCTCCCCCTCTTCCTCCTCTTTCCTCCTCCCCCCTTCTCCTCCTCCTCTTTCCTCCTCCCCCTCCTCCTCCTTTCCTCCTCCCCCTCCCCCTCCTCCTTCCTCCTCCCCCTTCTCCTCCTCCTCTTTCCTCCTCCTTCCCCCTCCTCCTCCTCTTTCCTCCTCCTTCCTCCTCCTTCTCCTCCTCTTCCTCCTTCCTTCCTTCCTTCCTTCCTTCCTTCCTTCCTTCCTTCCTTCCTTCCTTCCTTCCTTCCTCCTCCTCCTCCTCCTCCTCCTCCTCCTCCTCCTCCTCCTCCTCCACCCCCTCCTTCTACTTCACAAATTTGATTCTTGTCAGGGACAAACCCTATAGGATTTGTGTCTCTCTGAAGAATTCTGTCAGTATATTTAATAGCTCTTTTTAGTCTTGATAATTTTCCTTATCCAAGCTTTTACTCTGATGTGAACACAGTGACTTCAGTGTTTCTCTGAGTGGGATTCTCAGGTATCTTTGGCTGATCTCTTACAATCATCACAGAGTCGAGTTTAAAAATATTCTAATAGGACAGCTTCTTTTTTTATTGGTACATGTAGAAATACAGACGTTTTATATAAATAGTTCTCCTTATGTAGTACCCTTTTATATTATAATTGTAAATATACTTATCTAGTTACCTTTAAAATACCACCAGAAAATTCTTTAACTTTTACATTTGATAGTTATACTTGCTAAAAAGAACTTCAAAGGGCAAAACTGGGCAGTTATGTTTACCTTCATGTGTATGTTCTGCTGAGTTTGTTTCTAGAGCTCCTTGATTTCCCCTGGCTTTGTTTAGTTTGGTGTGGTTGGTATTTTTGTCTCTGTTGTGTTTGGTTTTTCATCTTAAGAACTGGGAGAAAAAGAGAGAGGTCTTTGACTCAACAGTTTGATTTTTGTTTTGTCTGGACTTGGTTTCTTTGATATTATCCAACAAAAGTTTTCCTTATGGTCATACTATTTAATAATGGCGTACCTATATTCCTTCTAAAATACTTTGTACCACTCTCCTTTCCTTCTCTTTCCAGGGCTCTAAAATACAGTGTTAGATCTTCAGTGTCTCGCACTGATGCTAGAAACAGTTTGCCTCCATACTCCACCAGTTTGCCAGTCCACCCTTGAGACTGCTCCTGTCCTTTCTTACTTCCTCCTCCTCCTCCTCCTCCTCCTCCTCCTTCTCTCTCTCTCTCTCTCTCTCTCTCTCTCTCTCTCTCTCTCTCTCTCTCTGTGTTTGTGTGTGTGTCTGTCTGTCTGTCTCTTTCTCTCTCTCCCCTCTTCCTATTTCCCATCAGTCTAACTGTTTCTATTACAGTTTAAATGAAACGTTCTTTCCTCTGCTGTCTCTCACATGCCATTAAGCCCATCTAGTAAATTTTCATTATTATTTCAGAGGCTGTATTTTTCTGCTTTAAAATGTATATTTGACTACTTTTTAAAAATGGTTTCTCTAATCTAAACTCCCACTTTTCAGTTCATTCTTAGAATGCTTACTTTCACATATAAGCAAGTTTCTCAGAGGAGATTTGACATCTGTAGCAACTCAAACCACGTTGAGTCTGCATATATTGCTTGTCTTCTCTCTTGACAAGTGATTAGTTCTCTCTTTATCTCTTTCTTTCTTAAAATAATTTGGGATTGTGTTAACAATAATAGTGTGAGTTTCTTTGTTATTTAAATATCTTCTAGAGGTGACTTTTGGTTTTGAGAAGTCCATAAACCCAGTGGGGTTTAGATCACAACTTATCTTCCTTCTTCCATGGGCTGCACCTCTAATCTTCAAAGAGTTTCCAACTCTTATTCTGGGATATAAGTGGGAGTTTGTTTTCAAAGCTAGGCTGTTTGCATCTGCTCCATGTATTTGTAGATCCTAAGGAAGGACTTGTCACTTTCTGTGTACAATGAGTGAATCATATCTCCCAAACACTTTCTGGACTCCATGACTCCTTTCCTTGGTTCTCTAACTATAAAGCTAAGGTATTTCTCAGAATTTGAGCACCTTACTCTGAGTATCAACTGTGCAAATGAGACTGCTCTCAGGATGAAGTGTCAACTGAAAGAGACAAAAATAACGATGATTCTCTGAAGATCCTCTGGACCACCAAAGACCTTTCTCAGCCACTCACAACCATATTGTTGCTACAATGGCAAGTTCCCCAAAGCATAACACAATGAGCACTTAACATCTGACATTTTCAGTGATTTAGGATTCTAGATTATGGTGCTGGGCAGGGCTGGCAAACATCTCAAGGCTGATGGAGAAAAGGTCTGTTTCCAAGCTCTCTCTCACAGGGATTTGAAAGCTCTGATTCCAAATTCTTAGCATTGGTTCATGCTAAGTTCCTCATTGGCTGTTGGCCAAAGACAGATTTTTGTCATAGGGCATTTCACAACACAGCCACTTCCTCGGAAGAACAAGGAAGATGGGGGCGGGGGCAACATATATAAAAAACAGAAGCTTTTGTAGATTAATCTTTAAAATGTCATCTGAAAAGTTCTATCATATCTTGTTCAAGTGAATCATCAAAGCCAGCTTACATTCAAGAGGAAAGAATTACACAAGAGTAGGGTAATTAGAGACCATCTAAAGGTTGCCTATAACACTAATCCTGAGCTGATTGTCTGGTATCTTTGAGTTGGAAGTATACATTTTACCTTCAGACCCTCTCCACAGAACAAGGGAAAAATGTCATATGTTTTGTTTTCCTTTCCTGGCAAAATTAGACTCCATCTGTATTCAATTGAAATTAAGGATGTTAAGAACTGCAGAGCAGGCTGAGAAAGGGCCAAGGGTACGGCAAATAAATGCGGGTGTGTTTGGTGCATCATTTTAATGCTAGCATAGTCTTCTAGTCTGAATATGTTAAGCAAATTAAATATAAGAAACATCTGGATGGAGGCAAACAAGGTACAAATTAATAGGATGAACAGAAGTTAGCAAAGTATGTTCCAAAGGATTCAAGTCTGCACACACTCTAAGTCTTAGATAAAAGCTCTAGGGGCTTCATTAAACTACTGTAACATTGTCCTTTATCAAGCAGTGGAATGAGAAGTCCCTACATTCTTAGACTTTGTATCAGTTTAAGACCCACTGAATGCATTAAAGTTCTTGGTAAGAGCCAACAAGTTGGAGGAACAAGGAACAGACCCCTGAGAGCAATACCCTTGGGTCTAGATTTGACTGACAGCATGTAGCTTCCCAGCTGGTTCATGGCAGTATTGTGTCCTCTATCCACATGGTCTGCTGTAGCATGAATCTAGACTGGACTCAGGTTGGCTTTGGCCATTGGAATATGGCAGAAGTGATGTCATGCCAGCTCTACACATCACACTTAGCAGATCTGGGAGGTTATGTTTTCTGCCTATTGGTGCCATGAGCTGCTATGTAAGAAGTCCGGGCTGTCACCTGGGAGAAAGAGCAACATACAATGCTTTGCATTTTATAAAGAAGAATGAAAATTCTATTTGGATGTCTATTAGCTGTGTCTCTAGATTGCTCTAGACCTCACAGTTGATTGTAGTCTCATGGGAAACACCAAATATGAGTCACATAGCTGCTCCACTCAACTGACAGACTCATAGAGAATAACAGTCCATCATCTTTTCAAGTCGGTAAGTTGTAGGGTGGTTCAAACACAATGGATAATGAAAAAACATTATTTGCCTAAAACCAGAATTAGGAAAACATCATTATATGATATTTAAACTTCTTTGGAAATGTACAGCATAAGGATCCCATTAAATTATTAACCCTCAGATGTACATTTTATAGTGTGTGTCTGCCTATCTGGACACACACATAAATTTATATATATTATAGCTTAAAATATAATGAATAAAATAGTCCACAGCCAGTTGGGTAAAATTATTACATATGTTTGTATTTCTCCTCATTATCTTTTTATGCTCATATTTTTTTTTTAAAAAATTGCATGATGTGAGCATGTATTTCATCTCCTCCCACCTTGCTAGAATTAATGGAGTGTGTTCATAACATTAAACAGGTTTGAAAACAGACATAATGCTGTGTAGATGGGCTTTGTATCCATCCAACATACCTCACTCTATTGTTGTTACTGGATAAGGGTGTTTCCAGTATTTCCAATATTTACCTTAGGTAAGTGCAATCAGACTCATATAGAAAACTGTGTGCTTACTTCTTACTATTTCCTCAGGAAACCTTTCTATACAAATGATATGCTCATCATCTTAGCGTTTAAAAATAAATACACTATTGAATCAGCTCTACCATCATAGCATTTAAAAATAAATATACTGCCGGGCAGTGGTGGCGTACGCCTTTAATCCCAGCACTTGGGAGGCAGAGGCAGGTAGATTTCTGAGTTTGAAGCCAGCCTGGTCTACAGAGTGAGTTCCAGGACAGCCAGGGCTACACAGAGAAACCCTGTCTCGAAAAACAAAAACAAAAATCAATAAATAAATAAATATACTATTGTCTTAGTCAGGGTTTCTATTCCTGCACAAACATCATGACCAAGATGCAAGTTGGGGAGGAAAGGGTTTATTGAGCTTACACTTCCATGCTGCTGTTCATCACAAAAGGAAGTCAGGACTAGAACTCATGCAGGTCAAGGAGCAGGAGCTGATGCAGAGGCTTACTGGCTTCCTTGTTTCTCCTGGCTTGCTCAGCTGGCTTTCTTATAGAGCCCAAGACTACCAGCCCACAGATGGTACCACCCACAAGGGGCCTCCCACCTTGATCACTAATTGAGAAAATGCCTTACAGCTGGATCTCATGGAGGCATTTTCTCAACTGAAACCCCTTTCTCTGTGATAACTCCAGCTTGTGTCAAGTTGACACAAAACCAGCCAGTACAACTATTAAATCAGCTCTACCAAGGGCTAACCGTGTAGAAGAGATCCGCTTTTACCAAAGTTTAGCTCATGAATGGCAGTTGTATTTTCTCTGCAATACCAGCACTGATTAATTAGTAGTGGTGACCTGGTACTCTTTTTTGAAAAGGACTGCAAGAACACATATGGAAACAGCGGCCAAAAAAGGCTAAGATAAATGGGTACCATTTAACCTTCCAGGGGTGGAAGCATGTAAGCACATATGGCTTGTGTCTGCATCCCCAGCCATAGCCATCTCAGCTGAAGATAGATTTGTTAACTTTCGCCAACATGAAATGCCAAAAGAGAGGTTCTTGCCTTTGTTACAATGCATATTTCCATAATTATAAGTGTGCTTGAATAGTTTTCCACAGCCTTGGGAAACTCTGTATGTATTCCTTTGTGAGTCGCTTTTCCAGTAAACCCACATTTTCACTTCTCTTGCTAATATGTACTTCTAAGAGGAATTTATGTACTATGAGGACTATTAGATTTTTCTGCCGTTTTCAAGTTTCTCAGTTGGTCTTTGTTTTATTTACAGCATTTCCTGATGAACAAAACAATAATTTCTATGTGCTCAAACAAAGTAATTTCCCCCTAGTTCTTTCCTTTGTGTGGCTGTTTAAACTTTCTTCCCTGCACTGTGATCATAGTCATTTATATTACCAACTGACTTATTCATCATTTAACGTCCTTGTGATTTTTCTCTTAATGCATCAGAAATCTAACTGTACTCTTCCACAGTTAAGAACCCCTAACCATAATTGCCAGGCAAATATTTACAGCTCTTATGGAACATCATTTCCCTAGTTCTAGGCTCGCTGCTGTCCCGGTGTCTCAGGCATCCCATCAAGCACTACCCCAGGAACGGCATTAAGAACAGCTGCAGTAATAATTGCGCTGAGGTTCTGATCTGGCAACTTAACCCAGATCACCTGAACAACAAAGAATTCGAAGTTCCTTGTTGACTAGTTCATGTTCTCTACAGTCGCCCTACAGCAACAGGTTAGGGTCCCTCTACCAGGAGGCAGGCCTCCCTGCTGCGTGGTGGCCACGTCTCTGCCATGATGAGACCACTGACAGCCAGGGCCATTTCCTTCTGAACTTCAGTTTACTGGTTCCCTCCAAAGCAGGCTTTCCTACTCTGTGCTCCGAGGTTATGGGCTGTATCTTTACTCATCATCCCTTTCTAATGGACAAGCCATATGTAGCCTGAATCATCTTTGAGGAAAATTAAGCTATTCTGTTGGCCCATACGTGTACATTTATTCTTTATGCATTCCAGAGAGTTAGTTCCCTGCCCTTTTCTATGAGACAGTTCAAGAACTGTGTGTTGTTTTCCTAAGAACAAAAAACAGAGTCAGTTCCTTCTTTCTATTCTTCCAGTAGAATAAGCCCATTTATCCTACTTCCTAATGTTGGAAATTTAATTGTCAAGCAACCCCATCCTGAGTTATACATTGTTCTTACCCTAACGATCATCATTTCTGAATTTTTAAACTCAATTTCAAACTCTACTCCTCCTGTAATCTATTAAGATGGTGAATCAAATTAACATATTTTCCAGTCCTAAGCAAATACTGGATCATTGTTATATTATAGTACCTGAATATTGGTGCAGTTTTGGGCATTTTAATACATGTTTATGAGGGAGTGTGAAGGCCGCTTTTCTTAAGAGCTGCTTTTTGCCTGTTTTATTACCATAGTGATGCTACTAGATGCCCTCTCTCTCCCTATCTATTCAATATAGTAACTGAAGTTCTAGCTAGAGCAATTAGACAACAAAAGGAGGTCAAAAGGATTCAAATTGGAAAGGAAGAAATCAAAATATCACTCTTTGCAGATGATATGATCGTATACTTAAGTGACCCGAAAAACTCCACCAGAGAACTGCTGCAGCTGATAAACAACTTCAGCAAAGTGGCCGGATATAAAATAAACTCAAACAAATCAGTAGCCTTCCTATACTGGAAGGATAAACAGGCTGAGAAAGAAATTAGGGAAGCCGGGCAGTGGTGGCGCACGCCTTCAATCCCAGCACTTGGGAGGCAGAGGCAGGTGGATTTCTGAGTTTGAAGCCAGCCTGGTCTACAGAGTGAGTTCCAGGACAGTCAGGGCTACACAGAGAAACCCTGTCTCGAAAAACTAAAAAAAAGAAAAAAAAAAGAAAAAGAAATTAGGGAAAAGACATCCTTCACAATTGTCACAAACAATATAAAGTATCTTGGTGTGACTCTAACCAAACAAGTGAAAGATCTGTATGACAAGAACTTCAAGTCTCTGAAGAAAGAAATCGAAGAAGACCTCAGAAGATGGAAAGATCTACCATGCTCATGGATTAGCAGGATTAATATAGGTAAAATGGTTATCCCGCTGAAAGCAATCTACAGATTCAATGCAATCCCCATCAAAATTCCAACTCAATTCTGCATAGACTTAGAAAGAGCAATTCTCAAATTCATTTGGAACAACCAAAAACCCAGGATAGCAAAATCTATTCTCAACAACAAAAGAACTTCTGGGGGAATCAGCATCCCTGACCTCAAGCTGTACTACAGAGCAGTAGTGATAAAAACTGCATGGTATTGTACAGTGACAGGCAGGTAGATCAGTGGAATAGAATTGAAGACCCAGAAATGAACCCACACACATATGGTCACTTGATTTTTGACAAAGGAACTAAAACCACCCAGTGGAAAAAAGACAGCATTTTCAACAAATGGTGTTGGTTCAACTGGCAGTCTACATGCAGAAGAATGCAAACTGATCCATTCCTAGCTCCCTGTACAAAGCTCAAGTCCAAGTGGATCAAGGACCTCCACATAAAACCAGATACACTGAATCTAATAAAAGAGAAAGTGGGGAAACACATGGGTACAGGGGAAAAGTTCCTGAATAGAACACCAATGGCTTATGCTCTAAGATCAGGAATCGACAAATGGGACCTCATGAAATTGCAAAGCT
>CM052702.1:58849145-58902181 GCA_028551405.1 Uromys caudimaculatus | reverse complement strand
CCCCCCCGTCCTCATGGAGGCTGGACCACCAACCAAAGAATACACATGGAGGGACCCATGGTTCCGACCACATATGTGGCAGAGGAGGGCCTTGTTGACCATCGGGGGGAGGAGAGGCCCCAGTAAAGGGGAATGTCAAGGTGGGAATATGGGAGTGGGTGGGTTGGTGGGAGGTGGAATTCCCTCATAGAGGTGGGGGAGATGGAGGGGATAGGTGGTTTCCAAAGAGGAGACCTAGAAAGGGGGAAACATTGGAAATGTAAATAAAGTATCAAAAAAAAAATAAATTCTTTTTAAAGTCATGCTCGGAAAGAGTTTTATGAGTATGTCTTGAAAATTGCTTCTTATTGTTTATAAAAATAGAAAAATGCCATATAATGAATATATTTACAATGACTAATTTTACAATTTTTATTTAAATTGGACTATTACTTAAGATGGTGTTGTATCTCTTAAGATATAAGTTATTTTAAAACTCTCTTCTTATCCCAAATTGTACCATATTTGTGTATGTGTATATGTGTAAATATTTCTGCATGGTGTATGTGTGCATATATATGTGTATGATGTGAGATGTGTGTGTGTGTGTGTGTGTGTGTGTGTGTGTGTGTGATCCAAGATGGCTACCAAATTAGTTATTTATAAGCTCTTCTTACTACCTTGACTCTCCTGCTGTTGCATGATACATAAGTGAGAAAGCCATCAGAACCTCTCCAGACACAGCCCCCCACCATGGAAATGCAAGGTGAGTGATTCTAAGCAAGAACCATGTAGTTGATCCTTAAACCATGACTAACAAACAATAAGACTTTAACTCATTGTGAGTGGTCTGTTGGCTCCAAAATGTTTCTGCTGCCTGGGTCGGGCTTTAACTAAGGCTCCATTTGTTTTAGTCCCACAGTGTTCATACCTACCCTTCATATGGCATCATATTTTATCTCTTAAAATCTAGACTTTTGGAGGTTTGTCAGAATTATTATTTTCAAATACTAAGGTTTTATATCAAAGTATGCTTTTAAAGGTGAAGAATTGCTAGGTGGGCAATTCCCTGTCTATTTGCAGATACATGGGAAGAAGATAAACAGTAATAGGACTGGAGTGGGGGTTGGGGTAGAGTGCGTGGTGGGGTGTGTGTGAGGTCAGCGGGTTGAGTCCCTGTACTAAACCAAAACAAAAGTTAAAAGCCAAACAACTATAAAACCCAACACATACACAGATAACTAAGAGACCAGAATGCAGAAATCTGTTAACGGGCAGAGCATTATAACTGCGTCCAGTATATCAATTGTTTTTACTGAGTCGTTTATCTTACTGTAATTCTAAAAGGCTTTCAAGAAGAACAAATCCTCTCCACGATTTAGGAAAAGAAAGTAGATTCTGTCACAGGAAGATCTGAAAGAGCATATGCCCATCTGCAACATCAGTGCAGATCCCCTGCATTTAGAATTTAGAACCCAAGACCTGAGTTCATGAACTCTATTCAGAATCATGTTCAACAAAAAACAATCATTCAACTTCTAAAAACAAAAACAAAAACAAAAAAAAAGAAAATTGTAGATAAAAGTAGACATGGCAAAAGTTTTGAGATTAAGTACTAAAGAATATATAGGTATGCAGTTTAAATATTCATTTATTAAAAATATTTTTATGGAATTGTTCACTCACTTTCCTTTCATAAACAAAAATCACCATGAAGACATCTCTACATAGCAAAAGAAGAAACACAGCAAAGAAACAAATTGTAGGATGCTCTATATCCAGCAGGACATTAGCATCCAGATATGTGAAGAACTCCAAAAAAAATTTACATACCTAAATAAACAAAGAACTCAATACATAAATGGGCAAGCTGAGCTCAACACACACCTCTCAAGAACATCCAAGTGGTAAATAAATACATGGAAAAAATAGCCACCATCTTTGGCTCGTAGGGAAATGCTACAAAGAGATTCATGTCCAAGTCAGAATGGTGGGGAATAAGGAGGAGGAGGAAGAGGAGGAGGAGGAGGAGAAGGAAAAGGATGGAAAAATGTTGAATGTAGGGTTAAAATTATACATTGAATGTAGAGTGTAAATTAATCCATCAACTATGGAAGTCAGTATGGAAGTTTCTCAAAACATTAACAGCAGAGTGATGCAGCTAACTGAACTCTGAGAACACGTTTCCAAACAGTCCATGTGAGTCAGAAATACGTTCACCTCCTGTGTGTCACTGCACTGTTCACAGCCGCCAAATGAAGGCATCTGCCTAGGTGCCCATTAATGGATGCATGGGCAGGGGGGTTATGTACACAGTGGAGCATTACTCAGCACTAAGTGAAGTCAGAGGTTGGAACTGGAGGTTGTCTTGTTAGGGAAAAAATAAATCAGTCTTACAAAGATAAGCATTGCATATTTCCTCTCAAAAGAGGAATTTGGGGGCGATGTGGATATCAAACATATGTGGATATGGACGAGGAAAAGGAAGTGGTGGGAAGAGATAAGAAAGTTAATGAATCTAGTGAATCCAACCAAAGTACAATACATGGACAAATAGAAATACAGAAACTCCCACCATTTTGTACAATTAATATATGCTAATAAAAACTGAAAAAAATTCCAACACAGACCATTAACTTCTTCAAAATTGTTGTGCCTCACTTCTGATGAAATTGTAACAAATAAAAAGCATGTTGCTAGTTTTTTACTTTAATTTTAGTGACAGAGATGTTTCTTACTTATCACATTTATTTTGCACACACAGTTTTGCATACGTGAACTGTGTGCTGGTATCTACACATTTTTAAATGCCATTGCATTCAGGCAACCAGATAGAGGCTTAACAGTGTAGGAGGCACTCAAAGCTGCTCTTCTCATTTACCCTTAAGACGAGGAGTTCTGTATGTGGCTCAAGAAAACAACTTTGTTCTGGCACAAAGGTTCTCAGTGATGCATCTCCCCATGGCTGCATATTATCATGATTTGGGGAATTTAAAAACTGAACAAAATCAAAAGCTATTTAATTCTCACTTACTTGAGACTGTGTTGTCTGGATCTTTGTTAAGAACACCACAGGTCAACTTTGAAAATGTTTGTTCTTGTGGCTGGAGAACAAGGCTCTTTCCCTAAGGGTGGCAACCTGACTTTGTTCTAGGGCTTGTGGAAGACTCTCACTGCTTTGCATTTTTGGTGATGCATCCTAGTGTGTCTCTTGAAAGAGAGCCCAGGAACAATGTAAGGGATCCTGCTGCTTTCCCATTGTCCCTTAAGGATCAGGCTTGGACAGCCATAGCCCAAGCCATCCCCAGACCCAAGCCCAGGCCCCAGATGTGCTGGAGCAGTATGTGGGAAAGATCAGAAGGACAGTCTGCAAGCAAAGAAGGCCATGGAATTCCCTTACTTACTCTTTACAGGAAGCAAAACCCACACACAATTAAATTCTGCGGTGTCGGTAAGAAGGCCTAAGAAATAATTTTAAAGAGAGAATTGTTCCTTGTTCAAGAGTAAAATCCAAGAAAGGGAGTGTCTTAGTCAGGGTTCCTATTCCGGCACAAACATGATGATCAAGAAGCAAGTTGGGGAGGAACTTCAGCTTACATTTCCATGTTGCTATTCATCACTAAAGGAAGTCAGGACTGGAACCCAAGCAGATCAGGAAGCAGGAGCTGATGCAGAGGCCATAGAAGGATGTTTCTTACTGGCTTGTGTTGTGGATAGCCCTGGGGCTGTTTGTATTTTGATGCTAATTCTGCCCTCCTGGGAGGAGCTTCAGATAAGGAGTGAGTTACATGCTCATGTGACTTCTTGTGAACCAATCCACTAATGAATAAAGGAGCCAATCACTGGGCAAGGAGGAGGAACTTCCAGGTCAGATAGGGGAAGAGAGGAGGAGGAGAAAGAGAGAGTCCTTTTGGAACAGGGACAGCAGATAGGTAAGATGTAGCTACTAGAGTCTCCTGGTATCATGGCAGATCCGCAAGGATTCACCACCAGAGGAATCAGATTTTGATAAGGCTTACAAGATTAGGTTTTAGTTGCTCCCAGAGATTGAGTTACTATTGTTTCTGAGCTAAGTTTGTGTTGCATGTTCCTTCACACGGCGGCTTGTCTGGGTTCCAGAGAGAAAGGTACAGCGGCAAAGTGTGGGTTTGCTTGATGTGTACCACAGAGGCCGTGGGGGTATTGAAGCATGGGGCTGGCATGGTAGACCCTCCAGTGGGAACCTAGTGATATGGTTGGAGAGATGGTGGAGCTCTGAGTCAGAGCTGGCCAGCCCGCCTGGGCTGAGAGGACCAGGACTTAGCATGGGAACTTGTGATAACCTTTTCTTTTTTAATCCACAACAGGCTTGCTTCTCCTGGCTTGCTCAGCTTGCTCTCTTATAGAACCCAAGACTCCCAGCCCAGGGATGGTATCACCCTCAAGGGGTCCTCCCCCCTTGATCACTAATTGAGAAAATGCCTTACAGCTGGATCTCATGGAGGCATTTTCTTAACTGAAGCTCCTTTCTCTGTGATAACTCCAGCTTGTGTCAAGTTGACACACAAAACCAGCCAGTTCAATTGACCCCTTGTCAACTTGACACACAAACATATCATCATTAAGCCTCGACCCTTACTTTCTTATTCATCCCCAATATCTAAATAACTTTAAAAGTCCCATAATCTTGCATATTAAAAGTTCAATCCCTTTAAAATATCCAATATCTTTTAAAATTCAAGGTCCTTTAAAAATTCAAAGTCTCTTAACTGTGGGCTCCACTAAAATACCTTCTTTCTTCAAGAGGGAAAAATATCATGACACAGTAACAGTCAAAGGCAAAATCAAACTCCAACCATCCATTGTCTAGGATCTACTCACAATCTTCTGGATTCCTCCAAGGGCTTGACTCACTTCTCCAGCTCTGCCCTTTGTAGCACACACCTTGTCTTCTAGGCTCCAGATGTCTGTACTCCACTGCTGCTGCTGTTCTTGGTGGTCATATCATGGTACTGGCATCTCCAAAACACTGCTATCTTCCGCTGTAACTAGGCTTCACCAATAGCCTCTCATAGGCTCTCTTCATGGTGCCAAGACTCAACTCCTTTGCATGACCCCTTCAGTCCTGGGCCATCAATTGCAACTAAGGCTGCACCTTCACCAATGGCCTTCTGCAGCCTCTCACAGTGCCAAGCTTCAGCTGCTCTTCATGACTTCAAAACCAGTACCACCTGAGTGACTCTTACATATTACCAAGTCCAGCCACAGCACAAGGTACAACCTTGGCTATCTCTGGAATGGAGCCTGTGTGCTCTCAGAAAACAATTCCCAGAAGATTTCACCTCAATGATGCTGGTCTCTTCTTAATCACCACTAATTTCTTAGCTCCAGCTAACCAGCCTCAATAGTCCCAGTAATGAAAAATTTTTGCTTTAGTAGTTCTAGTATCTTGTTAATCACAGCTGATTCTTCTGCCCCAGCTAACAAAAACCACAGAATCTTCACAATCAAAATAGCAATGGCCCTGATAAAAGTCTTTAATCTTCCTTCTGAAATTTCACAAGCCAGGCCTCTATCTTCTGCACTGTTCTCAACATTATCTTCCAAGCTCCTACACAACATCCCACAGAGCGCTTAACACCAAATGGATCTTCTAGCCCAAAGTTCCAAAGTCTTTCCACAGTTCTCCCCAAAACATTGTCAGATTGTCACAGGAATACCCCACTATTCTGGTGCCAATTATCTTAGTCAGGGTTTCTATTCCTGCATAAACATCATGACCAAGAAGCAGGTTGGAAAAGAAAGAGTTTATTCAGCTTACATTTCCATGTTGCTATTCATCACCAAAGGAAGTCAGGACTGGAGCTCAAGCAGGTCAGGAAGCAGGAGCTGATGCAGAGGCCATGGAGGGATGTTTCTTACTGGTTTGCTTCTCCTGGCTTGCTCAGCTTGCTCTCTTATAGAACCCAAGACTACCTGCTCAGGGATGGTACCACCCACAAGGGGCTCTCCCCCCTTGATCACTAATTGAGAAAATGCCTTACACCTGGATCTCATGGAGGCATTTTTCTCAACTGAAACTCCTTTCTCTGTGATAACTCCAGCTTGTGTCAAGTTGACACACAAAACCAGCCAGCACAGGGAGCTTAAAAATAAAATAAAATAAATTAAAACAGACCAAAAGCAAACAAGAAAACCCTTGGAAACTGGAGGTTCCACTATGGTAATTGTCTTTCAGGAAAACAAAATGTTCCAGGTGCCAACCTCTGCACGGGGTAGGATGTGGCTTTTGTCTTCTGGGATACTGGAGACAGGATACTCCTGATAAGAGTTTGACTAGGGGTAGCTTCTGGTCTATTGGCCCAAGAGTGACCAGAAGCTTGCCAGCCTGGGAGAATGGAGATGTTCTTTCACTTTGTAGGTTTAGTTTGTTTTTTCTTTCCTGGGGATCTCTGGGTAAGATTAAACCTTGGTCTTGATACATGACCGGTAAGAATGAATTATAGCCCAGCAGTGCCCTGGGTTCCTATAATTTTTCTACATTATCTCAATGATTTCAGCATGGACCTGTACTGTGACATTTCTCTGGACCCTGGACTAGTTAAACCCACAGTAGGTAAGTTAAGAAAGTCATGAGCTTTAGCTTATAAAATTGATTCTTTAATAGACACAGACTAAGTTCAAAACTAAACCTTCGAAGTTGAATATCCAATTTAGCTTTACTCTTTATCCTTCTTGTCTTCACAGCCCAATTAACTTAATACGAATTTATATAAGAATGAGCAATGCCAAGCATAGTGGAGCACAACAGTAATGGCAGCACTTGGAAAGCTGAGGCAGAACAAGTTCTGACTAGCCTGGGCTATATGATAAGACTCTGCTTAAAAGGAAATTACATCATGATATCACAGTATCCCAACAGCTAAAATACTAGGGTGTGTGACACAGAGGGATGGGGAACAGGCAGAAGCATGGCATTGAACTGCATGCCTGTTTTTGAGCAGAGATGAGACACATTTCCTAGAAGCTATGCTAGCGTCCCTTTACATCTCTTTGGACAATCTGGACCATGGGACTGTATGTTGCAAGTGGAGATAAAAATCACATGATACAGGTTTTTTAGTCTCTGTAGGATGAAAAGAGTTATGGTGAATTGTGAGAAAGCCAAATAACAAGATAAGTATTTACACAATATCCAAGTTCATGGTGATGTCTTTTGATCCATGTATTTGTATCAACATACAATGCACACACACACACACACACACACACACACACACACAATAAGAACAAAGGCCTACAAAATCTCTGTGTGTTTAATAATCAACACTGAGTTTACAAAGCGTGAGGAGTAGCTAGGCTCTGCCCATCTCAACCAGGGTCCTTAGAGCACCTGATGAGGGGATGTCATGAGCTGCATCCTGAGGAGTCAGTGCTGTAGTGTTTATCTGCCTTCTGTTCCTGGGGCAATTGATGTGTTTATAAAAAGATAAAGAGAAAGGGAATATGTTTTTTGGTGGATGTGTCGTCAGGTATGGGGGAAAGGGGTGCTTCCTCCGGCCCATGCTGAGGCATCCCTTCCCCCTGAGGGACCAGCCATGGTCTGACACATCCACCAAAAAACATATTCCCTTTCTCTTTATCTTTTTATAAACACATCAATTGCCCCAGGGACAGAAGGCAGATAAACACTACAGCACTGAATCCTCAGGATGCAGCTCATGACATCCCCTCATCAGGTGCTCTAAGGACCCTGGTTGAGATGGCTGTATAGTATAGAATTGAGTTTATTCAGGGCATGGGGAGGGGAGTTAAGAGGGTAGTAGAGGAAGAGAAATGCAGAGAGAGGCAGAGAAATGGAGAGAGAGAGAAACAGAGAGAGAGAGAGAGAGAGAGAGAGAGAGAGAGAGAGAGAGAGAGAGAGAAGAAGGAAGAAGAAGAGGAGGAGGAGGAGGGAGAGGAGGAAGAGGAGGAATAGAAGAGTAGAGGCAAGCCATGAGCACATGGAGGGGGGGAGGGAATGGGGAGGGGAAAAAAGGGCGATGGGACAGGGCAAGAGCAAGAAGGCAAGACCAAGAGAGAACGGAGGGAGCAAGCAGCCCCTTTTATAGTGAGCCAGGCACACCTGGCTGTTGCCAGGCAACTGTGGGGCAGAGCTCAGACAAAATGCTAACAGCAACAACCTAAAACAGGCACTAAAATTTACTTAAGTAAAAAACCGGAAGTTTCAGAGAAAGGTTGTCATGTATATTCAAGGCTAATCTTGTATGGTTTTGTGAGCATTTTGTTGCAGCAAGCCACAGGGTTAGTTCAAATTGAAGGCATGAGGGCAAATCCATTCCTTGCGGTGAAGAACAGGGAGAGCAATCTGCCCCACGAAGAAGAGGGAATGTGGAGATGAAGAAGGTAAGTAATCGAAAAATGGGGAAATCTAAAGTGAGACGATAGGAAACAAAAGCTGTTTGTTACAACAATTCATTCAGGTCGGTTGATGCCTTCCCCGAACATCTAAAACAAAACAAGGCAGGCTGTTAGAGACACGGGGAAAGTGTTGGTAGTAATGTTGATAATGAATGCCATAATGAAATAGAGGTGCTATCCAGATGTGGATTAATTCAAGGTAAATATGTTGAGTGAGGCGATGGAGAGATGGTACAGTGGTTAGAGCGCCTGCTACTCTGCGGACCTGAGTTCATTCTGTTCCCAGCACCCACCTATACTGGGCAGCTCAAGCCTCCTACAATTCTAGCTACTAGGAGATGCAATGGTCTTCAAGGGCACCAGCACCCATGTAGTTTACACACACACACACACACACACACACACACACACACACACACACACAACTAAAAACTAAAAATAAATCTTTATAAATATCTATACCAAATGAAAAAAACTTTAATTGCAAGTTCTTAATGTTAGGAATGCTTACAGGAACTATCTAACTATTATGAACATGTATGAAAAAAACATTAAAGACCATTCAAAATATGAAGCTTGAAAACACAAATATAAATTGTCAAAACTGTGCCAGACTTGAACATACTCTCAGCCTCCTACAAATGGAAAAGATTAAAGTGAATGAAGACACAGAGGCTTTAATTAATATATATAATAAAGATGATTTATAAGATAGAATTTATATCCTAAAACCAAAAATGTTTACTTTTCTCTCAAAATCTAATGACATATTATATTATATACCATGTATCAGGTCACAAGACATTTTGATGTGTACAGAAGATGTGCATGCCTGCTCTTTAACCTTCATAAGATAATCTTGAGAATGAATTAAATGTAGGTTAACAAAACACACAAACACTTGGAGCTAAAATAACAAGATAAAAATGAAACAAACTAACACTTCAATAATTTTTGGACCAAAGAGGGAAATAAAACTCTAATTATAGATTGTTTAGAAAGTAATAATGATGCCACAGACAAGATACAGCCACTGTCATCCTCTGTGCTCAGCTTCATCTGGAAAAGTTCAGTTTAAGGAAAGTGCAGGAGGCGGAGGAGAGAGATCAGTGGGTAAGAGCACACACCGCTTTTACTGAGGACCTGAGTTAGGTTCCCAGCACCCACATCAGGCAGCACAAGTGTCTATAACTCCAGCTGTAGGTGACCTAGTGTCCTCTTCTGCCCACTGAGCACACTGCATTCACAAACCCACACATAGATGCATGAGTAAGACTTCAAAAAATATTTCTTTTAAAAATGCAGTGTGTAGAATGCTTGCCCAGCCTGCTAGAAGCCCTGGGTTGATGCCTCGCACCACACAAATCAGATGTGGTGGTACACATCAGCGGTGAATCCAATAGGTATGGCCCCCAGAGACTCATGTGTCTGAATGCTTGGCCATAGGGAGTCACATTATTAGGGGGTGTGGCCTCATTGGAGGAGGTGTTTCACTGTGGAGGCAGGCCTCGAGGTCATATATGCTCAAGTTACAGCCATTGTGGCACATAGTCTCCTCTTCTGCGATCAAGACGTAGAACTCTCAGCTCCTTCTCCAGCACAGTGTCTGCCTCCATGTCTCCATGCTTCTGGCCTTGATGATAATGGACTAAATCTCTGAAACTGCTTATGTTTTATAAGAGTTGCAGTGGTCATGGTATCTCTTCACAGCAAAGGAAATCCTGAGATAACACCTGTAATCCTAGGACTGGGAAAGAAAGGGAAATGGAGGCAGGAGGATCAGAGGTTCAATGTTATCCTCAGTTACATAGTAAGTTCAAGGCCAACCTGGGATACATGGCAACCTGTGTCAGAAACAAAACCAAAACAACAACAGCACACACACACACATGCACACACACACACACACACACACACACACACACAGAGTACAATTAATAAAAATAATTGAGAAGAAGTTTCAAGTCCAGGAACTATAGAATAAATTGTTTAGAACAAAGACATAAATTAATGTATTAAAGAAGCACCCAGGTGTTAGATCTCTTAAAAACATAATAAAATAGTCAGCTTTTCACAAATGTAACTAAGGGGGGGGGAATTAAAAATATTAATGTAGGAAATCAAAATTACATTAACTAATGTCATAGATAGATATGGAGGAAGTACAATGATTAGCAAAACTATCCGTGTTAATAAATGTTCACTTGCATTGGTTTAAATTAAATACAGCATCTGAAGGAAAATGTACATTACTAAATCTTTCTGAGGATGTACCAATCTGTAAATGGAAAGATAACCTTTAAGAGTGATGGGGGGGAGGAACGGAATTGTTATTCAAATGAAAAATAATCCGGGTTCTCAGTGAATAAAGTAGGTCCTTTCCCTGCGCCCTTCCCATGGAACGCGGCTATGAGATCCACGCAGAGTGCACAGAGTCTCTGTTAGGGGACAGGGAAAGGCTAACAGGTGGTTTGGGGGAGACACCAGAACTCACTGAGTTTTTAAGCATATACACACATATATGTATTTATCTTCCAAGTCACACATCCACCCTATTAGGGAGTTCAGCAGGGCCCACGTGACAATGACCATCACCTGTGGGCTTGCTGACTGTTTACACCCCTCATGAGGGGAAAGGAGGGTCATGACCCCTCACCTGTGTACCACCTGCTCTGTGGCACTTGTTTGCAACTCTGCCCTAATTGCACATGGCCTTGGGGAGGGGCTAGAGGACACAGGCTTGGGAAGACTAGGGGAGGGGGACTCCATCTTTGCAGCTATAGGAAAACCGTCATACTTTCTGAGTAAAGAATGTCTTGTGTGGCCTTTTGGTGAGGGGATTGCTCACATTTCAGTGAGCAACCCTTCAGTTGTGCTCTGGAAGAGAGCCTGATGAAGTCACTGGCTTCCTAAAGCGAACTTTCATGGAACTGTGCCTCCTTTTGTTATTAAGACCTTCAGAGGAGGGGTAAATGTTACTCACACTTGCCCCTGGGAAAGAATGTTAGCAACATGGCTATGTCTATGTGCCCAAACACATGACTACTAGATTAGGCATAGGGCGAGCAAGAGCTCACACAAGTCTATCCTGAGTGAGAACTGGACGGGAAACCTACTCTGGAAAAAGCTCTGGCAATTCCTTATGATGAAATCACAATTTTGTCACGTGATCTAGCCATTCCACCCCTAACTATTTACCCTACAAAAAATTTAAATTCACACACAAAATTAGAGGAATCTCCATATTATTAAGCTAAGTGAAAAAGACACGCCAATCTCTAAAAATTGCATATGATTCCATCCCATGTATATGTCGTTCTCAAAAACACAAAACTGTAATGAAGGGCAGACCGGTACTTAGGGATGAGGTAAGGGTGTAATGGAGAGGAAGGGGTTCTTTGTAATGATGGGGCAGTTCCATCACTGTCTTTGTGGTTCCATGAGACTGTATATGTATTTAGAGTTCATGAAAATCTGCTTTTGCAAAAGACAATTCCACTAGAGCATAATTTTAAAAATAAAATATATAAAATAGTCGTAACTAGAGGTGCTGTGGGTAGGAATGGCGGTAGTATAGTTTATCCTAGGAAATGAAGCCTTCCTACCCCGCCCTTGCACATTTACTCATCAGTGAGAGAAGGAAGAGGGGATAGGATGTGCCTCTTCCAAACCACTTAATTTACCTTTAGTGGACACTCTTAGGTGTCATCGTAAAGATCACAGATGGCACATGGTTCAACCCTTGACCTCAGGAGTGATATCTAGAGATGTATATACTGTTTTTTATAGGTTAAAAACTGATGAAACATGACGCTTCTTCTGCGGCCTGTCAGAGAATCCAGAGAGGCCTTTCTTCGATACATGTCACTCTAGAAGACAGGTTGTCTCCCATATTACCTTAGGGAAATCCAAGGAGACAGGCAATATTTGGGGGCACATTTTTCCTGTGGTTTGTTTCTGAGGAGGTAAATGATAAGGTCATTGTGAACCTAAAGCCGGCTCAAAGCACTGGCCGGAAATTCTGAAGGCAGTCACCCTTCACCTGTCCCAGACACAAGCTTTGCGATCTTTAGCTTAAGATAACCTCTACGGTTGTTTCGAAATCTCTCCTGGGGCTCAAATCTCCCAGCTATGACACCTGGTTTCCTGCTGACAGTCTTTTAAAACCCAACTTACTTTTTACCTTAAAAAGAAACAGATAAATAGTCCCAGAAATACTGGGTCAATAGACCACCAGCTGGAGGCATCAGCCACCCATTTGCAAAGCCAGGGATGATGCGGTGTGTCGTTCAGAAAATGTAACTTTTTCAAAAGTAGTGTCTGATTTAGATTGCATGTATTTTTCCATATAAAGAAACCAATTAATACCTATGTATTACAGGCTGTGAGAAGGACTTCCTGAGTGGTCCCAAGAGCTAGCACTACACGCACTGAGCCAGTACAATGAGGCAGGGACCAGGTGATAATTTTCAAAAGTGGGTTGGCTGGTGTGCTTGTGTGGTGACGGCTGCATGCTGATCGGGTGGGAAGTCTCTTGATTCTTTTCTGTGCAGTTTGTCAAGGCTGAGTTTTGTTCAGTGATAGCAGAGAGCGTGTTAACTGAAGTAGTGGAGTTATCTGAGGTGCTGCAGCGAAGATACAAACACAGGGAGTGACAAAGGATGTCCTGATACTGCTAATCCTTCCCTGACAGCTTAGAGCTGGCCAGAAGCAGCATAGCAAGATGCGGCTCAGGACTATAACCCAGAATTTAGGAGGTTGAGGCAGGAGGGTTGCCGTGAGCTCCAGGCCAGCCTGAGATACACAGTGAAGTCCGGGTAATCCTAAGTTGCTGAGTGAGATTTTGTCTCAAAAACCAAAAATAGAAGCAACGCCTTGCCACTGGTCCTGTATTGAAATGACACATGAAAATCCATTTACGTTCTCACAAGTATTATTGCCTTATATAGCCTTGTTTCTTTTCCTTTAAAGCAGAGAGAACTATACTATAAAAAGAGATAAATGTTAAATTTATTTTATTTGGTAAGATAAAATAAAATACAGTGATAGTCATTCTCAAATGTTTTGTCTACATCAGATATTATCATCAGGTTACCAATTTTTATTTTTGCCATTTCGTTGTTCCCAGCGTATCAATACCAGGATCTTTTTACTGTAAACTTCATCTTGAGGTAATTACATAAAGCATAGAACAGGGTGTTTTCCTAACCTCTGTATGACAGGAGACATCTGTTAAATTCACAACACTGAGATGTTCTTATCAGATGTAGTCACAAGGGGGCATCTTCCTCCTGTCAGCTCTGCCTGCTGCTACCATTTGCTAGCAGTGCTGCAGATTTCAAAGCAAACGGGATGCCATTTCCAGCAGGAACGTGGACTGGATTTTGTCCCACCTTTGCTCCCATTTCTGGACTTGATTGTTGATGTTCCAGAAGGGTCTTTCCCAGAACCACCCTCGGCTGTCTCCAGCCCCACTTCCGCCCTTCCCCAGACACACATGGATCTTGCTTTGATTTAACACTGACAACGACAGGTGGCAAACGTGTTGTCCTCACCTCAGGAACTGGTCTCAGTAGGTACACAACTCTCTGCTGACTTTGAATCAGGATACAGGCGAGGTGAGTATGCGCCCTTTGTCTCCTGCCCACTGACACCATTGATTTCTCTTCCTAGAGTATTTATTTCACAGAATGAAGCCACAACAGTTTCCCTCAGGCCAGGACCACATGGCCAATTCCCTTAGGCGCTTCTCCTTCTTGATGGCAGTATTTTATCATTTCCTGTGCCTGTTGCTATAGTATTGTACAGGCCAGGGGTTCTCTCTGGTGCTGTACGTGTGGTGGAATGATGGTTATTCATTGTGAAGGCTGCCCAGGACACTCAATTATTTAGAAGCATGCCAGTCTTTATACAGCTAGATGCCAGTAGCACACCCCTCCAAAACACACACACACACACACACACACACACACACACACACACACACACACACACACACATGCACGCACGCAGAGGCATGTCTCTGGACACCATCCAGTGCTTTTAAGGTAAAGTGTAATATCAGACCACCACCTTGTTCTGAACCTCTGCTTTAGAGCAGAGTGCTGCACTGACCTTTGTTGTCATCTCAGTGCCCAATGCTTGATAGAAACAGCTTAAGGGAGTTTAGTCTGGGGTGGCTTAGCCCCCAGAATCACACAGACATGGGAGCGTATGGAATACAAGGTAGTTCACTTCTTAGGACCAGAAGCAGAGAGGGCAGATTCAACCCCTTCAGTACACACTCCCTATGGCCTGCTCCTTTGGCTCTATCTGTTCTACACAGGAAACTTCGGCAAATTATGAAGGAGAGAGTCAACAAATAAAGGTATCTGTTGCCAGCCAGGCAGTGGTGGCACACACCTTTAATCCCAGCACTGGGGAGACAGAGGCAGGTGAGTTCAAGGCCGGGCTGGTCTACAGAGTGAGTTCCAGGACAGCCAGGGCTACACAGAGAAACTCTATCTTGGGGAGAGAGAGAGAGAGAGAGAGAGAGAGAGAGAGAGAGAGAGAGAGAGAGAGAGAGAGAGACATAGAAAGAGACAGAGAGACAGAGAGGGACACAGAGAGATGGAGAGGAGGAGTAGGAAGAGGAGGAGGAGGAGGAGGAGGAGGAGGAGGAGGAGGAGGAGGAGGAGGAGGAGGAGGAGGAAGAAAAGAGGAAAAAGAAGAAGGAGAAGGAGAAGGAGAAGAAGAAAGGGGAAAGGTAGCTCTTGTCTTTAAAAAAAAAAAAAAAAAAGAGTATTTCTGGAAGTTGACACATGAAACCAGCTTAGAACCTAGTTGTCAAGTCACATCCAGCTGCAGGAGGTATAGGGAAATGCAGCTTTTACTCCACATGTCTTTGTGCTCAGCTGAAATTCAGGGACTTCACTGCTTTTAAAGGGGAGGGCCTAGGTGTATGAGCTAGACTGATGGTTAGCTACAGTGAGTGTCTGAGTTAGGTGGGAGTGACTCTGTGCCTGTCCTTGCTCCCAGAAAGCTGCATTAAAGTAACCGCATTCTCTTCTTTTTTATTTTTTTATTTTTATTTTTTAGGTGGTGGTAGTGGTAGGTTTTGCTAAATTGGAGCTCATAGGCAAGGATCTCATCTCATCTGGGGAAAAAAGAAACTAACTGTAGCAGGTAAAGAGAGTAGCATAAGTGGTTGTGAGTGTGTGTGTGTGTGTGTATGTGTGTGTATGTGTGTGTGTACGTGTGTGTCTGAGTATGGAGGTCAGAGTCTGATGTCAGGTCTCTTTTTTTAATTGCTCACCACCGTATTCTGTGAGCAAGGGTCTCTAGTGAACCTTGAGCTCATCAATTCAGCTAGACTGCCTGGCCAAGGGGGTCCGAGGATCTGCCTGCCTGTGACTGTAACTGCGCATCACTGGGTTCCACTTTTTACACTGATACTGCGACTCTGAATTCAGTGCCTCATGCCTGCCTGGCAGGGACTTTACAGACTTCTCTCCAGCCCTCTGCCACACTCTTTCTGAGACAGGATCTTACTATGGTCTGGAACTCTCAACTCTCCTGCCTCAGCCTCTCAATGCTGGGACTGTAGATCCAGGCAGGCTTCACTCTGTTCTTCAATTTCCAAGCCTGAGATCACCACCCAGGCCTTTCCCGGTTTATTTACTTGAGCCAATAAATCCCTTCTTTGTTTAAACAAGGAGGAGCTGGATACTTGTTGCTTGCAGCTAGAAGGTCTCAGAGCAACTATCTACCTCCCTGAGTTTTTGTTGAGGGAGAGGGGTAAGGGACAACAAGATCGTGTAGACAGCAGTCGCCATGGTCCTTGAATGCTAGCTCTTAATAATGTGTTGGAAATAACTCGAGGTAGATGAAATTTGGAAACTCTTTCTGAAAGAGTTCCAAGTCGAATGAGATCTTAGTCCTTCTCAGAAGATCCAGATCTTTCCTCTCCCTGCTCCTTGTCCCTCTTCCACGACTGTGGAACGGCGTTCAAGTCTGCATGTTCTTCTGATGCGCCTGACCTGGAAGACAGGAATGGGGCCCTACCTCACTTTTCAGTTTTTAGTATTTTGCAAGCTAGTACATACTTGATGATCAGTAAGAGCTGCTGGAAATGCGACTCGGACAGCATTCATGAATAAAGGAGGTGATATGAGTGGCCAGCGTTTACTGAGCACATGCTGTGTTCCGAATACATTCCTAAGAGTGTCACTATTCTATGATTTAATCCTTAATATGTTATTATTACTCCATTTTCCAAATGAGCAAACTGACACAACCAATAAATAACACAGCCAGGGTTTCATGTCGGGGAAGTTGATCCAAGAGCCCTCCCACTTCAGCCTACATGCTCTGTTACCTCTCATGTTGAAGGTAGTTGATTAAATAGAGTTGGAGTTAAACCACTCACTGCTAGAGACCAGGGAAACTCTGGGGTCATTTGATTCCAAGGCAAAATAAAAGGAGACATCGGACCAAAGCCCGGAGGTGGGGGGATTATATAACTACCATATAACAGGGTTCCTGATTCCTAGCTGGGACCTTTTAGTCAAGGGCCCCACCTTTCATGCAACAAGTATGTGCTTCGTGCATGCACAGCTTTGAGGGCTTGGAAAAATCACCCCAAATAGCAGCTGGTATGCCAAAGGGTATATATGCCAGGAAGATCTAATCTGCCAAATCAAATAAAAAAAGAGGGTGTTAAGACAATGGGGTCTCTACTCATAGTTCAAAACTTGGCATAAATTTCGATCATCATAGAAGACTTGACTTGGCTAAGGTCGAGTTGTCTTTGAAAGCTCTTCTGTTTAACCAAGGTCACTTATAATTATGTGCATATACTTACCTACCTATGTCACACATAAACGTATGTAATGATACATATACATTTCATGTGTGAATGTCAAGTTGATGGTGACTTTTACCTGTTCCACATCCTGGAGGACATACCCACGTCAGCTTTTCCCTACTCATCAGCTTGTTACTTATTGAGCATCAGAAACTGCTGCACGGAGGAAAGAATGAACAAATACATGAACGATTAAGTGCAGGAAAGGTGTACGGTAATTCTGCACATGCGATGCGCAGGGGCGGACCCCACTTCAACAGCCTGTGATTTGAACAGGTTCTCAGGAGTCTGCACCAATAATCAGACAGGCCCTTCAGGAAAGTTATGCAAATATCCACTTTGGGAGGCTTAGACACGCATCCCCACCCCACCCCACCCCCAAGAGTGGAATGAACCCCAAAAGGTGAGCAAGCAGTTTTCAAAGCATACTTTTCAACTCTGCCAGCCCTGCGTGTGTGTTTTCCTCTACAGTGTTTCCAATTACTGTGGCACTCTCGGTATCCAGATCCATCTCCAGCGAATTCCTCCGCAGCTCCTTGCCAGACATATGGGATCAATCAGTGCGCTTGTGAGGGGAATGTTGACAGCATGACAGGCGAGGGGTTCTGGTGTCATTGAATCTCCAAGAGTCTTTAGCTGGATCCTGGGCAAGAGAAAGGGGGAGGAGAGAGATAGAGGAGAGATAGGGAGAGGAGAGGGAAAAGGAAGGAGAGGACAGACAGAGAAGGAGGGAAGCGACTCTGGCTTCACTGCCCCCTTCCTTCAAACATTTTATAGGCTTCGGGAGAGAGAAGGAGGAGGAGAGAAACCAAATAGCAGAGAATCAGAGGAGCAGATCCCTCCAGTCCCTCCCGAGTCCCCGAGCTGCCAGAGGAGTCTGGATCGTGTCCCCAGTGTCATATGCAAGGGCTCTGAGGTTCGCGGCTGCTACCCCGGGTCCCCTCCGCTCAGTCCGGGAACCTTGGCGCCTCTCTGCGCGCTCAGGGACTGTCGCCTTGCACTCCCCGGGGCCACCACTCGGTCCCCAGCGGGATGTGGTCGCGCCTGGCCTTTTGTTGCTGGGTTCTGGCACTGGTGTCGGGCTGGACCAACTTCCAGCCCATGGCTCCGTCGCGCAACTTCAGCTTCCGCCTGTTCCCCGAGGCCTCGCCGGGGGCTCTGGGCAGACTGGCCGTGCCTCCCGCGTCCGGTGAGGAGGAGGCGGCGGGGAGCAAAGTGGAGCGTCTGGGCCGCGCGTTCCGGAGCCGCGTGCGGCGCCTGCGGGAGCTCAGCGGCCGCCTGGAGCTCGTCTTCCTGGTGGACGAGTCGTCCAGCGTGGGCCAAACCAACTTCCTCAACGAGCTCAAGTTCGTGCGCAAGTTGCTGTCCGACTTCCCCGTGGTGTCCACGGCCACGCGCGTGGCCATCGTCACCTTCTCTTCCAAGAACAACGTGGTGGCGCGCGTGGATTACATCTCCACCAGCCGCGCGCACCAGCACAAGTGCGCGCTGCTCAGCCGCGAGATCCCGGCCATCACCTACCGTGGAGGTGGCACCTACACCAAGGGCGCCTTCCAGCAAGCCGCGGTAAGAGCCCCTTCATCCCCAGGCCAGGGCCCAGGGACCCCTCCCGCCCACCGCTGCCAGCCCCTTCTCTAGCCCGGTTCAGTTCCAGCAAGGCTTAAGGTGCCCAAGGCGAGCGTCCCCAAACGCAAAACAGGACCATTCTCCTGCTGTCCTTGTGAAGGTCCAGACTGAAATGAGTTTTAAATGCTTAGTGAAGTGTCATGTTTCTTAAAGGGTCCCTCAAAGGGACTCTAGTAGGAAGGGACCTTTAAGTTCCCTTAAGCTTGTGAGGAAACTGTGTATACAAGCTGGAACAGGTATGGTTCACAAATCTTTGTGAAGATGGGACATGTAGTGAGCTGAGGACATCCCTGATTCTTTTTCATGACATAGACTTTGTAACTTTCCTTCCAGACTTTAATTGTTTACTTGTTTGTGATAGGCTCTTTCGTGTTTCCCAGACTGGTCTCCAACTTACAACATAACAGGGAGCATCCCTGAGTTATGGTCCTCCTGCCTACACCTCCCAAGCGCTGGGATGACAGCCACTGGCCATCAAGACTTTAAGTTCCAGGTCTTCCTAAATAAATGTTTAGCATCTGACAGAAGTCACATGGTAGATTTTTATAAAAATGCGTCTTTTTCCTAACTATAAATTAACACATAGTTGATCATAATTTGGAATACTGAGAAATATTTAAGGCAATCCATCAAGTCAATGTTTGTAGAATAAATGAAACAAACGAGAATGAGGACCCTGAATAATCTCTTTATCCTTAAAATCCCATTGGATATACAGTGAATGTTGTCCAGTATGTTACTCATTATTTCAACGAACTTGCTAACCTACGGTTTTGCAGCCTGCATTCTTCAACTGTTGTATATGATTCAAATATACATTAATTCATAGTATCTTGTGGCATGACAGCATTGGATGCCCTGGAACTGCAGTTACAGGCAGTTGTGAGCTATCCTGTGTGTGCTAGCAGTGGAAATCAGGCAGTCTACCTGAGAAGCCAGTGCTCTTAACCACTGAGCCGTGTCTCCAGCCCTATGACATAGTGCTGTGAACTGCCGTGTGGGGCACACGGTCAAACCTTTTAAATAAGGAGTTTAGGAAGCCCTCTTCCACTGCTTCTTTAGGAGTACTTTCTAAATTTTTTATTTAATAACATATATAAACATTTTAAACTTCTTGGTCCACATTGCCACCTTCACCATTGAAGAGTTGTATAAATTTACATGCTCCTGTTATGTGCATGTGAATATATGATTTTTTAAAAAGCATTATTGCTAACTTGGTAACTAAGTAGCGGAATTGTTCTATCAAGTTCAATTTTTATAATATTATATATAATATTAGCTCTTGTACTAACCCGGTATTTGTCTCTTTTTCTTTCCAGCCTGGTCATAGTTTTTTGGTCCTCTTTGCCATTTGCCATATTTGTTTATTCGGAGTGATTTGCATACATTTTGTGTAATAAGGCCAGTGACTTTTTTGTACATGCAGCAAATATATTTTCCAGTTTGTTGTGTTTTACTTGTTTATTACAGTGTCATTGAATGAATAGTTTAAATCTTCATTTGCTCAAATCTATCAAATTTTGCTCTTCAGATCCAGATTTGGATGGCTGTGGAGAGATGGCGCAGCAGTTAATAGGGCTTGCTGCTCTTGTAGGGGATCTAGGTTCATGTCTCAGCACCCACTTAGTGGCTCACAGCCATTCTAACTCAAGTGTTAGGGGGTCCAGCACCCTCTTCTGACCTCCTTGGGCATCAGGCATGCACATGATGCATACGTAGACATGCAGACAAAGCACTCACACATGTAAAATAAATCTTTAAGAAAAAAATTAAAGTTCTTCTATTTGCTCATTTTGTTAGGACAACTGTCTTACTGCCACATGTTTTCCACTTAACAGTTACTTAGTCTGGAACTTGCTTAGGGGTCCCATACAAAAATGTCTCAGGTTTTAAAACTGTTAATTGTCCCAGCTCACTAATTTGCTCACTAGTCATTAATTCTTTCTCAATTTAGTTGAATATTTCTTTAATCATGTAAATATGAATGGGTACTTGGCCCCTCCTGGTCTTCTATTTCGTCCCATCTTAATTTTAAAGTTCACAAAGATGACTTAGTTATTATAAGTTTACAACATATTTAAGTGTGAGATAGTGAAAAAGAATCTCCTTTTTTGTTTGCCTTGTCTTTCCTAGGCATTATGTAATGTGAATTTTTAATTTATTTTCATTATAGTTCCAATGAAACTGATAAGGATTTTGATTTCAATATAGAAAACATTGAAGTAATTGGGAACTGTTACATTTTTAGAATAGTGTTATGCTCATTCAGACTCTTTGTATCAATCAATTGTTATGGTTTTTCAAAAGTTCTGCAAATACTTTTTAAAATTTAGACCTAATTATTTACATTTTTACCTATGAATCTATCTTTTGTGGTACTAAGAATCAAACCAAGGCTCTCACAAAAGCTGGGTAAGTGCCCTATCACTGAGCCCCAGGTTTCTCTTCTCTCTCTCTCTCTCTCTCTCTCTCTCTCTCTCTCTCTCTCTCTCTCTACTATTCCTTTGAACTTTTTACTATTGTGAGGCTAGGTCTCATTAGGTTACCCTTGCTAATCCTGTGCTATGATCCTCTCACCTCAGCTTCCTGAGTAGCTGGTGTTACAGGCCTGAACCAAGAGGCCCATTCATCGTTTAAATTTTATTTTAAACAGTTATTCTTGAAGTATCAAAACATCATCTTTTTTGTATCTGTATTTCTTCTTCTGTATGTATATGATGTGTCTTGCTCCCACCTTTACATCTCTTCCTCAGTCCTAGCCCTGAACCTCCATCATCTCCCACCTCACCGTGTGTCTGTAATTTTCTCTGTAACCCACAAAGTCCAGCTAGTGCCACCACCTGAGCACATACAATGCTGACCAGTAATCCTTGAACTCCTGGGAATAAAGGAGCTCCCATCCCAGCTTCCCAAGTAGCTGGGACTCCAGGCAAGAGCTACCACACTTAGCAATCTTATTGGATCTTAGGAGTTTCTTAGACTCATTTTTTCCCTCTTCATAAATTTTACTTTACAGATAATGTATAGAAAACGAAACACTTAGAAAAGTTTCCTGTAATCATACTGTGGTGTGTGGATATAGCATGTATGCATATACATGCCTATATATGATGTATAAATAGTATGTACCTAGAAGTGAAGGAGCTGGTCACTCTGTGGAGGTTTCTGTGTCACCCGTGTTTCTCATCCCACTATTTATAACAGGAAACCCACTGCTAACTTATCAGGTTCCTTTTCACAGTCACATAACGTTCCACTGTAAATTGTGCCTTTATTTCATCTTGTGATTTACTGTTATTGTATATGGCAGGCTGTTACAAACAGCTTATTATATGTTTGTCCACATCTCTGATCATCTCAGAAGTGTAAACTTTTGAAGGGACATCGCTGCATCCAGAGTATGTGGGTGCCAACTTGCTGGGTAGAAAATGGCACCAGATTGCACTCCCAGTGTGGTGTCCGTGTAGGTACTAGGATGCAGACTGGCCAGCCCGTGCCAGTATTTAGATACTCCCTGATTTTGCGTGTGAGAGAATGTATTCCTCTATTAGCAAGGCTGGACATGGCCCCAGGCACTCTGTACAGTTCTACCGCTGTTCCTTTTTGAATACACATTTGAACATTTGGGGACTATTACCTTTTTTTTAAAAAAAAAAAAAAAAAAAAAACTTGGGCATGATTCTTTTTCTTCCTGGATGGCAACCTACTTTAAATCTTAATCCAACCCCTCAGCTGCCAATTAGATGGCACCTATCATTCTATTGAATCTAATGTTCTTTTCCTTTTCTTGGGAACTGTATGAAACTCTAAAGGCTTTCCCCCTCTTAAAGGCTGACGTAGAGACAGAGGGTTGCTCTGTGTTTATTGAAAAGGTTGCACCAGGCAGAATTCACTTTTGGGCATCCTCTGGCCTGGCTTGCACTCCCAGTCCTTATCAGGCCTTTATCACTAGGCATTGTCAAAGCCACTCATTGCCTGCTTCGCCACAGTAGAACTCAGCTTCACTGGGAACCGTGAAGCTCTCCGTGATCCAGCTCGCCTGTTAACCAGGCTTGCCCTGAGTTTCTGAGACCCGCTCTGTTGTCAGTTTCCCCGCTTCCGAATACTGTGCATTGTCTTGGAAAGCCAAGTTGCCAGAGCTAGGCTCCTGGTGTATTTATTCTTCTTGGAGCCATCTGCGACTAGCAAGCCGTGGGTTCTCGGATGTTTCTTTTAACTGAACCTTGCCTTGACTTTATTTTTCTTTCCTCATTCTGGTTGACTTATGAGAATGGACGGAGGTCAGCTGGACCCAGTCCTTGCCCAGACAGAAACCTACATGTTTTTCTTATAGCCTTCTCAAGGCCCTGATGGGCATATTTAGGTATAAAACATAATATTTTGATAAAAGTGACGGAAGAGAACCCACACTAGGATGTGGTGGTAGTGAGGCTCTGACCCTGTTTTTGCATATAGATCAGACACGGGCATTTCACTGCCAACTTTGCTTGCAAATGGTAAGCCATAGAGTTTGGGTTCAGATATGAAACCTGCACTATTAGTTGGAAATGAAATAATTCATCTGGTTCTCATGTGTCTGGGGAATGATGACACTTGAACTGTGTGGCTTGGCCTTCATATGAAATACACAGACATACAAACACAGATCAATATTTTACCTCGTACAAATTGGACACTTTATTTCTCCTTTCAAAATATATATTTTCAGTCATACATGTGTGTATGTGGCTTTGGGTATATGAGGGCAGGCCAGAAGAAGGTATTGGAGCCACTGGAGCTGGAATTCTAAGTGTTTGTGAGCTGCCAACATGCGTGCTGGGAACCAAGCTCAGGTCCTCTGCAGAAGCGTGTGCTTCCTTAACCATTGAGCCAACTCTCCAGCCTCCCCTTTTACAAAGCGTTAGAATGAAGAAGTTCCGTTACTAACATAAACGTTTCTGTCTCGTTTAAGCATTTTTGATTGCTTAAATAAAAAGGATCATAGCTCCGTGCTTTTAAGCATGTGATTTTAGAACTTTTTGACCTTCTGGGGAACACGTGTGAGGAAACCTGTGATCATCACACTTGATTGGAAAGGATGAACTTCAGTGTAGGAACACTTTCTTTAGCTATCACCCCTGGCACGCACCAAAAAAGTGTAGGGCTGGAGTAATGAACTCTGCAGCCGGCACGCGCCCTGAGGTGTGGGCACCCTCCCGTCTAGTCATTACTTTGACGCATTTCTATCCATATGTCTTTAATATATTGTTCTTTGTAGATATCTCCCTTCCCCTCCCATCTCCTCTTTCCCCCTTCTCCTTGTCTCCCCCTGTGTCCTCTCCTTTTCCTTCTTCTCCTTTGCATGTTTCTACTATCAGGAAGTCACTCCAAGACCTCAGCCAGAAGAAAAAGATAAAGACAGTCACACTCCATTTAAGAGGACTCTTGTCACAGTGCACATATTATTTTCCTGTATGTCTCATTGAGGGAGACTTAAGCTTATGCCCACCCTAAGTTTCAGAGGGCTTTGTTGATGAGAACGAAGAACAAACTAAGTGCTGGCATATTTGATGCCTATCAGCGTCAATAAAATCAAACATTGAAAACTGTCTGGACACTGCCCTAAATTGGGTAAAACTTTGAGTATGTGTGCGGTATCAAAAACCTCCTATCTTATAACTGCAATTTCGTTGGCAATTATGTTTGTCATCACCTGGATGTCATGGCATAGATCTCAAATCCTAGCAGTTGGGAAGTGGAGTCAGAAAGATCAAGAGTTCAAGGTCAGCCTTGCCTTAGGAGCAAGTTTGAGGCCAGTCTGGCCTACACAGACTCTGCCTCAAACAATGTGTATATGGGAAAGCAGAAAATACCCAGTATTTGTCTACACAGAATATATATATATATATATATATATATATATATATATATATATATGCCTCCATTTGTAAATGTAGTTCTAGTGAACACGTATAATTTACTAGGAAGTGATATATGAATCTTGTAAGTGAGCAAAAGTGACCGAAAGGGGACACTAGCTTTGGGACCTTGAGAAGTACATTCTAGTATGATTGCTCTCTATCATAAAGTGCTTTTGATAAGATTTATTTGTTTTATGTGTGTGAATGTTCTGCCTGCATGTGTGTATATGCACTGTGTGGGCACTGGGAAGAAAACCCAAGGCCCTCTCAAGAGCAACAAGTGCTTCAAACTGCTGAGCCATCTCTCCATCCCCTAAAATTCTTTTTAAATATCAATTTTTCCCCCTTAATTTTAATAAGAATGCAGCATCCTACCCCACAATACAGCTCTTCTTTCAAAGCCAAGAGGATGTCCAAGTTTATTGACTGGAAGTTGAGATGATAAAATTCCAGTTTTGTTTTGTCAAGTGCCTGGGGCTATAGCATTGAGTCTTTAAGGGTTGCAAGAACTGTGCTGGAGGCAGGAGTCACCCCAGGTACCCTCCTGCTCAGTAAGCTGCTCTTTACTCCCTCCAAATTCCCACCAGATCTTGAGACCTCGGGCACACATAAAAACCTGCGAATCAGTGGCGGTGGCTCTTTTGGTGCCTGGACACCTCTCAGAACAGTAGAGCTGATGGTCAAGGTGTGACACCAAGTAAGGGTTGAGGCTGCAGATAGTAGACATAATCAACTCCATTCCCCTGCTGAGAGGCTGGGGGACAGTGGTCTTCCTTGGTTTGTCATACATGGACAGGACAATGACCGATGCTCTGCAGGTTTTCTCATTCTTACTAATAATGAGCATCAGAGAATATTTTCAGGGGTGGGAAATGTCTTCTAACATTTAATGCTGTCTCAAGTTAAAAGCAATTGCATCAAAGGATCCGTTGTCTTGGTTGATTCGCCTTCCTAGCTCCCAAGCTTAACTTCTGTTCTGGTCAACAAGGCAGGCTCTTGGCTTCTTGTTGTCAGCCGAGATACATGGTGCTTTCTCGGGGAGTCTCTGTTTGTCTTGACTCACTTATTTTGCCTTATTCCAGTGCCATCCTATTTGCAGAAGAAAACTGTACACACTGGTCCTATTGTATAGCCTCACCTTTCCAGTGGAACCTGAAATAAACCTTGAGAAAAATAAAACATTTCATTTGCTTATTTCTGCTTTTTTCCCCCCACAGCACCATTTCTAGCCAAACTCTGTCTTTTTTAGTCACATTTTCTCTCAAAATATGCACACTTGGCTTTTGGTGTTGCTTCAAAAGTGATAGTTTCGGGAAGTTGCTGGTGGAAGTTTCTGGCCTTAAAGATACCAGAGTTCAGACTGTTTGTACACAGCCCAATCTAATTAGTAAAACCTCACATTGCAAGTTAGCTGCAAAGGACATTACATGAGTTTTTTTTTTTTTTTTTTCTGCCGCCCTAGATTCGGTGCCAAGACCCATGGCTCGAAATAAGGAGCACTGTGCATTCCACATGTTAATGAGAAGCACTAACAGTTGAGAAGGATATGTTCCTCAGAGTTCGTGGGTCCTGTGCAGATCCACCGCTGCAAAGTCAATCATACCCATCCCTTTCCAAAGGCACCTTTCCTCTGTCCAAGATGAAAACAGAGAAGCAGCTGAAATGGAGGTCTTAGATTTGGGCAGAGAGCAGTGTTCTTATAGAATAACCGATCTCTCCTATCTTACATGTTTTGTGTTTCCCTTGTTCCAACTGGGCAGAGGGAAGACCCATATTCTATGTGCCAGTTATTAAATCAGTTGGGCAGAGGCCCTGAATTGACTCTCAGCCTATGCGCTGAAGAAGTGACTAGAAATATAGCCAGTGTCTTGGCTGAGGTTTGGACAGAAGTATAAGCCAGGAAGAGCATCTGAATGTAAGAGGTAGCTGATCTGGGAGAGGATCCAAGCCACTAGGGGAGGGAGAGGAAGGAAGAGAGACAAGGAGAGGAAGGGTGCCAAAGACAACACGAGTGGTAGTTGGTGTTTAATTCCCGTGGAACACTGGGAGCTAGTGCCCGTTCAAGCCTCGAGTATCGCAACTGGACAGCAGGGGATCTCAGGTCTTTTAAAACCTCCTCATGTCAGGCACAGTTAAGGGTTGCTACCATGGTCAATTCTCTGTCACTCACACATCCTCTGCATGCAAGCAGAGTGGTCTCCAGGCAATCAAGAAATCCTCAAGCAAAGAGATACTGGTATGAGAAGTCTGGGAGGGGTCCAGAGGTACAGAAAGGTAGGTGACTAGGTGGAAGTAGGCTAGTGGTACAGCAGATGCCTTAACATATATGAGGCCTGGGGTTCAATCTGCAGCACTACAGAGCAAAGACACATGGCTTTACATGGGAGGAGAGCCTTGGAAAACAGCTGTATCCAAGTGATGCTCTGGCGTCTAAGCAAAACAACTCCAGTGCTTAACATTCTATGTGTTACTGACATGGAAGATGAGAGAAGAGTGAAAGTGATCCAGAGAGCTCACCATGGGCTAGCCTCTGACACCACATAAGCACAGAAAGAGTCATGGGGTTTCCTCCTTGTCTCCTTTCACTTTTTCTATTTCAAAATTCCCTTTCTCGTACAGCCTGGAAGTCAGAGAAGTGGGAGAAGTAATGTTTCAGCTGCTTTTCCTGTTGCTGTGATAAAATAGCCTGACAAAAACAGCTTAGGACAAGGTTTGCCCTGGCTCACAGCCCAAGAGCATAGGCCGTTGAGATGGGGGAGGTTACAGAAGTAGGAACATGAGGCAGCTGTCACATTGCATTTGCAGTCAGGAAGCAGGGAGCTAACAGTATTGGTACCCTTCATGCTCAGACCAAGGCCCAAGCTTGGGGAGTGGTGCTCCTTACATTTTTATAGGTCCTCCCATAACAGCTAAACTGATCAAGAATAGTCTTTCACAAGTGTCTTACTTCTCTATTTTTGTGATAAAGCACAATGACCAAGGCAATTTATTAAAGAAAGTGCCTAATTTGGCTTACAGTTTCAGAGGGTCAGAGACCATGATGGTAGAGCTGTAAGCTTACATCTTAATCCACAACCACAAGGAAGAAGGAGAGAAGAATCCCACAAATCTTTTGAAACCTCAAAGCCTGCACCCAATGACACACCTCCTCCACCAAGACACACCTCTTAATCCTTCCCAAACCATTCTACCTACTGGGGACCAAGTATTCAAATAGATGAGCCTGTGGGAGTCATTCTTATTCAGACCACCACAGTAGGATTGTCTCCTGGATGATTCTAGAGCTTTTCAAGTTGATAATCGTCGTCAATAATCACAACTAATACAGGGAAACCAAGAAATCAAGAATCCAGGACAATTAATAAATGACTTACCCATAGCACTCATTGGCTGACTTTATAGCTTCCCAGGACCTAGAGATAGTACTCACTGTAGTCTCAGAGTTCTCAAACAGTCACAATTTCAATGTGATTCATGTTAGTGCAGTAATGGGTAGCTTAGTGCTATCCACAGTTGGGATTCTCAGGGAATGGCCAGTGGATGCTCTTTTTAAATGATCAACAAACCAGTTCACCCTTCAGACCATTTTCCTCTTTCTGAAGCAAGAGGAAGCATTGAGAATAATGGCACACAGGCATGGATCCCTGCAGCTTTCCCCCTAAAATCTGGTTAGGGAATCATATCTCAGCTCCTCTAGAGAGAAGGTTGTGTGGTGAGCTCAGAGGGAATCTGCATGCTCTAAGCTTTGGATCACATGTCACCATCAATACTACTTTTAGCCACCTCTGGAGTCCTCATCAGTATAGGGCCTGGGAGCCATTTTTTTCATTCCATGACCAGTGAAATATCAAATCCTTCTTGTCTCTTGTGGAAATGGGCAGTTACTTGTCAGAATCACACTTTTTCAGAATCTCTGAAGCTACTCTGTCAGCTTCCACAAGCATTCACAGTTCCTAATAAAATGTTGGTTTTATAGTAACTGACTTATGTAGTTGACATGGCTGTTCTAGAAACATAGTAGAATTAAATCATTGCAAACAGTGCTGAGTAGTGCTGAGTGACAGATAGTTACCAGGAATCCCTGAAAGCACTTTTCCTATATGAAGTCATGAAATCCTACAAGAGCAAACCTCAATTAGATTGTATTATTGTCATCGTCCCTAAAGCCTGGGGGACACAGAGGAAGTGGGTAAGACCAAGGCTATACTGTGTGTAAGTGGGCAAACTGGAATTTAGATTCAGGTCATGGAAGCCAAAGTCTTAACTCTTCAGCACTGTGCAAAGCTACCTCTGTTGTCTACACCATATGGTTAGAAGGCTAGTGCGTACAAGATGTACCCTTGTGTGCTTGATGGTGATGCTGGTTGTAAAGTCTTTCTGGAAAGGGCAGCTGGGAAAGGAACCTGGGTAGAAGGATGAGAGTGGTACAATAGAACACACTAACTATCAAGACCTATGAGCATCTGGAGGCTGCCATTTTAATTAATGCTATCTGAGGTGCCTGATAATCCCTCTTGGTCCTCATTGTCCTCACTGATCCTGCCCCCTTCTGTCCAGACAATGGCTTCTTGTGTGCATTTTCACGTGATGTAGCTATATCAGCGCCCATCTCCCACATCCCAGGTCAATCACTGCAGAGGCCACACCCTGCAAATGTTATAGGGTCATATCAAGTAACAAAATATGTGCTCAAGTCACCCTTCTTTGTCTAGAGTTATGAATTCTTAGGTTTATCTAATGTGAGATTAGCCTCAAGTCATATTTTTTATTAAAATAAAAATGTGATTCAAGCGAAAGAAGTCAACATTTTTAGTACTGACTTCTAAGTGTAACTGCCAATCATGTGGCTCAAGATTAAGCCTATGAATTTTAATAGTCTTTCATCTAAATCCCATTTATCCTGATTTGAGATCTTCAAAGTTTACCTTCATCCCTACCCCCCAAAATATTTTTAAAAGTATTATAGGTATCAAACTAGGGCTGTTTATAAATCTTACTCATTAAAAAAAGGTGTGTGTGTGTGTGTGTGTGTGTGTATTTGTAGTAGAATGTGTGTACATGCTGGTGTGTGTGTTTGTGTGTTTGCAGTAGTATGTGTGTGCTTGCTGGTGTGTGTGTGTGTGTTTGCAGAAGTATGTGTGCACATGTTGGTATGTGTGTATGTGTGTGTGTGCATGTGTGCATGCATGTGTGTTTGCATGTGTGTGTTTGCACTAGTATATATATATGCACGCTGGTGTGTGTGTACATGCTGGTGTGTATGTGTGTTTGCAGTAGTGTGTGTGTTTGCACTAGTATGTGTGTGCATGCTGGTGTGTATGTGTGTTGCAGTAGTGTGTGTGTTTGCACTAGTATGTGTGTGCATGCTGGTGTGTATGTGTGTTTGCAGTAGTGTGTGTGTTTGCACTAGTATATACGTGCACGTTGGTGTGTGTGTGTGTGTGTGTGTGTGTGTACATCCCTGTGTTCATGCATGAGCTACAGTATGCTTGTAGATGTCAGAGGACAACTTCAGACCTTGGTCCTTCCCTTCCCTTCCACTTTGTTTGAGATGGGGTCTCCATCCAGCTCCAGGAGAGTGTCATGTCTCTGCCTCCTGTCCCACAGGAGCACGGGGTTTCTAGGCCAATGGGCTACTGAGCCCAATATACTTGTGGCTTCTGGGGATCTGAACTCACGTTCTAATTCGTACCCACTGAGCTATCTTCTCAAGCCTGTAAAGAATTTTTTAAGAGCACTCAGTTTTCTAAAGGCATGCTTGCAAGTAAACTGTACAGATTATTTAATCCCCTAGGGACAACACTATACTCAAAGTAATTTAAAAGTCCACACCTTGGTACGATGATCGGTATAAATATCACAGCAGCTCCTGACTGACAGTTTAACTACAGGCACCATTTGAGTAGGACCAGAAGTATTTGGAACTTCAGAATTCATTCTTAATTTTGGAATATTTGCATATTTATGATGTGATGTCTTGGTGATGGGACTTATTCTGAGCATGAAACTTATCCACATTTCATGAACACATAACCTATAGATCATTTTATAGAATAGTGTTATGATTTTTCTTGTGGACAGAAATTTCATTGTTGGACTCTTCTATGCAAGACATCAGAATGGAGCTAAAACATCCCTATTTTGGATGTCAGATTCTCAGATTAAGGTTCTGCACTTGTGATGCAGCATCTAATCTGTGAATAAAATCAAACCCTAAATCATTTGGGGCTTAGCTTGTGTTTTTAAAGATATAAACAGAGTACTTTGCTCCATGTTTAATTAATGTGATTATTTGTACAAACAAGAATGAAAAGAAAAGAAAAATATAGCAAACTTCCAAATATCATTTGCCTGGAATGCTAATAAATGTCACAAATTAAATGTGTTTTTAAAAATAAATTTACGTAACTATAACAAATACAATCCATCATAAGTTCATGAACTTAAAAGTCTCCCTTCAACCCTTACCCCTATGAGTCTTCCATTTCTTAATAGATTTGACGTGAGATATCTATGGCTTTCTAAAGTGTTGCAGGTCAGTGCTGTGGAAGCCCAGATATTTCCAATCACACAATTAGATTTCCCACATCTTTTTCATACATCCTAAACACCTGCGGCTGTTTCCCTTCCTGATTGCCAGGATACATCATAAAAAATATAACATTTCTTTCCTAATGACTTTGGATCATAAACAATAGTTTGATACTCTTAAAAAAGTATTTTCCCAACTTCCACATCATGTTGCCCAGTATCTGGAGTTCCTTGGGAAAGAGAGTTGACCTGATAAATTTCTGTATCATTTTCTCTACTGGAAACGTCTAAGTATACCATTAAGTTATTTCTTCTCTTTGAGGACTTCTATTTTCAGCACATGTCAGTCAACCACACCTTTCTTTCACTGAGAATCACCCACCCACCTCATGTCTTGACCACCCACGGAGGTTGTCTATCTCTGGCTTTGTCAGTCTCTCAGAGGTTGAGATGACTCCTTATGGTTTTCTTCCTAGCAGTTTGGACTGGGGTACAAAGAGCCCAGGGAGAATAAATTTGTTTTTGTTTTAGTTTTGTTTTACCAGTAATTATGTAATGGAGTCAGCACACAGGATGTAGGAATCCCACCAGTGTAGGGAAAGCGAACATGGACGTGAGGAGAGGTAGAGACCACATGCTGTGTTGTCCTAGAGTGGAAGACTGGAGGGAGCAGTCACCTCTGTTCCTAGAGACCTCTTGTTCCTTCTTCCAGTCTTTGCTGGGGTTCAGCTTTTCTCCCTGGCCTTTGGTTGGGAAAGCTGTGTAGGCTCCCAGTAAACCTCCAACTTTGTTTAAGGCAACTAAGGAAATATTCAGCCTTTATGGATCACCAAGTACGATTAAGGCATCCTTTGAAACTGTTTAATCTTGAAAGCGAGGGGGATCAGATTGCATTATATTCATGTATGAAACTGCCAAGAGGTAAGTGTAATAATAAGAGAAGAAAATGCTGCGTTTAACTTTGAAAAGTGGGCAGCACAGTGTCTGTTATTTTCTAATAGACTGTAACCTAAGAAGACATTTAAGTGAAAATACCTTTAATTCAGTGATAACCACAAAGTTTTAATTAATTCCCACTTGTGTCTAGCTTCCTTATGAAAATAATATAGCTGTTAGTACTTTTAGATAAAACAAGAAAATAGAACTGTCATAGTTTTGTGACTCTTATTATATTTGTGAATTCATCAACACTTATATGTAATACACAAGAAAATACTTCCTAATTTTTATTTCTGAAGTTGGAAAATGAACATTTTCCTTCTACAAGACAATCCTCTCTTAAATAACATGTCTCAAGTATATGTTATTATGTGGACATAACCATGACTGAACTTTTCAGAGTATCTTTTGTGTGTCTGTGGTGCCAGGGGCGGAACCCAGGACCTAGCACCTGCTCTATAAGTATTGCACTGCTGAGCTGTAGTCAGCAGTGAGCTGCATCCCCAGTCCTGAGCTGCATCCCCAGCCCTGAACTGCATCCCCAGCCCTGAGCTGCATCTCCAGCCCACAATGGAATTTCTATACCTACTTATTGCCATTTGTTACTATAACATTTTATAATTAAAATACTTATGTATACATTTTTCACAACTTCTCTCATTATTTCTTTATCTTGATTTCTTTTCTTCTGAAATATAATTTTTTATTGCTAGATTTACTGCCCCATCCTATTAGCTAGCATTCCCATTATTGAAAAATAATGGGGACTTTTTGTCTCATTCTTGAATTTAATGAGGGTGCCTCAAATATCATTTTGGCCAATAGTTTTATGATAATTCTGTTTGTCACATTAAGTAAGCATTCCTCTACTCTTTGCTTACTTCACTTGCAAAATTATGAATGTATTGCCAGTTGCCAGTGATATTTGTGGCACTTGAGATTGTCTTTGTCTTTTGATGTTTTGGTGTAAAGCACATGAATGAATTCTTTATATATGGTTTTGAGCACTAACTGCTATTTGGTAATATTATGTAGACATTTAATATATTTATAATTATTGTTTTATGATTTATTGAGTATGTATGTCAGGTGTGCATGTAGCATGTGTGTGGGTGCCGTCTGGAGGTCAGAAGACAACTTGTGGGAATAAGTTCTCTCCTTTCACCACGTGAAACCTGTTGGGGTTGGACTCAGTTTGTCGCGTTTGTTAGCAAGGACCTTGATTCACTGAGCCATCTTGCCAGCTGGATTGTAATTGTTTTATAAAGTTTCTCACAACGTCCATAATGGAGTTTAATCTGATTCTTATCTATATTTACTTTGCTGTTTGCTTGCATGTGGTAGCATGGTTGGCATTCGGGGGAGCCCGGTTTTACTGCTCAGATTTTCCAGACCTCTGCGTGGAAGGAATGGATGCTGGAGGCTGTCATGAGTAGGACATTGTTTGGTCCTTGCACATCCATTCTGTTGTTTTATAGTCTGGACTGTGTCTGCTACTCATCAACTCCTGTGCCCACCATTTTCCAATGTGGTGTACTGTCCCCATGGGTCCATTTCAAACTGATGTGTGTCCTTGTTTAATAACTAAGGCATGTGTGTGGGTGGATAAACTCTGGACCCATAAATCTGAGATTACATTCGCCTCCGACCCTCTGGTTCCTCTGTGATTTGGCTAGACTGTTACAAATAGCCTAAAGACTCCCTGAGCCAACATTTTTTTCCATTTCTAGAATTTCAGTCTATGAAGGTTGAGTAAATACTTCAAATAAATGAGACATGCTAATATGATTCATTTGAAATCACAACATTAATGGGAAAACCCTGGTAATGAAAAAGACTCCGCTTGTGCTTCTGACATTTTTGTCAGTTGGTTAGTGCTCCCTCTCTCTCCCCAAATAGCACCATTAGGAAAATCTCAACACAGTGCCTGTGTATTATAGAGGCTCAATATGGATCTGTTATATTTGTCAGTTTCAGTTCAGAGGGGCACAATAAGACTCACTCTGACAGGGTTTTGGTCTCAGGTTTATTATTTTGTCCTGCACATTGGAATATAGCAAGCAAAAAATGATAGCATATGTTTATTTGTTCATTTGCAACTTTTCATGTTAGTCTGGAGATTCAACCTAGGCTGGCTTTGAACTCTTGCTCGATCTGCCTCCACTCTGGATTACAGCTGTGCGTCGCCACACCTGGCTCCCACTCACCCACAGCATAGAGTTATCTGTTATATTGAGTAACAGTGGTAGCCAGACGAACAAGCACTAGCTCTACTTCAATGGAGTTAGAATAATGAAAGAGGAACAAGGTCACCAAGATGAGTTTATGTTCTGGCAGAAGAATTAGAAGACGTTTCTATGAGATGAACTTGGATCTAAACTCTGGAAGACCAGTAAAAGATGGGGGAGCATGTCGGAAAAATGAAAACAAGTTATGAAGAATTTTCAGGCCCTACAAACAGTAAGAAAGTATTGTTCATTCCAGAAGCCCCAGCTTGGGTGGAATAGCTAGACAAGAGTGAGACGCGGTATGGGGAACTAAAGTAGAGACCAGGGGAGTGGCTGGAAAGATTAGTTAGGACTAGATAGTAAGAGAACCTGGGAAAAAGTTAGGTTTCACTTTACAGACAGATTGGCAATATTTAAAGTTCAGAAAAATGATTGCATTGGGATATCAGAAAAATAACCTTAACGGCAGGCCAGAAAATGAATTTGAAAGAATCGCTCCTCTAGAGATGCTTGAGCAAGCACCTGGGGCAAGGCTGGGCTGCTATAACTAAGAGTCAGGCAGGTGACAGGGTGAAACGCCTCGGTTTGGGTGGCCACCGACGGGGACAGAGCAGGACAAAGGCGTCCTAGAGTGTTACAGGATGCTAATCTTGGGAGGTAGGTGTCTTTCAATTCTTTTATGATTTTAAAAACTTATTCTTTTATGAATTTCATATGTAAACAAAATATATATGTACATATACACGTGTCCTTTTGTTGTTGTTTCTTTAACATTTTCTTTCCTTCTACCTCTACTATTTAAGAGATTTGTGTGTGTATATGTGTGTGTATGTGTGTGTATACAAAACTCTTAAGTAGATATATGTTTATATGCATAAATCTTAAATATATATACTTATATTAAATAGAGGTAGAAGGGAAGAAAACAATACCATTAAACAAACAACAACAGAAAAAGTATACAAGAAAGGGCTTGAGATGCTTCCCTGGATCCAGAAGGGAATTGGATAAGATCAAACTGGTGTGTGGGGGTAGGGCGGTTGGAACAGGTGACATCCAGGGGATGGTGAATCACCAGAGAAACTTCTTTTCCTATAAACTGCAGGATATACATGAAGAAAAAATTCGCTGAGCCAAAGAATATCAGACAGCATAAAATGAAAATAGTAACTAAATAACAGCTGAAACTTGGAGAAAGTTGGGGGGTGAACGTGAAGAATGTCTTCCCCATAGCTTCCTTTGCTCAGTTGGTGCTTAATGTTTCCCAACAAGAAATTCCCAACAAATCGCCTCACGCCATTCTAAACAGATGACTGGGCTTTTCCTCAGACATAGTACTGAATGATGTATGTGTCCATATGGGTGCTTCAGCTCAGTCCAGTTGTTGTTTATGCTTATTGACCCCCCGTTTAATTGTATATATAGTACAATTTTGTACTGTGTAGAAATCAAGTTGAAACTCTGGCTTAATTTACTAATTTTCTGCTCCATGACAAAGTGGTACTTGGAAACAGTCATAGGATGGAGTTGTCCACTGCTTGAAATTCATTAAAGGATGACTAATGACCTTAGCTAGTTGGCACGCTTAGGGTGGGCTGGTTGTTCTGGGTGGTTGAGGTTTGGTCCTCGAAGTGGCTCATATTGTGTTCTCCTATGGCTTAGAGTTCAGGGTTCAGGAGAGAATGTTGTCCCCTTCTGCTTCAACTGTCACCTCCGTTGTCTCCAGTGTTTTTGCAACAGCTCTTTGAAGGAAAAACATACTTCGGGCCGGTCGGGTGGGAGTTGGGGGGGTTGCAGTCTTGTGTAACGGTGATGGATCTCCCTTGTTAAATCTGAATTGCACAATCCTGCATTTTTAACATTCTGATGACTATTGCTGGATTCAAAGCCTATTTTCCTTCCAGCTATTTATACAAGCAAATCAGAGGCTTGATATAAGGCAGATGGCGATAACCTTTTGCCATACAGAGTCCATCTCCAGTTTTTCTTTGGCAGCAAATCCTTTGTCTCATTCAGTATTCTGGAGAAAAAATCTGCAGCAGATGATGTAAACTATTTCAGAAAGACAGAAGAAAAACGCCAGACTAATACCACATTCCATGGCTATTACCACAGAGCCATATGACTCTGAAGTCCTGGTATGAAAAAATGTTTTAGTGAATTGTGACTTTACTCAAACATGATGAGGCACAAAGATGAGGAGAGCTGTAGATCACTTTCAGTCATGCATGCTCCCTTGGCCATGTTTACAGCACATTCCAAGCCCAGATCTTGTGTGACTCTTTGCCTGGACTGCTAGTCTATCATTACTCTTGTTATCTTCAGCTTCATGTATTGACTTGCCAACAGAGCTCATGGCTCCTGGGAAGACTCATCAGTGTCTCTACACAAAGAGAAAAACAGAACCACAGCTTACAGGTTTTTTATATATTTTTCTTTGTGCATACAAGTGTTTGACCTGAATGTGGGCCTGGTGCCCAAGGAGGTAAGAAGCAGGCATCAGATTCCCTGGTATTATGGATGCGTTTGAGCCACCATATTTGTGCTGAGAACTAAACCTGGGCCCTCCGCAGTAGTAACAGGTGCACTGAGCCATGGCTCTGCCTCCCACGCAGCTGAAACCCTGCTGCGTGTGATGAGCAGTAACTGTAGAAAGGCTGAGGTCCACGCCGAGGTGGAGGAAAGACCCTGGACTGACCTGAGGCTGACATTCCAGGAGGTGATTTCTTTATTCTAGAAGGCACAAAAAGAAAAGTAAATGCTATTTTATATTAAAAAGTATTTTTTATTCTTTGGAAGATTCATCCATTTATACATTTATTAAGCACATCTACACTCTACACCTCTCTCCAACTCCTAGAATATTTCACATAAAGAGTACATGTTTACACACTCACGCTCCTACTACTTACTCAAGACCAACTCACTCCAGGGTCCTAGAGTTTACCCGCTCCATTCATTGAACAAACATGTATGAGCATGTACTTTACAGCATGTGCTACCGAGAACACCAGAATGAAAAACAAAACTTCCTTTTCTCTCTTTCCTTTTCCAGCATTATTCTCATGATTTCAATGTCTTGCTTACAGTTAGCTGCCATGACTTTGTCAACTAGCCATTCAAAATGACCATGAGCATAGTGGAGTGTCTGTGACTTCTGAACAGAACTAGAAGGAGTCACTTACTCATAGTGGAGAGGAAGGATAGTGCAGACACAGACCACTGCATCCTGGAGGGCTGGAAAGAAGGCTTTCCTTCCAAACGTGGAAAGATAAATTTTTACAAACAAATTGCCTCGTCCTAAACAGAGAATTCGGCTCTTCCCGATTCAGAAATAGTACTGAGTGATGTATATGTTCACATGGGTGTTTCAGCTCATTTCTGCTTATGCTTTTAGAACTCCTCCATTTAGTGTATCTATACTACAAATGTACACACACACACACACACACACACACACACACACACGCTACACTTGAAACACGTAAGTGCATTCGATTTCTCATCTTTGTCATGCACATGCCTCCCTGTATTTGGCCTGCAGAAGGGGCTTTCCAGCTGCCCTTGGTTTCCTCGGCTTGTCTTTGCTAGTCCTGAAGCTTCCGGGATTTCTGTCATGAGAAGATGCCCCAGTCTGCTTTGTACATTTCCTGACCTTGGACTGAAATGGAACATTTTCTTCACAAATATCTAGCTCCTTTTAGTGGGTAATGGTAGTTAGAGATTGCAGCCAGGTCGTTTCTACTGGGACTGGTCCTTAGTGTGTGTGTGTGTGTGTGTGTGTGTGTGTGTGTGTGTGTGTGTGTGTGTCTGTGTCTGTGTCTGTGTCTGTGTGTCTGTGTCTTTGGGATGAATTTCTAGAAGTGAACTTACTGGGTCAAACAGAAATAATCTACAGAAGAATTTCATGAGGTGACCCTCAAGCTCAGCTGGCAAAGGAAAGATTTAGGTCTAACCACAAATACTTTTGCAAAGAGAAAAAATGATGTCTAAAATTTCCTTACAATTATAAAAAAAGATTATGAAGCAACAGCACCCACACCATGTGGTATTAGCCAAGAGCAAAGAGATAGGAGAGGACTACAGAAGGGAGAGGACCAATTAGCGAATGAAATGTGGGAAATGTTTATCTGGCTGAATAAAAATGAATGTGTTCTATACTGTGCACCAAAATAAAAACAAAAGCCAATGTGGAATTTGGAATTTTAAAAACAAAAATATTAGTGTAAAGCACAGGAAAATATTTGAGTGGATTTGGGGTGGAGAAGAGGCAAAAGTGTCTGTAGCTCTCTACTGAGCAAAGGAAGCAGATTGAGTGTGTTCTATAGACTCACAATATTGGGGAATTTAAATAGTTGGACTTCAGTTGGTCACACTGGGAGAAGGCCACTCTTCTGATTGGAACCGCCTTCCCCTTGAAATGCAGGGCCTGCCACTGTGAATACTTTTGAACTGTGTTGCAAAGTCACCTTCTCCTCTCATCCCTACACTTCATCTCTTGTCCAGACAGACAGACAGACAGACAGACACACACACACACACACACACACACACCAAAGGTCCAAATGATATTTTCTGCTTAGCTCCCAAGGTATCCTGAGGCCCCGCTGGAATGAGACGCTGTGTGCTAAGACAGAACATTATCTTACAGCCTGGTGATGGTTTTTAAAACTCTGTCTTACTAAGACTGAGTGGGATGAGTATTCTGTGGGCACTTCTTCAGTATTGTACTGGGGATAGAGCCCAGGTGTGGGTCATGCTAAGCATGTGTTTTACCTCCGGCCCAGAACCTTTTCTTTGAGATGTCTTTCCTCCGTGGGAGGAACAAGACCGGCCATCTACGGGCAGCCAGCAAAACCCAACACTACAAGTTCCTGATACTTCCGTTTCGAACCCTGAGTCATGTTTAAATGCCTCCTCTTCTCTCCTTTGGCAAAGCTGCTTGGGGAACGCTCACCCCTCAGCTCTCTGCACGTCCACTTTCTGAGATGCACAATGGCCTCATTCATGGCTGTGTCACCATCCTGGACATCCAAATGCAGAGAGGACCTGTGACCCTCAGTACCTCAGGAGATGTCTGTCTGTCATATCCTCTGTGACTCAGTTGGGTGTGTGGAGACTTCAGAGTCTCACACGTGCTTATAACCTCTTGTGTTCTCTTGTGTTTTCCATCCCCTTATCCCCAGAGGCTCGCCTGAGGTTATAAAAGTCTCACCCTTGCCATACGTTCATCCCAGGCCTCTTGTCCTTCATCAAGTGGACAGCTTTTTAAATTGTAAGAAACAAAACCTTGAAGGCTGTTGACTGAGGCCATGGTGTATATTTGAGGAATGTCTCTGTTAACATTGTGCATGCTGTTCTGTCACTCACACAAAGAAATACACAGACACACACGCACACAGACACACACAGAGACACACACATACAGACACACACGGAGACACATATATGCACACAGATACACACAGAGAGACATACACACACATATACACACAGACACACATACAAATGCACACAGACACAGACAGACACACACACATACACACACAGCCCTCTGTGCCTGATTTTCTAGGCTCCCATAGGACCTAGCTTGCTTTATTGCGCTTGATTCTTGAGGACTGTGGTGACACACATAAACACATCTTCTCAAACTGCTGGCCCTTTAGATGGCTTCTGGAGTCCTTTCCAGTTTGACCTTCTTTAGATTCCTGTTTGGCAGCTTTAACTGCAGCTCACGATAGCAAAGTTTAGGTAAGAATAATTTGATTATAAGCAGCATCTGTTAAGCAGATAGTGGCAGACTTTCTTTGATACAGATACTGATCTTAGAATCTGAAATAAATAGGCCTGTGAGTCTTGTCCCTGAAGTAAATGGAACTGAACGTATCTTTCAGATCATATCTTATTTTGATTTTGAGGAAATGTAGGGTCTAATTGTTGCTATCCTGGTCTGCCTTCTGAAAACACGTTTTTATTATTACTTGCTTAATCTCTCATTATTGCTTAAAAACCATGCTGCCTTCAAAGAACTTGCTAGAAAATGTATCCCACCACTTCCTTACCTTCTCAAGCAATTCTAATGAAAAGCCACCATAGAAATTGCAGGGCAATGCCAGCTCACACCTGGATTCCCTGTGCCTTTGGGTCTGATATTGTAAAGTATCCCTGGCAATGAGGTGTGAAAAGCTTTGTCTGCTTCTGTCCATGGTGAAGGAATTACACACATCATAAAACAGACTGACCTGTCCTAAAACAATAAAGCTCAAATGTCAGGCTTAGTGAATCCATGTTTTCTCACGCAGATAGGATGCTGCCAAAATACGCTGATTTTACGTGGATCCTGGGTGGTCCAAAAAGATGAAGCATTGGATCAATTCTACATTTTTGAAGGAGTCGTGGAAAAACAAATATAGGAAGGAGGTCAGCTATCATAAGTCCTGGAAAAGATATATTCTGATAAAATTTTATTCCAGGGGGTCTGATGGTGGTTTACATAGAAAGACAGAGAGAGAGAGATTAAATGTAGGTGCAAAAAACTCAGGATTGGTTCATGTTTCCAGGTCTGGAGAATGGATAGATTAGCTTCACAGGAAGTGGCAATTAGTGCTTCAACGTCATTCTGTAAACCTTTGTTCTTCATCGGCAAGCTCAGTGACCATGATGTGGTTGCAAGGATGGTGACAATGACACATTTTAAATGGTTTTGAGGCTCATTGTGCATCTATAAAGCCATTGCAGATCCCAGACTGAGCCTGTTTCTATTTTCCTCTCACTGACCGGTGTTTCTCAAGTACTACCTTAGCCAGGAAAGGAAGCAGAGAAGCTGATGCCGCTCACCCTCGGATCTTCCCTGTGTCTTTACAGCAAATCCTTCGTCACTCTAGAGAAAACTCCACCAAAGTCATATTTCTCATCACTGATGGCTATTCCAATGGCGGAGACCCCAGACCTATTGCAGCATCGCTGCGGGACTTCGGAGTGGAGATCTTCACGTTCGGGATTTGGCAGGGGAACATCCGGGAACTGAATGACATGGCTTCCACCCCGAAGGAAGAACACTGCTATCTGCTCCACAGTTTTGAAGAATTTGAGGCTTTAGCTCGCAGGGCATTGCATGAAGGTAATAGAAGCTAATAGAGTTACAGGTACCTTGAAAACTAACTCTCTCTCTCTCTCTCTCTCTCTCTCTCTCTCTCTCTCTCTCTCTCTCTCGACTTCAAACCCTTTCTGTGCTCTTGGAGGAACATGAGGCTTGTGAGTACTTTGGGTGTCACGAGACGAAGATGGCATGTTGATCTGGCAGCAACCTTGTTTTGCTTCGTTTCTTAACAGCTGCGAGGCATTCCCCAGAACATCCATATGTTCCCACCTAGATCCCTGGGATGAACTGAGGTGTGTTGGGAGACCACACACAGAGGGGGAAGCCGTGACCGAGATCACATTCACAGCTATCTGGACAGATGAAGTAAACATTCCAAGACAGGAGCATTGAATCTCGCCAGAATGTTTCCAGAAATACACAGGAAGATAGGATGCTAAATACTTAACACATACTTTTTGCCCAGACAACTCAGAGATAAATGGCTTTTTGTCAGAAAAGCATCAGCCCTAAAAGGGGGGGGGGGGACTAGCAAATGCATTCATTAGTGATCTTGACGCACCACATATAAGGGTGTTTAACGGTACGGTTCTCAGATGAACTTGCCTGCTGTAATATGAACCTGGAGAAAAGAATGCAGGCAGATTGTGAGGCATCAACAGGAGATTTAGCCATGTGCCAATTTGAGCCATGATCCTGGCAGGTACTCAAGTAAAAAAAAAAAAAAAATTCAACGTAAGGCAGGAATCATAACAATATATTCAAAGCACCGGTGAAGATCAAAAAAGTCAGGTTAGTCCTGGTGGAATTCCAAGAGAAGAGTTTCCAGTGGGCAACCAGTCTATTGCTGTGGCACTGGTAAAAGGGAAGCCTCTCTGCGGGTGGGGTTCCTAGCTAACCTTATTAGAATTAAGACACTTAGAAAACTGGGTCGGAGTGAGGAGTGAGTTTGGGTGGGAAGACAAGGCTTAGATTTAAATCCTAGGCTTGCAACTGGTTTAATTTCTAAGAGGTAGGCCATAAAAAGTCAGAATTCTTAGATGTGGATCCTAGTTTCATTGTCTGGTAAGTGAGTGATCTGGAAGCAAATTCTCTATCTTTTAACACTTCTTGGGGCCCTGGTCACCAGGATAGAGAACCAGAGTAGTACTTACTTCCCAGGCTCACTATGGGAGTCAGGTAGGTTAAGGCATAAAAATCAATGAGAAAATCACTGATGGGACCTGAAACATTTTTGGGTAAAAAGTGTTTGCTGCTAAAACCTACACTCTGAGCTGGATCCCCAGGACCCATAGGGTGAAAAGAGCGGTCCAGTGTACGCCCACATACACTGCCTAAATAAATACAACAAAAAGTAAATTACTGATGGCGTTTATAAAGGCTCAATGACTATTTTTATTATACTTAATTACTTATTAAATATAAAGGGTAATGGGTTTTTGTTATTAATTGCTTCAGTCAATCAAGCATGGGTTTCAATCTTTTCTCCTTTTTCAAAATATGAGTTATACAACAATATTACCACAGATTTCTGAAGAGGAAGAAATCTCCATGTCTCATTGAGGCTTCATTGTCTAGCACATGGTCAGAAGTAACCAGGAGCTCCTTTGTTTCTTCTCCTTTCTTAAAGAGAGTGGCGTGCCGTCTGGCAAAGCAGGGAGACTACAGTTGGGGGTCGTGGGTGTTACTAATTGTGAGTATGAAGTTCTGGGCACTGTGACCTATAGACATGCTCTGTCACATGAATCACCAGTCCCATTGTTCCTGTCTTTTGGGACAATTGCCTCTGTCCTAAATTGAGTTGTTGAAGAAGTAAGAGCAGGCGCGGCTTTCCAGGAAAAGGTTGTTTTGTTAGCACGAGCTGGTATTTCATGGAAGGTGCCGTCTTTATTGCACTAAACCCACATCTAGAACATGTCAGACTTGGGTTGACTCTCCAGGGTTGGTAAGAAGAAGCTCCACTTTTACTAAAAAGATACAACTGCATGAGGGGTGAGCCCGATGACCTCTCCTCACTTGGAAGGACCCACTCTCAGCCTCCAGACATTCGCCTTTCTGAACACTCTCAGCAGCCCCAGGCCACAGAACAGATTTCCACTTACTTAACCTCCACTTACCCCTCTCCTGGGCCTGAAGGCTACTGCACCAGTGTTGGTAGCCAGATTTCGCTTGCTCCCTAAGGTCCTCTGTTGCCAACAAACCTCTGGTCCAGTTTCTCTGAACTAATTCCCAGGGACCTCCGTGCAAACCTTCACCCACAGCACCGTCTCTGGGCTGGAGGTGCCTGCTTCTGATGATCTCCTTTCCCTGACGCTCAGTCCCTAATTTCAGTCCCTAGTTGCCGGGCAGACGTTTCCCATTTGAGACTGTCTCTCATCTCCTTCCCAGATCTTCCTCTGCAGACGGTTTGCTCTGCTAACAGTCACCCACTCGCATTCTTACTAGGGGCCCATCCCTGTATCTGGATGTAGCAGCCTGACCCGAGCACTGGAATTCAGTCTAAGATTTTCTGACTTCTTCAGCCGGAGATAGAGACTAATCACTTGCTCCAGTCCAGGCCATCCATCCAGGCTCAGCCTTAACCCAGCCTTAAGCCAGTGTCTGAATGGCTGTACTCAAGGATTCCTGGCATGCTTTCTTCCAGCTCCTGCCTCAAATACTCAGAATGGTCTCTTTCTACATAACATATGTTTCTGTACTTCCAACTAAGAAGCAGACTGGATTATGATTTATGTTCTTAAATGTATGTGTTGATATTTTTGAATCAAATGGCTACAGATGTGAGGCTATTTATTCTAAAGTCAGTTGTCCACAGCACTCTTATACAGCGGTCAGGATTGTGGTTTTATTTGTAGCTTGAATAGGATTTGGAAAGTCTGGCTACTGCTGCCTGACCTCACACGGAGGTCAGGGAACGCTGCTGTTGGAAGCCAGAGGAGTGATCTGAAGCACCAAGTGTGTTAATTACCTGCTGCATCTGGAGATCCCAGTCTGCACTGCTTCATTTCTGCCTGACCCCGAGTGGCCTGAAACACTTAGGATGAAGTCCCAGACTGAAATAACGGAATTGGCCAAAACTAACCCCCAGAGTATGTTCCTGCAAACAACACACATTCATATGTGGGTGGAGGTAGGGAACAGTGGGAAACAGACAGATGAGAAGAACTTTTCTTCTTCCAGTTTACTCTTGATTTGTAACGACTAGAAAAAAATGTAACAATCAACTGTTCATTTTTAAAAATTGCCTTCTATCTTTTGTTCTTGGTAGACCTACCGTCTGGGAGTTTTATCCAAGAGGATATGGCTCACTGCTCTTATCTCTGTGAGGCTGGAAAGGACTGCTGTGACAGAATGGCTAGCTGCAAATGTGGGACACACACAGGTCACTTTGAATGCATCTGTGAGAAGGGCTATTACGGGAAAGGCCTACAGCACGAGTGCACAGGTGAGTCTCCGGTATGAGCATGCCTCTGTCAGTTGTCCGCTGCTGTGTAACAAATGAGCCTGGAACTTGATGGCTTCGAAGGTATTTATGATGGCTCATGAGTCTACCAAGCAACTCCTTTGGTCTCAACGATCCTGACATCTGCTGTGCGGTGATTAGGATCTCAAGTGGGTTCTCTGAGATGTTTTGGAGTTGGCTGAATGTGGAATTGTCTAAAATGGCATTTTATGAGAGAAGGGAGTCTGCCTGATATGAGGCTTCTCATGATCCATCAGGCTTGCCTGCACTTGTTGAGGGAGTGGTGGTAGAGGCACACTGACAGGATAAAAACAGAGTGCTTGCCAGGCCTCAGAACTTGGAGAAGATTTGACGTGTTTTTATCTGTAGTTACTCTGACCTCTAGGTGCCTAAAGCTAAAACATGTCTCTGTCTCTATGACATTGAAGCCAGTAAGATTCTGGTCCCCGGTCTACGATACTTGTCAGGTGATCACAAAACCAGCAGCACAATCCAGATGACCTTTAGCTTGTCACAAAACTCCGCAAAAGGAAATGAAAAGGTTTTAAAAGTGGCACCTCTGAAAAATGGAATTCACTCATACTTACCCACAACATCTAATAAGACCTTAACAGTCAATCACGGGATGTCCTCAGGGACCCCGTGCTCTGCATCGTATTATGTTCGGTAGAATGAATATTTATAAGTAGTCTGTCACTTTTCTGTATAGGATTGTGTCCTTGCTTATGCTGATTTTTAGCCTAAAACAGTAGCTTCCTAGCTTCTATGGCATGCTCTTTGGAAAACTATATCCCCAGAACTTGTTTCCCACTGAGACCACATAGGAACAGGGGTCGGATTTCCTCTGTACTACAAGGTTGCTCCCTTTTTTAAATTCATGGGGCATGATTTTGCTCTGGCATTTGGTTGGGAGGCCTTGGGCTGCAGACACATGGGTCTCCCCTGTAGCTGCTCTTCTTTGGTCATTCCTTCCTCCTGCCTCTGTGTTGTTGTGTAATTCCCTCTTGTTCGTATTGTTCCTCTTCTTACTTCCTTTCATATCTCCAGCCTCCCCTGGCTCTGATGCCAGATGGCAGACACATTCTTGCCAGGTCTGACCATCCGTGTTCACCCAGCAGAACTGCTACTCTCTTGGCCCCATTCCCACCCCACCCAGCAGGCTTCTCCACTTAAGCAAAAAGGGAAGAAAGATCAACCCCTCAGCCTCCTGGCTGGCACAGAGCCGCCCCTTGATTTCCCCTTCTCTCAAATCTTCCCACACTCTCATCAACAGCCCAGCTTGGCACTCTCCACGACACCCCCTCCCTCACCCCTCCCATCCTAACCTCCCAAACACAGGCAGAAAATCTCATTTTCATTGCTTGATGCTGTGTGGTCAGCGTGTCTGCCTTTCGTGTGGTCCTAGACTGAACTGTTCCCTGCCACCAAACTGCTGTCATCACTGTGACTGCCTGGTGGCATCAGTCACTATGGACCACAGTCCCCAATGCTTCAAGGCACTAGAATCTTGCATCCCACAGGATAAACTGCAAGTAGAAAGAGGGTAGTTTGCAACCCTCTGTACCTGCTGGGAACTAAAGGCTGTAAGGAACAACAGTCTACAACATGTAGCTGTCATTGGAGCATCAACAAAAGGGATTGAAGGCCTTCTGCTGTTCTTTCCCTCCAAGACCGTTCATAGGAGGATTAGTTTTAATTCATTCTCTTGAATTAGTAAACCTCCATTTGATGCTTTCTGACGGTCAAGACCAAAATCAAATATAGTTAAATATGCATTTTGTCATCTTCAGCTATTGATTTTAAGTGATAAAGGCGAGTGGGATTCAAACTCTGCAATACACACTGAGACTTTGTGTAGTTGGATGGGAACACTCATGGGTGGCTGCTTTGGCCCAAGAGAAAATGAGCTGAGAAGAAATTAACAGCAAACTTCCGACAGCATGAAAGACTCTAGCAGGACAGACTTGTCTTTTCAAAAGGCAGAGAGAAATATTAGGTCTGTAGTATCCAGTACTGAAAACTTGAGAGGAAGGACGGCCTTTTAGAATCTGTTATGAGGCAGTCTGTTCAACACGAACCCAAAATCATGCTCATTGTCTTGGGCCTACACTCTAACCACATGGATCAATTTATAATTACAAATTGCAATTGATGCTATTAAATACAAACGCCCAAACGGTATGAAGCTCAGGCTGCAGGAAGGCTAAAAGTGCTTCGCCAAGGTTTGAAGACTGCCTATGCTACCACTCTGCTCAGTGGACAGGATGCCAACATCTACTCTAGCCATCCGAATGCCGAGTATAGCTGAGTATGTGCCCTCACAGAAGTGTCACCTCTCAGAAGCCAGCCACTCTTCTGTAGAGCCAGAAGCAACCTTAGAGAAGATCTGTTTTAAACCTCTCATTCTTGCAAGAGGAAATTGAGGCCTTGGAGAGATGAGCATTGCTCAGGGCAACATGTCTAGCCATCAATAGGACATAAAGCAAGCCAGGACTCTGTTCAAATTCTGTGCCACTTCTAAGCTATCATGCTATGCCATTTTTCCAGTTTTTGAAAATAACTGCTTGTGTGTATTGCTTCTCCAAGACCAGAGATATGGAACTATGCTCAAAATACTTAAAAACATTGAAATATAGGTTTAAAATCTCTGCTAATTACTATCAGGTCCAAAGAGAACTCCATTTCTCCAAATTCCAGTGGTTGCACAAAAGGCAGTGCTCCTCAGAAACGTGTAAAGCCAGTTCCTCTCTACCAAAGGATGTTACATTTGACTCTTAGTTTCTATTGTAAACTGGACTCAGTTATGGGCACACACGTGTTTATATCTAGGTATACAGATCTATATTGATACAATACGTAGATATGTGTGTTGGCACATACATGCATGTGCATGTAACGAATGCACATGTGAATAGACCGTGGCTTCAGCTGAGAAAATAAAGAAACATACTGCTTCCGTTTCTAACTCTTAGTCTTATGGTCTTCCTCCTTAATCCTCCATAGACATTTGGATTGTAATGATGATGATGGCAATGTTGAGATTGGGGTGGTAACTTAATAACTGAGAGCAACATTAAATAATAGGCACTAGACGTGAGGTACCTTTTTGAACACTAGAATATATCAATTAATTTAACTCTCAAGTATTGGTCCATTTCAGAGAGGAAGAATTGAAAACTTAGAGGCCAAATAATTATGCCACAGGAACATAGCCCATAGAGATGAGATGGGAGTTGTCTGGCTCCCACGTCTCCTGTCTGGTCTTAATAATAGACATTTAACAAATATATTCAGATTAAAAACATAAGGTCAAGGTGAACATAGTGTCATATGCTTTCATCAAAGCCAGGCTAAGCTATATAGCAAGATTGGTGCCATATATTAAATCTTAATATTAAATTTAAGTTAATTTATCCCCAATAAGAATATTATTATTTGGTCATTTTCAACTTATAAAATAGCAGCTTTATGATTCAACCATGTTCGAGAAAGAAGAGGATGAATTATGTACGATTCAAGCCTCATCACCAAACATCCTTGCCTGGCGGTATTAAACTCTGGTCCCTTCATAGGATAAGCTAAAACCCCGCAGCATAATATAAAGGATTTGCATGATCTGATGCTTCCTGTACCTTTGATCTTAAAGTCAGAACTGTTGCACTCTCCTCCGAATTCCATGCTAGCTCACATCCAGCCCTAGCCTCAGGATTCTGGCTTCTTTTCCAGAACAAATAACTATTGTCCTTGTGCCTACGTCACCACATTGATGTGCAGTGACTCTCTGTCCTGTATGTCCAACTGCTTCCCTTCAGACCCCATAATAAACGTTAAAAAGACAACGACATGGAGTGCTCACGTAGTGTACATAGACAATGACATAGAGTGCTCGCATAATGGACTTGTTACTTCACACATTGCTGGAACAAAACAGACAGACAGAGCATGACACAAAACCAACTGAACAGAGGGGTGGGCTATCTCACCTTCCCATTTCAGTAGATTCATTCCCTCATGATGGAAGGCATGGGAGCAGAAACTGGAAAGTCTGGAAGCAGAGAGTGATGGACGCTGGTGCTCAGATCATTCTCACCTGTTTGTTCAACCTAGGACCTCAGCCCGAGATGTACCTAACCCAGAAACTTCATCACAGACATCCTCAAAGGTTTGTTTCCATGGCGATTATAAAATCCATCAACTCAAAACTCAAGATCAGTCATCATATCTAACATGTACAAAGCCTCACCAGGTTCAATCTCTGACTTTATAAAAGTCCTGAAAGGGGAAATTAGTAAAAACTTAACTTTGATATCAGAATATTCTGGACAAAACTCACAACTGAAACCCCAGACATCTGTAATTTTTTTTCTGTGCCTGCCTCACCACCACCAAATCCCCTGGCCAAAAACATGTGAGCATGTGGCACAACACACTTATTTTTTACAACGTGGTTGGTATATTTGTAAGAAAAACATTTATATTTGGTTGGCCCTTGTCAACAACAAATTAAATGTAACATACAACATATTTGCTAGAATAGCCATTTTAAGATGGATAGATCATCAAATCAGTTTCAAACAGCCAGGGAACTCTTGTAAATCCAAGTGGTTGCAGCTGTTCTGGATTCCCCAGGGGAGGACGAGAGGCACAGAATACAAGGCCAGTAGGCATCTTGAGGACACTGCTTCTTTCCAGAGACTATGTCAGTAAATGTGGAATGAACCGACTGAAATGGTACATCCATTCAGGCCAAGGACGAGGCCCCTAAGTAACTTGAACAAAGTTCTAGCTATATTAGATTTCCTCAAAGGGGGATGCATGTAACTCCCCACTCCCATCCAGTGTGTGCGCGCACACACACACACACACACACACACACACACACACACACACACACACAGACACACACACAGAGTTTCCTTCTGTATAAATATTATGCCATTCCTTTGGAAAGAGAGGACAAAGAATTCTAGAAATTTTTTGCATGAAAACAAAAACATTTGGAAATCTTGTCCTCTGAGCAGAGCTTAGCTGTTCCCTCCTCCTACCCCCCAAAAAGGATCCCCAGCCGTACTTAGTGATGGATTTATAAGGTGTAAGGCATGTGCGCAGCGAATTCCCCCTCTGCTTTTTATGTGGGAACACTGCTGGTGTGTAGACGCGGCTTCCTGTCAGCTCAAGGAGAGCATTGTACCTGCTGCCTAGAGCAGGCTGGTTTGCTCCGGTTTCCACTCGGTGGGGTGAGTGATCAGCCCTGAGGGTAATTTCCAGACAATCACAATGATATAGCAATAAAACACGTAATCAGACCGTGAGTATATATTGGTATGTATTAGTTCACTTTCTGTTGCTGTGAAAGGAATACCATGACCAAAACCATCTTACAGAAGAAATACTTTACTTTGGCTTAGGATTCCAGAGAGAGAGTCCACAGTGTGGGCTTGGGGCTGGGAGTGGGGGGAATGGTAGTCGGTGGCAGAAGTGGGAGATCCCATTTTATCCGTATCCAGGAAATGGGAGTGGGAGTCTGGCAGGAAGTGGGGCAAGGTAAAGCTATAAAATCGCAAAGCCTGCCCCTCAATGACAAAGGCATTCCAGAAGAATCCATAACCGCTGCAAACAGTGCCACTGACTGGCACCCAAGAGTGACACATGAGTCTATGAGGATGTTCTCATTCAAATCACCACAGATGGGACATATCATAAAAACTCTAATGACAACGCACTTTATTCTGTAGAAATATGCATAACAACTTACCTAGCAGCCTAAAACTTTCAAGAAAAGAATTGCAACCAATAATTCTTCTTCCCATTGTAAAACAAAACTTCCCCTCCCCAGCCTCATTCATTGCAAGGAGACAAAGGAAAGCATTTAAAATCTGCTAACTCGTGCTGTCAAGCACTTTGGATCACGTGCCAAAATATTGAAAAATCTGTGTGGCCCTGATTGATTTTCAAGTAGTTGGCTAAAATTTCTCAACAGGACTAAAGGAGCAGAAATAAAAGCGAGAAGCAGAAATAGGAAAAGGGACAAAGAGATCCAGCAAATCCCACAAGGCACTCCTGCTGATGTGAGGTCAAAGTTTAAACAAGGATGTGCACATTCAAGCAGCCACAGCCAAGGCCTGGTCCTGCCCACGCCTGACCCACCATGACCCGGGCTTCATGCTGGAAGGTGGTCTAACAAGTTGTTAAAATTATGTATCTTTTTGTGAGGAGACAAGTTTCCCCTCTGGCTGAAGCCTTCTCCTCCCAGCGTGAGATTCCTAGGCAAATTCTCATTTCTCTGGCATCTATTAATTTAATAGTCTGATAATACGATTGAGATCCAAGTCTCTCTGCAGAATATCTTCATTTCTGCCGGGCCTGTTGCAAGCTGTGTGATGCTGCTGGGTTTGGATTCTTGGAGTTCCTTCTAACTTACATGCCAAAGGTGACATCAGTTATCTGTCATCAAAAAAGTGCTATTAATGGCTTAGCAGCTGATAATTCCTTTGGGGTCCCTTCTCAACTTCACTGAAATGGAGGAATTGGAAAACATTTGATTTACGCAATGAGCTGGTACTGTCTTATTATTGGCATTGTGCTCTCAATTTTTCAGAAGGCTCCAATGGGCTTTTTCAATGTACTAACAGGCTGCCTCTTTGTGTCACTCTTGCCAGGTTAAGTCTTAGAGCTCTGCTGTGCAGCATAGTTCCCGGGGTGAGGTGGGGCTTCCAGGACCTTGTTTATTGAGTTAAAAGGGGGGTTGCACACAGTGGCCATCTACTGTGGTGACAGGGAAGGAAATGGCAAACAGCGAGGGAATTCACCCTCTAGATCAGTTTTGTAAAGGTGACTTATCAAATCTATTTTGAGAGAGCAGTGAACCAGACATCAAAGCACACTATCTATAGTCTGAAGGAGTGGACCACAAGAAATCTCCATTGGAGAGAAACGTCTTGATGATTAGGGTCAGTTTCTTATGAGCACGTTCACAGGTAGCTTCAGTTGTCAACTTGACATACCTAGGGAGAGGGAATCACAGGTCAGGAATTGCTTGCAGCTGATTGGCCTGTAGTTATGTCTGTGGAAGTCTTTTCTTCATTGCTAATCAATGTAGGAGGGACCAGCCCACCATGGGCAGTGCCATCCCTAGGCAGGTGAGCCTGGGCCATAAAAAGGAAGGAAGATAGGTGAATGGGAGCCTAGAAACAGTCAGTTAGCAGCATTTCTCCCAGGCGGTCTCTGCTTCAGTTCCTGACTCCCGGTCTTGAGCTCATTCTGAAATTGTTAACTCGAGCTTTGACTATGATAGACTGTAATCTGTAAGCTAAAATAAACCCTTGTATCCCCTAGGTTGTTTTTTGGTCAATGTTTTATCAGGTCAGCAAAAAGCAAACTAGAGCACAGTTTACTGACATGGAATGAATGCTGAGACGGATCGTCCAGATTGGCTGCTTGTACTGCTCTAGGAGGTTAGTGTGAGCCACTGTGTGGTCACGTAATATTAGAGTGGTGCAGTGTAGGCCATGCAAGCAAGGGCAGTCCTCCATGAACAAAGTTCAGTCTTGGTCCAAAAGTGGAGTCAACAGGCTCTGGGCTGCATCTCTGTCATGTTATGTTGCAGAATTCTATGACGAATAGTTGGTGATTCCTGGACCATGCTTGTGACGATTCCTGATGAAGACTAGCTCTGTTTCCTGGCGTCTTATTAATGACCCTATCTCCATAGGAAGGATGTATTTCTTTTGAAAAATGGAAGACAGACTGAAAGGTCTTAGATGGGGGTTCAAGTGGAAAATGAGATAGATTACTGGGGGCACGGGGCTTTTTAGAAGAATTATTAGAAGCACCTAAAGAAATGCTCAACATCCCTAGTCATCAGGGAAATGCAAATCAAAACAAGTCTGAGATTCCACCTCACACCAGTCAGAATGGCCAAGATCAAAAACTCAGGTGACAGCAGATGCTGGCGAGGATGCGGAGAAAGAGGAACACTTCTCCACTGTTGGTGGGATTGCAAGCTGGTACAACCACTCTGGAA
>CM052702.1:58719245-58848645 GCA_028551405.1 Uromys caudimaculatus | reverse complement strand
CACTTTGGTGAAGTTGTTTATCAGCTGTAGCAGTTCTCTGGTGGACTTTTTCGGGTCACTTAAGTATACGATCATATCATCTGCAAATAGTGATAATTTGATTTCTTCCTTACCAATTTGTATCCCTTTGACCTCCTTTTGTTGTCTAATTGCTCTAGCTAGAACTTCAGTTACTATATTGAATAGGTAGGGGGAGAGAAGGCAGCCTTGTTTAGTCCCTGATTTTAGTGGGATTGCTTCAAGTTTCTCTCCATTTAGTTTGATGTTGGCTACTGGTTTGCTGTCTATTGCTTTTACTATGTTTAGGTATGGGCCTTGAATTACTGATCTTTCCAAGACTTTTATCATGAAGGGATCCTGAATTTTGTCAAATGCTTTTTCAGCATCTAATGAAATGACCATGTGTTTTTTTGTTTTGAGTTTGTTTATGTAGTGGATTACATTGATGGATTTCTGGGTATTGAACCATCCCTGCATCCCTGGGATGAAGCCTACTTGATAATAGTGAATGATCGTTTTGATGTGTTCTTGGATTCGGTTTGTGAGAATTTTATTGAGTATTTTTGCATCAATATTCATAAGGGAAATAGGTCTGAAGTTTTCTTTTATTGTTGGGTCTTTGTGAGGGTTTGGTATCATTGTAACTGTGGCCTCATAGAAGGACTTGGGTAGTATTCCTTCTGTTTCTATTTTGTGGAATAGATTGAAGAGTATTGGTATTAGTTCTTCTTTGAAGGTCTGATAGAATTCTGCACTAAACCCATTTGGTCCTGGGCTTTTTTTATTGGGAGACTTTTAAAGACTGCTTCTATTTCTTTAGGGCTTATGGTACTGTTTAAATGGTCTATCTGATCCTGACTTAACTTTGATATTTGATATCTGTCTAGAAAATTGTCCATTTCATCCAGATTTTCCAATTTTATTGAGTATATAGGCTTTTGTAGTAGGATCTGATGATTTTTTGAATTTCCTCAGAATCTGTTGTTATATCTCCCTTTTCATTTCTAATTTTGTTAATTTAGATACTGTCTCTGTGCTCTCTGGTTAGTCTGGCTAAGGGTTTATCTATCTTGTTGATTTTCTCAAAGAACCAGCTCCTGGTTTTTTCAATTTTTGTATAGTTCTTTTTGTTTCTACTTGGTTGATTTCAGCCCTGAGTTTGATTATTTCCTGCCTTCTGCTCCTCTTGGGTGCATTAGCTTCTTTTTGTTCGAGGGCTTTCAGGTGTGATGTTAAGATGCTAGTGTATGCTCTCTTCAGTTTCTTTTTGGAGGCACTCAGAGCTATGAGTTTTCCTCTTAACACTGCTTTCTTTCATTGTGTCCCATAAGTTTGGGTATGTTGTACTTTCATTTTCATTAAATTCTAGGAAGCCTTTAATTTCTTTCTTTATTCCTTCCTTGACCAAGTTATCACTGAGTAGAGCATTGTTCAGCTTCCATGTGTATGTGGGCTTTCTGTTGTTACTGTTGCCATTGAAGACCAGCCTTAATCCATAATGATCTGTTAGGAGGCATGGGATTATTTCAATCTTCTTATATCTGTTGAGGTTTGTTTTGTGACCAATTATATGATCAATTTTGAAGAAGGTACCATGAGGTGCTGAGAAGAAGGTATATTCTTTTGATTTAAGATGAAATGTTCTATAGATATCTGTTAAATCCATTTGTTTCATAACATCTGTTAGTTTCACTGTGTCTCTGTTTAGTTTGTGTTTCCAAGATCTGTCCATTGATGATAATGGGGTGTTGAAGTCTCCCACTATTATTGTGTGAGGTGCAATGTGTGCCTTAGCTTTAGTAAAGTTTCTTTTACGAATGTGGGTGCCCTTGCATTTGGAGCATAGATGTTCAGAATTGAGAGTTCTTCTTGGTAGATTTTTTCCTTTGATGGGTATGAAATGTCCTTCCTTATCTTTTTTGATGACTTTTGAGTGAAAGTCGATTTTATCGGATATTAAAATGGCTACTCCACCCTGTTTCTTGGGACCATTTGCCTGGAAAATTGTTTTCCAGCCCTTTACTCTGAGGTAGTGTTTGTCTTTATCATGGAGGTGTGTTTCCTGGATGCAGCAAAATGCTGGGTCCTGTTTATGGATCCAGTTCGTCAGTCTACGTCTTTTTATTGGGGAATTGAGTCCATTGATGTTAAGAGATATTAAGGAATAGTGATTGTTGCTACCTGTTTATTTTGATGTTATTTTTATGTTTGTGTGGCTACTTCTTTTGAGTTTGTTGAAAGATTACTTTCTTGCTTTTACTAGGGTGTAGTTTCCCTCCATTAGTTGGCGTTTTCCATCTATTATCCTTTGTAGGGCTGGGTTTGTGGACACATACTGTGTAAATTTGCTTTTGTCACAGAATATTTTGGTTTCACCATCTATGATAATTGAGAGTTTTGCTGGGTATAGCATCCTGGGCCGGCATTTGTGTTCTCTTAGGTTCTGTATGAGATCTGCCCAGGATCTTCTAGCTTTCATAGTCTCTGGTGAGAAGTCTGGGGTACTTCTGATAGGTCTGCCTTTATATGTTACTTGACCTTTTTCTCTTACTGCTTTCAATATTCTTTGCTTATTTTGTGTATTTGGTGTTTCGACTATAATGTGACAGGAGGAATTTCTTTTCTGGTCCAATCTATTTGGAATTCTGTAGGCTTCTTGTATATTTATGTTCATCTCTTTCTTTAGCTTAGGGAAGTTTTCTTCTATAATTTTATTGAAGATATTTACTGGTCTTTTAAGTTGGGAATCTTCACTCTCTTATATACCTATTATCCTCAGGTTCTGTCTTCTCATTGTGTCCTGGATATCCTGGATGTTTTGGGTTAGGAGCTTTTTGCATTTTGCACTTTCTTTGATTGTTGTGTCAATGTTTTCTATAGTATCTTCTGTACCTGAGATTCTCTCTTCTATCTCTTGTATTCTGTTGGTGGTGCTTGCATCTATGACTCCTGATCTCTTTCCTAGATTTTCTAACTCCAGGGTTGTCTCCCTTTGTGATATCTTTATTGTTTCTATTTCTATTTTTAGTTCCTGGATGGTTTTGTCCATTTCCTTCGTCTGTTTGATTATGTTTTCCTGTAATTCTTTAAGGGGTTTTTTGTTTCCTCTTTAAGGGCTTCTAGTTGTTTACCTGTGTTCTCTTGTATTTCTTTAAGGGAGTTATTTATTTCCTTCTTAAAATCTTTTATCTTCATCATGAGATGTGATTTAAATCTGAGTCTTGCTTTTCTGGTGTGTTGAGGTATCCAGGGCTTGCTGTGGTGGAAGAGCTGGGTTCTGATGATGCCAAGTAGCCTTGGCTTCTGTTCCTTGTGTTCTTGCCCTTGCCTTTTGCCATCTGGTTATCTCTGGTGTTAGCTGATCTTACTCTCTCTGACTGTGGCTTGTCCCTCCTGCAAGCCTCTGTGCCAATACTCCTTGAAGATCAGTTCTCTCTGAGAGGAATTTGGGTTTGGAGTGCTGTGGTACAGGATCAGCTCTGAGGTGCAGACAGAAACCAGAAGGATCTTGTCCCCAACTGTCCCTTGGTTCCTGTGTCCTGATGGCTCTGCAAAGGTCCCTCTCGATCCAGTGAGTCTTAGCAGAAGTGGTGGTCTTGCCTGTGCTTGAAGGTGTGTTGGCACTGCTGGGATACCAGCTCTCTCCTGGCACTATTTGAGTAAGGAGCCCTGTGTCACAGGATCCGCTCCCCTGCCACCGAAAAAAACCAGAAGACCACTCCTCAGTCCCTGTGTCCTGGGGATTCCAGGTGGGTCCCTCTGAGCAGACAGGCTTGCCCACACTCCTGGGTCTAGCTTTCTCCCAGCACTATTTGGCTATGGAGCCCTGGTGACCCAGGCAGAGGTCTCCAATCACAGATGGAAACCAGAAGGCTCCTTCCCCCAGCAGCTCCCAGTCCCTGTGTCCCAAGGATCCTGGGCAAGTCCTACTGAGCAGTGTTGCTCCTCTTTCCCCCACTCACGGGCTTTTCCACACTCCTGGGAGGCTAGCTTTCTCCCAGTGCTATTTGGCAGTGGAGCCCTGGTGTCCCAGGCAGAAGTCTCCCTCCACAGATGGAAACCGGAAGGCTCCTCCATGTCCTCTTTTGTTGTCATCTTTTCACTTATTTTTTTAAAATAATTTTTAATAATAAATTCACTTTCTTTAATGCACAAATGTCACAAGGCTGATATGGGGAAGCCACTGAAACACTTGCCCAGTCCCAAACTCTGTACATTTCAGAGAGCTTGGATGCAGTTGGAATGGCCCCTCTGAAGCTGTCAGGTTTTACACTTCCATGATCAGTTACATTTGTATGCTGTTACCTACCAAAAAGAAGAACTATGATTAAGTTTAAATTAGAAAAGCAAAATAGATGTATAGCCTTGTTTGCACATATACATTTTAGCTATGGTGTGTACACGAAAGAAAATACATGGCGTTTCCTTCTTTCACCTACTTAATAAACTCTAAATCTGCCTATTTTCCTACAAATTTTACTATTCTTTGCCCATGAATACTATTCTGTTTTGAACATATACCACATTTTCATTTTTCATTTATCTGTTCATGGGCATCTAGGATGGTTTCTTGTTGTTGTTGTTGTTGTTGTAGATATAATAACACTATAATTACAGATGTGCAAATATCTCTGTCATAGGCTGCAGAGCTCTTTGTGCATATGCCCAGATGTGCAATAGTTGCATCATATTTAGCTTCCAAACCCATTTCCATAATGGCATATTAGTTTGTTGTGCCACCAGCATTCTGTCCAGCATTTGTGGTCGGATTTCTTGGTGCTAGCCATTCTGAAAAGGGTGAGTGGTATCTCTAAACAGTCTTAATTTGCAGCACCCTCATAACTAGGCGTATTGAGCACTTTAAAGGGTAGTCACTGACCATTTCTGTTTCTTCCTTTGACATTTTCTGTTTATTTTCTTAGCCATTGGGAGAGTTTTATTTCTTTGGTGTTTAATTACTTCACTCTTTGTAAATTCTGGACATTAGTACTCTGTCTGAAGCATAGCTGGCAAAGATTTTCTATTCCAGATGTTATCTGTGTGCCTCACTGAGTTTTGGGTTTTGGGTTTGGTTTGGTCTGTGGAGAAACCTTAATTTCATGTGGTCCCATCTGTTGATACTTGGGACTGGTTCTATTCTTGCTGAGCCCAGTGCCTTGAAGACTTTCTCCTGTGTTGTCTTGTGATGCAGTACTTTCCCCTGTTTAACTGTCTGTGTTTGCTGATGTCCTGCACAGGGCACAGATGGAGTGCTGGCTTATTCTTTACCCCTGATATCTCATTACTTCTTTTCATCTCTTTTGAGGGGCTCAGAATTTTAGTTTGCAGCTTTACTTACCCATGCAGGAGCGATGGGGAAAAAACAGCTTTCTAATTAGTTACATAACTTAGGATCAGTTGCAAAGCCATCAGTAATTTGGGGAATTCTTTCTTCCACACCCTATCTTAATGGGTGTAATGGGAGAAAGATGACGATATAGAGAAATCTCGTGTGTTGAAAGTATTGCAGTTGCCAAAGTAAAGTACTTGAAGTTTTATTTGCATGAATATCATTCAGAAGATACTTCAGATGTTATATGAGAGTCCAAAGGAAAAAAACATTACATGATACTTACTTCAAGAGTGGCAGACTAGACCACACAGGCAGGTCCATTCATTCCAAAACACGTCTATGGAAACCACAGAAGAAAATCAAGCCTGTCTTTTGACTCCTTCAACTAAATGTTTGATTGACTATTTTTAGGTACTCTGGCAAATAAGATTGCTGCATAGCACTTGCCTTAAGACAGCTTACTATGAAATGAGGCTGTAATTACTAGAAACAAGTCAGATGAGGTGTCATGACCAAGAATTATGAGTCACACATTTCTGTGTGCACACATGCATGCACACTATGTTCACACATGCACAAGTTCACATGTGTGAGTATGGACATGCATGTGCCCCAGTGCACATGAGTTCAGTGAACAATCACAGGTCTTGTTCCTTCCCTTCCACCTCACTTAGAAGGATGCTTTGTTGTTCAACCCTGGTCTAAGTTCATCCACATGTTCTTCTTTCTCTGCCTTCCATCTCACAGCCACAGTGAACTATTGATAATTTTAAAACTGTTGCCACCTAGGGAAATGGCTCAGTCAGTAAGGTGCTGACCTTGCAGGTATAAGTTCCTGGATTCAGTCCCCAGAACCCAAGAAAAAATGGCAGGCACATTGATACACACTTATAACCCAACACTGGGGAAGAAGAGACAGGAAGATTCCTTACTGAAAAACTGCTCTAGCTTCACTGGTGAACTCCATGCCAGTGAGAGACCTATTGCCAAGGACCAGCCTTGTCTTGAAGAGGGGTTCCTGAAAGAAGGGGTGTTTGAGAGTGGTAAAAATCATAGGTACAAGCTGATGGCCTGTGTTCTGCCCAAGACAACTTTCTCTGGAGATCTCCAGACAACTCATTGAGATAGTTTAGCTCTTACAGACCAAAGCCCAGTCTTCTATTTACATATCAATTCAGTCATTTATTCCAGGTTCACTTTTGATTATCCAAGGAATCAGCATTCCATGACCCCAGCCCCTTGATTCTTAAAAAGAAACATCAAGCATATTTTTTAAAAAGCATTGCAAATGAGTTCAGAGATCTGCCTGCCTTTGTAAGTATAGACAATAAGTTTAGCTAGGTGGGATCCTGTCCTGAAATTGTCATTCCCACCACACCTGGGCCTGAGCCTAACGTACCTCTGTCCCAGGCTGACCTTGAACTCAGGAATCTGCTTGCCTTTGTATCTTTCTGACAAGCTGGCTCATGGTGCAGCTACCTCTGTTCTTTTAGGTCTATGAAGCTCCTTAAACAATTCATTTTGCATCCTTATACTTTTTGTAGTTTAGAAATTATATATTTTTGAGCTCTTGTTTACAGAGTTCATTCCCACAGCCTTAAGGGTTGTCCTGAAGATCGCAGCGTTCTACCATTTTGCTGAGACATTAGACATATCCTTTCCTCCTGGGACTTGTGCTGTCTCTGATTAGCATGGAGTGATTAACCTTGGCAGAGAGGACATTTCCAATAACCTTGGCAGGGAGAATATTTCCCAGAGTAGGAACATGAAGTAAAATACACATATTTTTATTCAAACAAACCTCACACCCAGCAACTGTCAACACTTATGGAGGCCCATGCCCTGCTGGTTCTGTTTCAGGGGTGGGAACCATGTCATGATGTTCCTTCCACATGGCCATGTGGGACTCAGCACCACATCTCGAATGAGACTGATGGAAATTTTCAAGATGACACCTAAAGTTGTACACACACACACACACACACACACACACACACAATTAAAAAACGCTATTGCTAGGTGTGGTGGTGCATCCTTTAATCCCAACATTTGGGAGGCAGAGGCTGGAGGGTCTCTGTGAGTTTGAGTCTAGCCTGGCTTGTGGAGTTAGTTGCAGGCTACCCAAGGTTATATAATGAGACCCCCATCTGAAAAAAAATCATGTAATAAAAACCTGCTAATACCCAGTGAATGGGGGTATAGGAAGCCATGCGCCTGTAATCTTGATGCTAGGGACAGACAATAGTTTAACTTTAATGGCTCATACGTTTTAAACAAACGCTGGAAGGATGACTCAGCAGTTAAGAATACTTGTTCCTACAGAAGCCCTGGTTTGATTCTAAGCACTCACATGGTGGTTCACAGCCATCCATAATTCCAGTAACAGGGGAGGCAACACCCTCTTCTGGTCTCCACAGGCACTGCACACACATGGTGCCCAGATATACATGAAAGCAAACCACTCATACACATAAAAGAAAAAAGTTAATATTCTGCTGAAGAAAATTGTAAATCAGGGACTAGAAAAAGAATGATACTTTATATAAATTTTGTGTAAAATTACAAAATTGGTTGGCATCAGGCTGAGCATCTAATGTTAAAAGAAACTAATAGATGATATGTTTTCTTCTCTTTTTATGTGAATCTGAGTAATCAGCTCTTCTAGAAAGGAAAAATAAAGTCGAAGGGAGCTCTAAAACTCTCCAAAGAGCTTCACCTAAAAGTGTATGCCCACAAAGAGCATAATTATAAAAATAAAGGTAAGCTCCTGTCTCCAGACCATGAGCATTGAAACACAATTAAGAGAGCAGTTTCCAATAAAACGGCTGTTGTCTTAATATTTCATACTCAGGTTGTATGCTCCACCTCTCCCCATGTGTGTGTTTAAATTCTTAATACATGACAATTTCTTCACCAAGGCATCCTTTGAGGGCTTGAGGGTTCTGATTTTTTGACAGTTTAGGTAATACATTACTCTCCTGACAAGTCTGAACAGGTGCTTTCTATCACAAGCTGGGTACCCTGCGGTTAGGGTGCATTTGCTATTAAGGCACCCCACAGGGTTCGAATTCACAGTTTTGTTGAAATAGTCTGTACTCTAGCCAAATGAGCTGACCAGTTCCAGAGAGAGTGGCAGGATGCTTATACACTCCACACAAGCACTGATGTGTAAGACTTCAGGGTCACCAATTCACTGACAAAATCGTAATGGATCAGAGTTGCCTGATGAAAATAAAGTCCCCATGTGCACAGCTACATCTTGTTTTTGTGAAAATGTTGGCTCCACACTGGAGAGGGCAGTTCTTTTCCACAGCAATGAAGTTTTGTACTCAAAATCCTAGCACAACTACCTATGAGACTAGCTTCTGTACTCAGATCAAATGTAGAAGGTTGGAAAGAAGTCTGATGTTGTTATGACATCGTGCTTGGTGCCCTACCTAGGGAAGGCAGGAATAAAGACCTCTGGATGGTTCAGCTCCACAGGCTGCCATTACACGCTACAGGAATGGGCACCCTGGCACCCGGCACACCACCAGTGGCATCCCATGCAATCTCTGAAACCACACTCCTTAAAATTATTCACTAACCCTTAAAGATGAATTGGGCAAGGCCTAAGACTTTCGATTTCCATTGTGATTTTAAAAGTTAATCTGAGAGCATGTGTGAGGAAGAGTTTGATAGAACGCTGTATGTTCTGTGTTACCCAGACACATACTACACACTGTATGGGGCACGTTGATATTTAATGAGCCAGACAGATGAGAGAGCAGAGAGGCCTCTCTTTTTACAGATTCCAAAATGGCTGATGGTCACTGTCAGTTGAAGGAAGATCTGATATTTGTTCCTGACAAATTCAAGACTCACACTTCCAAGAATAGTAGCTATCAACCACCAACATGTTTCTGAAAAAGGAAAGTGTTTATTTTAACAACAAAAAAGAGAGAAGTTAAGAAATAATATTTGGTTTACTCATTTTAAACAGAAAAAAACAAAACCAACCAAACAACACCCCCTTACACCTCTAATAAGCCCTGAGGAACTTGTTCAAACCACAGATTTATTTCATCTCTTCAATTTCTGCTCAGTTTGGGATGAGGACATGGTTCACCCTTGAACGTCCAGGAAATTGATTGCACCTCTTCCCTAGAATTGTGCAAGGCCTCTAAATAGTTCTCCTGGAGTCTGTTTCCCATCAGCACCATGAATTTCACAATGTGTTTCCAAATGTGCTTTCAGATATTTTTATCCCAAACAGTATTCTCCAATGTTGTAAGCCCTTGACTATTCAAGGGGCTTGGCAAATGTAAGGTAGGGTTGCTTTCTTCTCTAGTTCTATTATTTTTCAACATGAATCACCAAATCTGCATCCAGTGTCGGACTGCCCTCGGGGAACGCTTCTTCAGGTTGCCTTTTCCTATTCTATTTATAGAATTAGACATCATTAGCTGTAGTTTCCTAATGTGATAGATATAGAAAAGAAAACCCATGTTTCAGCACCCTGAGCTCGTGAGTGGAAGAGCCAAGATCATCTGTCAGTTGTCTTGACTTCCCTGTCCAACATCTCTTTTCATCCCACTGTTGCTCTTCACGGACGCCCCCACCTAGGCCCGCCCTCCACCCTCCAGCAAGTGCTGTTTCCCCTTGCCCTCCTCTGACTGGATGGCTGCAGACTCAGGCAGTGAGACAGACAGCTGTGGAGTCCAATGAATTGGAAAATTCTGTGAATTTACCAGAGTGTGTTGCCCACTTGGAGAAAGACACAGAGATGAATGAATTATTACACACACTGGAACCAGAGCCCAGGGGGTGGTGATGCTTTGTGGGGCTCAGAAAAGAAGGCAGCACAATTGTCAAAGGAGGTTGGGGAAACTCTGAAGAATAAATCAGAGTCCCGAAGGAGGCTGGGAAGTTCTCCCAGAGGAAGGGAAACATGCAAAGGCAGAATCTAAGTAGAGGACAGGAAAGGGAAAGAAATGAAGAGACAGCATTTACCAAGTGCCCAAACATTTATTACAGCACATCTATCATGGCTACATGGTTGGTAAATGGTGGGCTGGGGAGATTATTCAAAAGTTACTGCATGGGAGATAGAGAGATGGCTCAGCTGTGAAGAGTCACGGCTGCTCTTCCAGAGGACCCAGGTCTGATCCCCAGAACCGAAATGTTAGCTCACAGCTGCTGTAACTCCAATTCCAGGGTATCCAATGCTTGCTTCTGGACTCCGAGAGCATCAGACATTCATGTAGTATACATGCGTATAATGCAGACAAAACACCAACATATGAAAATAATAAAATAATGTTTAAGAAGTTTAAAAACCATTACTGGATATTTGACTCTTTCCTTTATTTGAAAAGGGGTGGGGAGAATATGTGTGGACATAGTCTGTGTGTGTGAGTTTGTATGTAGTGCCAGTGGAGATCAGAGGTGGGTTGTTTTGTTTCGTTTTCCTTTGCTTTCCTGTTTTGCTTTGCTTTGCTTTGCTTGAGACAGGATCTCATTAAACTTGGAACTCACTGATTCAGCTGGCCTGGCTGACAAGCAAACTCCAGCAAACTGCCTGTCTCCATTCACCTTGGCACAGGGATTACAGATGTATACTATATGTTGGTTTTGTTTGTTTGTTTTTTACATGATGCTTGGTGCCTCGGACTCTAGTCTTCATGCCCACACACTTAACCAACTGAGCTGTCTCCCCAGCTCAGGGATTATATTTCTATAGCCACTGTCTAATTGGCTGGCCTTGTCTTAAGAACTTAAGAAAGCCTTTCTCTTGAACATTTGTGCTGTCACCAATGTTGTACTGTAATAAATAGTGCCTAGTGTACGCCCTTGGTTATAGTTGCTTGGAACACCTTTAGAATCAAAACTCACTAAAGAGAACATGCTCTGTGAGACTCCCGGTGAACTCCCTCAGGTTACCCTGAGGAAATATCACATGCCCTTCTCAGCTCAGGAAAAAGCCTCATCTCCCTTACCTATCCGCAGGAGGTGTTATCATCCTTTGAGATGCTGCCAAAATAAAAGACAGCCATTCATTTTCACTTCTTTCTGAGCAATAGACTGTTTACCCTGGGATTGCCGGCCATGAACATTTATTTCTTTCTTAGGAAAACTTACCTCTCTGTCACTTTATCTCTTAGTCACTTGTATCTGTCACGTGTTATTACAAGTCCCACCAAGTTCATCCTCTCTTCTCCCTTCTGTTCCTCTCTACGGGGACTTGTTATGTAGCCCAGGGTAGCCTCAAACTCACAATTGTTCTATCTCAGCCTCCTGAGTGCTAGAAGTTTGTGTCACCACACTAGACTGTTCTTTACATATATATATTTTTTAATTTCCCCTTAAGATGGTAATTTGTTTCCTTCACCAGGGTATTTTGAGGGTTTTACTGTTTCACACTGTAAGTCTGATACCCTTCAGGTTTCTATCCTAACAACAGATCAGATAGGTTGGGGATAAGATAGACACGTGGTTTTCCTGCCACCTTAATTTATGTCTTTTTGCATTTCATTCACTCTTGTTATTTCTTCTCTCTCTTTTGCTTTATATTGTTCAGATTTCCTTTGTGTTTTTCTCTGTGCTTGCTTGGAAGCCATTCATTCTTTCTCTCATTCATAGTCACACTGTATTTATGTTTGCACTGGAATCTGCCTCTTCTTTCCACTTCTGTCATACGGTTACATATGAAATGGATGGCTCTCTTATTTCCACTTACCTGCCTGATTCTCTCACATCTTAAACCTTTCTTCTTTATATTATGTAAAAGTTATTTTTCCTCTGCTCATCTATTTTCTTGAGAAGAGGAAGCATTACCTGGTATTTGTTTCAGTTTTCATAATTATTTTAGTGTAATATTAGAGTGTCACTACATGTTCCCTAAGTTTCTCAGGCTCAGGAAGTTTACTAAATACTATTTTTCTCATTTTTGTATTATTGATTTTGGCTTCCTTCTTAGCCTATGAATTATGACTTGTTTATTAAAGCCGTGCACATCGTTCAGCGTCTTCCTTCATTCTTGAGACTCTTGCCTAGCGCTCTGAGTATTTAGATTCAAAATGTCCTTTTACATGGCTGTCTACCTTGATCTGTCCCTTTCCCCTGCCATTTGCTCTTGTGCTGAAAAAATGGAGTATCTGCTTGTTCCCCATCAGTCTCTTACTTACTCTTCTTGCAAACGTGTGGTGCGTTGCCTTTACACTGGACCTGACTTTCGGAATTTCACTTGGTCATTGCTGTGCATCTGTGCATTAAAGCTTCGGGTAAGGAGCACGGTCGCCACAGATGACTACAACAGCGACTGCCGCTCTGCCTTCCATTGTCCGGCAACTCTATTGCTCCTGTCAGTTATCCGTCAGCAAAGCTCATCTTGCAGTTGTACTTTGTTCTTATGTATGATTGTCTACACCTTACCTTCTCCTGCAAACTCTCACTTCTGTTTAAAGGAGGCCTTGCCTTGCACTTGACTGAGGACCCTGACCCTCAGCGTTGGGATGCAGAAGTGTCCGATACAATGTGTAACTCAACAGCACCTCCCCGTTCACTAACAAAGTGCTCCGAAGTAAGAGTCCCTTCCTTATTTCCTTAGGAACAGTTCCCTGATGAACTGTTTTTTATGGACCCGTAGCAATATTAGTATTTTTAAATGTCTCTCTCATTTTTAAAGTTTTCCATGGATTCAGATCTAGAATTTTGTAGCATGTGCCATGGGAGTTTGATATATTTTGTAGCATAATGAAAAATTTTAAACCGACCATGGTCATTTCCCTGATAAATACATTAGATTATGAATCTTCTAATGTGACTGCTTCATGCTTCTGGATGAAAATACACACCTGTTAGTTGTGGCTTCTCTGCTCAATAATCAAACCCACCTATGGCTATGCTTCATTTAATTGGCTAGCTGAGTGTCTCCAAGTCCCCTTTATTATTAAATATCTTACTTTTGAGCTTACTTTTTACAGGTGGGCAACCCCAAAGGGCTGAAGACACAAATTCAAAGTCAGACAGTGTCAGTGCAGGGGGATGATTGAAGCAAGATCAATTAGATTCTGCTTTTAATCTTTTCTTGCTGTGAGCCTGGGAGATGCAGGATCTTTTCTTCCTTTTTCTTCAAAGGACCTTTTCCCATTAGTTAAGTTTTCCCCTCTAGCCCTTCATGCTCTCCTTGTCCCCTGTCAACAAAAGTGATGGAGAGGTGACTTCCGGAGATCTGCGTGGAGGGGACAGGGATTTCGGGACAGAGGCAGAGTGGCTGCACAGAATATGAATTATTTCTGATTTGCTATAGTTTTCTTAGTTTATAGAGGGTCATTGATTACTTTGAGCCCCATAACATAGACTGCTATGCTAAATTTTCCCATAAATACTAATATTTCCCATAAAACATGTTATATTTTATGACAGAAACTAATTGTGGGCCAAAGAGACCTTTACACTTGGCACATAACACACAGTGTCAGTCTTTGGCGGTGGTTAGGCGCTTTGGGGGCTGGAGAGATGGCTCAATGGATAAGAGCACTGGCTGTCCTTCCAAGAGACTTGTATTTGCCTCTCAGCATCCACATGGCAACAAACAACTCTCTGTAACTCCAGTTTCAGGGGATCTGATGCCCTCTTCTGGCCTCTGTGGATACTGCATGCACATGGTGTACATACGTACGTGCCAGCAAAACACATGCATGCAATAAATTCTTTTTTGCTTGAATTATATAATGACTATTTCTATGTGGAATGATTGTCTTCCACGCCATTATTTTAAACATTTTTCATGCTTTCTACAAACATATCACATAAATGGACTTCTCTTGCCAATTGTCTGCCCACAGCTTGCCCTTCAGGGACATACAAGCCTGAAGCTTCTCCAGGAGGAGTCAGCACATGCATCCCATGTCCTGGTGAAAACCACACCTCTCCTCCTGGAAGCACATCCCCAGAGGACTGTGTGTGCCGAGAGGGATACCAGAGATCTGGCCAGACCTGTGAGGGTAAGCTCCCTACTGTTAGCAATGGGGACTAGAAAGCTGATCTTGATCTCTGTGGTGCAGAGTGGTGGCTGTATCAGTTCATTAGGATGACCTTTAACATTGCTGGCTCTGGTCACATTTCCGGGGGTGAGGAGGGTCGTTTGCTTTTATTACATAGCGTTTGTTAGCAGTAAACACATAAGCATCATGGTTCATAGACAGGATCTGAGCCCATAGGAGTAGTGTGGTTTCAGAAAGCATGAGTTAGCATTTAGAAATGAGGAATACTACCACTTCGGCAATGAATTTGAATAGCAAATAAGTATGTCTTGGCTCTGGTGTTGCTCAAATTCATTTAATTTTTTTCATAAATATTCTCCATCATTCTGAAAGTAGAAAGTATTTACATAGTATACAGCACATGGTAGAAGCTGTATTTTAAAGTCTCTATCAATTAGGTTTTTCTACTTTATTTTTGTTTGTTTGTTTGGTTGGTTTGGTTTGGTTTGAGATACATTTTATCTGCATAGCCTTGACTGTCCAGGAACTCACTCTGTAGGCCAGGCTGGCTTCAAATTAAGAAATCTGCCTGCCTCTGCCTCCAGAGTGCTGGAATTAAAGTTGTGTGCCACCACTCCAGACTGCATGTTTCTTCATTATTTCATTGTACCTTAGTAAGAGAGAAAATAGTTGATGGTCTATGAAAGTCAAGAACCAAGGACTAGGGCCATAACTTGGTGGTAGAGCACGTGCTCAGCATGTATGAGGTCCTGGAGTCCAGCACCAAAACTGGGGGCGGAGCCTAGGAAATCTTACATTTATCTATGCCAATATCAAAACAAAGCTCTTTGAAGCTTAAAAAGTAGTGTTCAGCCTATATTACATTTTAATTGTTAGTAAATATCTACCAGGAGTCATATTAAGGGTTCTCCCTCCAAATGCTCTTAGAAATCAGATGGATCAAATGGGAAAGCCGTGCAGAATTATGATATATAAATATAGATGTATATATGTAGACAGACAGACAGACGGCATGCTTTGCTAAATAAACTCAAGCAATGCAGTTCCATAGACAAACATCTGACTTTGCTTTGTTTTTCTCTCTGAATGTTAGTTGTCCACTGTCCTGCACTGAAGCCTCCTGAAAATGGTTTTTTTATACAAAACACTTGCAAAAACCACTTTAATGCCGCCTGTGGGGTCCGATGTCACCCCGGATTTGACCTCGTGGGAAGCAGCATCCATTTGTGTCAACCCAATGGCTTGTGGTCTGGGACAGAAAGCTTCTGCAGAGGTATGGCGGTCTGGCTAGTTTATGTTGTTTCTTGGTAGTCTTGCTTCACACTCACTCTGTAAAGTCTAATGGGCTGGTCAGTCATTGGCTAATTTTTCCGATCTCAGAGATTGTATTCCTAAGACAGTGAAGACTGTAGGAAGGTTGGGAACTGCTAAGTTTCCCTGACCTCATCATTACAAACTGTGCCATCCATATTCCTTTGATGATGTCTGTCTAGAACACCAATTCTCAACCTATGGGTCATGACCCCTTTAGGGGTCAGATATCAGATGTCCTGCATATCAGAAATTTACATTATGATTCATAACAGTAGCAAAATTGCAGTTATGAAGTAGCAACAAAAATAATTTCATGGTTGGAGTCACAACAACATGAGGAACTGTATTAAAGGGCCAAGGCGTTAGGAAGGTTGAGAGGTAAATGGATGGATTACTCAGATTATGATACAGGTAACAAGAACATTAGGACAGATGACAAGTTCTGGGATAGTCAGATTCCTACCGTGAGACAGGGCTTGAGTCATGCCAGAGTCCTGTGATGGAAGCACCTCGACTCAAATGTCCCCATCTGTAGAAGGTGGAGAATTTATTATGGTGAGATCCCAAGGAGCCAAGACAAGCCAGCAAGAAAGAGGGTGGGGACAGCAGAGGAAGTCATGGCTTCCACATCAAAGGCAGAGTAGTGTCTCAGATCACTCCTACTTGGCCATCTCTATTATCTGAGGTCCTAGTACAGCTAAACAGCCTGACATCCAAAGGCTTCACAAGGCAGGAAGGAGGAGGCTTCCAAGGGAAGGTAAGAGCAAGCCAAGGACTTTAGGACTCCCCTCCAACAGCACAGCCCCCAAGGCTGCTCTGTGCTGTGTACTAGATTTGAGACACGGGTACATGTAAATTTTAATAATTGATTTCTTTTGAAGTTCAAATTTAGTTGAACATCTTGGTGGATTGCTTTGCTGTTCATTACTAACCCTGGCAGCCATACTCTGTCCATGGTCAACAGTCTTTGCTGGTCAGCCTTCTCCAAGACTCCATAATTCACGCAGATCTCTAGGTACAGAACACCATCTCCTGGGAACCTCTGTGCTTCTATATCCATAGGGGAAGCTCACTGACTCGCTGTTTCAAGAGCATTTCAAAGGTCCACAGACACCCATTGTCTGTGTTTAGAAACTGAATCCAGTAGTAAACAGGAAACTACAAATTAGATCTCTGATGTGTGTATCCTGCAAAAAGTCAAAGAGAAACCATGGTCAGCAGGTTGAGCAAAATGGCCGGCAGGCAAGTTTGGGAAAGTAAACGGATGAGCCTCAAAGGCAAACACATCAATAAAGCAAGAGTGGGATGCAAAGGTTTGAGAGACGTCTAAGAGGGGAAGTCTAAGAGTAACGAGATCCCTTAGTGCAGGGGCCGGAGGGATCCAGACTATTCACACAATGAAAACACAGTCCAAAGTCAAATTAATAAACTGAAAAATATATCCTGAGAAATTCCCTTGAAAATAGGGGATAATTTCAAAGATAAAGAAATTTTGGGGGTGGGGGGAAGATGTGACAGAAAAATAGCCACTAGAAATAATCCTCTCTTATTAGGAATTCAGAGAGTGAGCAGAGCTGAGGACTAGCAGTAACAGAAGATCAAAGACAATCACCCCAAGGTGAAATCTTGAAAATAAATATGCACAACCAAAACCTTTAGATCCGCTTTAAAATCAGCAGACGCCAGAAAAAAAATATTAAAAACAGACCGATGTCTGGAAATAATCTTAGCAACATATCTGAATGCCCCCAGAAAAACACAAAACAGCATTGACTTCCTAGTAACAAACAGCATTACCTCCAAGAGGCTCCGGTTAGCCCGAGGCTGTTTGCTGAAGGTACGAAATGTCTGGAGAATACATTTCTAGGATTCCGAGAGAAAAGACTTAGAATATTGATTTGCAGTCTCACAGCCACTGTGGAAGGGTGAGGGTAAAGGAAGGTCATTTTCTGTCAAGCGGTAAAAGCCACACATCCTTCCTGAAGCACTTGTTCGAACCACATCTGAGACATTTTCCTTGGAGTCACCAGTCACTGGTAGCTGCCAGTTCCATATGAAATGTCTACCCCTTCCTAGAAATAGTGGACAGGGGAGAAGATGACATTTCAACTTTCTACCTGTGACTTTTCAAAGGAGAAAAGTGGAGTGGTCAGTCTGTTGTCCCTTCAGAGAAAGGTCCTGACCCTGCTTCCCTGTTTTCTATAATCTAAACCCAAACCTTCTGTCCTACACTAACAGCCATAAAAGTCCATAGTCCCTCTCTGAAGGCTTTGTTTGTCTGCAAGCCTTGTCTCAGGCCTTTGATCTTCATGTGTATAAGCCCTCATCTCTTGCCAGTCTCTTCAGTCTGAGAGGCGTGGCCTGAGTGCTCGCTCCAGTCCCCCATCATTCTAGCCCTAGTCTGTGTCAGGCTCGCTCAGGGAAACATGCGCATTACTGGATTAAGGACTTATTTTGGAGGTCAAACCCTATACAATTTTGGAAGCAAATTTAACTAGAAAACCCAGAAGAGACTTTTGAGAGCTTTGGAACCCCTCAAGACTCGATCTGAGATCCCAGGCCTGTCAAGCTTTAGAGGTGAAAGCCACCAGGCACACTCAAAACCGTTTAGGGAATCTAAGAAAGCCTCGTCCTGTATGTAGCCATGCCCCTGTGGCTCTGTAGCCAGGAGTGGACATGGGCTGCCATTGGTCACCACGACTATCAGTGAGGATGTAAAGGCAAATAGGGACAAATTGGAAGGCACAGGGCCTCCGTACATTTGTCTGTCATTGAATCTGACTACAGTGACCACTGGAACATTTCTGTCTCCCAAAGCAAGTATGGGCTTCTCTTCTGAGCAAGCCTGACTTGGGACCACAATAAGAATTCTGACCAACATATTTCTAGCTTGACCATCCTCTTAGCACTAGCAGCTACCTGCACCATTGATTAACTGTTAGACTGTTAATTTAGCACTGTTAATGTAGACTTAATGTAGAATGTACTTTTTTCTCCCCTCTCTCCCAAGTTATAAGTCCAGCAAATGAAAACTTCAACTTGACAAAGACACACACTGATAAACATACATTGTACAACAATAAGCATATATTCAGAGGCCTGAATGAATCACCCATTGAAATAAAAAGCATGTTTGTTCTCTTTTATGTGACTTCAATTACTATTCTACTTTGGACATATTAATCACAATAGGGAAGATCTGACCACTCCACAACGTAACTCACCTTTAAGTAGACTTGTCCTGAATGAAGACTTGGACCCTTCCTTTACCATATTATCAGTGCCTTCTGGATTTACTTGAGATCCAGTACAACAAAACCTATACTATATTTCATCAAAAAAGTATATTTCTTATTTTGTGTCTGTAAAATTGGAAGGCACCTTGGAATCATCAGCAATAAGCAAGTTCACGGGCACAATTGTGGCTTTAGCAGTGGCTCATAAATAATGGTGTGGGACTCTGAGATGTGTCTGTTGGGCAAGGCTGGCTTCTGTTTCTAAGGGATAGGTATGATGAAGAAGTATTTTATAGGTATGATGTAAGGGACAGAGAATAATTTTAATTATGTCATAGTTTTTATAAAAATCTAAGACAGAGTCAGGAAAGAGTCATTAGGGGAAATTGAACCCTAGCTCCTTGTCTTTTATGCTACGCTATCAGTATCATGCAGTGTGGGGTGATGAGTGACAGGTCATGCAGTGTGGGGTGATGAGTGACAGGCCATGCAGTGTGGGGTGATGAGTGACAGGCCATGCAGTGTGGGGTGATGAGTGACAGGTCATGCAGTGTGGGGTGATGAGTGACAGGTCATGCAGTGTGGGGTGATGAGTGACAGGCTTCGTTCTCGTTCCTCTTAGTGGAGCACCTATCCCTCTTCATAAAGCACTCACACTCATTTTTAATTTCCTTTGAATTCTGTGTCTCATTCTAAACCACCAAGGCAGCAGCACAGTAAACTAAATCCTGGGGTACTCGGTGTTTCCTGAGGGAAAATTTCAGCAGCAAGATGCCTGCACTTAACATCAGAGGTTCTCTGTTTCCAGTAATAGACAAAAATCACAATTTGGAGAGTGACAGGAAATGTATATCTGGAAAAAACCCCAATTCACCTTTAAGATGAGACCCTCAGCACGTTTGTAGGTCTGTCATAGTCTATATTATATAATAGATTGTTCTCTTATAGCACAAGACTGGGTTCTTGTGTCTAGTTTCCAGTTTTAGTCATCTTTCTAAATTGTTAATTGTTGTATAACCTGCTCATAATAATTGTGTCTTATGGAGTAGAGAGAGTCCAAATGTAGACAATGAGAGTCAATTAGGGAAAGCTGCCATTGTCTGAATTAATCACAGGAATTTCTTTGAGACAAATGTAAATTGAGAAACAAAAAAAGTGAGCTGAATCTAGTAATAAATGTGTACCTCTCTTGAATGAAGAGTATAAAAATGTTTAAGAAATAAATAGAAATGACTGTGTTTGCTTTGTTTCCCCTAAGGAGCAATAGACGTTTATTAAAAACCAACATTTGAGAAGCAATACAGCTCGTATCTGTGACACCAACTCTAATTTGCCCTGAGGACCCATGAGAGATGTTACAAATCAATTCATCTTAGTTTTGGAAAGCTGTGGGGTTTTTTTTTTTTTTAAACTGAAGCTAAAAGCAGTTGCCTAGTGTCATCTTCCATTTTATATCTCTCAATCATAGAAATTTATCTTGTTTGCTTTCTAAACCAACCCAGCAGTAAGCATGACACTTCTTACGATGGTCACGTTCAGTAACAGTCCTGTGTGGCAGGTGGAGTATTTTGATAAGTATTTTATTACTAATTGCCTTCAGCCCAAATTGTCCCAGCAATAGCAGAGGACAGGGATTCATATTTACCCTCTCACTTAATTCTTGAATTTCCTCTATGGAGTAATAAATCTGAAACATATTTAATTCACTTAATACTTATGCTCTGCCAATTGATGTAATTTGGATGAGTTCCCACAAAATCAATTCTGCCAGTAACCAGTAAATGTATGTATGTGCTTGAATAGTTTTCCTGAGCTTTCTTTCCTATTCTTTTAAAGGTTTCAAAGTAAACAAATACACAATCTCTCTACTAAAAAAATACTTGCTCATGTATAAAAGTACACTGAGAGTCCTCCCGATATTCTTGATTTCCAAATACCGTGTTGAAGATCCTTAGGGGGCTGCCCTTCAGTCTTCTGCCTTGCAGTGCAGAACAGTGTTGTCTGCAGTCCAGCTGAGCTTAGCTCTTTTGTAGAGTTCATTTATTTGTCTTTTGTTCAGTATCTTTCCCTAAAGAACTGATGAAGGAACTGAATGGATGATGCATAGAAAGAATTCAACTTGTGCACAGCTCCTGGTATCAACGTTCCAAATACAGATACCTCGAGTCTCAAGGGTTTTCTCTCATCTACAAGGGAGATGGCGTAGATAACCCAAAGCTGGGGACTAAGGTTTCTTTAGTGCTTCTACACCATCATCTTAATGCACAGTACTTTTCCTACAGTGCTGTTAGATATGCAGCAGTACGCTGGCGTAGCCTCTCATGTGCTTTTATGGGGGTGGGGGGGAAGACAGAATAGCACCCCATCAATTGGAAAAAAAATCTCACTTAAATTCAGCTGCATCTCGTTGGCTCTTGTTAACTGCAGTGAAGTTGGGGAACAATGACTGGCACATTATGATGCTGGGTTATGCTGGGAAGAATTGGCTGCAGGGTGAGCAGTTCCCAGGCTCTGCTACAGAAGCTGGAAAACTAGCTATTGCAAATTGGCAGTAAGGAAGAGTTTTTGCAGGGAGTGTGTGAGAAGAAAGGAGAGAGAACAGTGGGAAGATTAGAGTGACTATCAGAAAGTAGAATACTAGGATTTAAAACGGCAGAAATTGGGCAGTTTTGCCTAAGCTGAGACTATTGAAAAGCCCAGGGTGTATCTCTGAGGTCTAAGAACTGAGTTGATCTTCAGCTTGAAACTTCTATACTAGAAAAAGAAAACCACTTTCTTTTGTTGGAACATAGCCTGGAAAGTCACAACAAAGGCCCAACTGAGGGCTGCAGGTACTTCTGTCTGGGGGCTGCCCTTGATCTACAGCTGTCACCATCTATTCAGAGCCAGATGTCTCACACCATTTAAACTCCCCACCATTGTGCTGGAGGTTGCATATCATAGTAAAAAAAGTGCAGGTTGGTAAGAACCCCACAACTTCAAAAATGAGGGTGTGTTATGCATCTCTTGACACTTAAAAACAGAAAATTGCCTTGTTTATAACACAAAGCCATTATTAAAGTAACACTTTCCACTTCTGCCTGTATTTAGTAAGATGTAATTGTTGGCATTTTCTACAGTGAGAACATGCCCCCATCTCCGGCAGCCCAGGCACGGCCACATCAGCTGCTCCACTGTGGAAATGTCCTACAACACCCTGTGTTTGGTTACCTGCAATGAAGGATACAGATTAGAAGGAAACACTAGGCTTACCTGTCAAGGAAATGCCCAGTGGGATGGCACAGAGCCCCGGTGTGTGGGTAAGTGGCAGGAAGCTATGAGGTCTGAGCGGTTCATTGGTCCAAGATCCTGCAAAGACCTGGAGCTGAACACATGCTCTTGATACATGTGGATAAGCATGTACATATGCACACATGCAGTGCTATAGATGGATACATGTGGATAAACATGTATGTATGCACACACACAGTGCTGTAGACGCATTGGGAAATACACTGGAGCCACTCTAAGCCTTGGATCCTTTCTTCCTCCTTCTTCCCACATGACACTGCAAAACCTCAAATACTCTCACTGTAGCTGCTCTTTGAGGCATGACTCAGCACAATGTGTGTGCCCAATCAAAAGCCTCAGCTCCACACAAAGAGAACGCTTTCTCCATTGTTAAGAAGACTCCAACCTTGAATTCAGTTTTCTAGCTCACTGAACCTTACAGCTCCAATGGGCAAGGCACACACGCACACACATACACGTACACACACACACACACACACACACACGCACACACGCACACACGCACACAGAGAACAGCTTGGATGGGTTTTCTAGAAAAGCAAACGCTTTATGATCACTTTATTTGTTGAATATGATTTCTCCTCACCTTGTTGAAAGGATATAACTGTGAACCAGCAAAATTTAAAGTTGTTTTAGGGAAAGAAAAAAAAATCCTGAGTGTTTAACTCCAAAGTAAAGTTCTATACAAAACTGACAATGATGTAATTGTTGAAATAAGAGAAAATGAATTGTAAAAGGAGGCAAGATGCAGTAGAACCATAATGAGGAAAATATTTTAAATGAACTAATAAAATAGAATTTAAAATGAAAGAAGAATACAAGGCAGTAGAATGAGCTGAGAAGTTAGAACAAAGCACAGAGGCGGGGAAGAGCACTAAAAGTGAGGCGCTGTGAACCTGAGCATGGAATACACATATACACACATGCACATGCACACATGCGCACACGCACACGCGTGCGCACGCACACACACGTGCTCACTCACAGCCATGCCATGGCACACATATGGAAGTCAGAGAATATGTTCAAGGGTTAGTTCTCTCCTTCCCCTGTGGACCCCAGAATTGAGCCCATGTCATGAGTGGCAAGTGCCTTTACCTGATGAGCCATCCCACTGACATCCTTCAAACTGGGGAAAAAAACAGTAATTCTCATGCCATGTAATTTGGTATAGAAAACTATCTAATTCATATTATCGATCTATTATTATTTTGCTCCCAACCTGGTAACTACTAACAACAACAACAAAACCCTAGAACTATAAACTAACTTTATATATAGCTAATAACAAATATAAAAGCAATCTACATCCAAAAGAATGTTCTACCAAAACAAGATTTTATCCCAGAAATCCAATAAGGGTTTAAAATGGGGAAATCTATCAATATAACACACTGCTTCATTACAGTGAATAGGAAAAAGTTGTATGGTTGTTTAGTATAAGAAAAGAAATATATTCATTGACATTTCAAGCACATTTTAAACAGAATCATAAGTGAGGAGATGGCTTACTAGCTAAGAGCACTGACTGCTCCTCAGATGGTCCGAGATCAATCCCTAGCTCCCACATGAAGGCTTACAATAGCCTGTAATTTCAGTTCCAAGGGATCTGATTCCTCTCTGGCTTCTGCAGACACCACACAATCCACATGGTGGGCACATAATACCCACCATAACCTGCAACTATTACGAAGATACTAAATAGACAGTGTCATAGAAACTGAGGAAAAAGAGAAGACTATGAGATCATCCGTTATTGCTGAGAGTCAACCCTAAAAACGAACCACAAGATTGGAGGCTCTGAAACCAATCTCTTCAGGATGGGTGGATTGCTAAAAAGTAAAATTAATCCACCCCAAAATACCGAGAGTTCACAGAGTCATGAGAGTAGCCATTAAGCAGCTCGTATTTACATTATGAGAACTAAGACAGACAGTGACAGTCACTCACAAGCGCGGTTTGAACGAGCTGGGGTGCTGTTCAGTTGGGGTGCTCACCTAGCAGGCACGGACTCCAGGGCTCATCTCCCTGCACCTTGTGAAAATGAACATTGTGGCACTCATCTATAACTTTAAAAACTTGGGAAGTAGAGACAGGAGAATCAGAAGCTTGAGGTCATCCGTGGTTATACAGCAAGTTCAAGAGCCACCTGGGCTATTTGAGTCTCACACACACACATGCACACGCGCGCACACACACGCACACACGCACACACACACACACACGCACACGCACACGCACACAGTCCTAGCCTTGATTTACCACTTCTGTCTTCAGTCTACCCACCTACTATTCTTTGTGCCAATGATAATACGAACTCAAGGCCCCAGTTATAACACAGTTGTCTGTGGGGGGAGGTCAAGACTTTTCTCGAATACACTCATTTAAAGAGAGAACCCAAAAGCTGATAAAAATAAATTCAGTTGCTGAATACAGCACTGAATTCATGGAAAGACGGAGACAAGTTTATCCTTCAAAAGCATAAATTATATCATCAGCAGCAAATGAAGTTTCCCGAAGCAGATGACAAAAGTCACAATCAGTGAAATGCTAGAGACTTGCAAGGTTTTGACACAGTCGTGAAATAGCAAAGGGTGGCCTGAGGATATAGCTCCCTTGGGGGAGTGCTTGTCCACCCTGTAGGAAACCTGAGGTCTGATCCCACAGAAATGCAGGTGTAGCTGTCCACGCCTTCATCCTACCGCTCAGGAGGACGGAAGCAGGAGGATGAGAAGTTCAGAGTCGTGCTTGGCTGCATGGCAATTTGAGGCCAGCCTGGGCTACATGAGGCCCTGTCTCATAAAGAAAACAAAACACAAGCAAATTAAAGAAGAGATAACTAAAGATAGTTTCATACTTGTATAAGACGTTGTACATGTAGTACCACACACAATCATTTAGTGGTGAGTTAGGTCAATCTAAGGTGCACGGTTACATTTGGGTGCGAGGTAAGGAGAATCAGTGCCATTTCTAATTTGGGGGAATCCAAGTAACGTGGCTGTCATTTCTCTGAAACAGAACGCCATTGTGCCACCTTCCAGAAGCCCAAGGGTGTCATCGTTTCTCCACCCAGCTGCGGCAAGCAGCCAGCCAAACCTGGAATGATCTGTCAGCTAAGCTGCCGTCAGGGATACGTTTTATCTGGGGTCAGAGAAGTGAGATGTGCCACATCTGGGAAATGGAGTGCCAAAATTCAGACAGCTGTGTGCAAAGGTAGGCGCCTGCGTGGGCAGGTGAAAAACCGGATTCCTGGACTGTGACCTGTGGGTGTTGGGTAGGGCTGCCCCTTCTGTGGGTCATGCTGCAAACCCTTGGTTAAATGAAAGGTAAAAGCCATGTATGGACTAGAAAAGGTACTGGTTCAAACAAGTGAATTTATAACAATCCAGTTGGGAGAGAGTGACAGAAGAAATTGAAGAAGGAGCCAGTGCTGGAATCCACTGAGAGTTCCCATAGGGAGACGGAAGCCTTTGAAGAAAGTCAGATGAACCTGAAGGGACTTAGAGGAGTAAGAGCCATGCGCCTTTGAAGCCTGTTACAGTAGCTTTCACCCCACAGCAAGAGCAAACCACTATGAAGACAGTGTGAAAAACAAGAAAGAGTCCTAAGAAATAAAAATAGTGTAAAAATAGTCCTCCGAAGTAAATGTGGGTGCGTGGGTGCGTGCATGCATGTTCCAGAAGATGAGGGAAAATATAAAAATAAGAACTGGAGTGGATATTGTTGAAATATCACTAATTTGGAGTATCAAACTGAGGATCCCTTTGGAGTAAACAAGTAATAAATAAGAAACTTGAGTATCTCAGTTAATTGATCAACCCCACGAGGTTGAAGCTAAGAGATGGGAATGAAATTAAGAGCACATGTGTAATGCACGACCCAGAAGCCAAGGGGACTGGGGGAAAAGAACTTTCTTTCCTTTCTTCCTACTATAGAAAAGTTTTTTTCTTAGAGATTTGGGTCTTTAGTCCCCAAATAGCCCCTGAGCGCTGGGCTAAAGGCTTCGTCTTCTCAGAGGGAAATTTCTAACCTGCAGAGTTAATGAGGAAAACTTAAGTTTCTAGAGAAAAAGCACATGAGTCGGAGTCACATGCAACCATGCCTCAGGAGATGGGGAGAAAACAAATATTAAAAAGTCATATCCAGCTAAATGTTTAGTTAATAGTGAATGAAAACTGCAATAACTTTTTTAAAAAGATTAACAGCTGCGCATCTTCCTAGAGAAAACTATACTTTGAATACAATTCTAGAGAAGCAATAAGATGAGACACAATAGACACAATTCAGATACAACCATCTGGGAAATTTAGTAGACCTCATTTAACATCATTTAAGAGTAAAAGATGTATTCTAACCTGTAACACGAACTTGACTTTACTGTGTGGCTCTGTACAATGTTAGCAAGCTTAACTCGGCATTTGTAGTGTCTAAAGCTTTTCCACTGTAGCAAGCATCATTAGTTTTAATTTGCTATTTGTTTGATAGTACATTCTGGGACTGCTAATTAATTCTGATTGATAGCCCCATTTTCAAGGGTAGTTTCTGCTCTGGTCAGCCTTCATTTTGTTCTATTTGTTCCTAAGTTTCATTAAAAACCAAAATGTTGACCAAGTTCCTACTGTCTGCCAGGCACTAAATAAAACAAAGGGGTGAAAAATATGCTTTTTTCTTCAACTAAATGGGTGAGAAACGTCTGTTTCACAATGGCATGCTGCGTTTCGTGGTTGGGAAGTACAGAGACTATGGAGACTCTGGGAGTGAGCATGCCAAGTGTTTTGGGTGAGCCAGGAGCAGCTTTTGAGCTTAGGATGAAAGGACCTGCAGCTGCTCTTGAGATATGGGGGAAGAAGGCATTAAAGCAGGAAAAGAAAAGAATCCTGGCAAAGGCTCAACTACAGGGCAGACTGCAGAGCTTCATGGGCTACACGGCAGGGCTAGTCCAGGAAGGGGCTCCTAAGTCACACAAGATAAACCATACAAAATAGTCGTGTGGTCCTAATTAAATGATAATCAGCATATTAAAAAATCATAAAGTATTAATATAACCAGATTTTTTTAACCACTTTTAAAAAATAACTTAGATGTACATGTCAGAGTGTTTCATTGAGCTGTGTTTTGTTTCTGGGTCAGACGTGGAGGCTCCACAAATAAACTGTCCAAATGACATTGAGGAAAGGACTGGGGAACAACAGGACTCTGCTAATGTCACCTGGCAAGTCCCAACAGCTAAAGACAACTCTGGTGAAAAGGTAAGGCTGTTGTGAACATCCCATTCCCTCCTGGATGGATTCTAAATGAACTGCACATGTGTGAGGCAGAAATTCTACTCTACCCTAATGATGAGGTGGAGACTCTACTGTACCCTAATGATGTGCGGTACTGTCTCTCTATTTTGCTCATAAATGCTAGTGCATCATCTGAGAGAACAACAGCACTGAATTTTTAAATAGAAATATCAGATAAAAATCTGACAGAAATGTCTCATTCATGAGTTTGTCGTATTTCTTTCCACTGAGATCTCATCATTGATGAAATTTAACCCCTTGGGTAGTTCTGAAAAAAAAAAAAAAAAAAAAAAAAAAAAAAAAAAAAAAAACAAGAAAAGAAAGATGTGGAACCAACCTTGATTCCTAATCATGAAGATATCTTTTAAATGATAGACCCCAAAGGATTACATTTTGACCAAGTCTGAAGGATGGGATATCAGTATTTCTTATTTAGTTTTCCTAAATCCAGCCTTACTCAGTATTTTAACATTGTATGTACTCTCCTGGCTACCAATGGCCAACCATCAGCTGGCAGGGAAAAGATTCATTTAGAAATTAGGAATGCAGTTTCCTGTTACGACTACCCTGTGTCCAGATGTATGAAGACATTGTTAAGCAGCGTCTGCTTTCACAGCTGTGTATAAATATGTGTAAACTCTTCCAGGCAGGACATATTGGGGGCGGGAAGCAAACCAACAATAACTGTTCTGATAATTGTGTTGAATAGATTTACATTCAAAGTAGCTTTTAAAATTCTGACCTCTGGGACTAAATGGAAGGAGGTGCCCTCAGGCACGCTATGACCACTGTCTATTCAACACACAAGCGTGCAGCATCCTCGTCAAGGTCGAGCCTTAGGAAGCACAGAGAGGGACGCATTTTAGGATCTGATAAGACACTGCAGCAAGTGTAGCATCTTTATGTACAGGGATGCAGAAATCATATGTCCATTAGTCTCTGAGATAAGACAGCCCAGCCGCATCAGTAGGAAGCAGGAAGCATGTCTTTATTTCCCCTACCTACTCTTAGGCAGGGTCTCAAAAGCCAGACCAATACCGCTTTGTCTTTTATTCCCTGTTACCTGGAGAACCAGCGAAGGGGTTTTTCAGTGTTGCCTCTGGTTTTCTCAGTCACTTCTCACATTCTTAGACTCAACTCATGAAGTCAAGTTCAAATCACTTCCATTGCTCGACTCTTGACTCCCAACCCAATTACCATCACCCTGTCAGATAGTTCAACTTCTGCAACGACAGCTAGCTGGAAGACTAGGGGGGATCTGCTGTGATGACGCACACCTGGGAATGTGTGGTCATTTTAGAAAAGCTTTGTAATTAGGAGAAGAATGGATCCAGGGAATCGAGGTACTCCACAAAAGCAATGCCTATCCTGGCTCATAGGCTCCCGTGCTGTGCATAGGCACAGAAGACCAAATACATGTCTAGGAATCCGTGGCACACTGGCTCAATGCCTCGATGTCTTAGTTAGGGTTTCCACAGCTGTGAGGAGACACCATGACCAAAGCAACTCTCACAAAGGATGACATTTAAACGGGGCTGGCTTACAGGCTCAGAGGTTCATTCCATTATCATCAAGGAACATGGCAGCTTCCAGGCAGGCATTGCACAGGAATACTGCATCTTGTTCTGAAGGCCAACAGGAAAAGCCTGGCATCCTCAGGCAGCTAGAAGGAAGCTCTTTCAAAGCCCACCCCCACAGTGATGCACTTCCTCCAACAAGGCCACACCTACTCCAAGCAGGCCACACTTCCATTCCACTCCCTGGGTCAAGCATATTCAAACCACCATACTCATATTTAAGAATTCAGACATTGCATCAAAGAAAGGACTCCTGCCACTAAAGGAGGCTCGTTGGTAGTAAAATGGCACTGGGAACATGTAGTCTCAACACTGCCACCATACAGACTGTGTCTGATGACACCAGAGTGAGGTCACTAGATTTAGCCCATCTGGATGAATCAGGATAATCTTTTCATTTTATACTTAATTCAATCATCTCTCCTAAATGTCTTTTGCTATATAAGGTAACATTCACAAGTTCCAAAGAAGACATGGATGTCTTTTGGGCTACCACAAAGGAGAAGAACACAAAGTTGCCTAAAAGAAGGGAAATAGAAATGTGGACCGAGAAATTGGATATACAAGGAAAGGCTATTGTGTGGGGCTCATGGTCAGACTCAAAGCACAGTTGGAGAGGTCTGCCAGAGAGATTCTGGAAATTTGAAGAAAAAGAGGAGAGGACCAAACAGAGAAATGAGCAGGATTATTGGGCAGTGTTGAGAGCTGATTTGAGATTGGTGATCATTCATTATAGCGAGATTGATCAGCACAGTTATATTAATATCTTCAGAACCGGGAGGACTTTTTGGAATAGGCATAATGAAGCAGGTGAGGTAGCTTTTCTGCAATATAGAATGGTAAAAAAGAGAGCAAGATAAGGCAATTTCAGAAATTACTGTAACAATGCCCAACAAAGCATGAGCTCAAGGCAAGTAAAAGAAGGAGCAACCAGGGCTTCTGGGAGGACTCTTTTCTAGACCATTACCTTTCCTCTGGTCGTCCCTTAGGGTGATTCAAAAATGGAGGTTTACTGATGGGAAGGTGGGACGCTAAATTGTACGTGCAATGTGATTTTTAAAAAAACCTTGTAACTCAACTGGGAAAAATACCAATAGAAAATAACTGGTTTTTCCCAGTCTTAGGCTTGGTTACTTTTGGATATAAAAACAACTTCTTTCTGTAATTAAAATCCACTTGCAAGGATTAAAAAGAAGAATCTTGCTATCTAAATAAAAATTTGAATCTAATATGCACTTCAAAGTTCTATCCTGCTATATAGCCCAGAGCTGGCCCAAGGGATTGGAAATCAGCACTGTGGATGCTCTGTTATTTATTCTGTACCCACACCCAACTCCTTCTTAGGCTTCTTTAGAGTCAGATTTGGTAACACCAGCAGAATCGTGACCACTGCAACAGTGCCTTTGTCCTCCGGCACCAGTGAATGTTTCATTCTAAAGCAAAAGAATTCTACAGAAGTTAGATTTTGAGGTAGGAAGACTATCATTTGTTATCTAAGTGAGCCCTGCTCAAAAACCACAGCCCTTAGGAAGGAGCACCAGCCCCAGGTCTAGTTGGAGAGTTCTGACTGGAAAGGAGCTAGAGATGCGTAGTGGGAGGGCTCTGTGAGAGGGCGTGACTGGCGTATGAAGCTGGAGGAAGGATCCATTCTGGGAACTCCTGTGCTATGGCTTTATGCAAGAAAAGCAAAGAACCAGATTCACTTCCGCTGACACCTACTGGGTTTAACCAGTCCCCTCACCCACCCACTGAAGGTCTGGGTGTTGGGGGAGCCACAGAGCATGGGCAACTCCAGCGACTGTAGCACTGAAACCAATGATTTCCTGTCTCCTGACAACCCTCAACTGCCACTCACTCCCAAGGAGGAGCTGCCCCTTCAATCCCCTCGCAGACCTGCAGACCTAGGACTGAATGTTGAGCTTCTGAGTCTCCTAATTGCTTAAAAAACAAATACCATCAAATACATACACACGCTTATCATTTCATAAAGGGGTCTCTAAGCTTATTTGAAATACTTTAAAAATCTAATGGAAAATAAACATATTTTACTATATAATATTTCTACTCATGTGTCATTTAACTTCTTTTTTAAAGATTTTTAAAAATTTTTATTTATATGAGTACACTGTAGCTGTCTTCAGAAAAGGCCATCAGATCCCACTGCAGATGGTTGTGAGCCACCATGTAGTTGCTGGGAATTGAACACAGAACCTCTGGAAGAGCAGTCAGTGCTCTTAACCACTGAGCCATCTCTCCAGCCCCTCATTTAACTTCTTAATGTAACAAACTCGAAAAAAAATAAAACTTTTTTATTACATCACAATTTTCAAGCTGACGGGGAAGAAAGAATATATTGTAATATTATGGAAAGATGAGAATGTAATCTTTGCTGAATTCTGAGAAGCTTGGGCTGGGATGTAGAGCAGTGTTGGAGGGCTTCCCCTAGCATGTATGAGACCCAAGTTTTGATTCACAGCACCAAACAAATATCCCAAAATAAAAATACATGACTAAAACTTGGGCCTGCACCAACTGTAGCTTAGCCCAGTTGAAGATATTTACTATAGAGCTGAGAACTCTGACATCATAGTCCAGACAGTGGGAATGCAGACTGTTACCGTGCTTCGGGAAAGAACATCTTTATCACCTATCAATAAAATATTGATAGTCTGGGATCGAGTCAATGCATGAAGAGATATTGTAAGGAAATAGTAAAAATATGTTTTAAATGGTGTATAAAAATGTTTGTAAGAATGACATTTGGAACCAAATTAAAAATATTTTCTGAAAGAAATCGTATTTGTATGCATAACATGATAGAAGCATTTAAATGTCATTCTATGGTCTGAAGATTGTGCAAGAGTATGAAAGTATTCGACTGTATTATGCTTAAAATCTAAGAAACAGTATGTATGCCACCTCTATAAACTGTGGAAGAGTAGTCTCAAAAATGCACAAGGATTTGCTTCATCCCTTCTTTTCCCTTTATGAAATGTTGTATCATCGTATTCATTTAGTGATCACGTATAAATCAGAAGATAATTGTACTACTATTATTAAATATTATTCATCTCCATAAGGTGTCAGTCCACGTCCATCCAGCCTTCACCCCACCTTACCTCTTCCCAATTGGAGAAGTGTCCATCACCTACACGGCGATCGACTCATCCGGGAACCAAGCCAGCTGCACTTTCTACATTAAGGTCATTGGTAAGTCTCCAAAGCGTGCAGGTGGTTTACAAAGACAATCCTTTGCATTCATCAGTGTCTGCTGCCCAAGTTCTTCCTCCTGGCATTGAAACCCTCAGAGCTCTCTCACTGGAGCCCTCCATATCCTTTAACTGTCACTGTGTCTATTTCTTCCCAGGTGAGCGCTTTGGAAAGTTTCAGATGGCTGCTACCTCTTTCAGTTTACCTGCCATTTATTCTCAAAGTCATTCAAGCCTCGACTCTGTCCCTTCTGCTCCTATGACTGTATTACCATCAATGTCACCAACAATCTCTGTTGTGACTCCCAACTGCCATTCCTATGATCCCCTCCTAGACCTAGGACTGAATGTTGACCATCTGAGTCTCTTAATTGTTTACTTATGGTACCATCAAATATACATAGCTGCTTACCAAGCCACTTCATAAAGAACTCTCCTTTAAACATTTTAAAAAATCAAATGGAAAGCAAATAGATTTTACTAGTGAGTACTTTCACTCATGGGTAATTTAACCTCTTAACCTAACACAAATATCATACTTGAAAAAAATATTTTATACCTGTCAAAGTTCATAATGTTTATTATATAACATGCTATTATACAGCATATTTTTCTGAAAGGAACTAGACTTCATAACAGAATGTGATGGAGCCATTTAGAAGGCATCCTAAGATCTAAAGATCAAATGTTCTCTTGGCATACGTTTTTCCATTCTTCTCTTACACGGTCTTTCTTCTGGGCTTATTTTCTTAGCTACCTCTTTCTTGCCTATACTTTCTTCTAGCTTTCTGCCTAGCTTCTCTGCCACCAGCCTGTGATGGGCACTAACCTCCACACCATTTATCTTACCTATTCTTCCTTTTCTCTTTCCTAGACCTTTGTTTCTTCATTAGTTCTCAAACGTTGATGAGCACTCAAGCTTCCGGCTTTAGACCTCTACTCTATCTGTGGTTTTCCTGTGTGGTTTTGTTGACTGACAACCCATGCCTGTTTGTCTCCAGCTTGGATCTCTTTTCTGAAATCCAAACCTAAAGTATTAAACCTCATCTGGGATGTGGCATGGTGGCTCATGCCTGCAATCCCAGCTCTTGGGAGGCTAAGACATAAGGATCCTGTAGCCTGGGATACATAACAAGTTTCCAGCCAGCCCGAGCTACAGGAGGAGCTTTGTTTATAAAGGACAAAGGGGGAAAACAGAAGACTTTCCCACATGGATGTGCCACAGCCATCTCAGATCCAACTAATAGATTTCTAGCCCAGAAAATGATGCTATCAACTGCAGAGCTATAGAGCAGAAGCCAGGGAATCATCTTTGATTCTTCCTCCTCCATCACCGAACCCAATAAGTTATCAAGTTCCATACACTTCACCTACTTAGTCTCTCTATCCAGTCTCTCCTTCATCACAACCACTAGTGACTGTGAACAGATACTTCCTTGTGCCTCCATTGGTTCATCCAAAAATATGATGAAATGTGCTCCCTTATTAAGTTATTGTGGAGTTTTTAATTAAGGCATATAAATCACTTGAATCAAAGTCTGATACACATTATCTTTGTAAAAGTTAGATAATAACATTCAAATTGCGTGTGCATGTGCGTGTGCGTGTGCGTGTGCGTGTGCGTGTGCGTGTGCGTGTGCGTGTGCGTGTGCGTGTGTGTGTGTGTGTGTGTGTGTGTGACTTGATTCAGTGTTCTCAAAGAGCACTGACCTGCCAGGAGCATTTCTCCTTCCTTTGCTTTATTCAAGCTCCTTGTTTTGAGCATCTGCTGGGGGCCAGGAGCCGTGCTATTCAGGGGAGACTTAAATGTGATCAGAAGGGACTCCATTTTACAGAGCTAACAATCTAGGATAGCACTAACCCCAAGTTATTATACTCATGAAATGGTGAGTGAGTGAGACAGACAGAAACTAGGCATTTACTCATAAAACACAGGTTAAAACAAAAATATGTGTGTTCTCAAGGGTACAGCTCATTCGGTTTCAAGATCTGTTTTTAAGAACAGACTCAAATGACTTGGCCCTGGTGCAATGACTACAAGTTATTAGCTCAAGACTTTAAGCAAGTTCCTTGAGTTTGTCTGGTCTATATCCTCACGTAAAAAAATTAAATAGTAATTTGTACTTTACTCTTCAGACTTCAAAGGTGTATAATTAAGAACACTTTGATATGTAAAGTCTACAATGTGATTGAAATCCCTTCCTGTGTAATTTCTTTACTGTCCTTTACTGACACACACACACACACACACACACACACACACACACACACACACACATGTATATATCAGTATATATATTTATATAATACACATGTATATATTGTATAACATATATTATATATATATCATAATATATTTTTTCATGACATTCAACCAGTATAATAAAACATAGCTTTCCCATCCCATTTCAAAACCAACTACTCCAGGCACACTTTTGTCAGTCTCTGTCTTTTTATTGGGGAATTGAGTCCATTGATGTTAAGAGATATTAAGGAAAAGTGATTGTCACTTCCTGTTATTTTTGTTGTTAGAGGTGGAATTATGTTTGTGTGGCTATCTTCTTTTGGGTTTTTTGAAAGAAGATTACTTTCTTGCTTTTTCTAGGGTGTAGTTTCCCTCTTTGTGTTGGCATTTTCCATCTATTATCCTTTGTAGGGCTGAATTTATGGAAAGATATTGTGTAAATTTAGTTTTGTCACAGAGTATCTTGTTTTCTCCGTCTACAGTAATTGAGAGTTTTGCTGGGTATAGTAGCCTGGGCTGGCATTTGTATTCTCTTGGGGTCTGTATGACATCTGCCTGCAATCTTCTAGCTTTCATAGTCTCTGGTGAGAAGTCTGGTGTAATTCTGATAGGTCTGCCTTTATATGTTACTTGACCTTTTTCCCTTACTGCTTTTAATATTCTTTCTTTGTTTTGTGCATTTGGTGTTTTGATTATTATGTGACGGAAGGAATTTCTTTTCTGATCCAGTCTATTTGGAGTTCAGTAGGCTTCTTGTATGTTCATGGACATCTCTTTCTTTAGGTTAGGAAAGTGTTCTTCTATAATTTTGTTGAAGATATTTACTAGTCCTTTAAGTTGGAAATCTTCGTTGTCTTCTATACCTATTATCCTTAGGTTTGGTCTTCTCATTGTGTCCTAGATTTCCTGGATGTTTTGGGTTAGGAGTTTTTTACTTTTTGTATTTTCTTTGACTGTTGTGTCAATGTTTTCTATGGTATCTTCTGCACCTGAGATTCTCTCTTCTATCTCTTGTATTTTGTTGGTGATGCTTGCATCTATGACTCCTGATCTCTTTCCTAGGTTTTCTAACTCCTGAGTTGTCTCCCTTTGTGATTTCTTTATTGTTTCTATTTCCATTTTTAGATCCTGGATGGTTTTGTTCATTTCCTTCGCCTGTTTGATTGTGTTTTCCTGTAATTCTTTAAGGGATTTTTGTGTTTCCTCTTTAAGGGTTTCTACCTGTTTACCTGTGTTCTACTGTATTTCTTTAAGGGAGTTATTTATGTCCTTCTTAAAGTCCTCTATCATCATCATGAGAAGTGATTTTAGATCCAAATCTTGCTTTTCCGGTGTGATGGTGTATCCAGGATTTGCTATGGTGGGAGAACTGGGTTCTGATGATGCCAAGTAACCTTGGTTTCTGTTGCTTATGTTCTTTTGCTTGCCTCCTGCCATCTGGTTCTCTCTAGTGCTACCTGCCCTCCCCTATATCTGACTGGAGCTTGTCCTTCCTGTGACCCTGGTTGTGTCAGAACTCCTCAAAGACCAGCTGTCTCTGGGATCCTGTGATTCTGAGATCCTGTGATTCTGAGATCCTGTGATCCTGAGATCCTGGGTGTGTCAGAGATTCTGGTTGTCAAGCTGCCTCTGGGACCCTGAGATCCTGTGTGACCAAGCTCCTGGATCCTGGATCCTGCGATCCTGGGAGTGGAGCTTCCTCTGGGCGTTACAGTTGATCACTGAGGGGAAGTTGAGGCAGGAACTCAAAGCAGCTGGTCACATCACATCCACAGTCCAGAGCAAAGAGGAACAATGCATCCATGCTGCATGATTGCTTGCTTGTGCTCAGCCAGTTTTCTTAACTTACACAATTCAGAACCCCTGTGTAGGGAATGATATCTTCTACAGTTATGCTGAGTCTCCCCACCCCAATCAGCAATCTTCACAGTCCCCCCAAGGCTTGCCCACAGATCAATATGATCCTTCCATCGAGACTCCTTTCTCAGATGATTCTAGGTTGTGTCAAGGTGACAGTTAAAACTCACCCCATGCCACCCTTCAACCTGAATTCTAATGCTTAATAAATTCATCAAAGTTGAAGGTCACAACCTATGACCCAGTCCAGGCTTGGCCACCCATCCTCCATAACCAGAGAGTCAGATAAATACTGCAAAACTTAAAAAACTTCCCAATGTGGCTACATTGGGAAGAGGGATGAAGAGATCCAGCAAACCCCCTAGTCTGTCTTCAGGGTTCTGAAGTGAGGTTAAAATTTAAGTACAGACCAAGGATATGACCATCTAAACAGTTCACCTCAATACATGGCCCCACCCACCACTGACCTATCACTGCTTCAGTCTCATCCTGTAAGGCAGTCTAACAAATTCTTTCTGGGAGACAAGTTCCACCCTGGTGGTGCCTTTTCCTTCTCCCAGCGTGAGATTACCCAGGATCATTTGGGGTCCTTTGTTTCAATATTCTGAGAGTCAGAGTGAGAGTCACAGTGTCTCCTTGGGATAGCTTCCTTTCTGCCAGGCCAACTACTGATATTTTAAAGAGCAGGCATAACTTCTTTGTCTGATTCCATGTTCTGCAGACGTGGAACCGCCTGTCATAGACTGGTGCAGATCTCCACCTCCCATCCAGGTCGTAGAGAAGGAGCACCCTGCCAGCTGGGATGAGCCTCAGTTCTCAGACAACTCTGGTGAGCATGAACAGATCTTGTCATAGGCCGAGTGACACTGGCCAGGTTTTACTCTTAAAAGCTTCTTCGAATGGCAGAAGAAGTGAAAGAAATAACAGCTAAGAAGAATGAGAAATGGCACCAAGTGGTGTGTTTTAATGCGAGTGTAATTTAACATTGGCACCTTGCTCAGCCATTGGAACTTCACTTCAATACTCACTGGGCATTTATTAAACCATTGCTAGGTTTTGGACTTACAGGTTTTGATGAGTTTACTAAATTGAGCTTACGATGCCCTGAAAATATAAGAGTTTCTACTGGCATCCCAGTCCAAGTCTGTGTATTCGCACTCGTTCATAAATATTAGCTGCGTGGATTACAAAAGGTCATAGGAAGGTGGGGGAACCCGAGCTAATGTAACTGAAGTTCATTTTAAAACAGTCCCTAAAACAACAGGGAAATTGTACCCATTTCTTAAACCACCAATGTCCCAACAGACTGGATCAAAGAATAACAGTTTGTTTAACAAAATCCCCTAACTGAATAGGATTTTTGAGTATTATTTCTGTGGTACAACCTAAATATTGAATCTTCTGTTCTCTGGTAGTAGACAAATCTAGTGGATTGCTCAGCCAGTTGCATAAGTAGGAAACGGAAGCACATCAGATGGAAGGCTAATGATCTAACTGTAGCGTGGTGGACTCACATCTCTTCTTCCTTCTGTAGGGGCTGAATTGGTCATTACAAGCAGTCACACACAAGGCGACCTGTTTTCTCATGGGGAAACAGTGGTGTGGTATACAGCCACTGACCCCTCAGGCAACAACAGAACATGTGACATCCACATTGTCATAAAAGGTACTCTCTCCCCCAGTCTAGATAATACTTGGTATATGTGGTCATTATAGTCCTCTATTTTGTGGGGAAAGATAGTAAGTGATGAATTTTCAAGCTGAAATGCTGACAGATTGTAAGTCTCCAGTTGTCATCCCTGACCCATGTGACAGATTGTTTATGAGGGTGGCTGTTAATTCCTGTGTTAACAAGAGTACCCCAGAGGGGAAAAGCCAGTTATAAAGGGGCTTACTGCCTTAGACGATATTGGCTAGAGTGCCCAGGCATGGCTTCTTCACATGGGTGATGCAGAGAACCCAGTTGCTGCTCATTCCAGGAAGCTGGAAGCCTGAAGGGTGCATCCTTTATCCTCATGATGATGTCTCAGGCCAGTGATGAAGGCCTGGAAGCTCCTTGGAGAGTTGCTGGGAGATTAAAAGCTGAAAGAACCTGGAGTCTCATGTCCAGGAGTAAAGGCAGCAGCAAGAGATTGGTCAGCACTTCATCAGGAGTAGTGGGCACATCTTTTATCCCACTGGGTGGAACTGCCCACACTCAGGGCAGGTTCTTCCCTGTTGAGGACTTACCAATCATCTCTGGAAATGCCTTCAGTGACTCCCAAAGGGGCAGTGCTTTACTAATCTTGTAGGCATCACTCAACCCTCTGAGATTGCAGAGTTGTTTTAAAGACCTTGAAAAGGTCTTTGCTGCGTAACGTTATCCGTGTTTTATTCAAGAGATTATTCCAGAAGCAATAGTGCAAGGTCAGATAGACTTTTACCTTCCTATAAAATTTGCATAACTCCTCATTGCATATTGGTGCAACTTTTCAACATCTGCCCACAATACAGGAACCAAAAAGTAGTCAGTGCTGTGCTCCCTTCCTGGGGACCCTTGGTAAAATGTTCTAAGGGAGTAGTGGGCAGGAGTCCTCTTCTCGACTCAGCTTTAATTCCTGGCCTATACTGCTCCAACAACTATAACTGAATAATACAGTGTTATTTTGGCACAGGTTCTCCCTGTGAGGTTCCCTTCACCCCTGTAAATGGGGACTTTATCTGTGCCCAGGATAGTGCTGGAGTCAACTGTAGCCTGAGCTGCAAGGAGGGCTATGATTTCACAGAAGGGTCAACTGAGAAGTACTACTGTGCTTTCGAAGATGGTATCTGGAGACCACCGTACTCTACAGAATGGCCAGACTGTGCTAGTAAGTTTCAATTCTGCACGTTTAAAGTGTACCATCATGTGCTTTTCTACCTGGCACAGAGAAAATGTGCCTTACCGTGAGAGTGAATAGGAAGAGTGTCATGAATCAGAGTGTGTATGGTTTAAAATATTAGCCAGCAGAGTTTGCTAGAGATTGAGTTACTATAGAAAGGCAGAACTGTCTCGATCTGTTCATGATTCACTAAAAATGTTTGAAGAAGTTTGTGAGCATAGAATTCTTTGCCTGAAGCTTCTTAGTGAAAGAACTTAAGGAACTTAATATCCAGTTTAGGTGATAGAAAACAGTAGATTGTGTGGCGTCTTTAGATTTGACGTAGATTCAGAGCTGCTGAATCTGGGGGGGGGGGGGGGACTGGAGGAGGATGGGATCGAACCCCTGGACAGACTACATTCTAAACTCTAGCAGTCACAAAGTAAGCTTTCACTACAGGAGCAAAGTTGCCTTTGTGGAAATTATACCTTCAAGGATTATGAGTACATAATAGCTAAGACTTTCAAACCTCGGCTAGTTGAAAATATAAGCACATAATAAAAACTTACATAAATTTAAACAACCTTGATGTAGTCAAAATCAAAGGATCTCTTGTTCACCCCACTGCTACTTTTCTCATAGGACTGGAGGTTACAGAATACTAGATCAAAGCAAACTCATGTCAGCAGCAGGGCACAGCGCCTCTCAGCTGTGGTTTATTGTGACCAGTGGATGCCTGGAAACTGTCTCTCACTACCACCTCTCATTACGAAAACAATCTTACAAATCATGTCAGAATCCAAAAAAATGTTCAATTTTAAAAATATTCTTTAAGTCTGCATATAAAATAATAGCCATCACGATGGAATAATCATACATACATGTGTCCTAATCCTTGTAGAATTAGTCCTCTTCTGGGATTCAGGCTTTGAATTTCAGTTTTTTCATAGAAAGTTACAGCTCTGGGTTGGGGATATAGCTCAGTGATAGAGCGCTTACCTTGCCCAAGAGCAACAGAGGGAAGGAGTCAGGAAGGAAGGGAGGAGAAGGGGAGGGGAAGGAGGAGGAGGGGAGAGGAGAGGGAGGAAATAGAAAGGGGAGGAGAGAGGAAGAGGGGGCATTAAAAAAAGAAATTAAATCTGTGTTGAAGCTCTACCCAACTGAAGCTGTTTTGCCTTAAAATTTCCAGTAAAACGTTTTGCAAACCACGGGTTCAAGTCCTTTGAGATGCTATACAAAACCACTCGCTGTGATGACATGGATCTGTTTAAGAGGTTTTCTGCAGCATTTGAGACGACCCTGGGGAACATGGTAAGTCACCAGGAGCCTTTGGCTATGTGTCTTTTGAAAGATACTATTAAAGCTGTCCTAACTTCTCTAGGTCTCTTGCAACTGAAATTTCCATTCCTGAATGTGTCCCTCTTTGGAATCCAAATTTGTATGTTTAGTTACTTATTCAGTGTAAACTTCTGAGATAAGTTTTAATTCAGTTTGCAAACTTTTTGATTCAGAAAGTTTAAAAAGTTTAGTGTCTTTGTGGTTTAAAAATACCTGCTTTATTATTTAAAGACACACATACACGCACACACACACACACACACACACACACACACACATGGGGGGGGGGGGAAGAACCCAAACTTTTAAGTTATATTATTTTAAGAGCTAGTTGAACATTTGAGCATTTTCTTTTTTGTTGCTCATTTTGGGTTTGATTTTGGACTTTGAGAGAGAGTCTCAGATAGCCCACAGTGGTCTCACACTCACTAAGTAGCCAAGGATGGCCTTGAACTGCTGGGCCTGCTGTCTCCACCTCCCGATAACACTGCAGTAGTTCTCAATCTGTAGGTTGCAACCCTAAGACCATCTGCATCTCAGATATTTACATCACGATTCATAACAGAAGCAAAATTACAGTTATAAAGTAGCAATAAAAATAATTTTGTGGTTGGAGGTCACCACAATGTGGGGAACTGTATTAAAGGGTCCCCGTGTTAGGAAGGCTGAGAAGCCTGGGTTGCAGGCTTGTAGCACCACAGCCAGTGTGTGTTACAGGGGATTGTATCCAGGGCTCCATGCATGAGAGGCAAGCACTCTACCACCTCAGCTACATCATCATACAAAAGGATTGTCTATTGTATGCATCTTTGTTCTAGGTCTCAAGACAGCAATGCAATGACCTTAACTGAATCTAATGTCTAGAAGGCAGAAGCCATGCTTTGTCTGCCAGAGGGGGTGGAGATTTGTTGATTTGCTAGTAAACATTATAAAGTGCTGCTTGCCAAATGCTAAGTGTTGTTATAAAAATGTTCAACGTATAAACTGGGATATACTTAATAAGCCCTTGCTTTAAAATGTTTTGCTTAAGCTAACTTGGTAAGAAAACCAATGTTGTCATTGCCAGAGAACAGAGGAATGAATGCCTGTGTTCATCTGGTCACTGTGAGTTACAGGTCTGTACTGTAAAGCACAGTGACACACTCATAGTATCACACCCTAGTGCAAACTAGTGAGCTCTTCCTCAAATAATAATTAGAGCTCATATTGGAAACTGTGTGAAATAACTTCCATTCGTGCTAGTGGACTTCTTTTATCTAAAACAAGCTGCAGTAGGTTAAAGATAGTAAAAGTGGATCAGAATGTGACCTTAAATACCCATTCATTTGATTAGTATTTAGTCAGCATCTATGTTTTATGGGATAACCTTGGCAAGCCTTGTGTACTTGTAGACTTTATATCCCAATGAATAGATGAACAATAAGCCAATTACAAGGGAAATAGACAGCATGCCAGGTGGGAAGCGCTCAGAATAAGACAGTAGAGAGCATGGGGAACCAGTGGTGTCTGTTAGAAAAGAGGACTAAAGAGATGAGAAGGAGAATCACTCAGGCAGGAAGCAGTGTTCATGGCTCGGCTTCTACAAAGGACAATGGGGGTGGAGCTGACACCTTGTGAGGCTTCAAGAAGGCAGAGGGGATGTGAGGGTCTGGAAACAGAAGGAAAGCTTCAGAGTGGGAGCTCTGCGTCCAGAGCTGCTCAGACCTGGAAAACAGTCCAGAACTCTGGAAAGATGAATTTCATTTAGAGCAAAGATATAGAGAAAATATGACCTAAACAATTTTTATTTTACTGACTGAGTTTCAGAGAACACAGGGGAAAGCCAAGGAAATAGAGAGGGGTGGGGCATAACATCAGAAAAGGGGGCTAAGGAGTCTCAAGTCAGAGATAGCCCAGGAGTTCTGGGCTTCCTCTGGTGGGGGACATAAATGGACATCAAAAAATACGAGCTTAATACTGGTGGTCTGAGACAGTGAGAGGCTGAAAGGTGAAGGGGGAAGGCAGATAGAGGAGGAAGGGAGGGAGGGCTCTTTTCATTACACGTAGATTCTGTGAACATAAAGAGCTCTCCCTCTTCCTATTGGTGGAGCCGTGAGGTCCAGAGGAGCCAAGGGTTCTCCAGAAGTGCACAGGGGTGTGATTTCTGTCTTCATCTTCATTTGCAGGTCCCATCCTTTTGTAGCGATGCTGATGACATTGACTGCAGACTGGAGGACCTGACCAAAAAATACTGCATTGAATATAATTATGACTATGAAAATGGCTTTGCAATTGGTAATTATACTATTTAGTCATGCTGATTTGCAAGATGGATCACCAAAACAAAATTGCCCCACAGGAGTGGTGGAAAACAGAAACAGAAAATTTAACTTTTTTTCATCAAGTAATTTAGGAGGGCTATATAATCTGATCCTGTGATAATTTACTATAGATAGCTTAAATTTTGGTATGAAATAAGTCACTTTAAAATATTAATGAAGGGACTTCAGGATAAAAGTCACATTGTGATGGCAAAATTTAAAAAGTGACCTACTATAGAATGTGATCATAAGAGTTGCAAAGTACTTAAAGAATATTTTCTTTTTTAAAAATATAAAACTCTATGCAGTAGAAACCCCCAGTATTCTACGAGGACTACACTAGGGCGGATTATATGGTATTCAATTGGCCTTGCAATTAAGTCATTTATTCAAAATAGTCCTGCATGGGAAATATCATAGTTCTCAGCCAGGTTATAAAATCCAGTTATTAAAAATCTAAATGTCTAAGTCTAACCAAGATTTTGAGTGTTTTTCCAATAGACCAACATTTTTTATCAAAGATTTTCTAAGTATGGTAAATCAGCTTTCCATAATTGCTCCATAGTATTTGTGGGAGACTATGTAAACTGAAATCACAAAAATACTGATTCCAGCTTTTTAAATACACACAGAAAGCCAACAAATCTCTGAAGAAAGTTTACCTAAGTGGACAAACGGGCTTTAGACACAGCTTGTTTAAGGAGCATAATTAAGTGTCAGTGTAGCCAGACAACATGAAAATCACATAATTAGCTGACTTGATGAGTTGAATCAGATATTAAAGCAGGTGGGACATATAACTTGTCCCCTCTTATTACGACAGAGCTATGAAGCCAGGCTCATTGTCGACATCTATTAATGAAGGAATTGGAATCCAGGACGATGAAAGCAATTTAGCTGAGGTTATACAATCATGCGTCACACTTCATGAACGGAAAGCCTGGTGTCTGGCTGTCGATCACAGTGGCATCAGAGCACTTTAGAAGTCACACATATCCATGTCTTCTCCAGAGACACAAACCTTTTTTTAAAAAAGTCTAATTGTGTTCATTAAGCTTATAAAGCCAATGGAGGAAGATATAGAAGAGAACTAGGAACTGATTAGAATTCTGCACCCCTTCCCAATTACCCCTAAATTGAGGATAATTACCTGTTAACTTAAAGAAGTAACTAATTCTATATACCTTCATAGGCTAAATGATAATATATTAGTCTCTAAATTAAATGCAAAATGCCCCCAAAATGACAACATAAAGCTTGGGCCAAACTGACTGTACACCATGGGTACTGAGTAAATGGTTGGGGGCAGTTTGACTTGTGACATTAGAACCTAAACGTGGAGGAAGAGGCACCTGTCTGACCACTTGTTTCTCTGCTCAATTCTTATCAGGACCAGGGGGCTGGGGTGCAGGTAACAGGCTGGATTACTCCTACGATCACTTCCTGGATGTTGTCCAGGAAACACCTGCTGCTGTGGGCAAAGTCAGATCGGCACGGATTAAAAGAACTGTCCCATTGTCTGACCCCAAAATTCAGCTAATTTTTAACATCACAGGTAAGAATAAACTTTCTATTTGACAAATCAATATGAGGTGAAATTTGGGGCTGGAAAGCTATTTCTGAAATCTGTCATGCTTTATGCTGGTTAGGAATAATCCTGGAGATGAGAACCAGAGAGAGTGGCCAGCTAAGCACAGCCATTGCTTTGCTATTTGGTGTCACGGAGCTCTTTTCTGGCCCTTGCAGACACAAGCACCTGCTTTGCTTGCATGTTGACAGGATGAACTAAGGTGCCCATTTTTAAAAACAAGAATATAGACTGATAATTCATCTCAGCCTGTGATGATGAATTCCCTCAACAGGTGACATTAACCCAGCATCTAAGAAAAGGATTCAAGCAAACATATTTTGTTCTTAGTACTACGCTTGTGTGACGTATTCAGTGAAAACTAGTTGACTTTATTTTAAATTAATTTTTTCTGAAGTACTTTAGTATATGATTTCATTGGGGGTTAAAAATATTACTAAAGTTAGCACCTAACACATGCTTTGTGTGCGTGCGTGTGTGCGTGTGTGTGTGTGTGCGCGTGTGTGTGTGTGTGCGCGTGCGTGCGTGTGTGTGTGAGTGTGTGTGTGTGTGTATGTGTGTGTGTGAACAAGCATGTTTAATTTTGTTGTGTTTTTTCTCAGCTAGCGTGCCACTCCCAGAGGAAAGAAATGATACCCTTGAATTGGAGAATCAGCAGCGACTCATTAAGACATTGGAAACAATTACAAATCGCCTGAAAAGCACCTTGAATAAGGAGCCCATGTATTCTTTCCAGCTTGCCTCGGAAACAGTGGTGGCTGACAGCAATTCTCTAGAGACAGAAAAGGCTTTTCTTTTCTGCAGGCCAGGCTCTGTGCTGAGGGGGCGCATGTGTGGTAAGACTCTGGGGAGCCAGTTCTTCACTGTGCACTGGGTCAAACGAGCTGGGCACAGACGTTTTCCAAGTGTGCATAAGGAACACTGATACGGAGCAGCATTTTGCATTGTTGTGTGGTTGTTACTGTACTAGATTGTCTCAAGAACCTGAGTACACACCGTGGTTGAGGACAAGCTAAGAATTTTGATGTGAAGGAAATAAATCTTATTTTCATTTACGCTCTTTTAAGCCTCATAGTGATGCTGGAGAGATGCTCAGTGGTTAGAGCACTTGCTGCTATTGTCGGAGACCAGAGCTTAGCTTCCACATCCACACTGGGCAGCTCACAACCACTGGGAATGCCAGCACACACACACACACACACACACACACACACACACACACATATACACACACACAAACACAGTGAATGACGTGAATCTCAGATTAGTGTCCCTTAAGTCATGGCCCTTGTATCGTGTTCACGAAGCCCCCTTCTTAAGTTCTAGCCATCATGGTCATGCCTATAGCTTGCTTTTGCTGTCCCTACTGTGTCAAAAATCAACTCATTCAAAGCTGTTATTCTGAGCCTACTCTGGTTTCTTTTTTCGCTCTCTGAGAACAATCAGGAATTAACTTGACCAATGTTTCTCTTCATCTCAGTGGGGTCTTCAGACCTGTGCCAACATAAAATGTTTGTGATGCATCATGGCTCAGCTTAGGCCCCACCCAAGAACTAATGCACCTGGCGCTATAGCGATAGAGAATTAGGAATCCATTTTCAATAAGCACCCAGGTAATAGTTGAACTCATTAGCATCTCCAAATCACCTGGTGTGAAGTTCAGGTGTCTCTCTAGCCTGCTTTGAAAACCCCCTGTTCAGTGAGTGGAACACGCCATTTGACCTCAGAAGTTCCATGACACTATAAATTCTAAAGTGACCCCCTTGTCTTGGATCCCCTTGATCAGAGGATGCCTGAAACACTCCCTCCAAGGGCGAGAATTCTCTCGCCTGCTTCAGTCTTTCTGTGTTGACCTGACTTCTGTGTCTGGAAATGACACTACAATGGATAAGTAGCTTCGTTTTATTGTTGGGTGTGTGTGTTATGTGCAGAAAGATAACTTAGAAAGCATTTTCAATATCACAAAGCCATCACAAGTTTATCTATATATTCATCCTTGTATCCTTGCCTTCAGTTTTTATAATGCTTTCTATAATGGTTTGTCATAACTTTCCTCCATTTTTTAAAGCCATATCATATTAATCCTAAGATTGGTCAATAAGACATATACATTTTCTCAAAAAAAATCTACTACTATTGGTTTTTATAAATATATATCTGGAAGGTCTGCCCACTGTGGGTGTAAAACTCTTGCAGTGAAATTTAACATATGACCAATAGTACCTAGAAACATGCTTCCTGGGGGAAAAGAACGAAAGGGTGCCCTGGCTGTGGGACTTGAATTTCCTGCCTGTTTTGTCCACAGTCAACTGCCCCCTGGGAACCTCTTACTCTCTGGAGCATTCTACCTGTGAGAGCTGCCTCATGGGATCCTATCAAGATGAAGAAGGGCAGCTGGAGTGTAAGCTCTGCCCCCCAAGGACTCACACTGAATATCTCCATTCAAGAAGTGCCTCTGAATGCAAAGGTAGAGGCTTAAGCTTTGACCAGAGATGGATGGATTTTGTGCCCAGTTGCAACAGGAGGGAGGTTTCGTGCTCTTTCACTTTGTCTTGGTCAAGGCTTCTGTATCAAAACATAAATTAACAAGAGACAATCATACCCATTAATTTAATGAAAATTTTACATGGCACAGGAGCATTTAGAAATGAAGACACAAAGAAACTAGGAACTGTAGGGGCGGGGAGGGGAAGAGAGATGCTGGCTTGCTGATGAGGTGAGTGGCTCCATAGAAGTACAAAGGGACAAGGAGTAGGCAGGTGTTGCCAAGGCCTGTTTGTCTGCATCCCTCCCTGGGTTCTAGTGTCTTCAGAGTCAAGGGTACCCAGTTCCTATGGGTGGCAGAATAAACAGGTCTCTTATGATCTCAAGATCTACTCTGAGAGAAAGCGAGATAGGGAGGTTCAGAGAGACCTGCCTGCTTCTACAATGTTCTTAAGTTCCTTTAACTTAAAATATCCAGTATGCAGCCAGGTGTGGTGGCACATGACTTTAATCCCAGCATTTGGGAGGGAGAGGCAGGCAGATCTATGAGTTCGATGTTAACCTGGTCTATTGAGGGAGTTTCAGAACAAACAGGGCTACGCAGAGAAATCTTGTCTCAAAAGCAAAACCACAAAAAGTATTCAGTATGCTGACATGACATGCTTTGTGGTAGAGCAGCGGTTCTGAACCTGTGGGTCCAAACCCTTCAGGGGTCAAAGGACCCTTCAATAGTGGCCGCATATCAGATATCCCGCATATCAGATACTGACATTGCGATTCATATCAGTAGCAACATTGCAGTTATAAGGTAGCAACACAAATTATTTTATCCTTGGTAGTCACCACGACACAAAGCACTGTATTAAGGGAGTGCAGCATTAGCAAGGTTGAGGACCACTGGGGTGGAGGGTTCTTAGCCTCCTCAGTCAAAAAATCATCAGTCCAAAACCTGATAAGCAAGAGCAGTGCTCAAAGCAGTTCTCCACATCCTTTCCTGTCGTCACAAAGCACTAAGTGCATGTGTCCCTGGTCCAGAAAAAAATATTGCTCTCCTCTTGGAACCATGCCTTTCTAGATGCCTACCCCTCCCTCATACAAACTTCAATTTACATCCATTAATCAGATGGAAACTTTCTCTTGAATCTCACCCTAATTAGTAGGAAGGACTTCGTGGCACTTCACAATCAAGTTGGATGTAGATAGTATCTAAAAAATACTGTTAGAGCTGTGTTTGATGTGAGATGACCAATTCTCTGCTGACTTGGAAGGGACTCCCAGCGGGCACAGAGAAATAGATTCTTGCCTCTAGGAAATGCGGCATTTCCCACAAATCCCCTGCTCTTCACAGCGCATGTCTCTGGTGGAAACATTTTCTTTCATAATGAAGGTTAACAGGAGACACACCTCACCGAACTGATTGTTTAAAATTGTTCCTCCATGCTACGGATGTGAATTCTACGAGGTGATTGGTGATTGGAAAATGCCCCAGAACTGTCAGCCATGAGAGTCTGTTAGAGAAAAGGAGAAGCCAGTGGGTCAGTGAGACTGTTGGAGGAGACAGCAGAACCCGCCCTCCCTGGAGATGTGCACTGCTGTGTTTAGATGGATGGAGGCCGATTTGAGTTATCCTTCCTGTCCCTCTTCACACAGCTCTCCCAGTGCACAGTCTGCTTTGAAGATTGTCCCTCACTGTGGTGTCTATTCCGAGCTTTGTTCAACGACTATTAAACACTCTGTGTGGTCAGAACTCTAATAGGCCGCGATGGAAGGAATTGGGCATACGTCTAAAACTTAGTGATATACAAAGCCTAGGGGCCCTACTTTGTGTCACTGGCTGTAGAGGAAGTGTTCATGTTTCCTTTTCCATCATGCCTTAGACTGGGGGCACCCTACCCCACACCCAACTAATTTTAACAGCTTCATCCTGTTGCTCATTGTATGGTATGTTTCTTCTCAGCTCAGTGTAAGCAAGGCACCTACTCTTCCAGTGGGCTGGAGACCTGCGAATCATGTCCGCTGGGAACTTATCAACCAGAATTTGGATCCCGGAGCTGCCTCCTATGCCCAGACACCACCACAACTGTAAAAAGAGGAGCTGTGGACATCTCTGCTTGTGGAGGTTATCATCTACGCTTTAGATGTTTATATTTATCTACATATGCTAAGTTCTCTGCATGGAAGAGTGGGATGCTTTAAACAAAACTGAATGTCCACAGTATGCAAAGAATGTAAATAACTGTCTCTTCATGGGGAGTTCCTTGTTTGCAGCCTGTCAGCACTTCAGTATAAACAATGGGCTCTCTGTACATAGCACAAGACTTCTGTCTCGGGCCTCAGTAATAAGCAGGTTTCATGGCACCATAGACGTGCAGGTTTACGGGCTCTGTCCCCAGAGTGTTCCTTCACTGGATGCAATGTGCATTTCTACCTAGTATTCGATGATGCCTGCCTTTACTAGTCCCAGGATCACACTGTGGCAGCTACTGGTTTAAACAGAAATGAAAAGGTCAGCGTTCCACTTTTAATATCTCGAACATCCTAGCTGACTATAGTTACCCAACCAGAAATTCCTGAAGATGTAAGCAAACAAGAAGATAAGAAGTTCATACTGTCTCAGAACCAGAGCTGACAGTCAAAATTGATTTGTTATGGGCTGTGGGGATGGCTCAGTTACTACAGACTTGCATATAAGCATGGAACCTAAGTTCAGCTCAGCAGCCCTCATGTAAGAAGCAAGACATGGAAGCACACATGTAATCACAGCACTGGGGGTGGGCCCAGAAACAGGAGGATCTCGGGGGCTTGTTGACCAACCAATCTTGCCTATCCATGAGCTGCAACTTCAGTGAGAGACCCTGTTTTAAACAATAGCATGAAGAATGATAGAAGAAGACACCCAGAGTTGACCTTTTGCCACACACACACACACACACACACACACACACACACACACACACACACACACACAAATGTATACACATACAAGTGTGTACCCACACATGAATATATACACACAAACACACACACAAATGTCTATACACACATGAACACGTGCACGAATGTATCATAACAACTGTGCACACACACATGAACATACACACATACAAACATAGATACATATGAACACACACACACACACACACACACACACACACACACACACACACACACACACACACACAAACAACCTGTTGCTAGAAACTCCAAAACTTTGTTTCTCTGAAAAGCCAGTGGAGATGTCTTTAGAATAAATGGTTATTTAACTTCCTCTGAAGTAACAGAGGCTAACTAGAATGAGCAGGTGTGCATGATGACTTTTAAAAGTGTGAGTCCCACCATTCTTGTTACTCTTACTTAGAAGCTTAAGGTTTATAGCAAGAGAGTAAAGGGAAATTTTCTTATCGAGAGGGTGAAGAGCCCGCCTCCTTCTGTCGCTGCTCTCCAGGCTACACAGGGAGGCACGCACACACTTCCACACTGAGCTACAGCCACACATAGCTATAGGCAAAAAGAGACTGAGCTCCCTGGGAGCTGGCCCACTGAGGAGTTTCCTTGTGACAGAGGGAGGTTGTGTCTAGGGCCCAGTCTGAGGTAATGTAGTTCTCAGAAGTTCAGAGCCACAGGACATAGTGTGTTAGGTGATAAGTTTTATAAGTCTTCCCATCTGTTTAAACTGTCACGGGGCACCAGGGTCATGGTAGATAAATGTCTTAGATCCAACAGATTCCTTGAGCAGTGCCCATCAACCTACTGTTTGACCAAAACTTTGAGAAGAGAATTTTCCTAAACAGTGGTTGAAGCGAATAAACCATGCCTGTTAAGTCAAAGCAATCTCCACTCTTTTGTTTTGTTTTTCACTTCAGTGTCAAATAAAGCCTCGCAATATGCTTGAAATGGATCTGTTAAATACTCTCTGATTTTGCTAATATGTGAGCTAATTTTGAAAGAAAGTCTGCAGTAAAATAATTGGGTCTGTGCCCCAACTTCTTCTGACCACAAAGCAACTGGAATTCTTAGGGAACTGAATTCATATTTGACTTTTCTTCCAGTCTTCTAAACAAGCCTTGAGGTTTGTCTAACACCAGCTTTGCAATTAAGCAGTTCTAATTCCCAGAATGTGGCAGAATTCTGGTAAACGCCCCCCCCCCACCTCCTCATGTTCCCAACGTAGTTAGCCACACTCGGCTCGTCATGGTGAGAACCGGGAATAACTCAGCATCTTTTGTAGGTTTGGAGCAGCACTACTGTACTTTAAATTGAAGTATATATGACATAAAATGGACTCTCACATATTTTCCCTTAGGTTTCAACTTCCTTGCTTCCTTCTTCTCTTTCCTTCCTTCAATCTGTCTTTCTTTGTTGATTTCCTGTCTTTCTATATTAGTTATAGATGTGTTGTTCTGGGTTTGTCTGTTTGCTGAGTTTATCTTACATTTCTTAAAAAGAAAGCACCTTGTATGCTTGAGCATGCTCAGAATGAATTGTTACAATCACTGTAACAGTCACATGCCACACGTTACTCCATGTTTACGCGATACAATCCTTTGCATCCCCTCTCTTCTCGCATACAAGCCCTTTGACTAGTGGCTACAAGTCTGAAAGCTTTCAGTCCCATGGCATCTTATCATCACTATTAACGCAACCATCCCATAGGACGAAGATCAATATTTTTTGTGAGGACCAGAATTATACCATCTCTCACTCTGACCCTTCAAGATAAAGTTAAAACAAGCATTGGAGGGGGGATTATTGACCTCTGGCACTAGCTTTGGAGACGTATTAATGTGTTTGTCTATTGATTTGTATATGTTTAGAGGGTGTGGCATGTTGATCCATGTTGACTTATATGATCACTAAAGTCAAACAAACTTATATACCCCTCCATTTCACATTGCTATGCTTTGTTCTGTGGGAAAGGATCTTGAAAGTCTATGCCATTGGCTTATAATACAGTATTATCAACTGTCCAGTAAACTTATTTAAGGCCAAATTTATTAAAATCTATGGCTATATTTGTTCTCCTTAACACCATCAGTAAACAATACTTGCAAGGTAATAATTTGCCCTGGCTATCTCAGTACACTATTTCAAATTTGGCCTTACTATTAATATTAGTATTAAGTGAAGTTTCTACATCCTTTCCTCATGATCAGAACATTAAGACATGTTTAATCTGTGTATGTTTAGCTTTGTATTATGTACGAAATAGTACTGTTATGAAAACATGAGCCTCTGTTTACTGCATACATAAATACAGATGCAGCATTTCTCATCTCATTCATTGGTTGACTGATTTAATTAGGTGTCTGGGACTTCCTTTTCCAAACCTAAAGAAGTGACACAAGTATTTCAGTAGCTTTCTCACAACCAAAGTTTAGGGAGTTTATTTTAAATGTAATGTGTAATTCCATACACACAAGTGATTTTTTTCTTTCCAGTGCCCTGCCCAGTAGGAGAATTCTCCCGTTCTGGGTTAACACCCTGCTATCCTTGCCCTCGAGACTATTACCAGCCCAACGCAGGGAAGTCCTTCTGCCTTGCTTGTCCCTTTTACGGAACTACAACTGTCACTGGTGCCACGTCCATCACAGACTGCTCAAGTAAGTTCTCAGCTTTCATCTACAGACCCCATGTTGAGTCTTACCTATATTTGCCTCTCTAGTTTCTTCTGCTCTCAACATCGCCATTCGGGGTAGATTCTGACATCTGGGCTTATTAATTCATTCTTCTGTGGTCTTTTAAAACAATATTATTACATTTATTTATGTATGTGGTACATGTGTGTGTGTGCACTTGTGCATGCGTACACACATGCACATGCCACATGTGGCAGGGAAACAATGTGGAGGGATCATACTTTACAGTCTCCACCATGTGTGTCCTAGAATCGAGCTCAGATGACCACGCTTATCGGCAAGCGCTTTTACTCAGTAAGCCATCTTACCAGATGCGTAACGTCCTCTTGATGGCAAGACTAGAAGAATTATTTTGGAAACATTGCACTTGGTAACTAAGCTATGTCTCCCCCAGAGTCTAGGATGGAATGACATGTCGCCCATGACTGTGTTTCCCTGTGTAGTATTACTGAAACACAATGCATGTGGCTTGACTCAGTCTGCAAGCAGATCTTACCCAGAGTATGTCGAGAGACTCTAATTATGGGCCATACCTACCACCCACTGACATTCTGCCTGTTTGTCTTGTTAGGTTTTAGCTCCACATTCTCAGCAGCAGAAGAAAGCATAGTGCCCCTCGCGGCCCCTGGACATACCCAAAACAAGTATGAAGTCAGCAGTCAGGCAAGTCTGCTTCCTACACAGAACATTTCTTTGATGGGGTGCTTGAGAAATGATTTGCCATTCTGCGAATCACAGAATATCGGGGTTGAAACATTAATCAGATTACAAATACTATAAAGGAATATTTAGTTATGATTCTTAATAAGAATTTTCAAAAAATACAGCATTAGAGTTCTTAGCATCAAAAATTGGTTATTTCCCCAGAAATGCCTGCTCAGCAGTATGTAGATATGGGAGGCTTTGATCACTAATTGACCCATCATGGGGAAAAGAGGGGTTGGTTTACCAAAGGCTTTCTTATAGGGGGTGAAAGATAGTCCAGCTTTTATTTTAAAATTATTTACATATTTTTATGACCAAAGAAATTGTTTCTTAGGACAATATGTGAAGAATTAAGCACTATCACTCAGGAACATAACTAAACCAACTGTTCTGTGTGTGTGTGTATGTGTGTGTGTGTGTGTGTGTGTGTGTGTTTGTGTGTGTGCGCGCGCACGCATGCGCACAGTCCTGGAAACTGAACTGACAGACTCACAATGCTGGGTGGGTGTCCTGTCAATGAGTATCCTCCCAGGCCTACTTTCCCAGAATGGCATAATGGAGTCCACTGGCCCCTTTTAAATAATAATGTCTGGACTTCACACTGAGGCTCTGCTGTAACTGGCCTTGGTTGATCCCTGTACTTCATATATTTCAAAAACATCTTTAATGGATTCTAACATGCAACCCACACGTAGGAGCACTGCATATGTCTACCTTGCTGTAGAATCATCACTTGTGCCCATACACAGCAGGCTGCTATGACACAGCAGTGACCCCACTAGCTTGCATGAACTCCCCTGGCAGCACCATGGCAACCTTCTAGCCCCTAGGTAGGAATGCTCTGAAATGACCTGAGTGCTTCTCTGTAACACATGTCTTTTCTGCCCCCGGTAGGTCTTTCATGAATGCTTCTTAAACCCTTGCCACAACAGTGGAACTTGCCAACAGCTTGGGCGTGGTTATATCTGTCTCTGCCCACCTGGATACACAGGTACCATAAAGGAATACTAACTTTATCACATTTCACATGAAATTGACATGTCTACTGAATCAGACTTTGGAGTACTAAACACAGACCATGAAAGACATTAGACAATATTAATGAGAGGAAATACCAGGTCGAACAAGATAAAAGGCGTGCATACCTCACAGTCTTCTTTGTACAGTTTGGAGGGAAATGGAGGAAAGGCTTCACTATGAAGCTAACTCTATAACTGGGGGATTAATTGGAATAGTCTGGGGGTCCTGTTCAAGCTTTTGTTCTAACACAAATTAAACTCATGAAGTCAAACTTTGTCCAACACAAACATTTTAAAACAAATTCCTAGCTTCTCTCATTGTTACTCAACAGCAGTTCTTCCCCCATGAGATCTGTTACTTTGTTTCTAGCTTCAGGAGAACACCAGGGCTTTGGATTAGAAGCTGTAAGAGTTATGTTTACTTGTAGTTTGGTTCACATAGCTAATGTGTCCAAAAACAATTTTAGGAGAAAATAAACTACATCTTAGACTTGCAATTAATTCAGAATAATCTCTTATTTTCTTTAAAATATGTATTTTGCTTCAAAAGAAAAAGGTACGTGACAAACTCTGAACGTGAAAAATTATACTTAAGTAGAATTCACCAAAAAAGAAATAAGCAAAAGGAAATTTGGAAACAAAAGATGTCTAAGGCTAGCAAGAATATCAGCATTCCAGTTACCACACTTGGCTCTTGTGTGTTCTTTCTTTAAAAAATTGTGCTTATGGGAGCTGGAGAGATGACTCAGCAGTTAAGAGCACTAACTGCTCTTCCTGAGTTCAATTCCCAGCAACCACATGGTGGCTCACAACCATCTGTTCCAATGCTCTCTTCTAGTGTGTGTCTGAAGACAGCTACAGTGTACTCATATAAATAAAAATAAATAAATCTTTTTTAAAAATTATGCTGACATTTCATAGGAAATATAGAACTTGCCAGGCTCATGGCATACACCTTGAATCCCAGCATTTGGGAGGCAGAGGCAGGATGATCTCTCTGAGTTCAAAACCAGCTTAATCTACAAAATGAGTTCCAGGCCAGTCAGGGATACACAGTGAGATCCTATTTAAAGAAGAAAGAGGAAGGGGAGGAGAAGAAGAAGAAGAAGTGGAGGGGGAGGGGAGAAGGAAGAGAGAGGAGAGATGGGGAGGGAAGGGGAGAAGATGGATGGATGGATGGATGGATGGATGGATGGATGGATGGATGGATAATTTCTGAAAATTCTACACTTGAGTGGCCCTTTAAAGAAGGCACATAAATACTGCTTCTCATACATTAGTGTGCCATAACTATTTAGAAGGCCTGAAATGTGGCATTTCTCTTTTGTCCTGAGGTGATGCTGATGCTGCTGATCTGAGTCACCTGGCAGAGAGGGATTTTAACAGAGTCAGCCCAGCAAACTTGTGTGCGCCCTGTGGAAAGACGACGTCCCACTGCAGGGCATCTGCTTTATGAGCTCAGACTTAGCCAAGCTTGACCCCACCCCACCCTTTGAGCCAAGTGACCCCTTAGTAGCGACTCTATATACTTTGGTGGGATTTTTGTTTTATGATTAATTATAATTTGTAGCTCTAATTTATAATTGCAAGCTTCCCTCTCCATTCTCTTAAGGATTTAAGGCATTTTGCTGTTTACCATGTAGGTATCTTCAGTCTATATGAGAACATGTAGTTTCTTCATTAAACACAGGTGGATACTAGCTCTCCCTCATAAGCCTAGATTACGGAGATCATTACTTTCAAATGATCACCAGTGTTTATTACTCCCTTCCTTTGATTTTACATTTTAGGCTTAAAGTGTGAAACAGATATTGATGAATGCAGCTCACTGCCCTGCCTCAACGGTGGAATTTGTAGAGACCAAGTTGGGGGATTCACTTGCGAATGCTCATTGGGTTATACAGGTAAGGGGCAAGGCTCGGGTCTTTGCAATATAAACTTACTCTTGTTTTGCATTGTTTATGTACATTTGAAAAGTGTTTATTATATAATTATGTGAGGAGAACAAGATATCAATTTGTCAGCTTGAAATTGCTTATGGTTTATAAAATGAACAGACCTGGTTCCCTCTTCATCTACAAGATGTGAGCCTCCAAATGTCAGGTGCAGAAAATGAAGACCAGGAAGTGAGAAAAAACATTTTTTTCTCGTCGTAAACAGGTCCTTCCATAGCTCTTCACTGGTACCTTACTAAGATTTTGAACTCTGCGCGCAAGCATGTGTGCGTGTGTGCGTGCGTACGTGTGTGTGTGTGTGTGTGTGTGTGTGTGTGTGTGAGTGTGTGTGTCTGATTGTTATTACAGACTAGTCACTTTTGTCACTATGGACCCTGCTTTTCTCTTTAACTTTAAGGTGTGCGTGTATATATAAGTGTGTATTGTATTTTAAGCCAGAGAATTGCAGCCTTCAAGTATCCTCCTCCAAAATAGACATGTCGGCCTCACTATCGACTTGTTAAATTCCACTATAATAATTCTAGTATTGATAATAGAGTCATATGAAATAGAATGTGATTTATGATCTCAGCAGTAGTAACAACCTCATAATAGTGTTATGACAGCAATGGAGATCATATTAACAAGTTATTTCTATACTTACCTCATGAAATGTTCTACTAAATTATATTTAAATAACTATTTTAATTCATGCCTGTATATTATATTCTGTATTTAATAAGTCTTTATAATTTTTATAAAACATTTCACAGGACTATATTATAAACACTTTATCACCAAAAACAATTTTCATAATGAAATAAAATGTTAACATAATTTATGGTGGCAGTCCTTTGAACCACTCCTGTTTTGTTCGTTTGGGGTCATGACATGACGTTAGCCCCAGTCTTACTCGGAGGCACATCGAGTTATACAGTAGAATTACAGGTTTTCCGGAAGTCTAATTCAAAGATTTTTTTTTTATTTATAAACTTTTTATTCAAAAAACTTGTAAATAAAAAGAAACACACACTAAAGTAACTAGACCCAAAGTCTAGACATCTCAATGAACTTCTGTGCAATTCGAATAGTTATTCTAAAGCCATGGCATGTCATATTGGATTTTACACTTTTACTATCAAGTAGATTTTTATGCACTTATCGAAATTCCATGACGAATTAGAACAGAGAAACAATTAGGTTTGTATCCTCTTTCACAGCACGTGTCCATGACCTTCACCATCCCCTAATATTTAGCCTTTCTTGTTTGCCTTTCCATATACTGTACCCTCGTACACGTGTGTTTATATACATTCAAGGATTTGTATAAGAAAAAAGTCCTAAAGACTGAAAATAGCTCCCAAGTTCCCTCCAGTCAGCTATCAGACAGATGCAGAATGTGTGCCTATTTATCTCTTACAGGAAAGGAGATAACCTTTTGTTTGGTGAGCACAAATTAAAGTGTATGGTTTATTTTAGAGGCTGTGTCCCATGTTACTGCCAAGAGGTAGACACACTCAGGTTCTGACTGAGGGGCTGCAGACCTGCACACCTGCTGCCAGCACTAAGGACGTGTGTTCAGCAGATGGACCCACTGCCAGACACCTAGCCATTTCTGTTTTATCTCCCATGCCCCTCTCCTTGCCCTTTGCCTTACACACATGGCTGTGCTTCACTTCCGTGGAAAGATGATGTCTCTGCATACATTTCTCTACTTAAAACTTGGGAGCTATTTTCAGTCTTTAGGACTTTTTCTTATACAGATTTCTGAGTGTATATAAATAAATGTGCACGAGGTATAGTATAATATATAGAAAAGAGAATGCAGGTTTGAAACACAAAAGTCTGTAGACAGAGTGACAGATATATACTAGGAGAAAATGAGGCCCAAGCTTCGGAATAGTATATATTTACTAGATGCCGGGTGTACTGTGCTGCTCACTAAACGTTACGTTTTTGTAAATAGTTACTGAAAAGAAAACACTCATTATAGTTTGATTTCCCTTGCTGTGATAAAAACACAATGAGAAAAAGCAACCTGGTGAGGAAAAGTTTATTTGAATTAACACCAGATCACAATCCATCACTGAAGGAAGTCAGAGGCGGAACTCAAAGCAGAAACTTGGAGACAGGAGGGAACTTTGCTTGCTGGCTTGTACTCTGGCTCATGTTCAGACAGCTTTCCTGTATAGCCCAGAACCACTTGCCTAGGGATGGTGCTGCCCATGGTGGGCTGGGCCCTTATACCCCAATCTTTAGGAATGGAAATCTCTCACAGACCTGGACATGGGCCAGTATAATTGAGGCAACTCTTCCCTCAAGGTCCCATCTTTCCAGGTGACTCTGGGTTTATCAAGTTGACAATGAAAAGCAATAGAACAGTATTTATTAAGTCTGTATGAATGTGTAGGTTTGTTAGAATCGCCATCCTCACAATCTTTCATTGATAAAATTTCTCTTTAGTTTGTGGTGGGATATATATGTTCTTGTATATGTGTTGTGTAATTCCATGTGTGCCTTGGATTTAAGCATACTGTACTCTTCAAACTGAGGAATCTTTGTATATGTCACTAGAATTTGAAAATTTTGCCACTCTGGCATATTTCTGACTGTGCTTGGTAATAGCACAGACCTGGTCTCTGTTCCTAAGTAACAGCAGCTGCACAGAAGTTTGGCGACTGTTTTCTGGATTTCCAGAACAAAATAAGTTCTTTTCTTTATTCAGTATTTTCTCCAGTACTTTTTGTCAATTTTGTGCCATTACGGTTTAACTTCAGAAGGAACACACAACAAAGAATGATAACTGTTGAACAGATAATGTGAGAAAATGACTTTAAGCATGATCACACACCTTAAAGATATGGTCAGAGAGGCTGGAGAGATGGCTCAGCGGTTAAGAGCACTGATGCTCTTCCAGAGGACCCGGGTTCAATTCCCAGCACCCATATGGTAGCTCACAACTGTCTGTAACACCAAGATCTGACACCCTTACACAGACATACATACAGGCAAAACACTAATGCACATAAAATAAAACTAAGTTTAAATACACACACACACACACACACACACACACACACACACACACACACACATATATGTAATATATATTGTGGTCAGGAATTCATAGGTGTCATTTCTCACTGTATGCCAAATATGTTACATCTCTGGGTAAACTTTTTCTCTTTTGAAATTCAAAGATTAAAGAGAAATATTTGTGTCAATGTATTTGGCCATGATTTCCAATTCCTGTTTTCACTCTGAACAACTTGCTTTAAAAAACAAACAAACAAACAAAAACTTACGTTTTCTCCAGCTCAAGGTCTCTATGATTCTTTTCAGGTCAAATATGTGAAGAGAATATAAATGAGTGTAGCTCCAGCCCTTGCTTGAATAAAGGAACCTGCACTGACGGCTTGGCGAGCTACCACTGTACCTGCGTGAGAGGATATGTCGGTGAGACGTTTGCGTTTCCTTCCTTTCTCCTAAAAGTCTGTAAATCAAGATTACTGAATTGACTAATGTATTATTTAAAGATTATGTTAAATAATATCTAAGTGAATATAATATCTAAATATATTTAGATTTTATGAACATACTGTTGGAGACAAGCCATTTAAATGATGCTCATAAAATGAATGTAAATAATGCAAAATAATATATTTTACAAACTGATGAGAGAAATATGGTTAAAGAAATATGCACTTAATTGTTAGGGAAGGAGTCTGAGAGGGGGAAATGCTGGGAAGGAAACACACGAGGCCAAAGAAACAGGAACAAAACAGGACTTGAACGTTGTTTTAGCTCGATGCCCATTGCTAGGCATAGGGTCAGAAGGAAGATAAAATGGGCTGAGGATTGAAACTGCAGAATCCAGAAATGACTCAGCAAGACCAGAGTCATTACAAGCTGCATCTTGAGCGTGTTTAGTGGCAATAGCTCTGCAGTGTCTCTCCCTTAGGTGCAGCCGAGGAGTCACATGTGGCTTGCTTTCCTCTGGAGGTAACCATCCCAGCTCTTTCTCGTCCTCTCCATCCCAGGTGTGCACTGTGAAACAGACGTCAATGAATGCCAGTCAAGCCCCTGCTTAAACAACGCAGTGTGTAAAGACCACGTTGGGGGGTTCTCGTGCAAATGCCCACCTGGATTTTTGGGTACTCGGTGTGAAAAGAATGTGGATGAGTGTCTCAGCCAGCCATGCCAAAATGGAGCCACTTGTAAGGATGGCGCCAACAGTTACAGGTAAAAGACCGTGTCTAGAGTGTCACTTTGTGTTTCCTTGACTGAGTGAGCTGTCACTGTGGAGTCTGAATGTAGTATTAAATACGAAGCCCCAGGTCAGCTATCCTCACATGCTGACTCAAAAAAAGGCCTGTAGAATCTCACCACCACTTGCAGTAAGGCGGGGCCAAACCTAGATGTGAGCCTGTAGAGTTTTTGTTGTTGTTCTTGTTTGGTGTGTGTGTGTGTGTGTGTGTGTGTGTGTGTGTGTGTGTGTGTGTGTGTGCTTTGTTTTGAGATAGTCTCCTACACATTGGACAGTCTGGCCTGGAACTAACCTACTTAGTTGAGGATGACTTTAAACCTCTGATCCTTCTGCCTCTACCTCCCGGGTGCTGGAATCACACTTATGTACCATCATGACTGGTGTTTTGCAGTTCTGGGGGTATAGCCATGGCTTCCTGCATGTTAGGCAAACATCACTAAACTATATACTTCCAACCCCAAACCTGTAGTTTTAAGATAGGCAACCTAAGGTGTTTGTAGTCTAGGAGTGTAATACATGCCAGGTTTAGAAACTTTGGCTCTTGGGAAATTACAAAAGATGAAAGGAGGGCCTGGAGAGGTGGCCTGGTTGTCACATGCTTGCTAAGAAAGGATGAAAACTTGAGTTCAAAGCAAAGCTCGGTGTGGCAGTAGCAATCTGTAATCCCAAAGATGGGATGGCAGAGACAGGTGGATTCTAGAGCTCACTGGTCAGCCAGATTAGCCAAGTTGGTGAACTCTGAGTTCAGTAAGAGATCCTGTCTTGGAAAATAAGGTAGAGAATGATAGAGATAGACACATGACACCAGCCTCTGGCCACACACATGCACACCACACACACACACACACACACACACACACACAGAGGAACATCATGCAAACATGCATATGGGAACACACACATACACATGTATGAACAAGCACATGCACACATGAATATACACATGCATGCATGAATGAACACATGTACGTGTACACACATACATGGAAACACACATGCACACACATGCATGAACAAACACACATGCACACATGCATGAATAAGCACACACACAGGAACACATACACACATATGCACAAATGAGCACATACAGGAACATACATGTACACATGGACATGTATACGCACACACGTATGCATGAATGAGCACACACACAAGAACACACATGTGCACAAAGTAATGATGAAAAGAAAGAAGTCCAGTCCGGGGGCACAGAAGTTACTATATTAGCACTAGAAAACAAATCAATATTTTCAAACATTTTACATTTTAGCTGACAATTCTTGCACTAAGTAAAATAAAAATGGGCAATATGACCATTCTGCCTGGCAGCCCATCTGCACTGGAAGTTCGTGATGTTTTAACATCTACTTTAGAAATCTTTCATCAAAAGAAACTTAACATGGGCACAGCAAGTACAATAATAAAAGCTGAGCCTTTGTGGGTGAAATACAAGTTCTTGGGGGACAGATTTTCCTGAGGGAGTACTTAGGGTGTCAGTAGAATGCAGTTTACAAAACAGCCCCTCCAGTCATCTGCTGGAGCCACCTGTGAATCCCCCAGCCTGCAGGGAGACATGGGAGACCGCATTTCTGCAGTTCAAAGCATAGGCTGGTGAACCTTAGCAATCGCCATGGTCCTAAAGCTGGATCTACTAGCTCACAAAGTTAAAAGAAAAAAATGAGAGCTACCCCCTTACAAAATTCACAGTCGCCTTCCAGCTTTGCCTCTGCCTATTGCCACCTCCCTACAAACAGCCAAAGCTATGTACATATGTGTACAAGAAAGGGACTTAGGCCAGTGAAATCTGTATTGTCTGTGGAAGTGAAGTGTTAACAATATAATTTCATTTTCTCACGGAAGCTTCACATTTTCTAACATAGAGCGTCTCACCATAAGCAATAAGAAATTTTCAGTTCTGACTTCATCTAGAGTCAAAGGAAAGGAGGAAACAAGCTCTCTCCAGGATGTAGGGCTGTTGATTGAGGGGGCATCATACACCGAGCTATGAAAGTGTCGTAATGTCAGATAAAGCTGAGTGAGCTGCTAGCCAAAACAGATTTACCATGAAGTGCAGAGATGCAGTCACGATGGCCTGCACTCCAAGATTTTCTTTTACACTCCTCCAGTGGTGTGCACGCACCCTAGTCACCACCAGATCAACCAAAGACAGCTCCAGATGAATGTGCTAGTGTTGACATTATGACTTATAGTCATGCAGAAAACTGAGAAGAAGAAGAAAGGCATGCATTCATCCCTATGATTAGCAAACCTGAATATTGGCCAGAATTGACTTACACTTTTGCTTTAAAAGAATAAGCTCTAAAGATAGAGTTGGATTCCTTCCAGTTTGCAAACACACACACACACACACATGCACACACACACACACACACACACACACTTTCCTAGTATTAATCAATATCTTGAAGTTTCTATATAGACATATAGAACTCATTTAGGGTTTTTATTGTATGTCTACATATATATATTCTATGTATGCATATATAGTTATATAATGCATATATTATATTATATATTATATAGAATATATATTCTATATAGACATATAGAACTCATTGAGGGTATATATTTTATATATTACTACCTAAATCACAATAAGCAATGTGCAGCATGGTTTTATGTTTTAGGTACACTCCATCAATTATCTGTCACTCAACATTGTCTTCAAGTATTGTCAAGTATATACATTCACTCTGATTTATTTGCATAATGGCTGCTTAGTATCTATGACATGAAAGCACCAGAGACTGCTTTCTCATCCACCCCACAAGAGCATTGCTGTCATGAACACAGGGCACAGGATGTGTGGCTGTTGTGTAGTGATTTTCTAGAGTAAATGCTATGAAGTAGATACGCAGGACTCTGGGGGACAGCTCTCAACTGCCCTTCACACGGCGGGGCTGTAATTCCAGCTTCCACCTCAGATTTCCTATTCACAGCCGGATGCTCAGCATCTGTCACTATTGGATGCATTTTTTTGTTGTGGTGTGTAAACTGTTGTGACCACAGATCCTGACACAATGAGTAAGAAGAAGCTTGGCTATCCCACCCAACCACTCAGTGACAGCAGAATGTCCACAAATGACTTAACAGCTGTAGCAAACTCATCAGTGAAGAGGGAAGGACACCAGCATTGTCACTGCTATAGCATTGGCTTAATAAATAAAAGAGCTTTAGAATAGAATCCGAGATATTCATATTTTCCTTGGAATTTCTGTGAGGAAAGAACTCAGCATTCATAAACTCTCCAACTAGCCATATATACACTTAGAGCAGAATAATTTTTTGCTTTATTTTGTTCTGTTTGTGATACAGTGTCTTAAAGGGGTTCAAAAACAAATCATTTAAGCACTTTTTCCCCTAAGTCTTCTGAGACAAAGTTGTCATTAGTCAGGGACATGGTTTCTCTAATGAATCCTCTCATGGTTCCTGTTGCTGCATTTCATTTTCTTCCAGGTGTCAATGTCCAGCAGGCTTCACGGGGCCACACTGTGAACTGAACATCAATGAGTGTCAGTCCAACCCATGTAGGAACCAGGCCACCTGCGTGGATGAACTAAACTCATACAGTTGTAAATGTCAGCCAGGATTTTCAGGCCGCAGGTGTGAGACAGGTATGTATGAACTCAGGTGTGAAAAGGGTATGTATGAACACAGGTGTGATACAGGTGTGTATGAACTCAGGTGTGATACAGGTGTGTATGAACTCAGGTGTGATACAGGTGTGTGTGAACTCAGGTGTGGGACAGGTGTGTATGAACTCAGGTGTGGGACAGGTGTGTGTGAACTCAGGTGTGATACAGGTGTGTATGAACTCAGGTGTGGGACAGGTGTTTATGAACTCAGGTGTGATACAGGTGTGTATGAACTCAGGTGTGGGACAGGTGTGTATGAACTCAGGCGTGGGACAGGTGTGTATGAATGCAGGTGCGAGACAGGTGTACATGAACTCAGGTGTGAACAGCTGTATATGAACTCAGATATGAGGCAGGTGCGTATGAATGCAGGTGTGAGTCAGGTGTGTGAACTCAGGTGTGGGACAGGTGTGTATGAACTCAGGTGTGATAGAGGTGTGTATGAACTCAGGTGTGGGACAGGTGTGTGTGAAGTCAGGTGTGGGACAGGTATGTACAAACTCAGATGTGGCACACATGTGTATTAACTCAGAATGACTATTAGCAATACTTAGAATGCTAATCGATCAGTGACGGGTTTTACCCATGTCATATACTGCACACAGAGGCTCTGCTAAGCACTTGGTACTTTTCTCATCTTCACAGCCACCAATAAACTAGGTACTGCTGTCATTATCACCAACCGCATGCACGAGGAAACCAAAGCTTAGAGATCTAAGAGGGAGACGGAGAAAACAACTTGACAGAGGGGTCCCACATATCCCTGTTTAACCTTTTGAGTTTTGCTGCATGCATCCAGGCTCTGGCACACACCAGATGATCAACTATCATTCCTCCTCCTTCTTTCTCCTTTTCTCCCTCCTTTGTGGTCTTGTTAGTGCATGCATGCATGCCTTTGTGCATGCACACACATGCACATACATGTAGGGGTCAGAAGTCAGTGTCAACTGCTCTCTGCCTTATTTGTTTTTGAGGCAGAGTCTCTCATTGAACCAGGAGCTCACTGTCTAGTCTGGCAAACCAGTAAGCCCTAGATATCCTCTGTATCCACCTCCACTAGGATTATAGACATGTTACCATGTCTGGTTTTTCATGTTGGTGCTAAGTGTTGGGAAATCATGTCCTCATGCTTGCATAAGCTGGCACGTTACCTCTAAGCAATCGCCCCAGTCCTAATTTTGTTAATTTTAATGGTATTTTCACAAGTGAAAGTTGAAACATTATAATTATATACACGTATAGAATATAAAAACCATGTTATGATTTATAAATACAATGTAGAATGTTTAAAGCAATCTAGTTAACACATCTATTAGCCCAACTGCTTCACATGTTTTGCTGTGAGAATTCTAAAATGTACTCCCTTAGCACTTTCGTTCAATGCAGTGTTGTTAACCATATTTACCATATTATGAAGTTGAACTCAAACGAATGAACAAACCAACGTGCTCCCCTCCGAGACTGTGTAACCTTTAATGATCATCTCTCCACTTCTTCCATGTGTCTACAAAGAATACTTTAAAAAGCCACTTGGCTTGGGCGGTGAAGGTTGATGGACAGGTAGGTCAGAGAGTCAATAGAACAATGCTAGTCTGCCTTCTCAGGAGACTTAAGTCTTTTAGGCAAAAGACTTTTGTTATAGAGTAGGCTTTGCAGAGCTGAATAGAAGCACTGAATTGTTCATCAGCCATGAAAAAGGCAGATCCCCAGTGAGGAAGGATGTCGCCCTTGAAGTAGCCTCCTCTCTCTCTCTCTCTCTCTCTCTCTCTCTCTCTCTCTCTCACACACACACACACACACACACACACACACACACACACACACACACACACACACTCCTTCCCGTCACCATATGATCCACGTCATCAGCTCTTAACCTTTCTACCTCCCCAACCCTTTTTTCTGCCCCCTTTCACAGCTTACGTACATATCATACGTATTTGTTATTTAATTTTAAAATCACTTCCCAAATCTTCATGTTTGCTGAAGTTGGCACATTTGGAATTGGTGCTTCTTGCCCCCTACTGTCCCTGGACAGCTGACAGTGTGCGTGAATACCACAGTCTACGCACTGTCCCTATTTGTTGCAGAACAGCCTTCAGGTTTTAACCTGGATTTTGAAGTTTCTGGCATCTACGGGTACGTCCTGCTAGATGGAGTGCTTCCAACCCTCCATGCCATAACCTGTGCATTCTGGATGAAATCCTCTGATGTCATCAACTACGGGACGCCCATCTCCTATGCACTTGAGGGCGACAAAGACAATACCTTCCTCCTGACTGATTACAACGGGTAAGCAGGAGTTAGGATGGGTGTGGCAGGGAGGGCTTCTCTTTACACCAAGTTAGAACTGAATCCTGCTCGGGGTTCACCTTCTGACATTAGGGTTGGGAACGAGGAAACATGGATGACAACAGTCAACTGGAACATCTGGATGGGCTCTGTGGGAAAGCCAGATGTTGGTGATAACTGTTCACATGTGAGTTGGGTGTTGTTTCATAGGTTACTGTTTTATTTGATCTTAACAGTGCCCTGAGGAAAATACTGCCCCTTCTACAGACAGCAAAACAAAATTTCAGAAAGACTAGATAATACACCCCCCTATGAGCCATATCATGGGAAGGTCAAGTCTAACTCTCAAGCCACTGATGCCCTTTCTTTCTACAGCTGAACATCCAAAGACTAAGGGCCATCTGCACCACTTGTCTGTGGGAGACAGGTGGATTGAGAACCAGCACACAGTCTCAGGGTACCAGAGAGCATTCTTAGTTCCCTCAAGAGACATTAAATCTAACTCCAGGGTCCTTCCCTCTGCACTCTCTATAATATCAGTCCATTTATACCTAGAGTTTTACTGAAGAGCCACAGACTTGGACAGGCCCTAACATCGGCCACCTGCCCATATTCGCTACTGCTAAGCTGTCCACCAGCTTGGCCTCTGGGGTCCTTTGAATACCCCAACTCTTTTCTAAATTTTGTATTTCTTGGTGAGACTGCAAGTCCACCCCTGGCTAGGCTGTATGGTGCTCCATGGGGCCCTTTCTTCTTTCACCCATAGTGGCTGGCCTAATTAGCAGGTTGCCAGTCCCAGGGACCTACTGGGATCTTTCTTCTTCTCAAGCTGGGGAAGTTTCACTATTTTGGATAAAAATCTCACCAAACACAATTCTTCTTAGTCAACTTGAACTTTAGAAGGGAGAAATTTAAGACATTTGCAAAGACTTGAGGTAAATGGTGTTCAGAGACCCTGTCCTCTTGACCTAGTCACCCTCAAAGGCCTCTCTTCTTCTACTCTCAGATTGCTAGGACTTTGAACACACAAATTTTGAGGGAACACAAATGCCCAGTGAATAGTATAAGCCCCAAAGCAGACTTAGCTCCTATGGACATCTGAAGTTTATTTCTGGTCTTAGAAAACACATAGAGGAAGAGTATCATTTAGACATTTCAGCAACTCACGCTGGTTCTTGACATTTCAAAGGATGGTAAATTGTCTCAATTATCTTGGCTCATCCCAAGACTTTTCCTTGTTCATCAGTGTTTACATTGACCTAGAATTTAGTGTAATTAGTAACATAGATCTGCTTCTGAAATACTATCAGATGGAGAGGAGAAATGACTATTGGATTACGTGAGGACTACACACACACACACACACACACACACACACACACACACACACACACACACACACGATAAAGAGTAATGTATCCCAGAGAACGAATCATATATTGTGACAATTGACTGTATTCCCTGGAATCTTTCTCCCCACAGCTGGGTCCTTTATGTGAACGGAAAGGAAAAGATCACCAACTGCCCCTCTGTAAATGATGGCATTTGGCATCATATCACAGTCACATGGACAAGCACTGGTGGGGCCTGGAGGGTCTACATAGACGGGGAATTATCTGACAGTGGCACCGGCCTCTCCATTGGCAAAGCCATACCTGGTATGTTTTGCAAAACGAGTACATGTGTGTGAGACTCTGGAAGTGGTTGTGCTTACACAGACATGGCATTGGCCAACTTAGCTGTCACTGCTTCCAGCCAAAGACCCACAAGGATGTCCTTCCCTTATTTCTCATCAGTCATCTAGACTGTAAGATACCAAATGCTTTTCCCTGGGTGAGCTGCATGACTGTAGAAGAGAAGCCTTTGCAGATCTTGGTGTGACCAAGCAAGCTGAGCTAGGAGCATCTGCTGAGCTGTGTTCTAAGCAAGTCATTAACTACTGGTATCCTGTGCTTGCTTGCTTGCTTGCTTGCTTGCTTAATTACTTACTTACTTGTTACCTTTTAGGAGGCTTTCAGTTTTGTTTTGGGACAAAATATATCAGCTGAGCCACTGGGTCCATTTTCCAGCTTTTGTGTCCTTTGTCAAATAGAACTCAATCTTTCCTCTAAAGTCACTCTAAATATCAAGGTTTAGTAATGGAAGAGCTATGTGGATGTCATTATTCTTCACTTTCCTCATGTACCCAATACATAAAAATAGTGTCTGCATAAAATAAAATTCAACAAAAATATCTTAAAATATTAAAAATGAAACCAGTATCTTCTAGAAGCAAGTTATATTGAACCAAGGTAGGTCAACACGATTCTCTAACAGAAGTTAAATCCTCATGAAAGTGTGATGAGATTACCTTTACACAAGCGTTGTAGGGCAGGTTAACAATTGAGATTTTCATCCTAAAGTCAATGGAATGTCACTGATGGGTTTCAGATGGGAAAGTGATCCCAGGTGTGATCAGAATGCAACGATATCGTGTGTGTAGGGAAAAAAACTAAATAACAAAAATGTTTCTAACCAGAAAGGACAAAGGGTCCCCAAGCAAAGGTAGAGGATTAATATCAGGAGAATCTGGAGCCCTTGGCTGGTCTCTGCTGAGAGGGAAAGACATGTTTCAAGTGACAGAGAGATGACTCGTGCACACATGCTGTGACATGAACCCCCACATGTTGTTAAGGACCAACTCAGTCAAGAGGGCAGCCTGGGTACTGAGCAGACACAACAGCCTCAATGGGCAGCTAGCTATGGAAACAGGGACAAGTGGCAGGGGAGGGGAGAGGAGAAAAGGAAATTCTCAGAATTTCGTGAATCTGGGCAGCAAAGACAACGTGTATAAATATGAACTAGGAAGATTAACCCAGAAGAACCAGAAATTGTCAGCCAGAAACAATAGATACGTTGTTTATGGTGATATTATCTGGAGCCTGAGATAGAAGATGCTTTAGAAAACCATGTGGTTGGACACCGCTTAGTGGTGAGCTTTTGCCTATCATAGGAGAAGCCCTAGGTTCAATTCCCAGTACTGATCTTTTAACTGTGGTGATTATTTTTATAAGCTCAGGACAATATTTCACAAGGCTTTGGTGAAATCACTCTCAATACATTTAAAATATTTTCTTCTGAGCCAGGGCATGGTGGGAAATGCCTGTAATAGTAACTCTTGGGAAGCAGGGGCAGGAAGATCAGAAGTTCAAGGCCACCTTTATCTACATAGTAGGTTTGAAACCAGCCTGGGATGTTTGAGACACTGTCTCAAAGTAAACAAAATTAAGCAAAGAATATCTCGTTCTAACAATATATGTTCCTTGTGAAATATATTTGAACAGAAAGCCACCATAGAACCTATAACATCCTGTAATGCTATTTATGTCTAATTACCCTTTTTGGACAGAAGGAGAGAGAGAGAGACTCCCAGAATCAGACTGCTTTGCTTACACCCGGGTCCTCAGACTCAGAACTGTGCTCTTTACGTTCTCTCACCGCCTGTCCTGCTTATAGAGAGTGTACACAGATGTGGTGGGCATGGCTCATTATAAACTCTAGCACACAGACCGCTGGAGAGACCAATGCCGGTGTAGAGTGTCACTCGTCACCTCAGTCCCACACACTATGTAGTTGTATTCCTTCTGGCATCTTACATCTCTGCCCAGAAACTTTGTGTTCTTTATCTGCATAAAACTAACTCTTAGTCAAGCGTGTCTTCATCATTCCTCATCCACTCCACCCCACCCCTCCCCACCCCTCCCCCTCTCTCTCCTGTGGGGGCTATTCTGCATACTTCTATTCTTACACCTACTGCCCTATACTGGAATGTATTTTACATGCATTTTTCTCTTAGAATCACAACCCCATCCCATGCGGAAGAGCTCTATGCTCTGCTGGGACAGTTCCCACCCTGATAGAGTAGGCAGCGCATCATTGGGAGCTGAGTAAATGACGGCTCTGTTCACAAGCCTGCCTTGAAGGCTGCAGCAGAATTGGCTGGTCAAGGGAGAGGAGAAAGGCACCCACGATGGAAGAAACTCTAAGACCAGAGGCAGGGAGCCATGGGGACTTTGCACAGGAGCCTTTGCTCACCCTCCATCTGCCTTTGACTGTCTGCATCAACTTAATTTCACTCTGTCCTTGTCACTAAGCCATGCATTGAAGCTATCTAGTTCAGCTTTCCATGACACTTTCATACATTTGTATGAGCTGCATTTTTATTAAATTAGCATTGGGGCTAACAAACCACTGGGGTAGCTTTCTACCTCTTTATTCTCACCCCCCTTCTCTTTCTCTCTAGGTGGTGGTGCATTAGTTCTTGGGCAAGAGCAAGACAAAAAAGGAGAGGGATTCAACCCGGCTGAGTCTTTTGTGGGCTCCATAAGCCAGCTCAACCTCTGGGACTATGTCCTGTCTCCACAGCAGGTCAATTCCATTTTCAGTGTATGACAGTAGTGAGATGCAAAGGTACAAACCTAGTAAAACCATGGACAGCCTACTGATGACGTGTCTGCTTGTAAACTCCTAATTAGGATTTATCGCCAGTCTTGGATGGCGGTGTGTTAGTCGGGCATTATCCACGGTGATTTCCACTGATGACCCCTTTAGGTTCTCGGTGATATTCTGACATAAATGGGAATGAGTATTTTATAAAAATATTATAATTTCTGAGTTGGAAAGAATCATAGAGAGTTATACTTCAAATTTTTCTGACTAGACTCAAAATGGGTGTAAGAACATCCATAGACATAAACAGATAGACTTGTATTTCAAGCCAGGCTCGAGTCCGACAGCCTGAGATCCGACCCCAGTTTAACCACAGTCTTCCTGGGGTGTTTTCAATCATGTTGCTCCATCTTGTTAAACTTCTTTTTTTCTTAATTATAAAGGAGAGAGAAAGACATCTACATAACAGTCTGGCAGGAGTCACAAAAGGTCTCCTACACATCTGTGGGATTGTTTACCCCATGGTGATGTCGTGATAAATATTCACTCATACTGATAGACGTGGCTAGAGAGATGGCTCAGTGGTTTAGAACACTCGCTGCTCTTGCAAAGGACCCCAGTGCAGTTCCCAGAACCCATATGAGGTAGCTCACAACTGCCTGTGACTCCAGCTCCAGAGGATATGATGTACTTACTCTTCTGGCCACTTTGAGCACCTTCACACAGGTGCACACACACACACACACACACACACACACACACACACACACACACACACAGCTTAAGTAATACTTTTTGGAGGGAAAATATGCCATAACAAACCTTAACACCCAGACAAGAAACTCTATGCAAAGAATTTCAAAATTTCAGGCAACTGTGACTCTTCTAAGTGAGAGAAATATTAGGGAGACTTGATGATGGAGGTTGGAAAAAAGAAGAAATTTCCCAGTTGCCTTTGCGACCGTACGATATAAAAATATGCTTCTTTTCACCCCTGCCACAACAATCTAAGTGTGATGTGTGTACTCCATCTTGGCAGAAGGTTTATCTAAAAGCGTGCTTTAAACTCGCAGGTGAAGTCGCTGGCCAGCTCCTGTCCAGAGGAACTCAGTCGGGGAAACGTGTTAGCATGGCCTGACTTCCTGTCAGGAATCACGGGGAAGGTGAAGCTTGATTCCAGCAGCATATTCTGCTCTGGTGAGGATTTCTCTCTCACACCTTTGCCAGACCTTGATTCTTCTGGAATGTTCTGTCAAAAGCACATGATTCAGAATTCTCTTCTGGTCCCACATGGCACATGCCGGTCTTCCCCTTAAATAGAATCCACACCTACCTCATGGCCATCCAAGGGTGTTTTCAATACTGACATTCTTTCTGTACAACGGGTACCAAATAGTTGGGTAGGCTATTTGGATAAAGGTAATTTAAATTAAAAAGATGGTTGGAAGGCTCTGGGTTTTTGCTCTTTTATTTTTTCTAGACTTTTAAATTTTATTTTTAGATGTATGTTTTGCCTGCGTGTATGTCTGCACACCACATCAGTACCTGGGGCCCATGAAGGGCAGATGAGGGTACTGGATCTCTTAGAACTTGAGTTAAGGGCGGTTGTGATCTTCTGTGTTCGTCCTGGGAACTGAACCTGGGTTCTCTACAAGATAACCACCAGGCCACCTCTTCAGTCCCTGTTTTTGCTCCTTTTTGAGATGAAGTTAATTTCGTGGAACAGATAAAAACCAATGACTCTTCCCACCCATACACTGAATGTTCACTACGGATAATAGAAACTATTTCCTGAAGTCAGTACATTTAAATGAATTTTTAAAGTGTTGTGGAACTCATGATTTTAGATAAGTTACAAGAATGGTAGCCTACCACCCCCAAATGCCTTTCATTCCTTTTAAAATACCCACAGGACAGTGGCGGCACATGACTTTATTCCTAGCACTTGGGAGGCAGAGGCAGGTGGATCTCTGAGTTCAAAGTCAGCCTGGTCTGCAGAATGAGTCCAGGATAGCCAGGACTACATAAGAAACCCTGTCTTGAAAAAAAAATCCTTTTTAAAATACCAAAGAAATTACTTTTTAAAAAAATAAAAATTGCTTGATGACTCAAATAAAACTTCCCCCCCTTGTCATTTTGTTTGTCAATGACTGGGGTATGTGGTAACTTGTTTTAATTTAATAAAGCTGGTTCCCAGCTGATACAGAAGAGTTTGATCCCCTTAACTCCGGGGCCTTGCTGCTGTGTGGCTAACCTGCACTGTGCTCTTGGTCTTCAGATTGCCCATCTTTAGAAGGATCCGTGCCTCACCTGAGACCTGCATCAGGAGATCGAAAGCCAGGCTCCAAAGTCAGTCTGTTCTGTGATCCAGGCTTCCAGATGGTCGGGAATCCCATGCAGTATTGTCTGAACCAAGGGCAGTGGACGCAACCGCTCCCTCACTGTGAACGTGAGCAGCCTTTGTTCAACCCACTTGATGGCTCTCGAAAGCTATGGTACCCACATGAGAACTTGGGGAAAGCTAGACAGATGCTCGTCATATACTGCCACAAACATAGCAGACGTCCAGTCTGTGCCCCGGTCCTAACACACTGAGCCAGGCACCATGCGGGAGGTGGGTGACGAGGAAGCAAAACGACTCCTGAGAAATGCATCTGAGGTGCTGGCAAGGGACTCGAGACAGGTCCCTGTAGGGTGGAGAGCCACCCTGAGGTGCACCATTGATGGATTAGGAGAGAGGCACAGGTGTCTTGAGCTGGATGTCCCCACTCATTCATTAACTGAACAAGTTTTAGCTATACATTGATACATATTCTAAAGATGCTGGCCCTGTTCTCGTGTTTATATTCTGGAAGAAGCAACAGGAAAGGGCGCATATAATAATTTATAATATAAATGATTATTTATAATGAATAATAATGTTAAGGCCAGAAAACCCCTAAGCAAATAGCAGGGGCAGGGGCATGAAGTGAGGAGATTTGTAGAGGTCATAAATAGACAATAGCAGCTATCGCCTGACATCCATTTACTGTCTTATCTGTCTACCTCACTGGACAGGAAGCACCACAAAGCTGGAGTCCCATCTATTCCGATCACTGCTGTAAGCCCAGCACCTAGGTCATTTCTTAATGGATAGTAAGAGTGCCATAGGTGTTTTTTAATGAATGAATGAATGAATGAATGAATGAATGAATGAATGAATGAATGACACTTCCACTGTGAACCAGACAATGTACCACATGCTAAGAGCGCATGTGTGGCAAACAGCGTAGAACACTCTGGTTACTAATGTTTGTAAAGTAGGAAAAGGGCAGCTACCTAAGGCAACTGCCTTGGAACTAGATCCATGCAAGCAAGCTATTCTTTGAGCACTTGGCTCCAACTGCAGTTGTGTGCTTGCTGCCCCGCTCCAGGCATCCGCTGTGGGCTGCCTCCCACCTTGGAGAATGGCTTCTATTCAGCTGAGGACTTCCACGCCGGCAGCACGGTGACCTATCAGTGCACCAATGGCTACTACTTGTTGGGTGATTCCAGAATGTTCTGTACAGACAACGGGAGCTGGAACGGCATTTCACCATCCTGTCTCGGTGAGATAAATGCTGGCAGCTGCTGTGTGAAGTCACATTCATGTTCTTTAAGAAACATTTACCACAAAAATTTAAGGCTCTCTTGATATCATTTTGCTGAGTCCACCTCTCCTCAGTAAGCCCTGAGCAAAGAGCAGATGTCTCTTCCAAGAGGAGCCAAAAATGCTCCTCAACTTTAGTCAAGTTCGATATTAAAGCGGTAGCTCCATCCCTGGTTTTCTACCTGTCAGTTAAGGAAGCTGTAGATTTTATTGTTCATCTGCAGAATAATCACTAGGGTTGCACTTAAACTTCATCAAATGTACATACAGTTCCATGTGTTAAGTGATAGGTAGCGACCTAAAAGCAAAACAAGCATTTGACACAGAAGCATATGAGTTAGCTGCATTATATGTGGGCTGTCTCTGTTTCAGATGTTAATGAGTGTGCAGTCGGCTCGGACTGCAGTGAGCACGCCTCCTGCCTGAACACCAACGGATCCTACATATGCTCATGTAACCCACCATACACAGGAGACGGGAAAACCTGTGCAGGTACTGAAGTTGTTACCTCAGTTGCTTCATCCAAGCATGTATTTTAAGGGTACGTTATTTTAAAAGTAAGACTGGAGTGTGATGTTCAAAGAGCAAATGGATAGGTGAGGAAGCTACCATCCTTATCAAGGACACATAGTAACTGTTAAAGGTACTCTTACTTAGCACTGAACCTCCCCTGGCTTCCCACTTTCTGCAGCACAAAATTGAGCCAACTATATTGTCAGATGTTTAAGGAAGCTGCAAGAATAACGGTAGATTTAGAAATATCATTTAACCTCAAGCAGAGCAAGGAAGAGGCTTTTCAAAGCTTTCCCATCAACCTCTTTCCTCTGTCTCAGTCACCCAAAATTATATTTTTGAAGGAAATTGACATCTCGCCTAACCACATCACCCTCCTCTGTGGTAGCTTTGATAATGCTGGCTGACCTTCAACTCACTAACGTCTTCCTAAATCTGTTATGAGTGTAACTGCCAGAACACCATGAGAAAGAAAGTAAAGAGGGCTTTTAAAAGGGGGGTGGGTCAAAACACCGGGCTGTGGACTTCCCCCCCCCCAAAGTAAAGTGATACTGTTTGAAACAGACAGGTGATGTGGGGACTCTTGTTTCAGGGGTGGGAGGGGAAAGAGAAGAAGGAGAGAAACAGTGACAATATCAAGAAATAGGAAACAGTAGCAGCCACAAAAGCAGCCTGGGGAAGAGTCACACAAGAGAAATAAAAACTTAAACTAGGTTATCCACAAAGATCTTCTTGGTTACAAGTAGCGGGAAATATTAAAAAAGAAGCTAGCACGCTCCTGAACTTCCTGCACTTGTGCCATCAACTCTCTGCCCTGGCTGGCCATGCACTGGTGGGCAATGACTGACCTGTTTTTACCTAATGGTTACTCTCTGACTCAGAGCTCCAAAAATCTCTCCACCCAGCTTGCTTGGTTCCCACTGGCAGGTTGCTACCATACCAGCTTCAAATCCCCCAAAGGCCTTTGTGGTGCACATCAGGCAAGCCCACACTTTGCTGCCAGACCTTTCTCTCTTGAACCCAGATGAGCCACCATGTGAAGGAAAACACAACACAAACTTAGTTCAGAAACAACGCTAACTCAATCACTGGGCACAACAACTAAAGCCTAATCTTACAATCTAAATCCTCCGGAGGTGAATCCTGATGGATCCACCATTGAAACTGGGAGACACTAGTAGCTACATCTTTATCTCACACTGTCCCCATCCAGAAAAGACCGAACTCTCTCTTGCTTCCTCTCTTCCGCCATCAAACCCGGAAGTCCCGCCTACTCACCCAGTGATTGGCTCCTTTATTCATTAGGGGATGGTCACCTGAGTACACGACTCAGTCCTTGATCACAGCCCCCCCAAGGAAAGTGGAATTAGCATCAAAATACAAGCAACCCCAGGGCCATCCATGACAGTTACAGAGAATGCTGGATGACTCCATCTGTATCATACTGTTCTCCAGCTAACAAGCCGGAAGTGTTGTATTGTGTGAGGGCCAGATACAAAAGTTTCCCAGCTAACAAGCCGGAATCTGTATTGTGTGAGGGTCAGATACAAAAGTTTCCCAGGACAATATCATATTTAGATGCATTTTCTCTCTTTAAAAAGATGAGTTTTAAATGGGATAAAACATAAGAGCATTGTTTTAAAAAAAATACATCCCCTCTCAAAGAGAGGGAAAATAATCCTGAAAATGCAGACTGTGGCCCCGAGAGTGAGTTAACACAGGAACGGAAGGCAATTTCAAGAGGCGTCTTGTGCCTGATAGGAAACAAAGACTTAGTTATTATAATCTCGTGCCTCAAGAGTCTGAGAATATAACTTTAATTTCTGTTTTATAGTTCACCTCACACATTTACCATAAGTAACTTTTCCCTGTGTTTAACATCAGATAATATCTGCTATGGAAAATAATAAGCATTTGGTTATCATTTTCTGCTCACTTAGAGCTATTTTTCCAAAATCCAAACCTATAATTACATTTACTTTTTGTTCCTTTAAAATCCTTAAAGGGGCCTAGGGTATAGTTAAACATAGAGCAATTGCTAGGTATCTAGTAGTATTAAGTAAATAATTAAACAAAATACTTGATATTCATAGCCCAGATGATCTTGAACGAGATTAATTCAACACAGCCTTTCTCCCCTTTCTGTGTTGCTTGTGAGAGAGGGGTCAGAGGACAATTTGCAAGAGTCTCTCCTACTGTGTGGGTCACAGGAACGGAGCTCAGGTCATCTATCTTGGCAACAATCAGGACTGTGTAATCTTTTCATCAGCTTGCGACCAAGTTGGTTGCTGTGTGTAGCTGTGTCTAAGGTTGAGATGAGGTATGGAGGGGAGGCCTTCTGAGACATGTGCTCACAGCATCTCTACTTCGCCGTTAGATAACTATCTTCATGGCCACATAAAACTTCCATATGTTTAGTACTGTTTCGATTTAATGAGAGAGCTCAGCACCGCTTTATCACAAAACCTAAGTTCAGATCCTAGCACCCACCTAGAGTAGCTCACAGATGCCTGTATACCCAGGTCCAAAGAATCTAGTGCCCTCTTCTGGCTCCCGTGGGCACCTGCACATAGGCACAGACAGACAGGCAGACACACACACACACACACACACACACACACACACACACACACACACATCTTGGGCTGGATAGATAAATGGCTGAGTTAGGAGCACATACTGGTAGACCTGAGTTTGATTCCCAGCAGCCACACTGGGCCACTCACAACTACCTGAAATACAACTCCAAGGGGATCAGACATGCCTGGTTTCCATGGACACCAGTACTCAGGTGTGCATAACAACATGTAGACATGTACACATAATTTAGAATAATAAAACTATTTGAAAACAGTAAAACCAATTCTTTTTAAAATATTAATGTGTAAGTGCCTAATAAATATATTATCTGGCTAATGTCTAGCAAGTCCCTGGCTTTTGTGCCTCTCCCTTCAAAAGCCTCTGTCCCATGTTTAGAGTTGCCTTAACTGCTGTAGACTTCTTTTGCTTTGAGAGTTTGTATGGTTGTGTGAGCACCACTTATTATTTCTTTAAGAACCTGTAAAATGTAAGGTTCCAGAAAATCCAGAAAATGGCCACTCTTCTGGCGAGATTTACACCGTGGGTGCTGAAGTCACATTTTCCTGTGAAGAAGGGCACCAGCTGGCGGGAGTGAGCAAAATCACGTGTTTGGAGACTGGCGAGTGGGATCACCCCAGACCGTCCTGTGAAGGTACACTGAGAAAATGGCTATGATCACTGTATTGGGTGGTTCTAGAAAGATAAAATAGTTGTCGTGGTAAGTTCTAGGTCATGTCAGTCTTTGTTCTGAAAGCCAGGAATCGGGTTCAAGTTTAAACATGACAAGGGGATAAAATCTGGAAGCCGTAAGCTTTCAGAGGGCTTTGCACAGTTTCAGAAAACCACACTTTTTGTTCTCTCCTTCCAGCCATTTCCTGTGGTGTCCCACCTGTTCCTGAAAATGGTGGTGTTGATGGGTCAGCGTTCACATTTGGCAGTAAGGTGATGTACAGGTGAGTGTCTTACTTTAAAAGTGTAGTACAGTAGTTAATGGCATGCCAGTAATAGTGGAATACCAAGGAAAGGGGAAACAATCCCAGAGGGTTTCTTTTTAATTTTTTTTTTCTAATTTATGTGTCTGGGTGTCTGGGTGAGTGTATACCCCATGTGTGCCAGAAGAGGGCATCTGATCTCCTGGAGCTGTAGTTACAGGTGGGTATGGGCTGCTGACATAGATGCTGAGACCCAAGCTCTGGTCTTCTATAAGAGCAGTGTGCTCTCCTAACTGCTGAGCTATTCTCCAGCCTCCTCAGAGGGTTGTTGTTGTTGTTGTTGTTGCTGTTGTTGTTGTTATCATCATTATTATTATTATTGAAATAATTGAGTTCAGTACAGTGTAAAGAAATCAATTCTGATAACCTCCTTGTGGTCATATTGTTAAACCTCCTGACCAAGAGCCTGCTGTTGCCACTGGCAACCCCCTGAGGCACAATGGTGGAAGGCATTCCCAACTAAGGGATAACCTTGATTATTAACCAGCCACGAGTCCAAGCCTTATAGCCTAGGGACTTAGCCCACATCACTCTCAAACCCAGAATTTTCTGCTTTCAGCAATTCATCCATGGCACACATTGAAGACAAGCCAAATTCTCAGATCTGTCCTTTGCATATTACTCAAGGTTACTGTGGGAAGATGTGCAACATTCAACCTTGTAGAAAATAAATTTTTGAATCATTATTCCAGTGTAATAAAAATCCCCAAAATATGTAAATTCCTTATAGTTTTTAAGGGGTTTGGTACACATAACATAATGCAAAATAGGGCTGAAGAGATGAAGGACCCGAGTCTGCATCCCTAGAGTGCAAGTGTATGCTCCATGTGTGCAGTTGCCCATGGAGGCCAGAAGAGGGCATCAGATCTCCTGGAGTTATTCTTACAGGAGATTATGAATTGCTGATGTAGATGATGAGAACCAAGATCTGGTCCTTAGACTCAGATAGAGCTGGGTGCAGTGGCATGCATCTGTAATCCTCATGCCCCTACAGGGAGATGAGAGCAGACAGGACAAAGACAGGAGACTCCCCAGAACTCTCACACCTGCTCACTAAAGGCAGCAACAAACAACAAAGAGGCTGCCTCCAATAAGATGGAAGGCCAAGTCAAAGGACCAACACCTGAGGCTATCCTCCAGCCCCCCCCCCCCCGTGCACAACATGGCTGTACTCATACATATGAACCAATGCTTATACACACAACATCACACAAACTTGAAGTGTACGAAATAAATCCATCCATAGTCCATCATTTTCCTCCGTCTTTTCCAGGTGTGATAAAGGCTATACCTTGGCTGGGGATGAAGAGTCGGCATGCCTTGCTAGTGGTTCGTGGAGTCACCCCTCTCCTGTGTGTGAGCTGGTGAAGTGTCCCCAGCCTGAGGACATAGATAATGGGAAATACATCTTAAGCGGGCTCACCTACCTCTCTATTACATCGTACTCCTGTGAGAATGGATACAGGTAAAGGGGAGGGGCACCTGCCCAGCTTCCTACAGGCTTCCTGCTGTTCCCAAGCTTGAGTGAATGAACTAGCTGACTTTCAAAACAAGTCTATTAAAATGGGAATATCCTAAAATGTGTGTGCTTCTTGGAGCCTGGCTTACAGCGAATGTCAGGGAGGCTGTCCATCTGTGACTCCAGGAGTTCTCACAGTTCAGCCACTGGAGTGCTCAGACTCTGAAGAGGAAAGCCGGGTTGATTTGCAGAGCACAGCATCGTACCTGAGGAAATGCCTTGCCAAGGAACTTTTTTGTATACACAGTTTATCAAGATGATATTTATTAGTACATGACATAGTACAAGAAAGCATGGAAGGGCCTTAATTCTGTAAGAAGTTCACTTGTGTGTGTGTGTGTGTGTGTGTACATGCATGTACATATGCCTGTATGTGCACACATGTGTGTCAGACTGTGCCCAGAAAGGTATCCATCAGATTCTGAAGTGAAACAGATCAAGTGGATAGGAGTAAAGAGTCAAAGGCCATGGGATGGCTCAGATAAAGGTGCTTGCGTCTACGTCTGATGGGGAGGCAGAACTCACTCCTTCAAGTTGTCTCCTGACCTCCACACACTCCCCAGCAACAAGAAGAAGAAGATAATTTTTAAAAAGAACTAGTCAAGACTGTCAGAATCATGCTAGAAACATAAGTGGGTGAGCTATGCCTTGGGTACAGGATTTGTAAAGTCAAAGGACAGCCAGAGGTCAGAGTCATGAGCAACACAGCCCAAATCCCGGGTCCTGGAAGGACAATGCCTTTGGCCTTGGAGACTCTGATCACCTGTCTGTTCAGGTGTCCAGCTTCCAGCTGGATAGTGATTAAGCTATTAACGGTTCTCATCCCAGTAACCTGTCAGTCAGAAGCTCTGGAGTTCCCCCTTTACCAATAAATACATTAGACTTGAATTTTGCACCAAGTGTTTGTTATGTTTCTTTACCCATTCATTATTTTAAATGGTCTGGCCAGTGTAAAATTTCTTTTACATTTATACAGAGCAATACAATGTAAAGAACTGCTATTTCTTGCACTAAAACTCAACATTCAACCTGTATTTTCTTCCAAGTTCTATTTCTCTATGGAGTAAACAGTCACTCAGAGAGAGGAATGACCTTAGGCTCTTTCATATCTGTAGCTTACAGGGCCAGTCCATCCTTGAATGCACAGCTTCCGGCAGCTGGGACAGAGTGCCACCTAGCTGTCAACTTGTCTCCTGTGGAGAGCCTCCAGTCGTCAAAGATGCTGTCATCACTGGGAGCAACTTCACCTTTGGGAACACAGTGGCTTACACATGCAAAGAGGGGTAAGTAAAGCCTGTAAGGAGGGGAGCACGGAGCATCAAGGGCAGAAAATGGAACTCCCTGACAGCCAAGTCACAGAGCTTCCTGCACTTATTTTCTGTGACCAGAGAGGAGGCCTGCTTCCCATTGGAAACAGTATCTCCCTGGAATGTACTAATTGTTAAGCTAAGATTCAGATAGTAGACAAAGAGCAATGAATACAAAGTATCTTTATACTTTAACCAAGAATGTGGAAAAGCCATCAGGCATGCAGGAACTGGGCTGTCAGAGAAGATGTGTTTCATGTCACCGGCACGTGGTGACATGTCACCGGCACGTGGTGACATGTCACCGGCACGTGGTGACATGTCACCGGCACGTGGTGACATGTTCTTGAGGAGACCTTGAGCCTTAAACACTAACATAAGAACATTCTGAAATCCTAAGTTAAAACAACAGCAGCAATACTTTTAGCATTGTAACATGATTATTCTTTGAAATGATGGGCCCCTGATGGCCGCCCATAACACAGGAGGGGGTTGTCTGTGACCGTTGAACAAATGCATAGTCTTTTCACACACAACTCACAAATCACTACCCATTTGTAATTTTTTATGAAAGACAAAAATCAACTATTAAAAGACGGTTTTCTTTTCTGGAGTTCAAACTCTTGATGATAGAACAGTGAGCCCTTTTGAGGAAACCATCCTCTCCTTGGGGTGCCACGGGAGCAGCCTCATTGGAAAGAGAGCTCCTATCTTGTTCCCTTAGCTTCTGGCCACATTTTTAACAGAGCCTTTGAACTATACAGAAGTCAAAATAGCACAGTGCTCTGTTTAAGATCACCTGTGTTTCCATTACAGAGACAGAAGTACATGTTAAGGTTTTGCTATGATTAAGTAGTTTTATGAAAGAAATACAATATGACAGATTCTCCTGGAAGCCAGTCTCAATGCTTGTCTACTCTCTTTATGTTAACAAATGCCCATTTTGTCATTATTACATACACATAGGCAAATATACTCTTAATTTACATGTTGATATATAGTTATACATATTGCCTCATCTAAGAAGTATCATTTAAATCACTTCTCTCTTGTTATTTATTTTATTTTTAATTATGTGTATGTATATGTGTGAATAATTTCTCTCTCAGATACGTGCTAGTCAGCTGAACTACTTTTTCACTGTTATAAAATATGCCTGCATAAGAACGAGTCATCTCTTTGCTGGGGGGATGACACTGAATAAGATTCCTCATGAGGACTAAGTTCAGATTCCCAGCGCCCAGGTAAAAAGCCCAGCAGTGTGGTACTTATCTTAACCCGTGCTGGTGGGGGCGGTGGAGGCAGAGACAGGCAGATCCTGGTGGCTCCCTGGCTGGTCAGTCTAACCAAAAGAACAAAGACCAGGTTTAGTAGAGAACTTGTCTCAAAAAACAAACTGCAAAGCAACTAAGACCCCTACCTCTGCCCTAGATACACATGCATATGCACGCGCGCGCGCACACAGAGAGAGAGAGAGAGAGAGAGAGAGACCACAGAGGTGGTGACATGTTCTTGGGGAGACCTGGAGCCCCAAACACTGACATTAGAACTTTCTGAAATCCTAAATTAAAACAACAGCAATAACTTTATCGTTGCAATATGATTATCATTTGAAGTGATGGGCCCCTGATGGCTTCCCATAATACAGGAGGGAATCGTCTTCGATGGTTGAAGAAGGAAACAGTCATTTCACCACAAATCACAGATCTCTAAATTACTCTCTACAGATTAGTAGACTAATTTGTTCCCACTTCATTTGCTTATAAAAGCAGAGCTACACCGAGTACTCCTGCGTGGTTCCTGGCACATATAAAATAGAATATCCCTGGCCTAGACATTGCAAGCTGTAGCTTCAGTCATGGAATATTTGTATTTTTAGCTTTGCAAGATAGTAATAAGTTACCAAAATTAAGTGTTCTTGCCGGCCCAGATAAGGTGTAACTTACATGTGACTGCCAGCAGGTGGCGACAACACCTTCAGTCAAGAAGACCTAGAGAGTTCAATCATAAACAGCTGTCTGGAATTCTAAATCTTATTTGTTTAAAACACACAAATGAAGAGAGGGTGGGAAGACTGTAAGAGCCAACAGACTAGGAAGATGGCTGTGATAGTGAGTTTCCTAGAGATGACAGGAACCTGCACCCATAATACTGCAAAATGTGGTTGCCCAAACAAGACCAGAACAAAACCAATACCATTACTCATGCTAAAGCAGAAGCGAGAATTCTCACAGGGCCCATCCCCGGACAAAGAACTACAGGCAACTAAAGAATTCTGAATGAAGGAGAATTAGTCTTACCAAGGGATGAGCCTCCTTATAGGTTATCCAACACCAAGTGATCAGCCTTGAAATCTTACATATGATCAACACATAATGGGCTCAGCAGGCTGTATTTATATATTTCTGCCTATCTATGTAACAGGAGGCCACCAGTCTGAGAGGAAACAATGCAGGGGGACATGGGAAAGACCGGAAGGAGGAAAGAGAAGGAAGTAAACGATGTAACTGGTGGTTTTTTTCAAGATGTTTTTATTTTATGTATATATGAGTACACTGTCACTGTCACTGTCACTGTCTTCAGACACCAGAAGAGGGCATTAGATCCCATTGCAGATGGTTATGACCCACCATGTGGTTGCTGGGAATTGAACTCATGACCTTCAGAAGAGCAGCCAGTGCTCTTAATAGCTGAGTCATCTCTCCAGCCCCTGTTTTATTTTTTTTAATGATACTTTAAAAACTGACACATGAAAGTCTAAAAATTATATTTATTAATATAAATAATTACTAATTCAGTCCGAGGCTGAGTTCCTTTTCCTCTCAAGTTCCTTTCTTTGTCTAATCCAAAGGCCACAGCATGCATTGGCAAGCTTGCTTTGCTGGTTTCATTTTCTGCCTCGTGTTGGAAACATGTAGATTTCCTTTCTGGTTAGCCCAGCTATGTGTTCACAGTGCCTTTCTTCCACCAGGTTACATGTACCTACCTACTCAGATATTTGTCATTTCTTTATGGTGAAAACTTCCCTATCCCTCTGCTCTTTCTGGTTTCTGATCCCCAGCATCCACTCTAAGCATCAACAATAGTTGCTTTTTAAAACCAGTATGCGAACCGTTTTCTCCTAGTATCTCATTTACCAGAGCGCTGTTCTTGCAGTGTCTTGTACGTGCTGAACCTTTCACAATGAGAAACACATCTGTGGTCCTGGCTGGTTCCATGTCAACCTGACACACGTTAGAGTCTGCAGAGAGGAAGGAGCTGCAGTTGAGAAAATGCCTCCACAGATCAGGTTATGGGCAAACCTGTAAGGTGTTTTCTTAAGTAGTGACTGAGAGGGGAGGGCTCAGCTCATTGTGGGTGGTGCCACCCCTGGGCTGGTGGTCCTGCGTTCTATAGGAAAGCAGACTGAACAAGCCCTGCGGAGCAAGCCAGTAAGCAGCACCCCTCCATAACCGCTGCACTAGCTCCTGTCTGCAGGTTCCTGCCCTGTTGAGTTCCTTTCCTGACTTCCTTTGGATGATGAACAGTGATATGGAAGTGTAAGCCCAATAAACCCTTTCCTCCACCACTTGCTTTTGGTCATGATGTTTCATCATAGTGATAATAACCCTATGACACCTGAGTATGTTTTGCCATTTCAGAGTCTCTCCTTACAGGGGAAAAAAAAAGGCTTGCTGTGTCCACAGCCCCTCCTGATCTGGCTCTCTGGACTCTTTTCTACCAGCTATCCCAGGGCCCTCAGCTTTGCATTAACTTACCGGTTTGAAAGGTTTTGCATTCAAAGTGAGTGGTAACCATGTTAACAAACCCTTCAAGGATGTGGATTCCTGCCAGATACCCTGTTACTAATTCAGCCCGAGGCTGGGTTCCTCTTCCTCTCTGGTTCCTTTCTTTGTCTAATCCAAAGGCCACAGCATGCATTGGCAAGCTTGCTTTGCTGGTTTCATTTTCTGCTTGTGTTGAAAACATGCAGATTTCCTTTCTGGGTAGCCCAGCTATGCACTTAAATTGATGTCTGTTATATCTTATCAAGTATTATTGAGAGGATTTGCAGATTGTGTGGTAGCCAGAACCAGGAATCTGTTCTCGTTCTCTTTCTGTCTTTTCCATTTCTATTTTCCTCCTGGAGGCTTGTGTAGCACAGCCCTGTTATATTAAGAATAGCATCATTGTATCCAAGCCATGACTTCTAGGTAACGTGGCCTGCCTGGCTGTCTCCCTCTCCATTCTGAACTCCTCCCTGAGGCCTGTGTAGCACAGACCCTGTATCTTGTTATATTAAGAATAGCATCATTGTATCCAAGCCATGACTTCTAGGTAATGTGGCCTGCCTGGCTGTCTCCCTCTCCATCCTCAGCTGCTCTCAGATTCACGAAGGTAGAGTTTATCTCCTTTCATGTCTCAAGTCCACCTTCCCTCTGCCCTCCATACCGCATAAGCCACTCAGACCTCCGTGTAACATGACCATGCAGTCTTACTGTTGTCTCACTATTGCTATCCTAATATGGTATATTTTATTCGTTCTTTGAGAGTTTCACACATGCATACGATGTCATTTGATCATATTCACTCCTCCCCACAAGTCCTCTAGGATCCATCCCTACTCCCTATGCCCTCCTCCCAACTTCATGGCTTCTGCTTTGATTTGATTTTTACCACCTAGTAAGTCCAATGTTTGCTGCCCATGCATGCATGAGTATGGAACTGTTCCCTAGAGCATGGACCACCTACAGGGGATCCCACCTTTAAGGAAAACTGTCTCTCCTCCACCTAACTCTGTCAACTGTTAATAAGGATGGATGCTGGACTGTTGTTGCTGAGTTGTTTGATTTTAGCTTTTATACTGCCAGTGAGCTTGGATGGAGCCTCTCCCTGAATCCTGGGTAGCGAGATACCTTCTCGAGTTTACAGGGAGGAGGCAAGGACTTCAAGAGACCAGAGGAGAATGATCAGTGCCTGGACAGGAAGGAAGCAAGCAGCTCCAGCCAACTCACCAAGGCAAATTTACCTTTTAGCCATACATTTAGCTTTTCTACATTTTTATCAACACCCCAAATGCCAGAAGCAGGTACTTCAGGCCAAATGGATGGGTGGCCATTTGTTTCTCATTTTTCTTCTCATCCTTAGGTTGACATTTTGTTGGTATGAAACTCAGAGGTGTGGAAGGGTTAATGACATCATTAAAAACTTCACTGAGTTTCCCTCTTTTGATTCTTCTCACATAGAAGCTTCTAAAGGGAATTACTGGATCTATTAAGACAAGAGCTTTGATCTTCAATCATTGTTAGGAATTAAAATAAGATTAATCACCGCTGCTTCTTCACGCTTTCCATTATTCTCATTAACCCATGGCTATTTAATGAGCAGCTTTTGCCTTTTAGAGGGGACCGGATGCTGCTCTCAGGAGCTCCCTCATAAAGCTCCCAGGGCCCATGCTGGTTAGTAAGCTTCCTCTAGGGGTGGGAATCCAACTACTGAAAACTGGAATCAGAAAGAATTCTGCCCATTTCCGAAGGATTCTTGTGTATTGCTGGAGTCCTGAGGCATCCTTGATGCTGACGGACTCCTTCCCCAGGAACATAGGGTGTGTGGCTGATTTTTAGTAAAAGTATCAAAAATTTAGTAAAAGTCCCCAAGACCTCTTGAACAGGAGTACAAAGGTTGCAAAGAGTTGAAGTGAGTACAGCTTCATCTTAGGTCGATGCTGAATCCAGGTTTGTCTCACAGCTGAGACTTAGCCCAGTTTCACATTCTCTCGCTTTGGTAGCCAGCAGTTATAGGAATATGCTATCAACTATAAAATGCTTATTCTCTGAATGATCCTTCAACAAAATAAGTGAGTAAAAGATGTCCCCTATAATTCCAAATACACTTCCAAACTTCTGACAAAATTAAATAGTACAAGCAATTCGATGCTTTAGTGATTAAGCAATGGCTTGTGGTTAATTCCCCTAGATGTCCTTTAGAATATATGTCCTTTTTATCATCTTAACATTTTAACCTTTTTAAAAATAGTCATCTCTGTTTATCACCTAACCTGTCTTCACTGAGCACATTCTCTAGTGATGCAAAGCCCTGACCTGCTGGCACTTGGGAAATTACAAAGTCCCCAGGAACTCCGTGTTAGGCACAGGGTAGAGACCAAATAAGTATCTTACAATATTGCACTGTTACACTCTGTCTGCCAAATTGTGTCATTGGCCACTGCAAACAAGCACTACACTAATACAGCATCCATGCCCTGAGGAAGGTCATGTATGAAGAGGAAGCGACATCATGTATGAAGAAATACGTGTTGACTGAAATGCATAAAGAAACACAGAAGTCTTAATCCAGACTGGGAGATACTGAAGGTTCTAAAAATGAATTCTTCGAATTCATATCTCTTTAAAGTGTGTACTCAGTAGTCATTGCCTATTCAGTTAGAGAGCTGGTTTGCTATTAGTTTTTCATCAGGAAAGAGTAGTTGGTGGAGAGTTATCAGAAGGTCAAGGATCAGAGACCCCAAGTGCTTCCAAATTATATAATGTAGTTTCACGTTCTCAAGATGCTCTGTGGAATAAGGAAGATTCTAGAGACAGATGCTTCTGCCTCAAAGCACCTGGAGCTGGGGAATAAAGGAAAAACTTTATGTACAATGGATTCCTATAAATCCGGGCTGTCTAGGTCTGTGTATATGAACTTTAGCCAGTGAACGATGCCAGGCACAGCGAGGGGTCGAGGACCAGGATGATACATGTTTCAGAGTATGTGAATGATTCAAGTTGAGCTGTAAAACATCAATAAGAAGATGTTCCGCCCAGGACATGTCCTATGCAAGGCTGCTCAAATCAGCAGGCCCAACCTGGTGGTCTTTAAATAAATTTGTTCTCTAAGCATTCTGCCTGTGGGTGCTTTCCTGTAACTGTTAAGAGAGAAGTCATCTAAACACCAAGTCCATATCCACTTATGAAGACTGAGGTTTTCCCAAACCCTGAGCTGAAGAGGCCCTAAGCAGAGACCTCACTCAGCTATTGGAAGTATCTAAAAGTATTCATGTAAACACTGCTTCTGTGCATTGCAAGGTACACGGCCATAGGTGGGGTGGATGTACCGTGATCTACTGGCATCTGTCATTTTTGTTAAATTACCCATCAGTCTCTTGTAGATATTATAGATATGTCTACTGAGGACGATGGAATCCCAATTTTTCTCTAATGGATTATTTCTTTTAGACCTAAAAGGGACCTCAATAAAAGTTTTGGTTACTGATGGCTTAAGAATCTTTGCTGAAAGGTGGGTTAAATGGTTTGTATTGTGACATCTCCATGTAGTCCCCACAGCATGCCCACAAACAGTAGTCTTATCTAACTCGTCTGCAAAGGAGAGGGGGTGCATTGTGGGAAAGATGTAAGTGTTGGAATCTAGTAACTAAAGTTGGATCTCACATCTTCTGCTAACAGCTGAGGGATGCACCAGTGACTGATTTGCCACCCAGCCATCTGTGCGATGGACCTATCACGTGTCTAACAAGGATCAACTACGCATCTGGTGTTTTCATTCCCTTTCTCATTATTAGTAACAAAGTAACAGACTGAACGGATGGTAGATACCCCTTCAAAACTCTGCTGTCTAAGAGACTGAAAGGGGAAATCAGAGGACATAAGATACAGTGTTCCTAAGCACACAGCCCAGTGTTTGTTCTACTCTATTGAGATAGCCCTGGGGATCCTATTAATAATCTCTCATCAGATATAGGCAAAGAAAGGCTGGAAGCTATTGAGCAAAATGTATCCATACACTCATCCCATGGCTTAGCCATATGCAGAGCAAAGATTTTTAACTCTAACCACACGGTCAGAGGTTTTTGGAAACACTGGATCCTAGAATTATAATCGCTGTTTTAAAGTTCACTGAATGTAAATGAGCAACTATAAGCTATTTCTAAGCTAAATGTGGCTCACTAAAGCTCTTTAAAAATATGACTACTAAATTCAACAAGACTGACGCTATCAAAGCTAGGGAGGCCTAATATTGATTTGAGTCGAATAGGACGAAAGCTTATTTCTTAATTTTATTTTTAAAAATGCGAAGTAGTCAGGGACTGGGGTCAGGCTCAGTTGGCGAAATGAAGCCCAGGATGTGATCCTCAGCACCCATGTAAGAAACCTGGCGTGGATGTGGGGGCGTAGCCATTTGTGTGAGGTCGTGGCCTGCTTATGTGGGGGCGTGGCCTGCATATGATTCTAGTACAGGGGAGGTGGAGACAGGTAGATCTCTGAGGCTCACCAGCAAGCCAGCCTGCCTAAGCAGCAATATTCAAGTCCCAGGAAAAAAATAATTGTGACCTCTGACCTCTCCAAGCATGCACACGTGTACAAACACACACACACACACACACACACACACACACACACACACACGTGTAACTAGCACTAGAGTTCTTTAAATAGCAAAAGTCTTAAATCTATTTCCTTACTTCCTAGCATTAGAATCGTTTGAACTATAAGCTCAATATTTAGTTGCTAAATATTATTAAAAAAAAAAAAAACAAAGAATAAAAGCAAAAGTAAGTGTTGGAAAGACTAAAAAATAAAGAGAAGAGAATGCCTTTTATCGATACTACATTGAGTTGTTTCTTTCTCCTCATTCCCATAGCTACACCCTTGCTGGCCCTGACACCATCATATGCCAGGCCAATGGCAAGTGGAATTCAAGTAACCACCAGTGCCTGGCTGTCTCCTGCGATGAGCCCCCCAATGTGGACCATGCCTCTCCGGAGACTGCTCACAGGCTCTTCGGAGACACCGCATTCTACTATTGTGCAGACGGTTACAGCCTGGCTGACAACTCCCAGCTCATCTGCAATGCCCAGGGGAACTGGGTTCCCCCCGAGGGCCAGGCTGTGCCTCGCTGCATAGCTCACTTCTGTGAAAAACCCCCATCGGTTTCCTACAGCATCTTGGAATCTGTGAGCAAAGCAAAGTTTGCAGCTGGCTCAGTAGTAAGCTTCAAGTGCATGGAGGGTTTTGTGCTGAACACCTCAGCGAAGATCGAATGCCTGAGAGGTGGAGAATGGAGCCCTTCTCCCATGTCGGTCCAGTGTATCCCGGTGCGTTGCGGAGAGCCTCCAGCCATCACAAATGGCTACCCGAGCGGAACAAACTACAGTTTTGGGGCCGTGGTGGCGTACAGCTGCCACAAGGGATTCTATATTAAAGGGGAGAAGAAGAGCACGTGTGAGGCCACAGGGCAGTGGAGTAGACCCATGCCCACCTGCCACCCTGTATCCTGTAACGAACCACCTAAGGTTGAGAATGGCTTCCTGGAGGTAAGAGACTAGCAAATGATCTCTAACTTTCATCCCTCATAGGGCCACCTACTGTGACTGATTCAGTATTTCCAAGTAGAGGCAGTGAACAGATTGATTATTGAAACAGAAATGGCTCAAGTCTACACACAGTGTGTATAGAATAAAAATGGATCAAGATAATTAAGAAACCTTACAATACATACCTTTTCAAATTTTTATTTTATGCATATAGGTGTTTGCCTACACATAGAGCCATGTACCCTGTGTGTGCAAGGAGGCCAGAAAAGGCATCAGATCCCATAGGACTAGAGTTACAGACAGTTGTGGGGTACCATGAGAGTGCTGAGAATTCAACCTTAGTCCTCTGGAGGAGCAGCCAGTGCACTTAACCACTGAGCCACCTCTCCAGCCCCCTCAATATGCATCTTTCTGCATTATAGGAGCCTATTATTAGGCCTTTGTAAACATATCTTAGCCATAAATATGAAGTTAGAGTAAAACAATTTTCATGAAATTCCATTTTGCTTTTATAAATTCATCACCTAAATGGAACTCAAAGATATTTATTGTTACTCTGACTTTTAAGGAAAATATGAGGTGCAGTTTTTGCATTGCTTGTTCAAGATATCTAAAGGTAATCTCACCACGATGAGCAAATTGTTAAGTGTGATACAAATGTGCCCTGCTCCCACCCTAAAGTGTCTTCTCACTAAGTGTGTCAGGAAGACAAGAACGAGGGCTGTAGTGATAGCTTCAGAGGTAAAGTGCTTTCTGTGCAAGAGCGAGGCGTGAGCTTGATCTCCAGACCCCAGGGTAGGAAAAGCCAGGCATGGTACACACACCTATAACCCCAGTGCTGGCCAGGCAGGGACAGCTGGGTCCCAGAGCTCACTGGCTTGCCGGCCTAGCCTGCCTGACTAGCAATAGTTAAAGACTGTCTCAAGAAACAAATAAATCAAAACAAGGTGGATGGCCCCTGAGAAGTGACGCCTAAGGTTGACTTCTGGACCCCACCCACATGTACCCACATAACCCAAAAGAGAAGGAGACGGGAGAAGGAGGAGGTGCAGTTTTTGCATTGCTTGTTCAAGATATCTAAAGGTCATCTCGCCAAGATGAGCAAATTGTTAAGCGTGATACAAATGTGACGTGCTCCCACCCTAAAGTGTCTAGCCTTCCCAGTCAACGGCCATGGTGCCATTTTAAGTAGACAATATTTAACTGAAATTGTTTTTAAAGCATCTATTTTTAGCCCCCTTTTTAAAACTTACTAAGTTCTCTGTGTTGGTACTGCCCTTCAGCTCACCAAAATCTGTGTAGACCCCTGATCTTTTCTCTGTTAGGTTCCATAAGAATTTCTACAGAGAAAATGACCTCACTGGATCTTCCACATTTTACTGCTGCATTTTCCCTTCCTATAAAAATTAGGGCAGACCGGTTTCGAACAGCATAAACCATGGAAGTCCTAACCGATTAATTGTAAACGTAGCTCTTTGGGCTCTGTTCTATTTGACTGTCAATGTGCTATCTGTTGGCTTGCCTGTTCTGTAGGCTGCACTGACTTTTCTCTCCCTGTTGCTCAGCACACCACTGGCAGGACCTTTGAGAGCGAAGCAAGGTTCCAGTGCAACCCAGGCTATAAGGCAGCTGGAAATCCTGTGTTTGTCTGCCAAGCCAATCGACACTGGCACAGTGAGGCCCCTCTGTCCTGCACCCCTCTCAACTGTGGGAAACCCCCTCCCATTCAGAATGGCTTCTTGAAAGGAGAAAGCTTTGAAGTAGGGTCCAAGGTTCAATTTGTCTGTAATGAGGGATATGAGCTCGTTGGTGATAATTCTTGGACTTGCCAGAAATCTGGCAAATGGAGTAAGAAGCCAAGCCCGAAGTGTGTCCCCACCAAGTGTGCAGAGCCTCCTCTCTTAGAAAACCAGCTCGTGTTAAATGAATTAGCTTCCGAGGTAGGTGTGATGACCATTTCCTGTAAAGAGGGGCACGCCTTGCAAGGCCCCTCTGTTCTGAAGTGCTTGCCATCCGGACAATGGAACGGTTCCTTTCCTGTTTGTAAGATGGTCCTTTGTTACTCGCCTCCCTTAATTCCCTTCGGTGTCCTCGAGTCTTCCGGTGCTCTTCATTTTGGAAGTACTGTCAAGTATTTGTGCGTCGATGGGTTTTTCTTAAGAGGCAATCCAACCATCCTCTGCCAGGCTGATGGCACCTGGAGCTCTCCATTGCCCGAATGTGTTCCAGTAGAGTGTCCCCAGCCTGAGGAGCTCCTCAACGGCATCGTCCATGTGCAAGGGCTCGCCTATCTCAGTACCACGCTCTACACTTGCAAGCCAGGCTTTGAGTTAGTGGGCAACACCACCACCCTCTGTGGGGAAAATGGCCGGTGGCTTGGAGCAAAACCAATGTGCAAGCCCATTGAATGTCCAAAGCCCAAGGAGATTTTAAATGGCCAGTTCTCTTCCGTGAGCTTTCAGTACGGACAAACCATCACATACTTTTGTGACCGAGGCTTCCGACTCGAAGGTCCCAAATCCCTGACCTGTTTAGAGACAGGTGACTGGGATATGGAGGCCCCCTCTTGCTATGCCATCCACTGCAGTGACCCACAGCCCATCGAAAATGGTTTCGTAGAAGGTGCGGATTACAGATACGGTGCCATGATCATCTATAGCTGCTTCCCTGGGTTTCAGGTGGTTGGCCACGCCATGCAGACCTGTGAAGAGTCGGGATGGTCAAGCTCCAGCCCGACATGTGTACCCATAGACTGCGGTCTCCCTCCTCACATAGACTTTGGAGACTGTACTAAAGTCAGAGATGGCCAGGGATATTTTGATCAAGAAGATGACATGATGGAAGTCCCATATCTGACTCCTCACCCTCAACATTTGGAAGTGACAGCTAAAACCTCGGAAAATACAAAGGAGTCCCCCGCCTCACATGCATCCCACTTTCTATATGGCACGATGGTTTCCTACAGCTGTGAGCCTGGTTATGAACTGCTGGGAGTCCCTGTGCTGGTCTGCCAGGAAGATGGGACGTGGAACGGGACCGCACCCTCTTGCATTTCCATTGAATGTGATTTGCCTGTTGCTCCTGAAAATGGCTTTTTACATCTTACACAGACCACTATGGGCAGTGCTGCACAATATAGTTGCAAGCCGGGACATGTTCTAGAAGGCTCCCACTTAAGACTTTGCCTACAGAACAAGCAGTGGAGCGGTACTGCTCCACACTGTGAAGCCATCTCATGCAGGAAGCCAAACCCACTCCAAAATGGATCTGTCAAAGGAGACGACTACTCATACCGGGGCGTGTTACACTATGAGTGTGACTCTGGCTATGTGCTCAATGGCTCTGAGAAAAGAACATGCCAAGAAAACAAAGATTGGGATGGACGTGAGCCCACGTGTATTCCTGTGGATTGTGGCTCACCCCCAGTCCCCACCAATGGCCAAGTGAAGGGAGAGGAATACACATTCCAAAAGGAGATTGCATACTCCTGCAGTGAAGGGTTCAGACTTGAAGGAGCCAGGAGTCGTGTCTGTCTTACCAATGGAAGTTGGAGTGGTACCACTCCCAGCTGCATGCCTGTCCGATGTCCTGTCCCACCACAGGTGGCAAATGGGGTGGCAAATGGCCTAGACTATGGGTTCAAGAAGGAAGTAGCGTTCCGCTGTCTAGAGGGCTTTGTGTTACAGGGGCCCCCAAAACTCACCTGTCAGTCCAATGGGACTTGGGATGCAGAAGTTCCCATCTGTAAACCAGCTACCTGTGGTCCTCCTGCCGATCTTCCCCAGGGCTTCCCTAATGGCTTTTCTTTTTATCATGGGGGCCACATACAGTATCAGTGTTTTACTGGTTACAAGCTCCATGGAAACCCATCAAGAAGATGCCTTCCAGATGGTTCCTGGAGTGGCAGCTCACCTTCCTGCCTACCTTGCAGGTGTTCCACACCCATCATTCAGCAGGGAACCATCAATGCAACTGATTTGGACTGTGGAAAGACGGTCCAAGTTGAGTGCTTCAAAGGCTTCAAGCTGCTTGGACTTTCTGAGGTCACCTGTGACCCCAATGGCCAATGGTCTGACTTCCCGCTCTGTGAGCATGCCGATTGCGGTCCTCTCCCAACCATACCCAACGCCATTGTCGTCGAGGGTAGCCCTTTGGAGGACAATGTGGTAACTTATAGCTGCAGACCTGGCTACATCATGCAAGGCAGTTCAGATCTGATTTGTACAGAGAAAAGGACATGGAGCCAGCCTTACCCAGCGTGTGAACCCCTGTCCTGTGGACCCCCACCGACTGTGGCCAATGCAGTGGCAACAGGAGAGGCACATACCTATGAAAGCAAAGTGAAACTCAGGTAAGACCGTGGGCGGCTATGGAGTCTGCAAGGAGTGTAAGCAAGAAGATTATAAAATGAAGTCAGAGGTCAAAACGTAGCTAATTAGGAAAAGAGCCACCATCCCTGGGCTGCCTTCCAAACCCCAGAGCTTTTAACACTTTATTTACTCAGGACTATGTAGAAATCCACTTACTATGAAAATACATGTATATCCTTCCCAGACTGTGGTTCTAATCCAATCCTTGTGGTGCTCACAAAGCCACAAGATCCTCAAACCAGCCTCAGTCATGCCTGAATCACTGAGCAATATAAATAAGGAGGTTATCCAGCCTATGCTACTTAAACTAAGAATATGGTGCTCACATAATGGAAACCCCCCTGTCTGAAGGGAACTATTACACTAAATATTAAAATGAAAGATGTAAAAATTCAGAATGAACTTAGAAATTAAAATTTCTATTAGAATAAATAACCATCGTGTTCAAAAGCATCTCAATTGTCTCGAGATCTCGTTTACGTTCCTGGGAGAACGATGGACACTCATATCCGATTGATAACGTAGCACCTCTTCTGGGATGATCCATTCTGAATGTTTTAGCCCATCTTCATGTTGCCATGACTGCAGTAAAAAGCAAAGTCTATGGAAGGATGGAATGTTAGTTAACTGCACAGTGACAGAGACCCAAGCATAAAACAAAAGAACGAATGACCAGTCCGTGCCTTTGAAGTATATTTTAAAACTTCCATGTGGATGTTGATGTGTGAGGCATTTTGAGAGCCACAATGTCACCTGCTCGTCAGGGTTGACCTGGGGCTTGGTCCTTGGCCTGTGATGATGACCGATCTCTGTTTAGTTTCCACTAATCAGGTTGGTGCGATTGTACGAGACTCCTGTCTCCCACCTAGCCTGGTTGATATGTGGAATTTAAAAGGTGCCCTCCAGTGATCACTATGAGTTAATTAAATGGTTTGATTTGAAAGGCAGCATACAGGAGTGGTAGGAACATGGGTGCCAGAAGACTCCTCTAGAGAACACCATTTCTCCACATCTCACACTACCCATGCAAGAAGGGAGCCAACCTCATTGATGCCAAAGGCAACAAGGGTCCTAATGGCTCCTGCTCATGAGGTGGACGTGAGAATTTGATGAGTTGGTATTTGTAAATGGAACCATTTGCCTCATAAGTATTTAAATTTGTAAATCACATGGGTACTCAAGAGCCAATTTGACTTAAGTTTTAACTATACGACAGCTATGCCAGTGCTTAGTGATCAAGTTTAAAAGGAGTACCTTGTACAAGCACCTCAGACGGTACTTGTTGCACAGTAGGCAAACCATAAACACTATGCCATATCCCTTCCAATGTCTGAGTCCAAACAAGTAAAGTAACTTCAGAACACCTAAGACAACTTTAGCCTTGGTTGGTCTTGAGTGTGAATCACTACGAATTCATCTGGATGTTGCTATATTAATGTTTTGTGCAGTGATGTCATCCATCTGACCTTTGAGCCAGTTTTCAGGTCTCTCATAAAATGTCTCCTGAACCTTGTGGCAGTTCCGTTCATCTGAGCATAGGTTGGTCCCAGTGTAGTACTTTTCTTGTAGGCGTTCATTTTCTCGTTTGCATTGCAGTTGTCTGGAAGGGTATCTGATAGATTCAGATACAGATACATTCACCTGCCAGCAAGACGGTCGTTGGTTCCCTGAAAGAATCACCTGCAGTCCTAAAACATGTCCTGCGCCATCCAACATGACACGCATACGTGTTCATGGAGATGACTTCCAGGTGAACAGACGAGTTTCTCTGTCATGTGCAGAAGGGTATACCTATGAAGGGGCGGACTGGTCAACATGCCAGGTAAGACACTGTGTCTGAACTGGGATGTTTAAGCCGAGCTGTGGCATCTGTTACTATGAACAAAACTCATGTCTTGCTGTCCTGGAAAGAACAAATTCCTCAAGTTTTCATTTCCATCCAAAGATTAGAGATTTTCTAGAAATAGAAGATGGAGCTGGGGAGGGACTGGTGGTTTAGGGTACTTGCCGCCCCTCCAGAGGACCTAGGTTTGGTTCCCAACATTGACATGGTAGCTTACAGCTGCAACTACAGGTCAAGGGATCTGATGCCCACATGCACAGTAAAATATGCAGGCAAAATACTCACATGTATAAAATAAAATTGTTTAACAAGGAGAAAAAAAGAAATATAACTTGTGTTTTTTTCTAATATTCCTAGTTTTAGATTAAGAAGGAGCCAACCTTACGGGAAATGTTAAAAAAGAAAAAAAAAAGAAAAAAAAAAAGAAAGAAAGAAAGAGAGAAAGAAAGAAAGAAAGAAAGAAAGAAAGAAAGAAAGAAAGAAAGAAAGAAAGAAAGAAAAAGAAAAAACCTACAGGGCTGGAGAGATGGCTCAGAGGTTTATAGTACTGACTGCCCTTCTAGAGGTCCTGAGTTCAATTCCCAGCAACTACACGTTGGCTCGCAACCATCTGTAATGGGATTCGATGCCCTCTTCTGGTGTGTCTGAGGACAGATACAGTGTACTTATATACATTAAATAAATTAATTACTTTTTTAAAAACCTATAATGAGATATTCATAGCAAAGCATCCCATGCCTGAGTGAGTACCTATGAGGAGAAACCTGCCATGGGCTGTGATGGTCTTAGGCAGAAGACCCAAAAGTTGCGCAAGCAGACAGACAATAGCAGTCAGATTCCGCCTTCACTGTTTATTATTCATTTACTTTAGAAAATCATTTAAACCAGGTGTTGTGGTCCAATCTATAAATATTGCACTCAGGAGGCAGAGACATGTCTGGGCCTGTAGCAAGACTATGGGGAAATAGGGTTGGAGATGGGACTCTGCTGATAGAATGCTTTCCCAGCATGCCCTGGGTTTGATATCCATCCCACATAAAGGTGTGTATGGTGATGCACACCTGTAATGCAGCACTTAGAGGTGGGAATGGAATGGGAGACACAGGTGTCACATAAGGAATTTGAGGACAATCTGGGCTAAAAGATGGGGAAAGGGGAGTCTGTACTTCAGATTTCCTTACTGGAAAACAAGTGTGCAAAATAACATGTATCTCATATAACTGTTGTGAAAACCAGCATCAGTAATGGGAGGAAGTGCCTACTATTTCTGCAACTAATAGGAAGTGCCTACTATTGATCTTTCAACAGTCACCAGCTGATCTGTACACACAGACACTCTTGGCCATAAAATTTGTGGTTAGCTTACCATGAATAGCTTTCTGTGTGTAGTCTAACAGTTGCTAACTTGATACCTTGTTGAAGACGTGAATTACCACTCCAATAGCAGGCCTTCCTAGCAGAGCTCCTTCTCCTAACTTCCACATGAAGAGATGAAGAGATGCACTGGGGAAGTCTGGCAGGTGGCAGCTTCTTCCTGGTCCCTGCAGAGTTTAGGTGTGCCCTCCGCCTTCCTATGTAACTCTGTTTCCTGCTAGGTTCATGTCAGAAACCCTTCTGAAACTGGGAACCTTACAATCTACTACTGCCAAACAAGGTGTGCCAGAGAATGTGTCCAGTGGACCATTCTAAGTCAGGCAGGGAAAGATCCCAGCTTCTATGGCCTGCCTTGGAGGAAATGTTATGAGCAGGAACAGTGGACAACACCAAAAATTTTAGAAAATTCATGTTGAGATATATCACCTAATGCTGCTCTTTCTCAGAAATTTGAAATTAAGACATGGAAAAGCATGAAACACCAGATTCACTAGGATGATAAAAGGTGGAGTGTCTGCACCGGCCCTCTCTCAATCCACCCTCTGGTTAGCATGCTATACTAAAGACTTCCTTATGGCATGGCTCTGTTTGAGAGAAAGTGCTTCTTTTGTGTTTCTGAGATGTCAACAAGTGTTCAGTGCTGACTGAAAAACCTTCTGGCGATTAATGTGTTTTTAAGACCGACAGATAGATAAAAAGCAACTAGACTGGGGAAACCCTGGGTCCTTTCGACTCTCACTTTGGGGATGAGTCTGCCATTTAAACAGAACACTCACGTATTAAATCCTAACTATGGCTTTGTGGTCTGTTCTTTAGCCCGATGGTACATGGGAGCCACCATTTTCTGATGAATCCTGCATCCCTGTTGCTTGTGGGCAGCCTCAAAGTCCAGAGCATGGATTCGTGGTCGGCAGTAAATACAGCTTTGGAAGCACCGTTACTTATCAGTGTGACCCTGGCTATGAATTAGAGGTACACTAACAAATTGTTTAACAAAAATTAATGCACTGTTCTGGTATGCTTGAGATTCTTTTTAATATTAAAATAAATTCACTTTACCAACACTGCTCCTAAAAACATCCAAAAAAACCATTTTGTTACTTTATTTTCTTAACACTTTCTGGAAAAAAAATAGTTAAAAGATGACTTAGAATTTTTAAGCACCCAAAAATTATCAGCCAAGTGTGGTGACACATTCCCTGTGATCTCAGCTACTCAGAAGTCAGAGACAGGAAGGTGACAAGTTCAAGGCCTGCCTGGGCAACTGTCAAGGCTCTGTCACAAAACAGACATTAAAAAGGGGGGTCAGGAGATGTAGCTCAGGGGTAGAGTGTTTATCTGGCGTGTTCAAGGTCCTGACTCAATCTCAGTTCAAAAAACAAATTAGGGCTGGAGAGATGGCTCAGCAGTTTGGAGCACCGCTGATCTTGCAGAGAACCTGAATTAGCTTTCCAACACCCATGTCAGACAGCTCCAAACTGGTCCTACTATGCAACACTATAGCACAACGTCAACAAGGAAGCACTAGAGTGAAGCCAAGCACCTCACCAGCAGTGAGTGCACAGGCCCTGGCATGCTCTTACTTGAGATGCCAGGTTCCCTGGGGCCTTAGTTTGGGTTTTATTGCTATGAAGAGATGCCACGACCACAACAACTCTTATAAAGAAAAACATATAATTGGGGCTGGCTCATAGTTTCAGAGGTTCAGTCCATTATCATCATGGTGGGGAACATGGCAGCATCCAGGCAGGCAGACATGGTGCTGGAGGAGCTGAGAGTTCTGCATCTTTTTGTTTGTTTGTTTGTTTGTTTTTGTTTTTTTTGAGACAGGGTTTCTCTGTATAGCCCTGGCTGTCCTGGAACTCACTCTGTAGACCAGGCTGGCCTCGAACTCAGAAATCCGCCTGTCTCTGCCTCCCAGGTGCTGGGATTAAAGGCGTGAGCCACCACTGCTCGGCTGAGTTCTGCATCTTGATCCACAGGCAGCAGAAGGGAAGACTTATTAGACACACTGGCCTTACTTGAGCTTCTTTAGACCTTAAATCCTACCCCCCCACCACTTCCTCCAACAGGACCACTACTCCAGCAAGGCCACACCTACTCCAACAAGGCCACACCTACTCCAACAAGGCCACACCTACTCCAACAAGGCTACATCTACTCCAGCAAGGCCACTAATCCATAATGCCACTCCTATGGACCAAGCATTCAAACACATGAGTCTATGGGAGCTGTTCCTAGTCAAACCACCACACTCTGTAACATGTCTAGCCTGATCCTCCTCAGAACTAAACTAAGAAAACCTCAACCTTATCTTTAAGATGACTCCTAATTGCAGTATTATAGCCCCACCAGCAGCACCGTTTGAACTTTAATGGGCAAGCTATAGTTACTTCCTCTGAAAGCGTTATCTCTCCATCTAACTCTGTCTAAGAGAGCTGCTGTGAATCATAGGAGACCATCATCTGGCTTTTTAGGCATCTCTTGTGTTTACTTACAGTGGTGTGTAAGAACAGGCCAGCTGTTAACTGTTTGTGGTGTTGCCCCCCCTTGCGACTGTGAAATCAAGAATTGCCGTAAGAGAAGGCCCTGAGAACGGGAACCAGGTTTCTATGGTTCTTATTTTATTTCGTCAAAGGTTAAGAAAAATAAACATGAAAAGAAGAATGGTAATCTAAGAGTGGGTTGTGACTGGGGGGGGTTCCCTGGCTTTGAAACTGGGGCATTCCTTACATGAGTTTACTGATCTTGAAATTTCTTAAGAAAACATATGTACATTTTTGGAAACAAAATATACCAAAAACTCATGAAAGCAAAGAAGTTGGTAATTTAACTTAAAATGTTGGGGTAGCAGCCTAGAGTTAACTACGAAGGTTAATGAAGGTTATTAATAGCTGTTCTCACTTCAACACATTAGAATCACCCAAGAGTCTTTCCAAAGGATTTATGCCCAGCTACTTGGAGAAATAATGAATGCCAGTCTAGAGTGAGAGATGGAAAAGACGACCTGGAAACCCTCTGCTCTTTCAGAGGACCTGAATTTGATTCCTAGCACCCCATGGTAGCTCACAGCCCTCTGCAGCTCAAGTTTCAGGGACTCTAATGCTCTTTACTGGTCTCTGTGGACAATGCACACATGTGGTGTTCAGACATATATGCAAACAAAGCACTCACACACATAAAATAAAAATAAATAACCTTTAAGAAAGCATGAAGCCAGCTGGAGGAAGTTTCAAAAATCATTTGAGCAGCAATCCAATCAGATGATGCTCCCACCAGAGTGACGGGCATCCAGCAGTGTGAACAGAGAGAAGACTCACAGTGGTCATAAAGAGCACGGCCTGGGACTATTAGCAGACGCTCCTGTGCAAACTTACATTGAGAACATGTAACTGAAGAGGAAGGATTGGCTCCTTAGTGCAGACTGCACGTACAGGGAACCAGATGCTAACAAAGGGACACTGGCCTTCAAAAGAACACGCCAGTGGATGAATGAAGACCAGGATTTGAGATGTGTATGAACTGCTGTATTTAGCTTTGATCAGCTGTTCCTGTTGATGTCACACCTGAAAACAGAGATAGCAGACATTTCATGTTTCTAGATGGAAACAGCTCAGGTGTGAAAATGATACTCCCTTCCAGAGAAGAAGAAGAGGAGGAGGAGGAGGAGGAGGAGGAGGAGGAGGAGGAGGAGGAGGAGGAGGAGGAGGAGGAGGCAGAGACAGAAGCAGAAGCAGAAGCAGCTCGGTTTTCTCAAGCTTCTAAGTCTGATAAACAGAATCAGTGACATCATAGAAGACAACTAGCAAAAATGTGTCTGGGAACATCAGCAGAACAAATGACAAGTTTTCTAGCATCTAAAACAAATAAGTTGGCAGGGAAGAGCAGAAGAAATAGAGAAGGAACCTAGAGATTTAGGAAGGCATAGATTTTTTTTTTTAAGATATGACATATAATTTATTTACTGCAGTCATGGTATTCTGAAGGGCCATGCTGGTTAGTGTTTTGTTTTGTTTTGTTTTGTTGTTTTGTTTTGTTTTATCACTTTGACACACAATAAGGTCCTCTGGAAAGAAGCATTTCAGTTGAGAAAATGCCTCTGTTGGCTTAGCCTATAGACATGCCTGGCATGTTCATCACTAATGATTGACGGGAAGAGCTCCAGCCCACTGTGGTAGTCCTGGGTTGTCTAAGAAAGCAGGCTAAACAAGCCATGGGAGCAAGCCAGTAAGCAGCATTCTTCCATGGTTGCTGCCTCAGCGCTTGCTTTTTAGGTTCCTGCCTTGAGTTCCTGCCCTGACTTCTCATCATGATGAACTAACTGTAAGCTGCGTCCTGAAATAATGCCTTTCACCTACGAGTGTTTATTACCACACTAGAAAACAAACTAGGTCAAAGGCTTGCATTTTTAGCAAGCATTCAGCACCAAAGGTTGATGGATGGGAAAGTAGCTGGAGATCAGCCCTTAGACCCAGCAGACTTCTGTGACAGGCCTGAAGGACACTGGGGGACTGACCTTGCTACCTCCAGTCTGTGGACACATATGGTACAGCATTACAGGGCTGTGGTTGCTGCAGGCAATGACTGTGGCAAGCACCATCCTCTCTGCATTACCCCGAGTCTGTGCAGGATAATTATCAACATCCACTCCCAGGATCTGAATTGCTACCAAAACCAAAGAAAAGCAATCAAGACACCCAATATTAATTATGTTACATTCTTCTACTATGTAAATATGCCCTCATCTGTGTGTGAGGCATACCTTTTTATGAGCTATTTGAATCTCCAAAAAAAAAAAAAAAAAAAAAGAACCATCCCTGAAAAATGTAGAAAAAAAAAAAATCTAAAGTCAACTAAGAGGATAAATCAAAACATACAACTAAAGATTGGGTGGGTTATTTTTTTAAAAAAAAATTCACAGGGCTGGAGAGATGGCTCATCAGTTACGAGCACTGACTACTCTTCCAGAGGTCCTCAGTTCAATTCCCAGCAACCACATGGTGGCTCACAACCATCTGTAATGGGATCCAATTCCCTCTTCTGGTGTCCAAAGACAGCTACAGTGTACTCATATACATTAGGAAAAAAATCACGGCCAGTCAATAATAAAATGGCTGTTAAGGCTCTAACAATCTAAGGCCTAAGGATCTGTGCAAGTTGGCTAGAAACTTAGATAAGACAGGGGGAAGTGTGCTAAAAGATTTAAAACTCAGACTTAATAAAAGGCAAGGCAAGCCAAGGGCAGAGAAAGAGAAGGAAAGAAATGCATGATGAACGTTGCTGCTTGCTAAAGAGGAAGTGAGGGCATGCAGTCTGATTTTAAAAAGTGAATAGCTACTGATTTATTTGAATTTGTATTAGAATAAACATTAACATTGTCAAACAGAATATTCCCAATTCAAAGCAGTAGAGGAAGAGAGCAAAGTCAAGGAACACTGGGAAAATGCAAAACCATTGACTAAGCCACCCGACTCTGGTAGTGCCTCCTTAGTGAGCTTAGTAGGCACGCGGGAGGTTGTCTGATTCTGTTAAACTATTAAAACGTGACATATAAGTTAGAAAAGTATTTTTCTGTCTAAAGAAAAAGCATAAGGGTTAAAATTTGTCTTTGGATGGAGAATTGTGGGGGCTTTATTTTTCTTTCATATTTTTTCCAAGTTTTCTACAATGAATGAGTGTTACTATTTCATTAGGAAAATAATAAAATATATTTTTAAAAAATACTGAAATTTATGGAACCTATGGTTTTTTGTTGTTTTGTTTTGGAAAGTCAGGACAGGACTGTCCCATTAGAGTCAATAAGATCTTTACAAGTGAAGATTTATCAATAATTAAATGCATAGCTCAAGAAGAAACACCTCCAAGGGGGACAGTAAGGGTATCAGCCAACAGAGATTAGAGCAACAGTAAAGGATTAGCAGCTTCTTAGTTGTTGCTGATTCAGAACACAGCTAAAAGACAGACAGACAGACAGACCAACAGACAGACATAAATGCAAAATCATGGTAGGGGGCCGGAGAGACGACTCAGCTGCTCTTCCAGAGGACCCAAGTTCAGTTCAGAGCACCCAAGTCAGCTGGCTCCCAACCACCTGCAACTCCAGCTCCAGGGAACCTATTACTCTCTTCTGCACATCGTAAGCTTCCATATACATGTGGCATATACTGAAACACACATGAGCATAAATAACATTAAAAAACAAACAGGTCACAAACCCTGTGTGCTAAAGTTTGCAGTTACAGTGACGCTTCTGAAGACTTTCTAAGGAGGCTGGAGAGATAGTTCTCGAAAGCACTCACTGCACAACCATGAGAACCGGAATCAGAAAATCTAATACTCTCTCATTAAAAAGCCAGGGGTCTGCATACATGGCTGTAACCCCAGTGATGTGAGGAGTGCAGACAAGAAGATCCCTGGGGATTGCTGGATACCAGGCAAACTCGAGGTTCAGTGAGAGACTCTGTCTCTAAGGACTAAGGTCCTTAGGTAGGTAGGTAAAGAGATAGAGGAATGGATGGATGGATGGATGGACATAGATGATAGATAGATAGATAGATAGATAGATAGATAGATAGATAGATAGATAGATAGATACATACATACATACATACATACATACATACATACATACATACATAGACAGGGAGCAGGATACATTTCTGGCTACTCTGACATTTGGGTACCATATATACCACACACAAGAGCCAGGGGTGGGTAGAGCTTAAAACTTGGTCTTTTTAAATATGTAATGTTATAAACCTTTTATTAGTTATTGTTTCATAGTTCATTAGAAGCATAATACAAATTAGAAACACAGATGAGTCCAGTAAGAGGTAACAGAAAAATATGAAGCAGAGATCTACAAAAATTAAACTCAGGAATCAAAGAATAATGCCTTAGATATCACTGGAGGCAAGCAGCCTACATAGCTATAAAGAGCTATTGTATATTGAAAAATATATTCAGATAATTACAAATTGTTGTTCAAGAAAGTTATATTTCAGAAGGTGGAGAAGTAAGTTTTAGACTTTACCAGATTATTTTAAATGTTCATAGGCTCTTAATAAATGTAAGTGTAATAAATAAGCCTCGTGGTTGAAAATTTCAGTCCTCAAATCAATATAGTATCTCATATGCTTTGCTTTATGTCTAAAGTATTGAAAGATAAATGCATTGAAAATATTTTTAAATATAATAAACAAGTTTATCTGTTGCTGACCCATTCTTCACAAGTCTTTGCTATGGATTATAACTAGCTGTCATTTAAAACAGAAGATAAAGCCACATCTGCCATCATCATATGACTCTGCCAGGGAAGAATTTTGATGACATTATTTTTTAAATTCTAAACTTTACACTATGTTCATTTAGCATTCCAGCGCTAAGCCACCAAGTCCGTGGCTAAGACATTCGCAGTCTCTTCTTGTCTATTATTAAATTAGGACCCTGCTCATGACTCCTCTCTGCTCATTCACAGGGGAACAGGGAACGAGTCTGCCAGGAGAACGGACAGTGGAGTGGAGAGGCAGCAGTGTGCAGAGGTGAGTTAAGAAGCACCCAAGGATCCCAGCAATGGTACCAAGGACACAGATAGCAATGTGTCTCCATTTTCTTCATATATCCATTTTGTACCTTAATAAATAAAGTAGATGCATAAACCGCAAGAGAATACTTACTAGCTTTTGTTCAAAGGCCCCATGCAATTAAGGGTCAAAACATGTGGTAGAGATCAGAGATTAACTGGAATAGGACATAAGATTGCTGGCTCAGCAACACAATTGTTTAGAAACTTGTGTTTATTTGCTCTTTGTGGTGTTTTCTTCAAAGTAAGTGTAAGTTAAAGAGTTTAAAACAGTTGCTTTTAGGTGAAATAACTGGCCCTTAATGACGCCATTCTTAAGTGGTGTTGGAACATCAGTCAAATAGATACCCACAGTGGAGCAAAATGTTGTAGAAACTCAATTCTTGCCAAGTTTCTTTGGCAACATATGGATTATTCCATGTCCACCCTTCCTTCTTCTGTTTCAGCCATGTGTTCAGAGGTAGACAAGTGAAGTAACTTTGTGTCTTTAAGAGCCTTAAGTCTGTAAAGGAATAGTATTTTGTGATCCAATGAAGAAAAATGTCTATTTTAGTTTTCAAAACCTTGAGGAAACATTATATTGAAAATATTTTTAAATATTCAGTAACACCTCAAGTCATAGAAAATACATTTGTTTAGGAATTTGGGCAGTCCATAATAGCATTTCTTTTTTTAAAAAATGATCCCCAGTATGTTTCTTTTGATTTCAAGTATATTTTATTTAATATCTGAATCAAGTGACATAGTCAAAATATAATGTGGTCCCAATCTTTAATATTCTTTATTTGCTTATTGATCTTAATTTTTTTATTTCATATGTTCATTATACACGGCATCATTGGATAAGGGCATTTTACACAAGTTTATATCGCAGGCCAAACTTGTATATCTCAACCCCAGCAGCATGCTATCTAAACTGCTCATGTTCAGAAAATGTTTGTCTGTACAGGGAACAGGAGCAAGGAACAAAGAGGAATCCCACCTGTCTGGCACTGGACACCTTCATGATGTTGATGAGCGGCCATTTTTAAGTTATTAGTCATACAAACAAATTTCAAGATCTCAGACAACACAAATCAGGTCACCACTCAGAGTAAAACCTATTAGTAGTTTGATACGTTATGATACACTTTCTAGGTATACTTAAAGTCACAAATGTTTCTGGAGGCGGAAGTGTAGACAGTGAGAACATGCTCTGTAAATCCTTACATAAATTTTGAAAGTTTTGAATTTCTTCATATATGTTATTAGATTCCAAAGAAGCCCATGCATATCAGTAGGATGCCCTTGACCAGCATTTTTCAAAAGCACAGACCCAGAGCAGGCTCCAGCAATCTTGTTCAAACTTGTACAGTGGAGAAAACAGCAAGTACAGAGAATCAGGCACTTGAAGGAAGTTGGAGGGGAGAATGTTTTTTTACACGTCTTGTCTAAGTCCATCCCCATCCTACGGAACCAGCACGTGTGTCCGCCAGATCCCTAAGCCGACATCCAGGCACTGTACAGATGGAAAAGCTCAGTGCTCCACTTTTTAAAATGTAATGCAGAAATCCTGATTCACTTAACCCGAGTCTTGACCCCAGACACAAGAGCTTTCAGGCCAAACATGAAGCTAGAATTGAAGATTATTGGCCTAAACCACCTTCTCTGTCTCCATAAAATTATAAAATGAGGCTTCAACCCCAGTTGGGTTTGTTTGGTTTTTTTAGGATTCATTTATTTATGTATATGATTGCTCTATTTGGACTTATGCTTGCATGACAGAAAAGGACCTTAGATCTCCTTATAAATGGTTGTGAGTCACCATGTGGTTGCTGGGAAATGAACTTAGGACCTCTGGAAGAACAGTCAGTGCTCTTAAGCGCACCCTCCAGCCCCTTCGAAGTCCCCAGTCTGCAGGGAAATCAGTGTGGTCCTAGAGAAAGGGGACTGACAGATGAAAGAATGAGACAAGAAACACAGGGTACCTGGGAGCAAGACAGAGTCCCGCCATTCAAGCTCCGAAGTTTACTTCGGAGCAGCAGCTTAAGAATACAGGCAGGCAGGAAGGTTACACATGGCCCAAGGCTAACCCACTACTGTAACCCCTTTACAGGAAATACCAAACATTCTTTCAATCTCTGGGACCTGAGACCATAAATGCCCTGTCCTTTCTAACTTTGCACCTTAACTAAGTTTCACAGAACAGTGGGTAGTTCCTGGGTTTGGCTCCCGACATCTCCTCGCTTTTATTTTATGACCTGCGTGATGACCAGTGAGTGAACAAAGACCTGTCTTAAAGACAGGTGGGCATTAATCAGGGAGTGGGAGCATTGATCCTGATTCCTCCAGGAAATCTCTTATGTCTTCGAGATAACCCAAAAAAAATGGTGTCTTTTGGGGAGGAAAGGTTCTAGGAGACCTTCTATAATTTAAGGAACACCTCTGAACACAAACCTCTGTGCAATCAGGTTTGCTCCACAGGGGACTCAGAAGCAGAATGCATGGTCCTCCCCTTGCAGTGCTTTGCCTTGCACCTCTCCTGATGCCCACGCTGCTCATTAGCAAGCATGCACAAATCTGAGTTTTGTGCAGCTCCCGTAGGAGAGTCACTGGCCTCAGGCACTTCAATGCCTTGGTCAATTAAATCAAGGCGGTGGTAATGGGCTTGTAAAGGTTGGGATGCCAAGGAGTCAACCTGTTGTTTTAAATGTCAATCTAAATCCTCTAGGATACTCAAAACAGTAGTAACATTTTTTGCTAAATGATTAACAAAAGTAGCTGTCTTAGCTTCTTGTGTAAAAGCAATTGTAGAAGCAGCGGTGCTAGCTATTAATGTAATAAAAGCTGCTATATCAGTGATAATCAAGCCCACTATCCTCTTGCTTCTGCTTAAAGTCTGACTCACTTCTTCCAGTACTTGCAAGCCTTTTTCAGAATACCAAGGTCCTGTAATGCTCACAATCAATAAAACAAAAGCTAGTTGATAGACCATCATAACAGATATGCCAGATTTCATCACTCTAACACAATTAGAAAGTGTACAGTCAATACAACTTACATTAAACACTGTAGAAGAAACAACATTTTAACATGACCAATTAATAAAAGATTAGGAGCCTTAACACACGCACTAACATTTGTTCAGAGTCCAGATCCTGTCCCAACTTTATCTCTTGCTAACATAACATCATAGAGAACTGCAGCTAACTTCCAAATATGTCTCTGAAAATGTCCATAACCAGCCTTCCCAATGAAGACTGTCATTTCCAATATTGGATTGATATCTATGCCAGTCCACGATTGAGTCAGAATAACTGGTCTCATTAAGGGAAAGAGAAAAGTCATTCTAACTTCTCTTTTTGACTGATTTTTGAAGCAGTTTCCACAGTCTCCATATTCTCTATCCCACAAGGTCTAAAATCTTGAGGCAAGGCAGTTTGTCCAATCTGGAATATAGACAAGCAAAGGTAGGTCAGGAACAGATGTCCAATACAGCTTTCCTGTCACCATTGTCAGGGCACTCAGCAAGCTCACGGTCAGCATCATTCTTTGTCCCAGCATCAGCATGTCTCATCAATCATTCTGGCAGCTAGCATGCTCCTTTAGCATCCTGTAGAAAAAACACAAACATGCCCTCTTCCCCATATTAAATACCTGATCTGGATCACGCCATGTGCCTGTAAGTGGATCCTTCCATTTCACCTAGGCATAAGTATGTCTAGTTGTAGGGTGCCATAGACACTCAGCAGAGAGTTCCTTGGTGTCCAAATTTTAAGAATTTAAAATAAAAAGCATGATTTAAATAATTTTTTGGTGTACAGGGATATAACTCCCCCTTTTTTATTTTATGAAGATATTATTTTTAAGTTCCACAGTATCTTATCCTTGAGAATTACAAGGAATCCAAATAATATGGAAATATTAAATTGTTGACAGAAAGTCTCAAATGCATGACTGAAATAGCCAGTTCCATTATCTGTTTTAATCTGATTGGGAACATCAAGCATAGAAAAACAATGTAGGCAATGACTAATTATATTTTTAGTTGCTTTTACTGTTAAGGCAGTTGCAACTAGAAAGCCTGAAAAGGTGTCAGTAGTCACATGTACATATTTTAATTTTCCAAAATCAGAAATATGAGTAACATCCATTTACCATAATTGGTTAGGTATAAGTCCTCGAGGATTAACACCATTATGTGGTACAGGTAGAAACTGAGGAAATTCAGCACAAGTCTTTACAATTTGACATGCACATTTTCTAGAAATACCAAATTGTTGTCTCAAGCTATTACTATTTTGATGATGTAAAGAATGAGATTGTTTGGCCAATTGTTCCTGTGTAAGGCCTATAACCTTCGTGGTATACAAATCTGCTGTGGCATTGCCCTCACCAAGGGTTCCAGGCAATCTAGTATGATCTCTTAAATGTCCCACAAAATAAGGAACTATACATTCTCTTAAACTGAGTTGTATTTGCATAAATGATTGTAAAAATTGAGAATTAGCAGTATCTAAAAAAGGAACAGTTCCAAGTAATTGTAAACCATGAGCTATATATCAGCTATCAGTATACAAATTAAAAGCTTGATTTTTAGTATTTCAAAACCAACAGCTACAGCGTGTAGTTCAATTACTTGTGCTGAAGCAGGGGAAACTCAAGAGAATGAACATGTGATCCAATCACATATGCTGTCTTCCCATTAGATGAGCCATCTGTAAATACAGTAAATACATTTCCTATGTACTGCATGCGTAAATTTACAGGAAATACAAAAGCATGCATAAAGGCAAATTACAACAACTTATCTTTTGGATAATGATTATCAATTTTCCCTGAAAAATTTGAGCATACAATAGGCCAAATATCAGTGTTTTGTAATAACCAATTTAATTGCTGTTTGGAATAAGGGATCAAGTTCTTTCCCAAAATATTTTTACGATTCTATTCTATAATTCTGTATTACAACAGCAACAGTTTCATAATAGGGTGTTCAAACTTTACTTGGAGGTGAAGAAAGGTGAATCCATATTAACGGTCCCTTTTGCCAAAGGACTGCTGTGTCACATGAGTACCAATAATGCAAACAGCCAAGAAATGATCATAGTCTATATAATGTATCCGATGTTAGCTAATAGCTTCCTCTGCTTTCTGTAGAACTATTAGTCCCACATCAGTTAATTGTTGAGGAATTAGAATTTGCATCTCCCTTGAGAATATCAAACAGAAGTTTTAAGTTCTTCTATGGTAAGCTTAAGATGAGGTCTTAGCCAATTAATATCTCCTAACAACTTTTTTTTTCTGTCTTTGCTCTGTATGGCCAAATAGCAGCTCAGCAGGCTGCATTAGCATTCTCAGAAGCCAATTGTGTAACAAAAGGAACTCCTGCTAAAGTATCTCCAAAATTTCCACCTGCTGTTTTTCCTGAGGTTTTTAAAAGTAATGTAGGGCTATTAGCCATTCTTTGAGGCAAAACTTTCCAATGATATCGCTTCATGGGCTCTTCAAAATTACAAGCTCACTAAAAGCAAACTCTTTGTAATCATCAAGATGTAAAGGGACAGTATAAAAACAATTCTCTAGATCCATAATAATTCTATAAGCATTTCCTGGAATGGCAGCTAGAATAGGCAAGCCAGGTTCTAATGCTTTCATAAGTTCCACAGCCTCATTAACCTTTCATAAATCTTAAGTTTGAACTTTGTTTTGGATTAATGGAATAACCAATCCCTTGGAAGTGAGTGAGTACATTAACTCCAACGTCTATTAATCCTTCAAAACTTTCTTCAATTATTAATTTAAGGTTAGGTCTCTTATTAGTAATAGATTGAACTCAGTACTTATCAGAGGAACCAAAGTCATCTTGTCCTAAAGGTAACTTAAGGCAACTAAAACAAGTTGAGCAAGTCTTTTGTTAATGCTGTAGGGAAAGCAGCCATAATTCTTTATGACACCTAGATAAGCGGCCTGCTGTGAATGTCTTGGTATCGGAGGCTGACCCCTCCTTCCTGAGGAAAGATCAAGCACAAAAGAAATGCCACACAGCTTTTGCAGAGGCTGCTCTGAGTTTTGCACCAACTCAAATGCAAATGTTTCTTAATTGGGTCTATTTCCCGATACCTGGTCCAGAGTTTTACTTCCTACACCAAGGTCAGATTCCTGAGGCATGACTTGATTGTCTGCTCCAGCCTCTGTTTCTGGAACAGTCATTTTTTAAAATGACCCAAACCTCTACATTTAAAACATCTTTATCCCTCATTTCTGTGGAAGCAATGCTTGCACAGTGTTTCCTTGTAAGGCAGTCGGCCATGGCCAGACCCTAATTGTATGAGGGTCTGATTTCTGTACAAAGATGAATATATCCAGCTAAGTCTGTCTTTGCTCTATATGGCCAAATAGCAGCTCCGCAGGCTGCATTAGCATTCTCAGAAGCCAGTTGTGTAACAAAAGGAACTCCTGCTAAAGTATCTCCAAAATTTCCACCTGCTGTTTTTCCTGAGGCTGTGATTGAACTGCAAACTGCAGATAATGGAACACTGGCAGTTTAATTATAATTTTTAAGTTTCTCTTGTAACATCAGAACACAGCCATAATTTTGGAAAGCAAAACTCAACCTCCAACAAACAATCCAGTCTCTCCAAAATCACCAAGTGATGCACAACCATGCTACAAAGTTTGGCTGCCAGTTCCTGCACATGAACACAGGACAGTGCGGCCTCTAAAACCTCACCAAAGAGACACTGCCCTAAGTCCTATCTTTGTAAGTCTGGTTTCTACGATAAGAATTACATAAAATACTACCCAATTTAAACGTATCTTTAGAGACCTGTTTCCCTGGGATGGCTCATACCACGTGTTGCTATCTAGAATGACTCCAACCCTGAGTTACCAGTTTTAAGCCCACTTTCTGTTACCAAGGTTACAAATTTTTAATCATACCTAATAACTTATAAGCCAATAATCTATAACCAAGACATGCAGAACATATTTAAACTTTTAAAACCAGTCAGAAACAAAAATGAAGTAGCTACACATTTGCTTATTTAGACCAGACAAAATTTAACTTTTTCTAGTTGTAATTTCAAGAGAGGAGAACCTTGACACCTACTGAACCCAAGAATCACGAACACAGAGATTTTTCTAGGAGAAACAGCCGTCAGCTCCCTTACCATAGAAGCAGAGAAAAACTGCTGGCCCTTTTTTTTTTTTTAAAGATTTATTTATTATTATATGTAAGTACACTATAGCTGTCTTCAGACACACCAGAAGAGGGCGTCAGATCTCATTATGGATGGTTGTGAGCCACCATGTGGTTGCTGGGATTTGAACTCAGGACCTCCGGAAGAACAGTCAATGCTCTTAACCGCTGAGCCATCTCTCCAGCCCCCTGCTGGCCCTTTTAAGAGCACCTTGTGCAATTAGCCTCTGGCAGTGCTTCTCCAGCTGTGCTAGACTCTAAAGGCCAATTGAGACTGCCTTTTAAAACAAGTTAAGCTAAATCAAGGGGTAAATAGCTAGCTGATAAAGTTTTAACCAATTTTTCTTTCCTTTTCAACATGAAACACTGAACAACTTCCATTCATACAACACAAGGACAGACTTAACATAAAACAGTCAGTTTTGACACATGGACAGATTGGTACACCAAGAACATACAATACAAGAGAATTAGATGTCCCAAAGGGACTCAGATATCCTACCTAAGAGTCCCAGAACTAGAATTAAGCATTCCTCCTGTAGGAGCCAGAGAAGAGTCGGGACATCTCCCGAATCTCCTTCTGTCCCTAGGAAAGCATTTTTCCTGTAGGGGTCAAAGAAGAGTCAGGACATCTCCTGTCCTTCTCTCGTCCCCAAGAAAGCTCTGAAACAGCATACATTCATTTTCCTTCCCCGGATAGTCGGGGAGGTTTGCTTTTCTCAAATCCATTCTCTCATGTTTAGGGTGTAAACTATCTTTAGTCGGGGTCCAAAGACTAAAGGCACCTATGAGAATTACCTTCACTTCTCTAGATTTTAGCATAACTCTAAACACATACATAAAACACATTTTATCATTACTTGTAAACACATACACAGAACACATTTTACCATTGTAAACACACACATAAAACACATTTTACCATTACCTTGTCCTTCAATAAGGTTTATTTACTGCTAGTTCATCTTTTTTCATAAAAACATGTCTGGACGGGCACTTTCTCTGGCCTGAATATCTCTTACTCTAGTCCATCTCTTATACCCTCGGGAACAATGGAAAAGAGCTTTTTCAAATCTTTCTTTTCTTTTTACCCTGGTACCTCATGTCTTGAGGGACTCCTTGAGTCCTTGTAAAAATAAATCATGCTTGCTTAATTCTTGTCCCATATCGTCACTCACTGTGCTATGTCAGGGTCATCTCACAGGCAGGTCACTCCGCTGCTTCTCCGACTCTCCTCAATAGGAGAGTGCTATCTCTCCTCAATAGGAGTGTGCTAGTTCTCCTCAATAAGAGCGCCTGGCCAGGCTTCCGAGCGACCTCTGCCAGCTACTCGTCCCGTTCAGCTGCGCGTCCCCTTCCTCAAGCTCCACGGCTGGGCTCCAATTGCCCCGGCCTTCAGGGAATTCAGTGTGGTCCTAGGGAAAGGGGACTGACAGATGAAAGAACGAGACAGAAACACGAGGTACCTGGGAGCAAGATAGAGTCCCTCCATTCAAGCTCTGAAGTTTACTTCGAAACAGCAGCTTAAGAATACAGGCAGGCGGGAAAGTTACACATGGCCCAAGGCTAACCCACTACCTTAACTGGTTTACAGGAAATACCAGACATTCTTTCAATCTCTGGGACCTGAGACAGTAAACTCCCTGTCCTTTCTAACCTTGCACCTTAACTAAATTTCACAGAACAGCGGGTAGTTCCTGGGTTTGGCTCCTGACACTTCAAGCCCAGTTTTTAAGGTTCTAGATCCTGCTTTCTCCAGCACATTCCCAGTAGTAACATTTCTCAAGAGTTCCATGTCATTTTTTTTTAATTCTATAGCTGAAATACAACCTAGTATCATATCCTTAAAGTTCAGATGCCCCTAAAAAGCATATAAAATGGACTTTGCCCTAACTCCCTCCACGCTCTTGTCTTCCTCTTCATGATCCTTTACCTTCATAGTTTATGTCTTAGTAAATTTATCTTTTCGATCTCCTTTTTATGCAATTGCTTGTTTGTTTTGTATGTATGGAAAAGTGGAGATACACGAGCCACAGCGTGCATCTGGAGGTCAAAGGGCAACTTTAGGGAGTTGACTCCTCCTATCTTGTGGGTCCCGAGGACTGAACTCAGATCGCAGGGCTTGGCTTCAACATCCTCTCACCACACACTGATCTCTTTAGAAACAGAGTGGCCTTCACCAAGTTCTTTAGCTTTTCTGAAACTCACTTTTTTTTAACTATTATTGAGCTCATTTCAGAGCTGCTGCTGGATTTGGGAGAGAGAAATGTACAACACTCAGTTAAATTTAAATTTCAGATAAAGAATAATTTTAATATAAATATGTGCCACACAATATTTGAGAAGTATTCATTCTAAAATATATGTTATTTATAAGAGATTCAATTTTATTTGAGAATTCTGTGTTTTTATCTGGTCTTTCAAACCAAGTGTTATAAGAATAATAGTAAGATTGGCACCATACAATTAGTTCACAGCCATGGGATTTTTTTATTTGATGCACATGGTCATCTAAACCCCCACCCCATCCATCACTATTAGCAAAATGCATAAAGACAGATGAACTACACAGGACTAAACAGCAATCTTCATTGTGCGCATGTGCTAAGTCAACAGATGTATACAGTATATTTTTTTCTATATCAATAAATGTTATTTTGTTTCATTCATAAGTAGGCATGTACATATGTATATATTTGATGAATATATATATATTTATATATATGAGTATTCCACATGCGCACACGCGCGCACACACACACATACACACACACACAATACAAAGTACTTTCAGCAACTGTAGCAAGAGAAGCAAAAGGGATTTGGGGAAGTATTTAATACAGGCTTTATTCTTCCTTTTAGAGAACAGATGTGAGGCTCCAGCTGAGTTTCCCAATGGAAAAGCTGTGTTGGAAAACACCACATCTGGACCCAGCCTGCTGTTTTCCTGTCACAGAGGCTACACCCTGGAAGGGTCTCCTGAGGCACACTGCACTGCAAATGGAACCTGGAGTCACCTGGCTCCCCTCTGCAAACGTGTGTGTTGACTTTAGGGGCTGGTGTTAATCACATTCCTCTTCTCAACTAGTTTCAGGCATATCTCTACTTAAAGGGGGAAATACCAATAAATGAGATTGGTCCAGGAAAGGCCGCCTGCGTCCATCAAACCCAACTTTATGGGATATTTTAGAACTCTACTTATGATACACGTTATAACTGCCTGCCTAAGAGTCAGCTTTTATCAGATTCCTTGGCCGATTAAATTCAGGCATTAAGAGAAAATACAAATTAATGAAAACCTTTTGAAATGAAGAGATTGTGAATTCTATTGATGTGAAGAAAGGGGGTAAAAAGAGAGAAGGTACGGTTAAAGTCTAGTGTTTATAAAACACATAAATGTGGTAAATAAAGGTAATTTGACCACTTGCATGAAACCCAGACAAATGGAATCTAGCTTGAGAAGGCTTCTGACTAGTGTTTAAAGCACTGTAGCGCATGGATGGAGCCTTTAGAATTCAGAAGAGCCCTACCTCAGCAAGGCTTATTTCATACCCACTTAAAATCAGAAAAACTGAAATAGCTTGAAGCCTGTGTCAGTATGTGTGACATACTCTTGCTCTGAGCAAAACTGAGCCCTGACAACACTTCCTGGGTTTCCTTCTAGGCTGTGGAAACATCCTGTCTTTACCATCAGGCCCACAAATATAACACGAGGTCCTATCATTCTGTTCCCCGGATGCAGGTCTAAAGTCAGGCTTGTCCTGCACGCCAGTGTCTGATGCTTCTCTACTTCTGTCCTCTCAGTAAAAGGGTGGAGTTCAACAGAATTTACCATGCTGTTGACACTCATCAACTATTGAGAGACTCCTCAGTGGCCCTTGATTCCCTTGATTTTTTATATGCCTGATATTTAATCTTCACAAATAATTTCATATGGATTGAAATCAAATCTTTGCTTATGCTTAAAGTTCTAGATTGCTAAATAATTTGCTGGGCATGGTGTGACTGAGTCAGGAGGGGCATGAGTTTGAGGCCAGACTGTTCCATTTTTGTTTTAAGAGTTATATTATTATTGTCATTGAGGACCCATGTTCTGCAGGCCTTGACTTTGTCTTTAAAGAGATAAATTAGGGAAAGAGACGACAGCTCAGTAAGCATCTGCCTCACCTTTTACAGCAAATCCATGCCCTGTCCCTTTTGTGATTCCTGAGAATGCCCTCCTTTCTGAAAAAGAGTTTTATGTCGACCAGAATGTATCGATCAAGTGCAGAGAAGGCTTTCTGCTCAAAGGCAACAGTGTCATCACGTGCAACCCTGACGAGACATGGACACAGACAAACGCCAGATGTGAAAGTAAGTCAATGGGCAGAACCCAGTGAGGCCCACTTGTGTGCAAGGTTTTCCTATCCCTCCGAGGTTTTTTTTCCTTAAAAAAAAAAACAAACATATATTTTATTTACTATTAGTGTGTGTGAGAGAGAAGGGGAAAGGGAAAGATGGAGGAGAGAAAGAGGGAGAGAGCGAGAGAGAGCAGGTGTAACATAAAGCGTACTCATGGAGGTCAGAGGACAATCAGGTCCAAAGGACCCAACTCAGATTCTCAGGAATGCTTCACAAATACTTTTACCTGCTGAACCATCCTTTTGGCCAAAATTTTAGGGGTTTTGTTTTGGTTTTATGTTAATTAATGCTTGATTCTGTTGACAATAATGTTTTTTAAATAATTGTGGTTTTTTTCAGTGAATGAGTGGTTTTGTTTGCACATATGTTTGTGTACCATGTGCATATTTGGTGTCTGCGGATGTCAGAAGACAGCATGTCGGATCCCCTAGAATTAGAATTATAGGCACTTGTGAGTCACCATATAGGTGCTGGGAACTGAACCTGGGCTTGCAAGAGCGGTAGATGCTCATAACTTCTGAGCCATCTCTCCCTTCCTGTGAAGTTATTTTCTATCAAGTAACTTAATTGTGCATATTTGGATCTCTGTACTATTTGAGTCATTTCTGCATTGATGTTTAATACAATTATATTGAACATTTTTTAAATGAATTTTCCAGACCAAGCTAAAAACCTCTCTGACTAGGAGATTAGGATTCTCTGAATAAATTTGTCAAAATGTGCTCTTTTGAGAGAAAGCAAGACACCAAGTTTAAAATATATTTTTTCCTCCACATCATCAGAGTCTTCACAGTATCCTTTAATAGGCTACAGGTACTTCCTGCAAACAAAAATTATCCTGAGATGCTACTCAATCTTGAGCATGCATCAGTAGAACTTCAAGAGTTCTCTGAAACACAGATAGCTGGACTCCACCCCAGTTTCTGAGTCTGTGTTTTTTGGATGAAGCCAGATAGCATCAATTTCTAATAGGTCCTGGGCATTGCTTATGGATATTGTTATGGTTTGACTGTGAAATGGTCCTCATCTACTTGTGTTCTGCATGCTTAGCCCCCTGCTCGAGGCAGTATTTTGAGCAGTGTTGGAAACTTTAGGCAGTGAGGCCGAGCTGGAAAAATGTTATTGGGGGCAGAATCTTGAAGGTTCCTTGTCCCTGGATCCCCTCCCCCCAACTTCTCGTCTGTTGTATGCGGTAAAGAATCACCTCTGCCACATGGTCTCATGCCCACAGTGTTCTGTCAAAGCATGAGCCCAACAACCAAGGACTGAACATATAGAACTGTGAGCCAAAATAGCCCTTCATCTCTTGGGTCACTCCCGACGTGTATTTTGCTCACAGTGATGAATACGCAGAGGAATACTGCTGGTCCAGGAGCTGCAACTTGAGAACTGCTGGCCCAGCACCATGTTAGTCCACCCATGCTACAACACGACCTCCTGCAATCCTAAGAGACTTAGCCTGCTATGATTATCTCCTGACATCTATTACCACTTCCTGCTTTCACTTTAAACATCTCTCCAGCCAACATCCTACCACTTGTCTTCTTTGTTGCCTGAGCTACTCTGTCAATAGTAGTCAATAAAGATGTTCATTGGGTCTAACCCCATGCAAAGCTCTAGGCTACATAATATTTTGTTCAAGGTATATTCCATCTCCATAACACTTGTACTTCAAGTAATGAGACAAAGCATATGAACATGAAGATACTACTAGGTTTTAATTCTAGCCTCCAGAATTTTACTCTGAACTTATATAAATGCCTTAGTATTCTTTTAGTTTTAGGGTTCTCATTTGTTAATTGTACTGATAATACTTAACTTGCGAGTTTGTTTTCTAGAATAAATCAGTTGATGTATACCGCATCAGCAGTTTCTCTAGATGAAATGAGATACCCAGTAGCTCAAAGACACACACACACACACACCCCAGTTTTTTAGCTAACAGTGTACTGCAGCATTAGAAAGTGTTTTAGAAAAACCAGAAAACTCCATACAATAATTTTAGAATTTGACTCCTAGACACTTAGAAATCTACCATTAACAAAAAAGAAAGAAGTGAGAGTCCTTTAGATTTCTCTTTGGCCTTCTAGTCTAGTTTAAAGCCACCTGCCTGACGGGAATGAGGCCAAGTGGCCTCATTCTGCCCACACAGCTGCACCTTGGTTCTTGGCTCCCTGGTGCTTACCATTCAGGCCATTGGAAATAAGAGCAGGGAGAGACGTGTGCTTGTTACAAATGCCCCCCACGCACGCCTGATGACGGTCAGTCTTCTAGAGTGGGTCACAGGTTGCCTTGGAGAGGAGACGTTTCCATGATTATTAATCCTCCAGCCTCTTTTACGTTTTCTATCAGACAGGAAGTCTTAGGATTAAAACTGCATATCCATCCTTTGCCTGGGCAGCAACCTTCCACATCCTGCCTACCTGCTTCTCATATTAATTCCTGCAAACTGGTGATTTAAAATGTAAAGCCCAGTGCAGGCTCTCAAGTCAGAAACCCCAGAAATGTGTGTTTTAAACACTAGATGATTCCCATGTAAGTGATCTGAAATCCATGCTTTGATTCTCGAAGTGCTATAAGCCAACCTCGAGTTTCCTTGAGCTTTCTCTAGGCTGCAGCCTCAATTTTAGAAACCTTTTCCCTCTGGTCCATCAGCACCCTCTAGCCTAGTACAGATGCTGCTTCCACTGTGGCTCACACTTTGACAGCTCTGAGTACGGTTATGTTTACCTCGATGTTTTTACGGCATGCCGTCTTACTACACAGCCCATGGGAAGTTTATTATATCATGTGTTTGACATTCCTTACTTAGCGTTTATTTCTTCTCAGTCTCTGATACACAGGCATTTCCTCTACGCTGTTGAGCTACCTCGTCCAACCTCAATGTTTTTTTGGCTTTTGTTTTATAGTTTATATTTTATTTTGTCATGTCTGGTGGTTGTCTCTTAGAATTCTTTTCAAATGAAAGACAGGAAGGAAATGGATTGGAGAGAAGGATCTGTTGGGAGCCATTGGGAGGAGTAAAGGGAGCGGAAACTGTAATCAGGATATAGCGTATGAGAAATAATCTGTTTTTAGTAAAAAGAAAGAAAAGAAAAGAAAATGTAAAAACATCAGACAAACTTATTTTCTCCTCTCCCAAATATGACTAACACTGTAACAGCCAAACAGCCTTGAGTAAGGCCGTTCATGAGGTCTGACCACCTGTCACATTTACACAAACTAGATACCTAGCAGAACATGGGGTTCAGCCCTGTCCTCAATGCACCCCACAATTATCTTGAGATGTCTTATAAAAATCTTCAAAGCAAAAGCAGGTGTAAGAATCTTGATTTAAATATACAGTACACATAGCTTTGAGAAAAAAAGACAGTTACTCAATCTAACACAGATCCCCAGAGACACTTTGCAGTATCAAAAAGGGGTCTTGAATTTCATGAAACTTAGCCACCGACTAGTATCGGCAGCCATTCATAATCTAAATACATATTTCGTACTCGTTGGATTGAAGGCACTGTTTCAGGCGGTAACAGAACATTTCATAATCATGATCTTAATTACGCTGAAATGGTAAGCTACCACGCTTTATCCCCTGTACTAATTTGATAAACATTCTTCCACCTTCTCCAGCAGCCACCTCATTGGCGAGGTCAGAGAGCTCATCCTTGTTCTTGGCCACATGTCCGCGGGTTTCCAACAGCTCTGCCTGGACATTTGAATCCCAGGACAAAGACCCAGTTACCTTGTCATCTAATTTGACTAAAGCTGTAGATTATTCTTTCAGTTTCTAATATTCTAGACTTGTTACACAGGTAAAAAATAGTTTGTGTATGTGTTTTATATATGCTCTTTAACCTGATTCAGTCTTCATGGGAAGGCTGGGTTCTGTCTGGGTTAGCTGGAAGGGCTTGATTGTTATCTGTGTCTTCCCATAGAAATCTCTTGTGGTCCTCCAACTCATGTAGAGAATGCAATTGCTCGAGGTGTGCATTACCAATACGGGGACATGATCACTTACTCCTGTTACAGTGGCTACATGCTAGAAGGTTCCCTCCGGAGTGTTTGCCTAGAAAATGGAACGTGGACATCCTCTCCTGTTTGCAGAGGTAATGGAATATTTGAACAGTCATTTCCCAGCGAGGCTGCAGGGAGATGTGGACAGAGGTCAACATGACCAGCGATTAGTAGTAGGCACATTGCTTTGATTTTCCTTGACTTTAAATTTGGCTTAGCAACTGTGTCATTTTCTATAACTTGCTAATTTACAGTTTTGAAAACTTGGACATTTCTTCAAAATGGAAAAGGTAATAGGTCTCCAAGTACAGCGCTCTAAAGCTTGTACTTTGCTGACAACATCTGAATGTCTGTTTGAAATTGCCATTGCTTTATTCATTCTAAAAGTAGTTGCTGAACGTCAAGACAGTCTAACATGGTCCAATTCAGAGTCGTGGAATGCAGCGTTGGTTCAGGGACCGAGGGAAAAGGCATCAGTCAAGGACTATAAAGTCTCCGTTAAGATAAACACAGTCTGAAGCTCTAACGCATTCCTACTACAGTTAACAATATTGTAGTTTTGAAATGTGCAGAGAGGAATGAAAGGGAGAGGGGGAGAGAGGGAAAGAGGAGGAGGGAAAGGGGGAAAAAACAACTGGTAATTATGTGTGCTAGCAAATGGTCATTAGCTTGACTATGCATGTTTTATAATACATGCATAAAACAATCCAGTTCTAGATTGTCAATACAGTTTGCGTTTGACCGTTTCACCTCCATAGAGATGAGGCTGAGTGGGAGGCTAACAGCCAACAATGTGTGCCTCTCCTCATAGGCTGAAATTCCTTCTTACCATTCAATTGCATCTCTCTTCTGTAAAGCCTGAATCATTTATGTGTGGTGAATGAGTTCTGTTCTTCAGTGTCCGCCCAGAATCCCCTGGAATTATGAGTCACCTTGTTCTCTTTCCAGCTGTCTGTCGGTTCCCATGTCAGAATGGAGGGGTCTGCCAACGTCCAAATGCTTGCTCCTGCCCGGATGGCTGGATGGGACGTCTCTGTGAAGAGCGTGAGTCTGTCCTTGAGTGTTGCTTTGAATCCCTTTATTTGCAAAGAAGCTGCAGGCTTAGGAGAGAGAGTTCCTGGGAATCGCCTTTCGCTGTCCTGAGGAACTGATTGCCTCGAGTCCTCACAGTGGACCAGAGCACGCAGGGTTACTGTAACACATCAGTAGGCTGCAGGAGACCTATCTGCAGTATCTGCACCTGAGTGTGCCTCATCTAACGTCTCACAGGCCTCTTGGCACTCAGTAACTGAGTCTTCTTAGGAAAGGGCTTTGTGATCAAGTCACAGCCCTCTCTCCCCTTACCTCAGGTCAGTGCTGCAGTTTTGCTACAGTTGGAAAAACTGCAACATCACAGAGCACTGCACCTTTCAGGGAACATGGGAGCCCACCATCACTCTTACGCATGAGAAAGCCATTCCTAATTAAAAATATAGGGGCAGTCACAAGCCCTACTCTATATAATGCTTAATAAATGAACAGAATTTTGATCCTTACTAAAACTATGCTTAGTTCATCAGAGATGTATAAATAGCTACTTTGCATGTTTTATTTTATCATTTGTGCCCGTGCATGTGCCAGGGCAGAGGACAACTTCCAGAAGTTGGTTTTCACCTTCTGCCAAGGGTCCTGGGGATCAAACTCAGTCATCAGGTTTGTTTAGCAAGTGCTTTCACCTATCTGGATGGCCCTCAATGAATTCTTTTAAATGATTTGATGGTCTAAAGTGTGTTATTCCAATGTCTTAATGTGTAAGGATAAACAGTTTCATGTGTGGAGAGGCCATGCTGAGTCCTTGCTGTGACAGGAGTCGGGTGACACCTGTTGGGCTCTTTCCCTGCTGAACACAAAGTCAACTCTAAAACTTATTCAGTGTGACTTTTTTATCTCTCTCTTTTTTTTTTTTTTTAAGGGAAATGAGTAATGGCTGTGATCAATTCATCAAATCAAGGGTTTTCACAATGGCTAATTTTTTTAAGAGCTGCCACAGTTTTCCTTCTCCTCATTCCTTTGCATGTGGGGCTGGCTCCCAGGCTACAGTGAGCTAATACTTAGGGTCCAAGGATTCAGGGATACCCTGGTAAGGCCAGGATAAGCCAGCTTAACTTGCTGAGCATTTAGCTGCCCTTGTGCATAAAGCAGAGGCAGTGGTGGTGTCACACACCTTAGTTTGCATAGAAGCTTCTTGGAGAGGCTTTAAGATGTAGATTCTGGTTCAGTCGGCCAGAGATGGGACCTGGGAGTCTGCTTCTAACCAGTTCCTAGTTCATGATGCACAGCAGCAATTTCACGTGCTCACTGTCAGTCCTCCGAGTCTAGGAAACAAGAGGGAGTTGTCCTCTTACTACTAAAATATTACAAACCGGACCTTGGAACAGCCTAGACAACTCCCACTCCTACGTCAGTTCAAGAAGAAAGCCCAAGGCAGCATTTTACCCAATTCTCAAAAAGAACATGGAGCTTATGTTACAAAGACTGGAAGCAAGCAGTTAGCAAACACTGAGGACAGAGTGTCCTCCAGCAAAGAGTGGTTTTGGCCTCAGTGGTTACATCTGAGTAAGGATCACTCTTCCATCCTGGTGTGCTTTCCCGCGGTATTCATGAATAAGCAGAGTGCATACAGGAAGATCCTCTAGTGAGCCATTGCATACAGCAGAATGCATACAGGAAGATTCTCTAGTGAGCCATTGCAACGTTTCTCCTTCAGCAAAATGATTATGAACACCTGAGCAGATCTGAACATGATCAAATCCTTTTCAACACAGTTTTAATGGTTTTTTTTTATTGTTTTGTTTTGTTCTTTTAGCAATATGCATACTCCCCTGTTTGAATGGTGGGCGCTGTGTGGCCCCCTATCAGTGTGACTGCCCCACAGGCTGGACTGGGTCCCGCTGTCATACAGGTAGGCTCCCATGGGTTGTTTTCATGATGGTTTAGTTTCATGAAACCATAGGAGACACAGATGGGTTGAACTTGTACTGAGCCGTGGTGTCACAACAGAAGGGTGTCAGCCATGCTTGAGAACTTATCAAGATGGTCCTGAGGCCACTTCTCAGCACTAAACTGGATCACCACCAAAAACTGCTTTTCAGGAAAATTCACTAAAGAAAACCATCTACACTGGCACCTCTTCTTGATCCTTCCAGAACAATGTCTCTCATACCCCACTGGTTGGTAAAAGACCCCTTCTCTGGATCCTATGCAGTATCTACTAGTTGAGTCTGAGTTCCATTTCTAGGCCAACCATGGTGAATGCTCACTGTCTGATCATCCCACTCAAAGGCTTAGAGCATGCAGACACATAGGTACAGACTGTTGTGTTAACTGAATCTCAGCCACATCTGACGGAAGCCTGGAAGGAAACAGAGGGGCGTGGCTATAAAGATGAACAGAATCTAATCAGGAAATGTATGTGGCAAATTCAAAGCGCTGTGCCATGCCTTAAGAGCATAGGAGCCCTGGAGGGTTTTAGGCAGGAACAATACTCAGTGATGGGTGGAGGATGAAGAGATGGCTCAGTGGTTAAGAGCATGGCTGCTCTTTAAGACCGGGGTTTTAATCCTAGCACTTGGGAGGCAGAGGCAGGCAGATTTCTGAGTTCGAGACCAGCCTGGTCTACAGGGTGAGTTCCAGGACAGCCAGGGCTACACAGAGAAACCCTGTCTTGAAAAACAAAAACAAAACAAACAAACAAACAAAGACTAGGGTTCAATTTCCAACACCACATGGCAACTCACAACTGAGAAATGATAATTAAAAAATGGTGGCTCTGTGAGAAGCTGGAAAAGGAGGATCAGTGCTACTTGGTGACAGATCTGACTGGAGGGGAGCTGGGGTGGGGGGGGGGGGGTGATTCTACTCTTTCCAGTCTGACCTCAGGAATTGAAAACAATACCATTTACTGAGCTAGAGGAAGCAGGATGAACAGGCTGGCGTCTAGGCAAGGAGTTGAACCTGAGGAGTCTGGGACCCACTAGTGCAGCAGTCATGATAATTTGGGCTCCCAGCAAATACATATAGATTGAAGACACATTTGTGCATCACCAAGAAAGTGCCTGGAAGGGAGAGAAAATGGCGCTGAGCAGAGGATACTTGGCACGAGTGGCCCCCGTGGACATACTTAGGATGGAGGAAGCAGTTGAAAAGTGAGAATATTGCTAATGATGGCTCCCCTCAGGGATCACCTCACACCGTGCTCTGAGAGTGAGTCACATTTTCTTGTCCCAGCAAATAGAAACTGCAGTGAGTCAGACTGAGATGCTCAGGTTTAATTTTTGTTGAATTTTATCCTGATTGTCTCGTCCCTTTTTTTTTTTTCTGATTAAATTGTAAATAAGTATATCCTGCTGACCCACTCTTACTCTTCCTTATCGAGGGGAAAGCCTGGTCTCTTTCATGATCCCCTTCATCCCTAGTTCCAGTTCCGGTACCCGCTCAGCAGACAGTTGGCTGTATTTTATGAAGGACAGGCTTTTCATCCAGGAAAGGGCCTGCCTTGCTGTGTTAAAGTAAAACTCATAGCCAGCCCTCCCTCGATGGCTATCTGATTTTTTTCCTGTAAGGACTCACGGTTGAACTTGTGGGTAATGGACTTCCATCAGTGTTCAGACTCCATGCTGTTTTAACAGACAGGCTTGTGCACATGAAGAGTTTGTAGGCTTATGAAAAAGATGCCTGTATACTAGATCTTTGGGCATTCATTCAGGGTTTCATCTGTGACTAATTTTAATCCTAATTATGGTTCTCTAATTCTAATTAATGCTGATATATAATATATATGTATATATTAATTTAAAAGAGCATGAGAAGCATCTCCTAGGCACACAGGAAGAACTATTGGACACATGTTTTATGTGTATGAGTGTTTTGCCTGCATGCATGTCTGTGTACCACTTGTATGCCTACTGTCCAGAGGAGGTCAGAAGAAGGCATCGGATCCTCTAGAACTGGAGTTACAGATGGTTGTGAACCACCATGTGGGTGCTGGGGTTCAAACCCAGGTCCTCTGGAAGAGTAGCCAGTGCTAACCACTGGGCCATCTCTCCAGCTTCAACTGTTGTTCAGGGCACCCTGCCCAACAGACTTTTTCTCCTGTAAACTGTCTGACTTAGTCAATCTAGAGTTTATTGCCGGCTCCCTCCAGAGAGCCATAAATTAACTGAGTATATAAAACACTTAGATCAGATCTAAGTGCCAGACTGGTTGCACACATTAGAATAATAATAGTATTAAATATTTTAAAAGATAGAACCCAGTGGGCTTGACATGATCAGTAAAGCTGACCTTAGTGTGGCGAAACTTAACAAAGGGACTTGATGTAAAACCTTGCCCCCCACCCCTCCCTCACCCCACCCCTCCTCCACCCACCCCCCTGGAATAGCTCAGCTGGGGGAAGGGTGATGCCAGATATGGATGTAAAGTGTGTGGGGGATGGTCAGTGGCAGCTCAGGGGGAAGAAAGAGCAAGTCCTTCCCTGTGGGCTTCTGTGGCATCTTTAGATGTCTACATGTTGACTAAGTGGATGCGTGCATTTCTTTCATCACAGCTACTTGTCAGTCTCCCTGCTTAAATGGCGGGAAATGTATAAGACCAAACCGATGCCATTGTCCCTCAGCCTGGACAGGACATGATTGCTCCAGGTAAGAAAGCCACTACAAAGGCTGAGCTGTAACTCTTGGACTCTTATTTCAAGAGTGGGGGGATGGACTTCAAAAGTGATCTCCAGAGATAGAAGGTATCTCTAGTTGGAATGAAAACTTTGTTAATCACAGGCTGTCAAGATGGTCTCTCTAAACATTCCCTAAACCCAAAGCTAGAAATAATTAAGTCAGGGTTGATGAAGAAAACAAGATCTCAAAAATAAACAGCGTTGAGCACCCTTCAGCAGCACGCATACTAAAACTGGAAAAATAGCGCATGCAGGCGTGCACACACACACACACACACACACACACACACACACACACACTAAATAAATACATAAATACTAAAAATCAGTAAAAAAATTACATAAATGATTAAAGTAATATTCTTGAACAGAAAATGCAAAATAATATAGTTTATTGAAAATGTCCTAGTAAGATCTGGTATAATGGTGCATGCCTTTAATCCCAGCACTCTGGGGGGGAAACAGGAGGGTCTCTGTGAGTTTTAGGCCAGCTAGGGCTATACAGTAAAACCTTGTCTCAAAGAAGAAAAAAAAAAAGAAGAGAAACCCCCAGTCAATGTTTGAGCTATATAACCAGAGTAAAACTATTGAAGTTGATAAAAATATTTTAATATTTCCAAACCCCTTCCTTCTCCCCAGGAATGGCCCTCATCCTTGACAGGTGTTGTTACAGATGTGCCTACTAGACTAAGATTTATTGCTCCGTTCTCCATGAGCACCCCCAAATTTCCCCCTACCTCAGTTCATCTTTCCTCTTGAACCTGTTGATTTTCTTATGTTTTCTTTCATTTTCTGTCTTCAGGAAAAGGAGAACTGGACTTTAAACCCACGCCCACCACCTCTCCCAAAGCAGGATCATCTCCTTCTAGTAGCTCCTGGAACTCACACCAAGAAAGACCAACACGGTGCTGGGGCTTGTTTTATTTTATAAGCTTGAGGTTGACTTTTTAATTTTGTGATCTATTTTGTTATTTTTTGTGAGGTCCGTTCTTACGTGTTTGCATTGTTTAAATATGCTTGCATTTTCTATATAAAATTATATTAAACGGACGTGCTCCATCCTTGCCAGATGTACATACTCCGCTGTCTGCTGGGAAAGCCCCTGGAATACGTTTTTATTCAATTACTTAAAGATGACTTTCCATTAAAATATATTTTGCTACTAAATAAGATTTTTGCTGGGTAGTACCATTTTTCCAACGTGGCTGGGGAACAAAAAAAAGAACTCATGAACTTCCTTCTAATGCTCTGGCACAGTTCGTGATTGCATGTAGTTCCCTGAACAGTTATGATAAAGGAGGCCCCTCCTTTAGTCCTATCTTGTTTACACAGTGTGTGAGTGTAAAGGTTTTCTTTCTTCATTAAAGGAACACAAGTTGGACTTAGTGCCCCCTGCAAAAAATTCTGTCCTGGTGTTGAGAGCGGCTTGGAGGGTCCTCTTCCACATTTGCAAAGCTGTAGACATCAACTTGGGGGGGAGAAAGGGCAAAAGAAAGGAAGGAAGGAAGGAAGGAAGGAAGGAAGGAAGGAAGGAAGGAAGGAAGGAAGGAAGGAAGGAAGGAAGGAAAGAGGGAGGGAGGGAGGGAGGGAGGGAAGGAGGGAGGGAGGGAAGGAGGGAAGGAAAGAAGGAAGGAGGGAAGAAAGAATGATGGAGAGAGAGGTAACTGCCCAGGAGACAGTCGAGCTGCCCCACAGTTTCTATGACTTCGTCCACGTTCATCATTATACCTATTTCAGAATAAAGACTTTCCAGACTTCAGAACATAAAGCCAAACCCTATATTTCATCTTAATATAGGAAATATATACCATATTGGCTCCACCCTCTGGGAGAACCCCTCCCACAAGGCACGGGTACACTGTAGCACTGCAGGCAGATGCAGGACAGACCAGAAGGATCTTCTTGCTGCTCCTCTTAGCCATTGGCTCGTTCTCGGGACGTCCTTCCCACTTCTCATCCACGTGCTTGTCATTCCGTTTGTCTGCGGCTTCATCCTGTTTATCCTCATCATTTATAATCATAAAAATACAAAATAAAGTTTAAAACCCATGATTAACAAAGAGAATAAGTGGTACCAGAAAGAAAGCAAGAGAAATCCATTGATCGTAACCCTTGGTTCTCAAAGTGCCTACTGATGAAATACACCTGCCAAGCACAGCGTGCCTTCTGTACTTTGAATAGGTTAAAAGGTTTAGAATTCGGATCCTTTTATTTTGAATGGACTAAAATATTTATAATTCCAAAGTAAGACAAAGTA
>CM052702.1:58704974-58718745 GCA_028551405.1 Uromys caudimaculatus | reverse complement strand
TGTGTGTGTGTGTGTGTGTGGGTCTGTGTGTGTGTGTGTGTGTGTGTGTGTGTGTGTGTGGGTCTGTGTGTGGGTCTGTGTGTGGGTGCACACACACACACTTCACTTTCCACCTTGTTTGAGACAAGGTCTCTCATTCACTGTCACGGACACCAGGCTCGCTGGACTGCAAGCTTCTAGGAACTCTGTCTGTCCCTACGATCTCTCGGTAGGAGCCATGCAGCTGCAGACATGTGCTCATACCTGTGCACACAGTCCTGCAAGCAGAACCCTGGCCATCTTTGTCAGGTCAGCGTGCCTGCTTGCAGTGTACCAGAATGGACCTGTGGAATCGTTCCCTTGGAGAAGGAGGAGACAGGGAAGGTCCCTGGACCCTGATGAGAAAAAGTCAAGTGAAAACCAAAGCATGTTTTAGGGAAAGGCAGCTCATCATGGCACAATTTTTATCAGTGAAAGTATGAACACAGACAACATCCAACAAGAGGAACCCTCAAGCGTGCTATCTTGACGTCTGCTGAATTATATATGATGCAACCCTCAAAAATAATGCAATGCCGTGGAACTTGTCAGAATCAGAAAGCTATGGAGTGATGGGTTGAAATCAGGATACAAAGTGTTCTTGACCAGGGTGTAGACCAGCGGAAGAGTCAGTGCTTATGTGCAGAAGGCCCTGGGTTTAAACCCAACCATCTCGCCTTTCAAGTCTCCATGCTCAGAAGACTTAAAAGTCTACTTTTTAAAAAATAAGAAGGAAAATGCCCAGTATTACAAATCATCTATGTAGATTGTATCTCAAGTTAAAATGTGATATGGCTTAGTAGTTAAAAGCACTCACTGCTCTTGCAGAGAACCACGTTCAGTGCTCAACCCCCACATCAGGTGCTTCACGACCACCTCTTATCTCCATAGGATCAAATACCTTCTAGGCCCTTCAGACAATTATACTACTAGGCATAGACAAATACACAATTTAAAAAAATAAACTACCTTTTAACATTTTTTAAGCAAGATACATATGGTCCCAAATAACTATGGGCCAGATAATGTCAAGCCCCCCTGGCTTCTCTGCACAGAGAAAGTATGAAAATGAATTATTAGCTATGATCTGAAGGGGAAAGAAGCAAAAGTGGGCAGCACAGTGAAGCTTTCTATTTGCTCTTTGCAAGATATGACAGGCCCTGGAGTGTCATCGCAGTACAGAGATGAAGTCCAAAGACATTGTTAGTATGATTTAAGACGTGTTTTTTTTAATGAGACAAATAATGATGAATAGCTGGAATACACCTGTGACTCAGAAGAGGAAGAAATTTCAACCCTCAAGTCCCAATAATGAAGGCTTGTTTTAGTGACATGACTATAAAGAGAATTTTAAGGGAATAGAAACAGAAAAAAATTACTAAGACTAAGAGCACATCCTAAATCATGGTTCCATGTCTATATAATTAGATTTCATGATACTTCTCTTACATCTTTCGTTTCCAAATGCTGTAGATTTCTTACACTAATGACACAGATTAAAAGCCATTATTAAAAATCAGGATTACATAAAAGTTCATGGAGAGCAATTCAAAAGAATGTAAGGATGAATAATTAACCTAGCCAGTTATTAAAATGTAATTAAGCTTTGAGTGATTCAATTTGTACCAACCATAGAGAGACAGCTTGGTGGCAATGGAATAAAGTGAATAACCTAGAGCACGCCGGCATGAGGGAATAGAAAGGCGCTCACTGGCAGCTGGACCTCTGAGAAATGGATCAAGACAGGACTGGACCAGTGAGAAGTGTATTAGGAGAGACGCTTGTGAGACAGGAGACGATGAGAACCAGAAGAGGCAAGGAGTTGCTGGGCTGTGTTAGTCACACACTGTTACTATGACAAAATGTCTGAGGCGATCAGCTTAATACAAGAAAAGGTTTGTTTTGGCCCATATTTCAGTCCAAAATTGCCTAGTCTTGTTTCTTTGAGCCTGTTACCATAGGACATGTGCTGTTCCCAGGAAGAATGTGCTGGAGAAGAAAGCTTCTTTACCTCGTGGGAAACAAAGACACAGACAGGCATGGGACAGGGTCCCAAAAGTCATCTCAAGAGCAATGGCGGTGGTTTATATCATTTAAAAGCCTAGACTTGGCTCTGTGGTTCATGGGTTATTTATGAGATTAAATATTAAAAGCCATTAAACATTTTGTCAATATATTAACAAAGATTGGGGGGCTTTTTTTTTTTTTTTTGGTTTTTCAATGGAGATACATCACTTTTAGTACCAGCTGTGGTGGGACAGGCCTGGAAGTCTCGGCTAAGGTGGGAGGATCCCAAGTATGGGGCCATCCTGTACTACATAACAAGTGCCAAGCCAGCCTGAGCTATATAATGAAAGCTTATCTCAACATCAAAAATCAAAAGCTACATCATATTTATGTTTGTTAACACACTTTCCTCTTCATAACAAGTGTTGATCTCCATAAAAACTAATTAAAATAAATTCTCCACATTAGTGCATAGGTCCGTATATGACTGGTTCATCATATGCATAGACAGATACCACATAAACTTAAAACCTGCCTCCATTTAGTTCTGTTTAAACACAGCTTCAGAAACAACAGGAGAAGAACTAAGACCCAGAAGACTATTAGTTTAATATGATGTAGGAACGCCTGGCCTGGTAGGGCACAGCTGAGTGACAAGAGGACCCTGCCTGGTAATTAAAATAAGGTATTTATAAATGAAGCATTAAAACCATCCCAGTAGTTTATCCTTGTGTACTATATATTCTCCAGGTAAAGGGTTTTATAAGAGGCAGATACTTATAATATGCTATAATTTCCAGCCAAGTCCTATGAGAATCGCTTTCTGGGGCTTCCTTAGCAATCAGTATAGCAACGAGCCTTGGGTGATGGCTCCTGAGGTACTCTCCTCCTGGATGACTGTAAAGCAGTGGCAGCACCCTCCTTTTTCTGCTAAGCTTAGATGAGTCAATTCCAGAAAACCTGGGCCCAGTGCCTGGGTCTGTATGAAACTTGAACCAACAAGCAGTCCTGACCATGACCATAAAGAGCAATGTGCCACCTGCAAGGGCCAGAGATACATGTTCACATGTTTTCAAACTGCACAACTCAGCAGCCAAAGCCGCTTAAGACACGTGCCATTCTGGGCGTGGTATGTCTGCATACTTCAGGTTTTTTTAACAGAGTGAAGCCACAGACATAGCTATCCCAAGAAACAGGCTGCTGGGTATTGGACCAATCAGAAGGCTGCTGACCCTCCTCTTCTGAGGAATTGTGGATCCTGGGCCCTCCTCTCAGAAATGTTTATCAAGTGAGTTTTCTCATAAGCCCTAGGTCCCAAGATTGTGTAATTACACACCCACTCCTCAGTCAGTCATTAAGATTTCAATTTTCATCATGTTCGCTGGATCTCTTTACTCTCCCAGCTGGATCAAAGGACGTTAAGGCTTCCCAAAATTAAACAATATCCTATCATGGAGAGTAATAGGGAGCCAGGTCAAACAAGAAAAACCTGGTAGTAGGGACTGAGGCCAGAATCCAATAAGGCCATCAGCACACATTTCCCAAGGATATCACATTCTTCAAATAGACTCTGTGAATATATGACATGGTTAAAGAGGGAGAGGGGAGAGACTTCCAAAGTCTCGCTTAACACATCTTAAAGTTTGTATTGTGATTTCTCACTTAAAATACATTTTATTTCGTTACACCATCGCATAAAGCTGTGAGGATTCAAAGCTCCGTGGATGCCCGTCATTTTATAAGTAACCAAATAAATCTTTGTTGGTGCTGCTTGTTCCTGCCTCCTGCTCAGCCCCTCCCAGCCTGTCTCAGCACATTCTGCAAAGCTTCTCTTTTCTTGTAAGGACTCAGAAGCATGCAGGAGCAGTGCCCCTGTGACCAACGCCAAACCCAAGGTCAGGCTCAGCCAAGCCATCCAACACCCTTTGCAGGTGTTGGCCCTGACCTGGGCATTTTCAACCTCACGGAAGATTTATTAGTGTAGTGGTTTGTTATTACAGCCTATGTGTTTAATGTTTGCAAAAGAAAACATCCTAATCACAAGGCACCTCTGGTTTAGGAAAGAGTCCCACCAAATACCCCCAGGCTGTGTTTAAAGGACAGCCCAAATGTTCCAGAAGTCATAACTGCAAAACAAAGAGGTACTGGAGATGAATGGCTTCTGGCCTCTCATCCGAGGCCTTTGCGTAAGACATTTCCCTTACTGATGTCACCTTTCTCAATTCTCTGGTCCCACCTAGCTTTACCATTATGACCCCACCCTAGCAATACTCTTGCTACATTTGTGCTCTTGTGGATACATGTGTGTGCGTGTGTGTGTGTGTGTGTGTGCGTGTGTGTGTGTGTGTGTGTGTGCGCGCGTGTGCGTGCACATGTACATGTGGAGGGCAGAGAACAACCTTGGAAGTAAGTCCTAAGTCACTGTTCTGTTTTTGAGACATGTTCTCTCACTGGCCTGAAACTCACCTAGTAGACTAGGCTGGCTGGTCAACAAGCCATAGGGATCTTCCTGTCTCCATTTTCCCCAGTACTGAGATTATAAGCACTCACAAGCACTCCTGGCTTCTTCGATGTGGGTTCTGAGGCTCAAATTCAGACCCTGGTGTTTGCAAGGCAAGAGATTATGCTGGCTGAATTAAGTCCCCAGGGGCTTCAGTTCCTGTAATCTAAGGTACTGTTGACTTTGCTATACAACAAGGTCAAGGATCTAGGATAGTAAAAGAATGAACTCTGCCCTTCTCTGTCCCAGGGTCCCTTCTAGTCAGTGATCATAATGAGTAGACAGAAAAACATTGAATGAAAACTCTGTGTGTATGTGCGCACATGTGTGCACATGTGTGTGTGTGTGTGTGTGTGTTATATTGAAACTCAGGAGAATCAATAAGTCTGATATTATTGTGCCCACACACCACAAATCTACTATTTTTTCTTTTTCTTTTTTTTTTTTTTTTTTTTTTTGGTTTTTCGAGACAGGATTTCTCTGTGTAGCCTTGGCTGTCCTGGAACTCACTCTGTAGACCAGGCTGGCCTCAAACTCAGAAATCCACCTGCCTCTGCCTCCCAAGTGCTCACAAATCTATTATTATTCAAATAAGTTCATGACCTTGGTGTTGGCCAAAACTAAGACTCCAGAACCAGATGCCTATGATATAACAGTGTTTTACTTCTCTGTTAGGGAAGAGTCCCTCATACTGGAAATATGGAAAGGGAAGCAGGCACAAGCTGGGACTAATGGCCTCACTTTGCACAGGCTACCAATGTGGTCAAGCTAACAAAACTACCCCGGAGACACGGGTGGAAACAGAAAAGCTCACCCCGAATTTGTATCCTGATCTCAGGCACATGACTAAAGCACTAGACTATTTTGCTAATCCTGTAGTTCCACTGAAGGCAAAGCAGAGGTTCACAACACAGAGCAGCGCTTCTCCCCATCCGAGCAGCAGGACTCGTCTTCATAGTCTGTCTCCCCTTTCAGACACCTTCCAAAACACAAGGGAGCACTTGCCCCGATGTGAAGCTAACAGATCATAGGTGCTCCTGCTGCAGACTGCTTGCTTATGCTTTAGATTTCAACCGTGTTAACACACCTCCTAAGATCTCAGGATCCAGAGCCACAACCAGAAGTAAAAAGTGCATAGGACACACAAGAGTGGAGCAGTTAGCTTTCTCCGTTCCTAGTGTTGATCCACACAGCCTCCCTCTTAGACTTGAAAAATTACTATTGCAGATAATTCTTTCTGGTTTCTTCCCTAATTTTGCATTGGGTACATTTAAATTCGTATATTTGCCTCGTTTTATTCTTGCTGCCTTCTCCCATATAATCATCTCCACAGCCCTCTCATTTCCCACGGACTATTAATGGTTGCCCTTCCACTCTGGTATTGAGTGCAGTCTATGTACAAGCTGTCACCCACCCGATTCCCTCCTTAGAGAGAAGCATGGTGTCTTTTTCATTCGTTTATCCTTGGTAACACTTGGCATCTAGTAAACGCACGATAAGCTCTGAGAAAGAGAAAAAACTAAGACTTAAGGGGGAGAAATAATTTCTACAATTTAGAGAAAAACATTCAGGGAAGGTTCCAGGAATATTATATCACAAAAATTGGGATATTCTAGATGTTTTTCTATTTATATATATACAAATATATAGGTGATCCCCACCCACCTTTGAAGCAACGAAGCCTTTTTTTTTTTTTTTATTGGAAGAAAAGTTTATCGTGGCTTACAATTCCAAAAGGAGAGTCCATAGGTATGGAGAGGCATGTGAGCAGCAAGGCAGAGCAGGAAGCTAAGAAATAACATCTGCAACCATGAAGCATAGAGCAAACAGGAAGTAGGGTGAGCCTATGAACTCTCAAAATCTTCCCGCCTCCAATGATGTGCTTCTGAAAGACACAATGGATGATAGTTACTGACAGTAGAGGCTGCCTCGGGTCATCAGTTACCAAAAGAAGCAGTACATAGCCACGCATCGCTGTAATGTGAGGCCTTGGAAGGAACTGCTAGTGAAAATTACTCTAATTACTCTGTCGAAAGAAAACTTCAGAAGCACCATTATAGCGCTGCAATGGGAGGTTCCCATTGTAAGTGACCGCCTCATCCTGGAGTATGGCAGCCCACCTCCTCTGTAGCACTTAGCTCGTCAAGAGCACTTCCGGTTCCATCGCTGCCAACTGTTTATTGCTACACTCTGGGCTTTCAACCTTATAAATAGTTGTGCTGCCTCTGCTGCCCATAGAAACTCTTCTTTTATCTCCTAACCACCTAATTGTTCCTTAGAGAGGTTTTGATTCCATGGACAGGCTCTGAAAGTACTGCGCAATAAAATGGGTCATTTTTTAACATGACAATGTGGCCTCTTCACTCTCTCAGTTACTTATTAGCAAGCTTCCGGACCTAACTATCTCATCCTTTGGGTTTCATAGTACTTCAAACACATCTCCAGTAAAGCACACCTCTCTTTGCAAGATGGCTAGTTTATGTGTCTGGGTATCTTTTTTTTTTTTTTTTTTTTTTTTTTTTTTGGTTTTTCGAGACAGGGTTTCTCTGTGTAGCCCTGGCTGTCCTGGAACTCACTCTGTAGACCAGGCTGGCCTCGAACTCAGAAATCCTCCTGTCTCTGCCTCCCAAGTGCTGGGATTAAAAGTGTGCGCCACCACTGCCTGGCATGTGTCTGGGTATCTTTAATAGCAAGGTTTATTTCTTATTTATGGGTGCAGAGCTCTGGACTCCACCACCCACATCAATGCTGACCAGGACTTTACCAGACATGTGACTTGAACAAAGCGCTGCCCAAACATCTCTCTCTCCTGCTTGGCGGTGTAATGGGAGCAGGCCTCACACTACTGGTACTTACGCAAACTACTTGGTCACTCAGATTCTCTCAATAAGAATGCTTCCCTGTGAGTCCATGGTCACACTAACAGTTCATGAGACTGGTCTCTGAGCTCTGATTTCCTGACTTCACACTGGATCCACCTAAGTGAGTTAAACTGAAGAAGTCTACACAGCAACCACCACAATGATGTCTGAAGCTGAGACACTTCCTTCCTAGAGAAAAGCACAACCAGCATATGAATCTGGAGCCTTAAACTTCCCAAATCTCTTCCAGGAAAGAAGCACACGTGGAGATGTGTGCACTACCCCACCCTTGCAACGGAGTCGAAGAACACTCAATCTTGACCTAATGTGCTCAGAGGTCTAGTGACCAAAATATTCTCTTTTCTTAATCTCTCTTCCTGGAACCCCTGCTGCAATCACATCAACCCTCCTCACTGAGTTTCACAGACCTGTGTTCAATATTCATGCCCAGATATTAAAGATGCTCAAGACTAATGAAACCTAAGCCAGAGGCACCCCACCATATGCGAAGGATCAACTGTCCCGTCCTTCCCGGGGGGGCCTTCCCTGGGGGGCCTCCTGGGGGGCTATCAACCAGGGTATGAGGAGGGAACTGCCGGTTAAAGGAAAGAAGACAGGAGACAAGAGATATCTTGGGAGCAAGACGGTAATCCGATCAAGCTCCAAAGAACTTTAATTCTGAGCCAAATATAAAGCAAAAGAAGCGGGAAGTTACAGGGGCGGGGAAGTTCCAGAAGGTCAACGTTCCTGCCAGATGTCATGTATTGTTGCAAAAACACGGTATCACAAGATCTCCCTAAATCCGCAGGCAGGGACAAACAGAATGTCTCTAAAACCTCAGGCTGGTCACCTGATTTCTGAGGAACCTGAGGCACCAGGTCCGGGAAACTGAAACGCAGGCCTACTAGTCAGGCCAAAGCCTGTTGGTTCCTGACAACCATACACTCCCAGATCAGAGTGTCTGAGTCAAACAAAATCTCAATCATACTTTTCTACCGAGCTAAGCCAGTGAGCATGTTTTATTCATTTTTTTTTTTAAAAAGTATTTTTCACTTTTGACATCTGTGAAATGGGAATACTTCTCACAACAGAAAGGCATCATGTAAGTGTATGAGAATTAATGAAGCCTCTTACAAACTTAGATTCAATAAAAACAGATAAAACTAAACCTCCTGTGTCTATCATTGTCTCTGTGATATTTGGCACATGAAAACTCACAATCTCAGGTGTAAACACCCAAGACTCCAGGAGTATTGTCTGCCCCTAAAAAAGCCTTGTGGTGCTTTTGTCTGGGACCTTGTTCTTAAAAAACTGGACTGGGGCCGGGCAGTGGTGGTGCACGCCTTTAATCCCAGCACTTGGGAGGCAGAGGCAGGTGGATTTCTGAGTTCGAAGCCAGCCTGGTCTACAGAGTGAGTTCCAGGACAGCCAGGGCTACACAGAGAAACCCTGTCTTGAAAAACAAACAAACAAACAAACAAACAAACAACCCCCCCCAAAAAAAAAAAAAACAAACTGGACTGGAGAGATGACACAGTGGTTAAGAACATTAGCTGCTCTTCCAAGGGAAACCTAGGTTCGAGTCTCAGTACCCACGTGATAGCTCACCATCGTCTGTAACTCCACTCCCAGGGGATCCACCCCCTTCTGGCCTCCATAGGCAGCAGGCGCATACTTGGTACACAGACACATACAAGGGGAAAACACTCCATACGCATAAAGAATAAAATAAATGAATATAAATCTGCTACTTCCAAGAAAAGACAAAAACACAGGAAAGCAGCGTTGCCTGAGGTCTCTGAAACTCTGAACACCCTAAGCATCAGGGTTTGGTTGGTTTGTTGGTTTTCTTAATGAATCACTTTGCGCTGTGCACCGACATGCTAAATTCTGACAGGATCTTCCTCACCGGTTCTCCTAAGAGCAGAATAGAGACTATGAGAGCACGGAGTCAGGTGAGAACGTCTCTTTGACTTTTATAACAGGCTCATCCACTTTCACACATCCAAACTGCCTTCTCCACCCAGCACTGGCCTGTCATCTCTTCTCTGGTGACTCACAGACACACACAGCAGGCCTACCTTTTTGGCAGCTGTATCTGGACTCCGCCCTCCCCTGTGGCTTTGCCTTTCTGTTACTGATCTGGTCATCCTTCCTCTCCTCTCTTATTTTCTCCCACTTCTGATCACGTGCAAAATGTGTCCTCCCTCCCAGCTCCAGCTCCTGCAGTGGGCGGGGACTTCATCCCCCTCGCCATGCTCAGAAGGGGCCTCCGCTCAGGGCTGTGCAGCGGCAAGCACCAGGGCCTGCCTTCGTGTTCAGATCCAAAACTTAAGGCTCAGGCTGTGTGAGAGTTTCCAGAGTAATGTCATCATCAGTGAGAGAGTGGAAAACAACCTCGGCCACTGCCCCCCTTCCGCCCTTCAGATCCAAGGCTCCTTCGCTTGTTAGAGCCTCTCTCCGCTCAAGAAAGGCAGGTAAATTAGAACACCAAAAAAACATCATTCACTGCACAGTCCTGGAGTGTATAAAGGGTGTGAACACACACTGCACATCACTCTTCTAACGGTGACTTTGAAGGTACAACAACATGGTCAAAAAATGAGCTTAACAATAGCTTGCATATGTCTTTGGAAGCAAGGAAGGGGGATGAGCAAATAGCTAAGTCAGTAAAGTGCTTGCACATTGAAGCGTGAGGATCAGAGTTGGACCTCCCTAGAATCTGAATAAAAAGCCAGGGATACCACATCTCTAACTCCCAGCACTGGAGGAGGGGGCAGAAGGAGATGGCTCCCTGGAGATCACTAGATGGCCAGACTGCTGAATCAGTGAGAAGATAATGAACGACTGAAGAAGACACCAAGTATCAAACTCAGCTCCACACATATGTGCACACTAACACACACTCACAAACCACACATATGCCACACATCTGCACACATATACAAAGATAAGACTGACAGGGAGAACACAGTATGAAGAATCGGAAACGGCATGGTCCAAGCTCACCCTTTGGCATTCTTACTCAGTCAAACAATTTAAGTTCCCACTCTGTCCCATCTCTTAGGTTGCTTCCCTGACTATATTCCCTCATTATCCATTTTTTATAGCAAAATTATATGGTGTTGACTGAGGAATTGTTGTTTTCCTCCCTAGACCTTTGCCATGGTGACTAAATTTTCTCTTGGGCAAAAACACTTGGGAACAAATACACACACACACACACACAGGAATGCACACACACCATTCTGTCAAGATTCAGTAATTCTGTATTATAAAATGGCAATAAAATCACAATACAACAGATGTAATTGGTGGGGTGCAAAGAGCCAGGCAAAGTGCCTTCTGATCCAACCACTGGAGTCCTTGCTTTCTAAAACAGTGTGGCCCCTCCCTTCCCAGGCTTCCGTGGTGATGCTTCACGTTATAGAGAAACTGAGCCCGAGATTCCCCATCTCTCCTCTTCCATCTTCCTTTAACATTGCGCCCACCCCTCAGATTCCTGAGTACACAATATCTCTGTAATACATGTTGAGGAATTATTTTCAGCACTTTCCTCTGCCTTTCCCTACCAGAGGGCCATTGCCCCTGCAGAGACCCTGCATCAGTCATATCTGCTTGTGACATGCTTATCACTACACACCCACTGTGGCAGAGGTCTAGTGTGAAGGACAGCAGGGGACATGGCTCACATCCTCAATGCCATCCATATAGTTGGTGGGAGAGCCAGCCATTTGGAAGGTGAAACGCCTCAGAGTGGGATGGAAGTCCATACCCTGAAACTCTGTCTCCCTAAATCCGGTCCTTTCCTCCCATGCCTTCCACTAAACCCCGAGGTTTCATTTTGAAATGTCAACGTGTATAGCTTTCAGTTTTTGAAAGTGATTATGTCATTTCCCAGGCCTCTCTGCTTTGCTCCAGGTTTTACCTTTGTTTGTTAAAAGAAAGATGGGGGGGGGGGGGCTGGAGAGATGGCTCGGCGGTTAAGAGCACTGGCTGCTCTTCCAGAGGTCCTGAGTTCAATTCCCAGCAACCTCATGGTGGCTCACAGCCATGTGTAATGGGATCTGATGTCCTCTTCTGGTGTGTCTGAAGACAGCTATGGTGTATTCACATACTTAAAATAAAAGGAAAATTGGATGAGAAAAATAAAAGAAAGGAGGAAAAGCAGGGGACAGAGATAGAGTGGAGGACAGGAACACAAAGGGTTTTGTCTGAACACCAGACTGCCTCCGGGTTATTAGGTAGGTGACTTATGACCAACTAGGAGTGTTTTTGTTCAAGCTTTATTCATATTAAGCAAATTTGGAATGGTGAACTATGCCTTCTCCATACCCTGCATACACCCAACAGACTCTGATGCAGTTCTCAAATTAGACACTAACTGTCTTAGTTGCTTTTCTATTGCTGTGACAAAACAACATGGCCAAGGCAACTTATTTTTTTAAAAGGTTTAATTGTACTTACGTTTCAGAAAGTTGGAGTCCATGATGATAGAGCAAAGGCAGGGCAGCAGGAACAACAGAGAGCTCACAAGCAGAAGTAGAAGGCAAAGCACTGATACATAAGCAGAAGGCAAAGAGAGTACACTTGGAATGGCCTAACTCCTTTGAATCCTCAAAGCCTGCCACCAGTGCCACATCTCCAATAAATCCATACCTCCTAATCCTTCCCAAACAGTTCCACTAACTAAAGAGCAAGTATTTGAATATATGAGTCTATGGATTTCAGTCAACCACCACAAGAGCATGTGTTCCAGCAGAATTATGTTGAAAAATAACAGTGGCAAAAGTCCAGAGGATCACTAGAGACTGTTGGTCATGCAAGAGCTAGAGGTCTGGGAATGCAGGCCAGTGGTGGACCACTTGACTAGCAGGTGCTGTATTATATCTCAGCACTGGGAAAGGTGGTGGGGAAAAGGTGGGTCGTCTTTGGTTTTTTTCCTGCTACTGTCATAATCTACCCTATAACAGCAACTTAAGGGAGAGAAGGTCTATTTTGGATTACAGTTCTCAGGAGATACAGCTCATCGTGGTGGGGAAGATATGGCAGCAAACAGCGAGGGCATGATGGCAGAGGCAGGAGACTGGATCATCAGATTTCTTAAGAATGAAAGAATAAGAAGAGAAGGAGGAGGAGGAGGAAGAGGAGGAGGAAGCAGAAGAGAAAGAAGATAAAGATGAGGAGGAGGAGGAGGAAGAAGAAGGCTTGCAAATAGTGAAAACAAACACAAAAGGAGATGTAAAGAATTGTTAGCTTAACTAAATTGCTCTATACTGTAAATTCTGTGGAGTTTTTTTTTTTCTTCTGTAATGAAATAGCTTTATCAAATTCCCAAGAATTTTCCCCAAACAAGCTATGGAGAGAAAATCCATTCCAATAAACTTAAGGCATAGGCTCTATTTGCTTTTAACTATTCATCATTATTTCCAGTATAAGCACCCAGTGACTGTTAGCTTAGTGCTAAGTGAATGGCAGTAATAATCTCCTGCATCTGTGGGGTGGGTTCTGGCTGACAGACTCATTGCACAGATAATCTTATTTGATCCTCAAAACTCAGTAAGATTGCCCCACTCAGCTGCCAAACATGTTTAAGTCTGGAACACACAGAAGTCATGGTGCCTTTTGAGAAACTGGTGGTATTTAAATAAGATAGCAGTTCTTTATAGATTCTGAGGTAGGCAACATCTGACTACAAAGCAAACAAAAGCCACATGGGCTATGGGGGAGTGATTAGTCAAGACTCTTCAAAGAAAGAGAACCGTGTGTGTGTGTGTGTGTGTGTGTGTGTGTGTGTGTGTGTGTGTGTGTGTCTTTATTGAACTAGCTCATAGGATTATCAAGCCCCATGGTCTTCAACAGACTCAGGAAAGCAGGTTGGTCCTTTAGCCTGAATCTTAGGATGAGGTCAAGAAAAGATAAGATGAAGTATTCAGTGAGTCTGAGGAGATGATGTCCTCTCTTCTCCACCTATGTATGCACCATTCATGCCCTCAGCAGATGGATGGTGTCCAGTCATATCCAGAAGAGTCATCTACTGATGCTGTTCTCGTGCGCCAAGACACACCCAGAAGGATCCTTGGTCTGGGCACATCATAGGAACATCTCAACTTAGGTCAGGGAGAGCCAGTGCTTTAAGAGAAAAGAACTTAAGACGAACACCTGGGAGTGAGAAATACCCACCCAGGAGAGGTTGAAGGAGTTTCTTTCTCTCCGTCACATAGGCAGTCAGGGGCAGAGTCGGTGTTCAATGCTTTGTTCATGAAACAATGCAGACATTACATTACATTCACAAAACATGAAAATCCTCAAGGCAAATTAATATTTGGAATAAAAGAAAAGTGGTTGTACTCTATTAAAGTCAATGTAAAGGTTTCCCCCCCCC
>CM052702.1:58681809-58704874 GCA_028551405.1 Uromys caudimaculatus | reverse complement strand
GAAGGAAGGAAGGAAGGAAGGAAGGAAGGAAGGAAGGAAGGAAGGAAGGAAGGAAGGAAGGAAGGGAAGGGAAGGGAAGGGAAAGGAAGAAAAGGGAAGGGGAGGGGAAGAAGGTGAGAAGAGAAGAGAAGAGAAGAGAAGAGAAGAGAAGAGAGGAGAGGAGAGGAGAGGAGAGGAGAGGAGAGGAGAGGAGAGGAGAGGAGAGGAGAGGAGAGGAGAGGAGAGGAAAGGAAAATGCCCTCCATTCCTTTGCAGTGAGATTCACGAGTAACCAGCAGGCTCTTTTAATCTACTTCACTCATTTCTACAGCACATGAACAACCTGCGCCAATCCGTAGTATGTACCCAAGGGACCACACAAATCATGGTACACCATGTTCGTTGCTGCAGTGTTCACACTAGCCAAGATACAGAACCAACCTAGATGCCCACCAACTGATAGAGGGTAAGAAACCTGTGCCATATTTCAGGTATAAAAAAAATGAAATGATATTTGCAGGAAAAAAATAAACTGGAAGAAACTGAAGATCATTATGTTAGGCGAATTATAAACCAGACTCAAAAAGACAAATAATACATTTTTTCTCTCAGACAAAGGTCTAGATTTAATGCCAAATGTTGGGGTGGGGATGGAGATGGGGTCATAAAAGCAGGAGGGGGCTAGGAGAGAGGGGAAAGATATCTTAAGGGAAGAGGGGTGAGTGAGAGGGTAATAGAATGTATATGCCAAGAATTCAGTAGGACAACTGGGGAGAGAGAGGAGCTAGCACGAGCAGAAAGGGGGAAGGGCCAGGGCAGCGGGAGACAGACGAGTAAGGACAGTGTGCAGTGACATTCATATGAAAACACCATAATAAGTTGCATTGGATCCTATGCCAACATAAAAGATATTGTGACTCAGGTGGCCCTAGAATGACCAAGAAACCTAGCACGTCCCAATCTTAGCCACGGGATCACATACGATCCATCCCAATCCAGAACATTCCAAAGCATCAGAAGAGATAAACCATTGTGTGCTCTGCTTGATACACTGTGATTCTCTTCTTTATTTCCTTGTGTGTCTTGGGGGGGGAAGAGATTTTTTACTAACTGTGTCTTATTCTAGGACATGGGTCATCGAATTAATGACTCTGAGACAAATTCGGCATGTTATTTTTAGAAGTAAAGTTTTAAAATACAGCTATGCCTATCTGTGTACTGCCCCTAGTTGCTTCTGTAGGACAGAAAACTGTTGCTAACCACTCTTTTAGAAGACAGAGTGATCGCGATGATGCAATGCCTGCAATCTCAGCACTCCAGAGGCAGAGGCAGGAGGATGACCAGAAGTTCAAACAACAAAACAAAAAAGAAGATAATTATATAAATACTACTAAAAGGTAATTTGCAGAAACAGGCAACTTGTGGTGAGCCCAGTAACAGTAAGACTGCTATTGGCAGCTAACACGTCACCAAGAGTAAGCATCCTGTGCCGTCCTGTCAGTGTTGAGAGGGTAGTGGTCCATGGGATAGAGAGAGCCACATGTCCTTTGGATAAATTTCCTAGCTTCACTGGAAAAAACTACTTGAGTTGACCAGGGGCTAAGGTTTTTCCCAGTTCAAAAAAAAAAAAAATGGTTTCCGCCCATACCACCCAGAATGTACTTGTCAAACAAAACAAAACAAAAATTCTTTGAAGACCAGAATGTGTTTGCTGAGAACATTGCTGTTTTGGGTGGACTGAGAAATGTCTCCCACATGCTTGTGTATTTGAAGAATTCATGTTTGACAGGCTGTTTTTAAAAGTTGTGGACTTGGGTGCCTAGCTGGCTGGGTAAGAGTGAGAGTTCTCTCTGCTTCCAGCCCTAAGTCTTTTGTTTCTTGGTTCACCAAGCTGTGAGCAAGCTGTGCTATAAGCCACTATTGAAGAGCCAAACTAAAGCCTTCCTCCAGTAGCGATGCTTCTTGATGGGCATTTGGTCACAATAACAATGGCGGTCACAGAGGCCAATACAGCTGTCATGCTCAGAAAATGTTTGAGGGGAAAGAGCACACAGACTCCAGGAGGGGAACTGGGTGCCTCTCTACTCCACAACTCAGTCACAGCACCTGGGACAGGGTGTTAGTCAGGGGGAAATACATGAGTGGTTTAAAAGGTGTCTCTCTGGTTAAAAAGTATTTCAAAGCATATCATACTCTTGTTGAGCACTTAGTAAATATCCTACAACTGCAAGATAGAGCAAGGTCAGAGTCACAACGGTGCTAACAGCCATTTTCCTCAGTTTAGATGATGGGTTATTTTTTCATCATTTTAATTTTCTTATTTATATATTTCTAAATATATATGTGTATAATTTTAATTGAAATGTTAGAGTACATGATATTTTACAAGCTTTTTTGCGAGATGCCTGAAGCCCTTTAACTTTTTGTTTTCATTCTAAGACAATCTGCTTTTCTTGTTATTGCAAGTTTTCTGAGAATGGTGTCCTCCAGCCCCACGACTGGCACAGAAGCCGTTACATTGCTGGGCAAAAGTGGAAGTACAACCTGACCTCTCCCAGTCTTATTTGTAAACTACAATTTCGTGTTTCCTTCTGTTTTCGCCCCTCCCTTAGTTATAGCCAGGTGCCATGATGGTACAGGCCTTTACCCATACTGACCACTAACTTTATCTCAGTTTCTTCATAAAGAGAATAAATGCCCTCAGCATGAACCTCCTCATTGCAATAATCAATGTCTTCCCTCCAATGCTTGCCTAAAGTTGGGAATACTGGCTCTCTTCCATACCTGGAATGTCTAAACATAGGATCAAACTGTGACAACTAGACTGACGACTTCTGCCTTAAATATTTTAGCACAGTAGCCTCCAATTTCTAAGTTATGAAGCTATGTATTCCAGTTTCACATACTTTTATCTCACATGAATTTTTTATCATTAAGAAAACATTTTTCCTTTGTGTATACGTGTTGGGGGTGTGCACATGTATGTATGTGTTGTGTGGTTATACTCACCTGTGTGGGCACGTATGGAGAACTAAGGTTACACCCGGTATATTTCTTCATTTACTTCTCCAATTATTTATTTCTTTACTTAAGTTCAGATCTCCCATTGAACCCAAAACTCTCCCTTTCAGTTAGACTCATTGAGACCAGCAAGCCCTGCAGAGCTGAAGTCACAGGCATGTCTAAACTCAGGTCCTCATGATTTGCCCACTGAGCCATCATCCCAGCCCAGTGTGTTCATTGTGCATTAATGATTCTTTTGTAGTAGCCTTATAAATTCTATTTATGAGCAATACACATTTATGGACCCCTCTACTAACTATCCGTTCTTCCTTTTCCTCTTCAGCACTGGGCAGCTCCAATCAGGTAGTCTGCCTAAACCTACCACAGTGACTCTTTCTTGCCATACTTCAATACTGAGAAGAACTTTTAACAAGAATCTATGCCTCTCATTTTACAAATAAGAAAACCATGAAACTCTGACCAATTCTGAACTTGGGGTAACCCCAAAGTTAGGAGTCAAAGAGGTAAAGTAAGTTATGTCAGTCACCTACACTCTGATGATCTGGGTTGCACCATCCTTGACAGCTGTGCTCCAAGACCAAAAGGGCTGTAGGAGAAAGGGGCCCCTTTCCTCCCGCTGCACAACAGATGACAGAGACCTTGGGTCTCCTCCTTCCTACAACCGGTGGGGGGGCAGGGTTCACAATCAGACCACCTATACAGAAAAGCTAATGAGCAATAACTGCCTTTGTACTCCTCATCCAAGAACGGACAGACCAGAGCTGTGGGAGTATATAAATCCTACCTTGGGAGCTTTGGAGAGATGATGACGAAGACAGCATTTCTTGGAGCTTTATTTTAAAAAGGTGTATATGATGGTCCATATTCCCATTTTGATCAGAGACTATCCTTGCAAGACTGACAATGGTAGAGATCTCTGACCCTTTTGTGTTCTTTAAATACATAGAAAGTTGATAAATATTTGCAGTCAATACTGTCATTTCTACCTTAGAGGTGGAGATTCTTTACCACTGCATGTCTGTTCTAGGAAAATTCCTCACTCTACCAAAGGTCTGCAGCTCCCACTAAGCCTCTCTGGATCTTAGAGCACTCCTTTTAGCCCGTTCTACACTATCAACTTAACCTGTGTATTAGTCAGGGTTCTCTAGGGTCACAGAACATGTAGAATGTCTTTCTATATTAAGGGAAATTATTATGATGACTTGCAGTCTGAATCTGTAGTCCAACTCCCCAACAATGATCAGCTGTGAATTGGAAGTCCAAGAATCTAGTAGTTGCTCAGTCCCACAAGGCTAGTTGCTTCAGCTGGTCTTCTGTAGAAGTAGATTCCAACAGATGAGCTGGCAAGTAAACGCAAGCGTCAAAGAAGAGCGAATCTTCCTTCTTCCAATGTCCTTATGTAGGTCTCTAGCAGAAGGTGTGGCCCAGATTAACGGTGTGTGCCACCATGCCTGGATCTGAGATTTGTTTTGTCCCAGCCTGACCTTGAACTCAGAGATCTCCTTGCCTTAGTCTCCTGGGATTAAAGTCATGTACTACCTTGCCTGGGCCTAAGCTTTTCATAGCTACTATGCCTCAAGATCTCCATGCCAAGATCCAGGTCAGAAACTTGTGTCTTCCAGCCTCAAGATCTGGATCACAACTGAGTCCTCCAATTCTGGATTGTAGTTCATCCCAGATATAGTCAAACTGACAACCAGGAATAGCCATCACATCCTTTATAATACATGGCACAGGAGGCCTCACTTTCCCTACTCAGGAACACTCAAAGACCCTCTTTGTTGCTTACCAACTTCAAAGTTCTCCCTATGAGTCTCTCTGTAACCTAGCCCTATCTCTTCAGCTCATACTGGTTTTCTTATACCTTAGCTCAAACCTGCCCTATATATGGGGACCTCAGTTTTCAGTCATTTGTCTTCCATAAAATTCACATTTCTCTGTGTCACATGTTAACACAATTGTCTCATAGACAGATTCACTTTTACACAACTTTACCATTGATGATTTTCATAACTTTGTTTGAAGCTAAGAAAGGTAATGGTATTAGCTTTATTTTTTTATTGGTTTTTTTGGGAATCTCATCATGTACCCTAATAAAATTCACCTCTCAGTCCTCCCATGTCTGCTCCCTGTGATCTACCTTCCCCTCAAAGAAGAAGAAAGGGGGGAAAAAGTTCGTATACTCACTAGAGCATGGTCAAATTCCTAGTGGCCAGGCCCCCAAGGGAGGATGAGTCTTTCTCCATCTGCATCCATGCTGGAAGCCATCAACTGAGGAAAGCCATTCAACTGCCATCGAGGGATGGGGTCAGCTCTCCTCAGCCCACAGACTTCAACATGGATTCAGGTGGTAACCTAGATCACAGGCACCTGCATGAGCTTCAATGGTAACACCAGCCATGGCATCATAGACCACAGTGGTCCTTCAAGGATGTCCAATCGAGAATCTTCATCTCAGGCCTCCATCCTTGCCTGGAGCCAGGGGGATCTGAGGTCTGCAGGTCGGGGTCTGAGTCTGCATGTGCATAAGAACCAGGCTGTTGCGTGCCACCCCACCAACCCTACTAAGCAATGACAGTATGTCAACCTCAGTCCCTCTCACCTGCCACCACCATCACATCTTCAGATCTGCCTCTGTCCGTAGCTCTCACTGCTTCTTTTGTTTTCCTGTCTTTTCTACTTCTCATCACTTCCTTGTTCATCATAGTGGCACTGGCCACCTCACACCTCGAGGAGGGGGCAGCACTAGGTGTCCAGCGTTTATATTTTAATTGACTATGTAATAAAAAAGTATGGATCTGAGGTAGGAATAGACACATATATCACTCGGAAATGCCTTGAAATTGTGTTATGACACATCACTCCTGGTAGTTTCTATGAGAAATATCATAAAGTAATGGAGGAAAAAAATGGTGGTAAATTGGCTGGAGAAAACTATTTTCTTCTCACTTCTTTCTTCACTCATGAAATAAATTGGAAAAATACTAAAGAGTCTTTCTGGGTAACTGACCTCAAACTCGATGTCCTCCTGCCTCCGGTTCTGAAGTGGCACCATGCTTGCATAGCATTGTAGTTATTGATTGGCTAGGTACACCATTATTTTTATGTACTTTTTTCTTAGATTTGTCCTAATAGATATTTAAATCATTATTCACAAAAAGTCAGTTGGGAAACTAAAGCTACCATTTGATATCAGGAAAAATATAAGAATATGTGAAGAACCACAAAATAATCACAGCTTTTAAAGCATACAATAGAAAAATGACTTTGTGCCAAGATTGTAAAGAACTCACACTTAGCAACTTTGCCCTGGGCACTGGTTTTCACTTAGGTGAGTAAGGTTTCTCACTTCCCTTCATGCACAGAGCAAGGGCTGAGTGAGACAGGAGAGTTGTTGTTTCCACCTTGGTCTTTCTTTGAGTCCTTGGTTTTTTGCTTTTCCTTTTCTCCACACTACCCAAAACAGCCCTGAGATCTCGGTTCATTTAACCTATGCCAGTGAATCCAGCTCCTGCCCTGGCCCCGGGTCAGAGGGTGTAAAGAGTTTTGTTCCTGATAGTAAAGGAATTACTGACAGTAACAAATTCTGTGGAGATGCCCATTTCAGTACTAAATTTCCAGACAAATACAATTTTAAATAAAACATTTCTTTTTAAAAGTAGATTTTGTGTGTGTGTGATTTTTTGCCTGCATGTATGCATGTGCGTCACATGTGTGCTTAGTAGATGAGGAGGTGAAAAAGAGTCAGTTCCATAGAACTAGAGTTACAGAAGGTTGTAAGCCACCATGTGGGTGCTGGGAACTGAACCAGGGTCCTCTACCAGAGCAACAAGTGCCCTTAACTGCTGAGAAATCGCTTCAGTCCCACAAACATGTATTTTCTGACAAACAACTAGCTTTTTGAGTATTGATATTGAACACTTTGTGTCAGTCAGGTGTAGTGGTACATACCTTTAAATTCAGCACTCAGGAGGCAGAAGCAGGTGGATCTCTTTGAGTTTCAGGCCAGCCTGGTCTACAAAGTGAACTCCAGGACAGCCAAGACTATTACACTGAGAAACCCTGTCTCAATAAAACAAAAAAGAAAACTTGGTGTCTAGGGAGGACACCTGTTTATTGCGTTCATTATCAGCATCACAAGACATTGGTCTGCAGAGACAGCCATACAAGGTTATAAATTATTAAACTACATGGTGGAAAACTGGGGGAGGGGTAATAGGTCAGTGGTAGAGCACTTGTCTAGCAATGTACAAGGCCCTGGCTTTGATCCATAGTTGTGTGTGTGTGTGTGTGTGTGTGTGTGTGTGTGTGTGTGTGTGTGTGTGTGTGTGTGATTAATAGCCTTGGGTGTCATGACGATAGCCCTTTGTCCCACCTCACTGAAGTTGAACAAGTTCCTGCCTGGGAACACTCTGGATCTCCCCTAAATCCAACAATCGAAAGGGTTAATACTGAGCAGATACGCAGTAGATGGTTTTCATCCTGGTGGATTAACATCAAGCCACAAAGGGGTTAAGTATGCTGAATGTCACCCCACACCTTTGAGGTGTTGGAGCTGCCATGAACCTGACCATACTAAGTCAATCCAGTTGTGTTTTGCTAAATTCTGTTTAAATCTACAGCAATATTTCTCAAACTTGAGCAGGCAACAGAATCCCTGGAGGACTTGTTAAAGCATGCACTGCTGGGCCTCACCCTCAGAGGCTCTGAGTCAGTAAGTCTGGGGTGGGGTCTGGGAACGTGTGCAGTTCCCAGGCCATGCCTAGGTAGCTTGCTCACTGGTCTATAGAGAGCCTCAGTTAGAAATGGATCTTGACAGTTGGACTTTTTAAACATCGGCCTGCACAGGAGCAACAGAGAGTCTCAGAAAGCAGGTTTTTCTTAATCAGTGGATCTGGTGTAAAGCCTGAAGCCCGCAGGTCTACCAAGCTCCCAGGCGATGCTGTTGAGGTCTTCCCCTTGGATCAAGGTCTACCTGGGATTTGAATAGCCACCAAAGAGAATCCACTCTTCATTTCCACACAGTTAAAGTCTTGATTCTAAGTCCTTGTTTCTCTCTGTCTACAATTCCCTCCCGGCCCTCCTCCATTGATTTTATTTTAACTCTGTCTTCTTTTGCTCTTTTTCTTTTTAACTGCTTCCTTTTCTTCCTTCCTCTCTCTACTTATTTCCTTCCTACTCTTGCTTACTGGTTGTCTTGACATCTTTTGAAGTTTTAAAAATCCTGGCCTTCTCTCAGGATTTTAATTTTTTTTTAAAATAGCAAACAAAATTTAAAAACAAAAACGAAAACAAACAAACAAAAAAAACAGCTCTGACTTCTCATAAGGAATCTCTCCCCAGACTGCCTCTGACTTTCATGATTCCAATGACGATATCAGAAAAGAGTCTAGGAAAATGCATGTGAGCACATGTTGGGGAACAATGCAGCCAGTCAGGTAGGTCCAGAGGCAATGCCCAGACCGCTCTTATTCAAGAAAGTTCTTGGCTGAGACCACTTTTCTGAGACTAGAAATTTTCCCTATTTATGAACTAATGCAGCAAACATTTTCTTTAAAAAGGTACTAGTTTTTGTAAACCTGACTATTTTCTGGCTACTAATGCTGCTTAAATCCTGAGAATAAACTGGCTTCTGTATGCTTTCTTCTGACCCTCCTTGCCCTGGGGCTGGGTGAGCTGTTTGGCAGCAAATGCTATGAAAATCTGCCAGTCTTAGCACTGGAGGGTAGAAGTATGGCCAAGCCTCATGACCATCTAGAAACCAGAGCGTGAGGCAAAATGTCCTTAATTAGCTGTGTCTGAAAGTCAGCTTTGTCTCTCTATGTAACAAGTGGTCCGGGCTCCAATTCTAAATCAATTCTAGAAGCATAAAACCTCGGAACCTACTGTACTTCAATCACTTCACCTTAGAATGAATTTATCCAGGAACTTGCAAGGTAAACCATGTGCAAGCGATGCCTGGAAGCCAGCCCTCCCTTTGAAGCAGTAGTTGCCGCATGTGGGCATGTGCTGGTGCCCCCAGGCGTCATTTGTGTTGCCACCACTCAGAGATGCTAGAGACAACTGTAGGCAGAGCCCCGATGTCCCTGGGCTACTGAATATCCTACTATGCAGACAAGGTCCCCCTACCCACAATGATAGCAAAATCTATGGCCCAAAGCATCGATAGAGCTTCTGCTGGAAGACCTTGCTCCGAGGTGCTCAGTCGGTGTCACATCTGGCTTCTCGTCTTAAATGAAACCCAAGAGAAACGAAGAAAGAATGTGTGAGGATGAGATCTTTGATCTGCAGTGTCGAAGTGTGGATTCTGTTGTTGTTGTTAGTGTTGTTGGTTTGGTTTGGTTTGATTTGGGAGGTTTTTGGCTGCAGTTTGCCAAACCCCGATTGGGATGATGGAAGAATCAAGAAGAGAGGTACTGAATTCTAATACCAACAGGGGCCAGATGAGCAACCTAAGCAAAGCATTTCAGGAGGCAAAAAATGAGAAGGAGGATATTGGATAAAGACATAGGAAATACTGTCTCTTATTGTGGTAGAAGAAAATAGCAGTTTGTACACAAGGAAAAATAGTATCTTGCTGTTTGACCACTTCCGGTTCAATCTTGCCAACAAAAGCAGACCGCGGTCAGTGTGCATCCCCTCCAGGCCTAGGCACTTGTCTCTACATCAACACAGGACTGGGGTGAGGGGTGGCAAACAAAGGGTTTTTCTCATTTTTCTTTTATTGTAGAATCAAGTATTTCTCATATTTTTGTTGTCCTTGTTGCTCTGAGGAACGGAAGTCATGGCCAGATTGTCTTGTTTCAATTCTGAGAAACCTTAAATTTTTGCGTGTTCTCTCTCTCTCTCTCTCTCTGCATATGTGTGTGTGTGTGTGTGTGTGTGTGTGTGTGTGTGTGTGTGTGCAGATTGCTAGCAAAGATTTTTTTAAGAACATATTTTTTAATTTATTATTTATTTTATATATGTGAGTACACTGTAGCTGTCTTCAGACACACCAGAAGAGGGCATCAGATCCCATTACAGATAGTTGGTTGTGAGCCGCCATGTGGTTGCTGGGGCTTGAACTCAGGACCTCTGGCAGAGCAGGCAGTGCTCTTAGCCACTGAGCCATCGCTCCAGCCCTCTTTTACAGTTTTTAAAAGTTGTGAATGCAAAGATGGTGCTAGGAAAACCATATGTGGCCTGTAAAGCCTAACATATTCCCTGCCCCTTACAGGAGAGTTCACCAACCTCTGATTGTGCGAAAGTCAAGTTCCAAGTAGTCAGAACAAAAAGGCAAAGTTCGTGGAATCTGTTAGTCACAAACCGAACTTACAGAAAGCCCATTATAAGATTAAGGTGTTAGTAATTTTTTTTTCCTACTGCACATTTTCTTTAAAATCCTAAATGAAGTTAGCTTTGAGCCACTTAATATGTGTGGTTTCTGATGAGGTGGGGGAGGTCAGAGAATAAAGAAATGTGTAGAAATTGATAGCAAATGGGTGAGAGCAAGGTGAGGCAGCTCAGAGCTTGGCTTCTGCACCCAAAACACTCGGTTTTCAGGGGCTTGGCTGGCCAACTCGTCACCTAGCCACGGCCTGAAAGGTGAAGCTAGGCTCAGAGTCCCAAAGTTCTAGATTCTGAGATGACCCATACAATGATGTCATAGAAAAGTTACTTTTATATTCCATCCAGAATGCCGTAATTAATGGGACAGCTACAGTGCTCCACCTGAGCCAACAGGAGAGGGTCAGCAGCAAGTCCCAGAGGCCAATCATGGTGCAGAGAATTAATAACATGGCAAGTATTTGTTGGCTTCATGGAATATTTCAAAAGACACTTCAAAAGCAGTATCCAATGAGACTTGATAATCATTCATTATGGCCTCTGCCCAGCACTCCTTCATTGCTCTATGTCAAGGGAGACTTTTCAAGTCTTGTGTTGGTTTTATGTCTTTTGCCTTAGGGTCTCACTAAAGAAGAGACCACATAACTCTGGCTGACTTGAATCTCACTATGTACATGAAGCTCAAAAGCACATGAGAAGCCAGGCTTGATGGTGCGGGCTGATACCTCCAGCTCCTCAAGAGACAGTGGCAGGAGAATTACAAGTTAAAGGCTAGCCTAGGCTATTTAGTGAATACAAGGTCCAGCCAAGGCAAGTAATGAAACTCTTATCTCAAAATAAAAAGTAACAAGAGGGCTAAAGATAGACCTTGTCTAGTTTGTGCTGTGCGCTAGGTTTAATCTCTAATATCACAGGAAATAGAGAACTGAGAAACAGAGACCTGTCTTGGCTATATGAGAATTCAATCATCCATTCTGCAGAAATACAGGCGCAGGAAGTGGGTGCGTCATCTTTGAATCATCACTTGCTCAGAACTAAATCAAATGGGAACTTATCAAGTTCCCTTGCTGAAGGGCAAGCATGCCATCCGTATGGAGTTAACTCCTCCCTTAATGGGAATAGGCCCTGCTCAACTGAATCCGATTATGAACTAACCTGATTAGCACCTAGTCCGTGGGCACACAGGTTATGCCTTTAACCACAGTGAAGAGAGTGCAGCTCATCACTGAGAGAAATCAGTAACAGTTGAAGAAATACGCTCTGGAGTCAAGCTGCCTAAATGAAAATCACACATCACCCTTAGCTATGAAATCAATAGTATGGCGTATATATTGAATAGAGTGAGCATAAAGATTGCAGCTCAGAACATCAGAGTGCAGGAGCTAATCTCAATTCCCGTGAATAGCGGGAAGATAAATTATAAAGAGCACTCCCTGTAGCTGTCATTCTCTCACCCAGCAAACACTCCATAGGGGCTTCCCATCTGCATATGAGAAGCTGGGGGAGAAATAGGGGGAAACTAGAATAGACTCCAATAGGGAAAAACCAGGCCCCGCGTAGGTAATATAGGACAGTCACAACCAAAAGCATGGATGGATGGATGGATGGATGGATGGATGGATGGATGGATGGATGGATGGATGGATGGATGGAATTGATTAACACTTTACAAGTGCTCACTCCAGGAAGCAAGAAATTCTGACACTGATGCATTTTCACCTGTCTGGCTTGAACAATGTTTCTGCTTTCTCCTTAATACTTCCATTTCTCCCTGGCTGACCTGCTTCTACCCAAAAGTAGCCACCACTACCACCTCATTTAGTAAGCAGACTTCTAACTTGTTTGGGATGTATCACCTCGCTCACGTGTACTCACAGGGACAACTATGTCTAAGCTCAGACTCACTGAGAACAGGTTGGAGCGGCTGTAAGACAGTAAGGAAAGGCTCCTCGGTTCTTGCACCCTTGGCAAGATTTCTCTTTTATTTCTTGCAAGACTTTGTGAGATTCCATGACCATGCACACTTCTCCCTGTGTTCTGGTTTCAGAGGGAACTGAAAGAATTGTTCGGCACTGCCGGAAGCAGGCTTGTGGTGGTAGAATTTTCAGCACGGTGGTGTGCCCCCTGCAAAACAATTGCTCCCGTTTTCCAGGTAAAATTTCCAGTGTCTATCTCATAGTTGCCAAAGGAATTTAGGCCCCCACAAGTTTTCCCAGGCATTCTTACGTTTCTCTACTTCTGAACTATTAGGAGTTCTGTAGTTGTTTTGTTTGTTTGCTTTGAAGCATCCCAGCAAACATGAAGCTAATATTCTGAAAGGTCGTGAGGTAATACCAGAAGACTGGGAAGTTCACTAAGGAACACCAGGGTATGCAGAAGGATTACACATGGAAATGGGAATTCATATCATTACATCTTTCCAAAGTTGGAACCCAGAACTTCCAAATACTGAAAGAGATCCCAGATAGACACAATATTTGTTTAGCCATGAACTATGTTTGTGCACTGCTTGCATGCCTGACATCCATAGAGGCCACAGGACAGCATTGGATTCTCTGGAACTAGAGTCACAGACAGCTGTGAGTTGCCATGTATGTGCCAAGTACTGGACTCTGGTCTTCTGGAAGAGCAATCAGTGCTCTTAACCACTGAGAGATCTCTCCGACCCTCTGTCTCAGGGAATGTTAGTTTCCTTTCTCCAGGTTGTGCAAAGTCTCCTGGTTATTTGTGGTCACTTTTGTGACATGTATAAATATCACAATTTATATATATATATAAAGAAGTTTTGATCCCTTTATGATACAACTAAAAACCTTCTACTCTTTTCAGCGAGGTTTTTAAACACCCTTGGGTTTTCTCACTTGGCGTCTTGAATCTGCCAAAGCTAATTCTACCAACAGTCACGGCCATCACTATTCAGTCCTAAATGAGCTTGCAGCAGATGGAGGAGCTACGTGACATTTCTCCTTTGGCATTTGTGCATGTGTGGCTCATGTATGTATGTTCACATGTGCAGGTCTAAGGTTGATGTCAGATGTCTTCCTCAGTTACTCTCCTCACAGACTGAAGCAAGGTCTCCTGAAGAACTCAGAGTTCATCTTCAGGCTAAGCTGGCTGACCAGATGGCTCCACTGTCTCTGCTTCCCTCATGCTGGGGTTACTGGCAGGCCACCAGACCAGCAGGCTTTTAACATGGCTTCTAGAATTCAAACTCAGTCTTTACGCTTGCATGGCAAGTGTTTTACCCACTGGGATATCCCCCCTCCCTTGAAGTGACTCTTCAGAACATATTAGTGTTAGATAGACCATTCTGTGACTCAAAACTAAGGAGGAAGTTTCCCTCATTATGCCACAAAAATAGCCAGGGCTTGGATGCAAAGGTGTGAATCCACTCAAATGCCACAGAGTTAAAGCTGATTGAACACAAGTAGCCAATAAAAGGCACATAACATGCCACCTAAATGTGTGTGTGTGTGTGTGTGTGTGTGTGTGTGTGTGTGCATGTAGAGGCCTAAAGCCAACCACAACTGCTATCATTCCTCAGACACCATCTATCCTCTTTGTTAGTGGTGGTGGTTTGGTTTGGTTTGGTTTGGTTTGGTTTGGTTTGGTTTGGTTTGGTTTGGTTTGGTTTGGTTTGGTTTGGTTTTTTTGAGGCAAGGTCTCTAACTGGGCTAGAACTCACTAAGCAGGGTGATCTAGCTCAAGGCTACTGAGCCCCTGAGATCCACCCATCTCTACCTTCCCAGAGCTGAGAATACAAGTGCATACTACCACATTGCCTATTTTTCTCATGGGTTCTGAGAAACCATGGGTTTATGGTGTCAGACTTAGGTCTTCATGACTGAATGGCAAGTACTCTACTGATAGCTATGTCCCCAGCCTTAAACCCAAGTCTTAGTTTTTGCTTTGTTGTTACTGTTGTTGTTGTTTGTTAAACTAGTGATGATGTGGAGAAATGTATTGTTATATTTTTGATGATAGGATGGTAAAATGATAGTTATTCTAAAAATAATTTAGTAATTGCTTATAAGTTATATAAATTATGCATATATATGATAGTATGTTAGAAGAAAAATAAAGGCCTATAAATGACTTAGTATAGCATGTTAAGTGATTAATTAACCCATGACCTTAAAAATTAAGATTGAATTAATCTATGTACTAATAATTGTGCTCTTGACCAAATAAAATGAACATTCATTGAATATACCTGTAATAGTTAAAAGCTAACAGAAAAGCTCGTCTTTCAACAGATCAATTATGTTATACTAGTTAAAATGAATTATGTAAACATAACTCATTATATGTGCAAATAAGACAGAGCAGAGGGACACCTGCCAAACAAGGGATTGTTTTTCTGTGAATAGGTGAAAGTTGAGGGAGACATGGCTGAAAGAATTTCGTCTTTACTGTACCTGTAACTCCTGGCCTTTCGTAAGGGAGCATATTTGTGTATTTCATGTGATTTTTGTTTAACTCATTGTCCATGAGGGATTAGGAGGAAGGCTCTTTCTCTTCTAGTTACTGTATCCAGCAGAAAGCAAATCGGAAACATAAATAAAGTTAAACAAGAATTTTAACACCACAAATTAACACTTACTGTCCATGGAAGGCAGGGTGAGAAGGCTCTAGATGGGACTACACTCTGGCACAGGCTATATAAGTAGCACAGGCTACTTCCTATATAACCCATTGGGCCTCAGGCTTATGATTCTCTTACCTCAGCCTCCCAAGTGCTGGCATTAGAGTTGAGCCACCACACCCAGCTCAGAATCAGCTTATTAATCTGAAAAATATTACCAACCCCCAAAGGTCTTTGTGTTTATTATCCAATAGTTTTCTCCCATTTCACCATCTCAAGGGACCACTGTAAAAGTGCCTTTTATTCTCCTGAAGTACTTGTTGTCTCAGAGATTTACTGCCTCCATCTGCCAAGCTAGGCCTAGTCCTGGAAACTTCTAGCCCCTGCATAATCTTATCTAGGCCTAGAATGTTTCCGTCTCTGAGACTTACGGCTGAATAAGCTCACCCCTTTCTAGTTCTTTCTGATCTCTGGCTGGCTGGTTCAACTCAGCTGTTCTGGCTTGAAACTCCACTCCACAATAACTAATTCAATCTGGCTTCTCTTTTCTGGCCTCTCCTGAATTGCTCTGCTTGGCCTCAGATTAACTCTAGCAATCTGTTCTGACCTTCTGGTTTCTTCTCAGTCTCTGGCTTGTTATCTTTTCAACCTGTTTCTGTAAAACTCTCCCAGTAAAACTGCCTCTCTCCTACTCTGCACTGCTGTCTTTTAAGTAGCTTCCCTTTCCTGTCTCTTCTATCAGGAGTTGGGCATATCCTATTCTGTCAAATCTTTCTCTGATTCGTCACTCTGTCTGCCACTCAGTTAGACATCACCTTGAAACACCACTGCTTCACTCTACAAACTTTACCTTTATTGTTTGGGATTAAAGGTGTGTGCTGAGGGCTGAGTCACCCACAACTAGAAACAGCCTTTTTCAGTAAATAACATAATCTTAAGCTTCGCAGTGTGATCAAATATCCTACAACAGACCAGAGAAGAAAGAACACCTACAGAAGTCACAGTCCACACACAAAATTGCAGGGGGATTGCCCGCAGCAGGGCTTCTCACCTAAGCACATTTATGCCTTGTATCTTCCTGCTTCTCCCTCCCCAGGGACAGCGCTTTCTGGTATTGACTCCACTTGGTCAAGCTTTGGACACCTTCCAGGAGTAGTCTCATTTGACTGAGATGACTAGAGATGCTTATGCCATGATTTTTAAACAAATCAAGATACTCTAAAATGCCCACAAATTTGAACATAAATCTGCACCAACATAAGTTATTACTGTTCTTTACCTGTACTCCCTGAGCCAGGCCCTTGCTGTCAAAGACATTTCCAGAACACAATAGAAGCAGAAGACAGCCCTGTCTTCTACCACCTTTCATTTCCTGCACAACTTCCCATTGGCTAGCTGGAAGTCAGATAACAAGGGAGTCTGGAAAATCTACTTTGAATATATGATAGGTTATAGAGAGTGTGGGTGGGTGGATGGGAGAGAACCAGGCTGACAGCCATCAGGGACCCTTCTACCGACACCAGCCTCCCAAACCCTGTCAGAAATGAGGTCAAAAATACCAAGGACATATCTGGTTCAGAGAACTGCATCTTTTTCTGGGATGCCAGGACCACAGCATGGTTTCTAACACTGATCTAAGCCCACCCCCATCACCCCAGACAAAATTTGAAAACCATTACACATAATCCCTTGACACCATCAGGAACATCCTATTTTGTCTCCCCACCCCAGACAGGGTAGGTCTGGCCCCCACGGCACACAACCCAGGTGCTCCGTTTTCTGTCCTTGAATCTTGAAACACACATACTCCCTTTTGTTCTTAGCCCCTGCATTGGGTCCTTGCTTGAGAGGTTCCACCTTCTAGGCTGTAATGAACCCTCAGAATGAGGCTTAGGTCTCTTTAACAACCAAGTCATACATTTCTTCTTTGACATAATGACATTTTATGGTGTAAATGTTAATATTTATATTGTTTTATTCTTTTCTCTTGAAGACAATGTCTTTAAAATACCAAAATGTCGTGTTTGCTCTGGTGGATGTGGACCAATCTAAGGTAAAAGTCCTAAACCCTCTGTGTAGACCATCAAACCCCAAACACAATATCACTGCAGAGCTCTGTAAATGTGATGGCATCACCTAGCTAAAAAACAAGTGTAATCCCACATCTTTGCTTTCATGATAAATGTAGCAAACTGTTTTACACATCTTTCTTTAAATATTAGCAACTATATGGTACCCCCTCCTGCGGTAGCAGACATCCCCAGTCAATCCAATAGTCTTCACGTCTAGGCAGACATTGCAATGAAGCCATGGTGAAAAGCATTTTTAGGTTTTGTTAAGTTATTAACCACTTTCTAAAACCTAGCTCAATGATTACATTTTAACATCTCTCATTTGGTATCCTGTGTTTGTTTGTTTGGGGGGGGGGGCTGCTTCTATAGCATAAAGAATTTCAGAAAAGCCTTTCCTCTTGTTCCTAGATTCATCTTTCCTACTCTCTTCCAAAATAATAAGTCAAATATGTCTTATTACAACAGAAAATATCTCTACAGAATTATTCTTCCTAGGCTTTGTTAATTTATAATAAGGAAAGGTAACTACATTAGTTCCATATTAATTAGCTTTCTGTCACCATAGCAAAATACCTAAGATAAAGAGAAACAGAAAGGTTTATTTTTGTTTCACCATTTTGAAAATTCAAGTCTTTGGTGAAAACCCAGTTGCTTCTGGGCCTGCAGAAGGTAAGCACATTTAGACTGGAGCACATGGCAGAACAAAGAAATGCCGTCATCAACAGGAAGACAAAGAGAGGGAGAAGGAGCCACATCCCACAGTCCCCTTTAAAAGCATGGCCCCATGGTGCTGGCCACATATGTGGCAGAGGAGGGCCTTGTTGGTCATCAGTGGGAGGAAAGGCCCTTGGGCCTGAGGATGTTAGAGGCCCCAGTATAGGGGAATGCGAGGGAGGGAAGATGGGAGTGGGTGGGTGGGTGGGGGGGAGCACCCTCATAGAGGCAGGGGAGGGGGGGGATGGGATAGGGGATTTCCAAAGGGGAGTCCTAGAAAGGGGAAAACATTTGAAATGTAAATAAAGTGTCAAAAAGAAATAAATAATAAAGACATGGCTCCAACTAACTAAAGGCCCCTGGTAGACCTCACCTCTTAGATGCTCCAGTGCCTGCCAATAGCTCCATGCTGGAGCACTGGCTACTGAGAGGCATTGTGCATTCAAACTATGGCAGAAAAAATAACAAGTGACCTACCCAATCATTGAATTGAAACTGAGCTTTAAAATGAGCAGCAAATCAAAAATTAGTTCTCTACTGTGTCATAATTGTTCATAGTTTTGTCAACTTGACACAACTTGGCCTACCTGGGAAGGTTTGGGTTATAGTGATAATATTTGTATAAATTTTTCTGCACAAAGTTCTGTGTGAGCATAAGTTTTGATTTCTCTTGAGGTGATATCTGAGGGTATGGTTGTTGCTACTGCACTTTAGTAGTATGGAGAAGAACTGAAAACCTTTTTCCAAAGAAACTGTATCATTTTCCATTCTGACCCTTCAGTCAGCGAGCTCTGATTCTCCCACGTTCTCACCAACACAAGTTACTCTCGGCCTTTTTACTATAGCTTTTTGTCATTTTAAGATGAAGCAAAAGACACACTTTTCTAATAATAACTTACAGATTAGTTGCTTCCATGGCAACTATAATTAAAAATACAATTTGGTATGTGTGCACATGGTTCTTTGTATTTGTATTTATTGTGGAAAAGAGAGTTAAAGCCAATCAAACAGCAGAGATATCAGTGAGAGATGTTCAATTCTGTTGGCCATGGACAGCTCATTTTATTCAACTTCTAAACAAAGGAAACAAAAACACACCACTTGGAAGCAGTTTGATTTGGGTTAAAATTGTGGAATTCTGGCCCATTTTTTTTTTTTTTTTGTCTTTGGGTTCCAAATGTTTCAGTAAAGATTAGTAGTAAAGGAGAAAGAATAATATGGCTTTTAAAAAGCCTGTGTAAGCCTCAGATATGCCATGCCTGTCTTCAGTGAAGACATGCCTTTTCCAGCCTCTTCCCACAGTATGGGATTCCCAGGCTAGACTTCCCAGGGCTCTCTGACGTCATGCAAAGTTGGTGAATCTAGCTCAAGTAGCCACTCAGCATCCACTCCACTTGATCTTCATCCCATCCCTCTCCAAGAGCCCTGAAATGAGGCAGCCTGTTTGTGCCAGAATGGTCTTCTTTACACAAGGTTTCCCTGGAGATGTTGACGGTACGTTAGGGAAGTTCTGTAAAGTATCAGATGCCCCTAGGCTTTGAGACACAGCTTCTTAGGAGTCAGCAAGTAGCACACTTGGTACAGAGGAAAGTCACCAAAACTCTGACTTCATACCATTTCCTTTCTTTCCCAGGAATTGACTGATCATTATAACATCCAAATAGTACCTACATTCCAGATGTTCAAGCACACACAAAAGGTATGTTTTCATGGAAACCATCAGGAGAGTGAAAATAAAAACCTAACCAAGGGTATACACACATGCACGCACGCACGCACGCACGCACGTGTGCACAAACACACACACACATCCTCCTCCTCCTCCTCCTCCTCCTCCTCCTCCTCCTCCTCCTCCTCCTCCTCCTCCCCCTCCTCCTTCTGCATCCAAATCATGGAAATCCCACTATTCCCTCTACTCTGGGGGCAGAGCCTGTCATGTAAGGGCATGGTAGAATTATCACATATAAGTATATAGTTATTAAGAGGATGTGGGGAAGCAGTCACCAAAGATTATACAAAGTAATACAGCCTCATGACATTGTGCACAGCCTGGATTCAATTTCCATGTTCCAAACTCTGGTTCTATGGGCCCTCAGTGGCTTGCTTAGTCCCTGTAGATCTTTGTTTCCCTATTTTTAAAATAGAGAATATTATAAATTTTCCCTCACAGGGTTGTTACGAAAATTAAATATGCCGTCGTGACTAAAGTGCGAGATCCACCCTTGCATTCATAGTTTAGTATGTTTTACTAGCTGTTCTTTTGAAGATACCAGTGGTATAAAATACTCAGCACATGATGAAGTATTTTCGGAATGACTGGGGGTATTGACAGGTATTCATATGTGCTTCATGAGATAGCATTTTGCAACAAAGTTAGGAAGCACAAAATATGCCTGGTCTTTCACACCAATATCCCATTTCTGGGAAAGTATGCAGTAGAAACACCTCAAGGAAAAAAACAATAACTAGATATATAATAATTATAGCCCTGTTTCTAACATTGACAATAGAAGAAATTCTGATGTCCTTTTCAGCAGAATGTCTCAATGCATTATGAGCTGTCTATTCTATGGAATAGTATGCAACTAAAATATTATGAACAATACTGCTAAGTTTAAAAATTCATGCTTAGGTTTTATAAAGATCATGTCAAACTGGGGGAAATGAATGTATCTGTTTGACCTACCAGCTGTAGAGTTTAATTTTTTTGTTTCTATCTGTTGGTAAGTTTGCTGTAATATAATTTCTGCAATAGATTTAAGTTGTCTTTTAAGACACTATTCCTTTCTGTGGCTTTTAGTTGAAGGTGACACTATTTAACATGTGCCTCCTCCACTTGCCCCACCTACATGTCTAAATACCTGTCTATGTCATCTTTGCTACCACCTCAAAGACAAGAACATGGTCTTGCAAAACCAGTCCCATCCATACACCTTGACTACAATGCCTCCTTTAGATACCTACCATGCTCAGGCTCGGTGGTTTCTACCCGTCATCCATACGCCATTGTCTATCAGGAGCCTTATTTCCTATCTTCAGTCTCAAGGCTCCATCTTTGGGTTTTAACCAAGCAACACTATTTAGACATGGACCCTTCAGTTTAATCAAGCCTACAAAACCAGAACCAATGCCAAAATTAGGTTTAAGGACCTAAATCAAAGTATTTTCTCTTGATGCTGTTAGTTTTAAACTTCAGAAATACAGGACAGCATCTACTATAGTTGTTTATCGCCACATGGAACCTGATAATGAAACCACCATGCAGAAGAAAGCAGAATCGAGCCAAGAATACTAATGTCTTTAAACTCTGAGTTTATTGGAGATGTAGGGAGGGCTAAAAGGTTTAGAGGACTAGCTGCTCTTGCACAAGATGTGGATTTAGTTTCCAGTACACATGGTGACTTATAGACATGTGTAACCCCAGTTCTAGGAAGTCTGACACCCTCTTCTGGCCTTCCCAGGCACTAAACATGCACATGGTACACAAGCATATGTGCACCCAAACACTCATGTACATAATAAATTAATATATAAACTCTGAATGTATCCAGTACTTAAGCCTCAATGATTTCCATAGAGTCTTCATTGCCATAAAGTGGATATGTTACATGGAAGCTGAACAAAGCTCTACTCAATGATAACTTGGTCAAGGAAGAAATAAAGAAAGAAATAAAAGACTTCCTAGAATTTAATGAAAATGAAAGTACAACATACCCAAACCTATGGGACACAATGAAAGCAGTGTTAAGAGGAAAACTCATAGCTCTGAGTGCCTCTAAAAAGAAACTGGAGAGAGCACACACTAGTAGCTTAACAGCACACCTGAAAGCTCTAGAACAAAAAGAAGCTAATACACCCAAGAGGAGTAGAAGGCAAGAAATAATCAAACTCAGGACTGAAATTAACCAAGTAGAAACAAAAAGAACTATACAAAGAATCAACAAAAACAGGAGCTGGTTCTTTGAGAAAATCAACAAGATAGATAAACCCTTAGCAAGACTAACCAGAGGGCACAGAGACAGGATCCAAATTAACAAAATCAGAAATGAAAAGGGAGATATAACAACAGATTCTGAGGAAATTCAAAAAATCATTAGATCCTACTACAAAAGCCTATACTCAACAAAATTGGAAAATCTGGTTGAAATGGACAATTTTCTAGACAGATACCAAATACCTAAGTTAAGTCAGAATCAGATAAACCATCTAAACACTCCCATAACCCCTAAAGAAATAGAAGCAGTCATTAAAAGTCTCCAACTAAGAAAAGCCCAGGACCAGATAGGTTTAGTGCAGAATTCTATCAGGCCTTCAAAAACCTAATGCCAATACTCTTCAAATTATTCCACAAAATAGAAACAAAAGGAAAACTACCTAATTCATTCTATGAGGCCACAGTTACACTGATACCAAAACCTCACAATGACCCAACAAAGAAAGAAAACTTCAGACCAATTTCCCTTATGAATATCGATGCAAAAATACTCAATAAAATTCTTGCAAACCGAATCCAAGAACACATCAAAACAATCATTCATCGTGATCAAGTAGGCTTCATCCCAGGGATTTAGGGATGGTTCCATACCCGGAAATCCATCAATGTAATCCACTACATAAACAAACTCAAAGAAAAAAACCACATGGTCATTTCATTGGATGCTGAAAAAGCATTTGACAAAATTCAACATACCTTCATGATAAAAGTCTTGGAAAGATCAGGAATTGAAGGACCATACCTAAACATAGTAAAAGCAACATACAGCAAACCAGTAGCCAACATCAAACTAAATGGGGAGAAACTTGAAGCATTCCCACTAAAATCAGGGACCAGACAAGGCTGTCCACTCTCTCCCTATTTATTCAATATAGTACTTGAAGTTCTAGGTACAGCAATTAGACAACAAAAGGAGGTCAAAGGGATACAAATTGGAAAAGAAGAAATCAAAATATCACTACTTGCAGATGATATGATGGTATACTTAAGTGACCCAAAAAACTCCACCAGAGAACTGCTACAACTGATAAACAACTTCAGCAAAGTGGCCGGATACAAAATTAACTCAAGAAGTCAGTAGCCTTCCTATACTCGAAGGATAAACAGGCTGAGAACGAAATTAGGAAAATGACACCCTTCACAATTGTCACAAACAATATAAAGTATCTTGGTGTGACTCTAACCAAACAAGTGAAAGATCCGTATGACAAGACCTTCAAGTCTCTGAAGAAAGAAATCCAAGAAGATCTCAGAAGATGGAAAGAGCTCCCATGCTCATGGATTGGCAGGATTAATATAGTTAAAATGGCCATCCTTCCGAAAGCAATCTACAGATTCAATGCAATCCTCATCAAAATTCCAACTCAA